>JAUMJL010000712.1:0-600000 GCA_033558185.1 Dromococcyx pavoninus
AGTCCGTTGGCCGCGCCCCCTCTGCCCACGTCCCGCGCTGTTTCCCGCGGGGGGCGGGGCCGGCGGGGGCGGGGGGTCCGGTATCCCCGATCGACCCCGCCCCGCGGCTGCCCGGATTCCGACGCTCCCGGTCCCTCCCGGGCTCCGGCGCTCCCGGTGCCCCCCGTGCGGGCGGGCAAGATGTGGGTAAAGCTGTGCTGCCTGCTGCTGTACTTCGTGGCGCTGTTCGTGCTGGCCCGGGTGTTCGAGGCCGTGGCGTGGTACGAGAGCGGCTTCCTGGCCACGCAGCTGGTGGACCCGGTGGCGCTGAGCTTCAGGAAGCTGCGCACCATCCTGGAGAGCCGCGGACTGGGCCACTCAGGGCTGCCCGAGAAGAAGGATGTGCGGGAGCTGGTGGAGAAGTCAGGTACGGGGTGTGGGGCGGGGGGACACCCTTCGCCCTCGGTGACTCCCGGACCTTCCACTTGGATGGGGATGCAGGAACCGAGAAGGCGTCCCCGCAACCAGGACCGATCTGGAGTGAAGTGAATCATGGAATCATAGAATGTTTTGGATTGGAAGGGACCTTAAAGCCCATCCGGTGCCAGCCCTCCTGCCACGGGCAGGGACACCTTCCACTGGACCAGGCTGCTCAAGGCCCCATCCAGTCTGGCCTTGAAATAGGGAAAGGAGGTGGGAACACTGGGGCTGGTGGCATTAAAACCCTCCTTGGTGGCATTGGGAGCAGGGAAGGCCGCGGCTGGAGGGGGAGGTGGCTGGGTATGGACAGGTCATGGGAAGAGATTGGGTCACGTGAAGATAGAGACGGAACTCAACTTAGATCTGTGGAATGACATGGATCTACTGGAGGAGTCCAGAGGAGGACCACAAAGACGATCTGAGGGCTGGAGCACCTCCCATATGAGGACAGCCTGAGAGAGTCTGGGTTGTTCAGGAGAAGAGAAGGCTCTGGGGAGACCTTACAGCAGCCTTTCAGTACTTAAAGGGACTATAGGAAAACTAGGGGGGACCTGTTTATCAGGGAGTGCAAGGATAGGACAAAAATAAACTGTTCTAAGCTGAAAGAGGGGAGATTTAGATTATGTATTAGGAAGAAATGTTTTCCTGTGCAGGTGGGGAGGCACTGGCACAGGTTGCCCAGAGAAGTCATGGATGCCCCATCCCTGGAGGTGTTGAAGGTCAGGTTGGACTGGACTTTGAGCAGCCTGTTCTAGTGGAAGGTGTTCCAGCCTATGGCAGGGAGGTTGAAACTGGATGGGCTTTGAGGTACCCTCCAACCCAAACCATTCCCTGATTTTACGATTCTGCCTGAGGAGTTGCAGATGGGAGTGGAAAATCCAAATATACCCACTTTGGGAGTGTTCCCAGCTGGGCCAGCATCTCCTGTGTTTCCCCTCCGCACCCACTGGCTGATGTTGTGACAGGTCTTGCTGTCACGATGGATCCTAGGGAAGCTGTGGATTTGAAGTCCAGAAGCAGAAGGGATGGGTACCCAGGCATGTAGTGTTTTTATGGAAGAGGAGTAGAAGTGGGTCCTATTTACAAAAGATGGCTTGGAAAAAGGCAGGGAGGTGTTTCAGGGGAATCAGATGGAAGAGGTGGACTTTTGAGGGATGATGAATAGCATTGGAGATGTAAGGAATGGCAGAAGTGTCCTGAAAGTCAGGATGCTGGCATGGAGCAGTCAGCTGGAGCTGGTCCTGAGGGCTGGGAGATGGGGCTGATGTAATAGCTGTCATGCCAGCCAAGCTGGAGAACGTGTGAGTAGCTGCTCCTTAATCAGTGATCGAAGGGCTGCAGATGTGGGAGAGAGAGAAATCCCAGTGATTGAGATAGGTAGAGAGGGGTTTAAGTGTCTGAACAGAAAAAGAGAAGGATTTGGATGGGTATAGTGAGTGCCTTAGCCTTAATCCCCTCCCAGCCTGCTGGCTGATGTTACCATAGGTCTTGCAGTCGTGATGGATCCTAGGGAAGCCATGGATTTAAAATCCAGGAGCAGAAGGAATGGATACCGTGGTACACAGTGATTTTATGCAAGAGGAGCAGAAGCGGGTCCTGTATATAAAAGGTGGCTTGGAAAAAGGCAGGGAGGTGTTTCAGAAGTAAGGAGAGCCAGGTGGAAGAGGTGGGCTTTTGAGGGGTGATGAATACCGAAGAACAAGAGCAGTGGAGACATAAGGAATGACAGAAGCATCCTGAAAGTCAGGATGCTGGCCTGGAGCAGTTGGAGGGAGCTGGCCCTGAGGACAGGGAGATGGGGCTGATGTAATAGCTATCCTGCCAGCCAAGCAGGAGAACCTGTGAGTGGCTGCTCTTCAGTCAGTGAACGAAGGGCTGTAGAGGCAGGAGAGAGAAATTACAGTGACTGGGATAGGCAGTGAGGGTTTTAAGTGTCTGGACAGAAAGAGAGAAGCACTTGGATGGATACAGTGAGTGCCATAGCCTTAAAAATGCTAACTCCCTTAAATAATTTATATTAATGCTGGGCATTAAAATCTAATTTGCTTTTATTGTCCATTGTTTATTTATGTTGCTTATTTCCCTTGCTGCTCCAGCAGTAAAAAGCACAAGGCAATTTCACTTTTGTTTCCAATCTCTTCCACTCCTTGGCTGTCAGGTACTTCCATGATGTCATGGTGTTTGGGTTGCAAACGCTGCAGGGAGGTGTTTCACTCCAAACAAACTGTATTAACTGACTCCGTCAGATGCCATGGAAACGCTTCTCACACCAACCGGCTCTGCAGCGCTCTTCTGTAGTTTGTTTTTTTCCTTAAAATCCACAAACACTTTTGGGAAGGGTTTCAGCTGTGGCACGTTTTGTTTTATACCTTGAAGGAAACAGCCTTTGTGGTCAAGACTTCATTTCTTCAGGCTTAATAGATCAGCTATTAGAATAGAGGTTGTCATTAGCAGGGTTTGTAATGATTGTGAAACAAAACACAAGAAAGAAATGGGATTACAAAGGAAACATTATCAGATGATTTTACTGTGCACTCCTTACCTCACTGGGATTGGACCTACTGGGAACTTTTTCTAACAAGCAGAACCCAACAGCTGAATTATTCTACTTGAGATTTTACTCCCATTTGGAAAATCAGTGCTTTTTGATATGAAATTATTTATTGGAATTCTGGATTCTGTTTGAATTGCCAGTGTTAAGAAGCTAGATCCTACAAAATTACTTCCCTGTAAAATGAAACCAAAATTAGATGAATTAAAATTACTCTCAGCCACACAATATTGTAATTTTCAAAGACTGAGGCGTAGGTGATGGTCATGTATACTTTTATGTGCTTGGTTGTTTTTGTGGTACATCTGTGTATTTAGAAGTGGAACATCCATGTCATCTGTGGTTTGGCAGCTGGAGTCAAATCATTCATAGTCACTAGAGAAAAAATTCAAATCACTTCACTGTTTAGCTACCTTTGTACTGAAAAGGTTCATCGAGCAATCTGTAAAATATAGTTAAACTGTTACTAGAATTTACAAAGTGATCTTTCTCCAGTGCTATTTTAGTTGAATTTCTCCAATTGTCTCTTTTTCAGGAGACCTCATGGAAGGAGAGCTTTACTCCGCTCTCAAGGAGGAAGAAGCCTCTGAATCTGTTTCCAGTACAAACTTTAGTGGTGAAATGCACTTCTATGAGCTTGTGGAAGACACAAAAGATGGGATCTGGCTGGTACAGGTATAGAAATTTGATCGTTTATTTTTATATGTTTATATCCAAAATGAGTTTCAAAAGAGGAATTTGAGGGCAGTTGGCTATTTGTAAAAGTGTGTAACACAGAGGTGGTGACAAAGATAATCGACATCAGAGAGATCATAAGGAATAAATCTGTTCAAAAACCCAAGAAAAGCTGGCAGTGACAGAGTTCCTAGACAGACAAGAAGAAAAAAAACCTGTTGTTCTGTGGATTGCTTTTTGAAAAGCATGTACTTCAGGATGAGAAAACAAGCAAAGCACACAGTGAAGTGCACAGACTATGCAAGTGCTTGGCTCTGGCATTGTGAGAAGTGCCGGTGCAATGTGTGAAGTAGGTGCATTATGTGTAGATGCTCCCAGCTGGCACAGGAGAAGTCTCAGGTGTTGCTCTTCCCTTTGGTTGTGTTATATGCTCAGACCCAACCAGTTTAAGTTTCTGTTTGCCAAAGGGGCTTAGAGTGCTTTTAAAATCTCTGTTGCCTCTTCACAAAGGCAGGATCTCAGCATGCTGCTTCCCTGGCTGGCAGGCTGCTTCTGCAACATATTCCAGTATCTTAAATTTAATATTCCCCCAAATCTTGTGGGCCTGCTGATTTTAGAACGTGCTTCCCTAGGGCTGCATGAGGATAAGAGAAGATCTAGGAAAAGAAAGAGACTTGCAAACACGATTCTGAAACAATTTATCATCACTCTAGAGAACATACGTAATTAGACAAAAATGTGAAAATGCTTTTCTGCATCAAATTCTCTGTTGATAAGAGATTTTTTTTTTTAAGGCGTCACTTAACTGCTAACAGCTATATCAGGCAATCAGAATTCTCTAAATTCTCTACCAGACAATTAATTGTTCAGTTGACAGCTATCCCACGTGGTTTGTCTGGTCTCCTCACTTTGTGTCTTCTATTTAAACAGATTATCAAGATGTAATGACTTCTTGTTATTAGACCTACACTGTAACCACATCAGATCTCACCCTAAAATAGGCAGCGAGGGGACAGATTGCCTTCACAGTTAAAATGGCATTTGTGTTTTGGGAAAAATGTGTTTGGGGATTATTGAAGCTAAGTTTCAGCTTTAAATCGTACAGAAGCGGATTCTTCAAGCAGAGAGTGAGCGTTTTGAAAGGAGTTTTGCCCATCTCCAAGCTAGTTGATAGATACAGGCATGAAAAAGCCCTACTGTCTCCCCATGCAGCTCAAAAGGGTAAAATATGGTGGTTCTCTGTTGTCTGTTGTTTGCAGAATTTTAGTCGTAGTATGGTTTCAGCTAGCTTCATAATAGCAGATCTGATAGGCTGTGTTTTGATACTTGAGTGTGATGAATGTTGTCATCATTCTGGGAATATTTGCACAGCTATTCATTTGGTCACAATAGCTGTAGAAAAAGAATTAGTAGAATTTACTGAATAATTTACTTGCTGAATGCTATTTGTCTGTTTCTCCATAACAAAAAAAAACGCTGGACGTTTCAAATTTCTTTTTTTTCAGTCTTGCCTTCTGAGTTTTCATCACTTTGAGTTTTTATTTGCTCCCTTCCCCACTGTAACTTCTGTCTGGAAAACTCCTGTGCTGCATTCTCTGTGTCCTTTCACTGGGTTTCCTGTGCTCTTTTCATACCTCATCCCTCCCAAGCTGCTTTTTATCATCGCTTCCCTGTTCTAATTCTTGATTCTCTCCCTTGCTCCCTCTCCTGCACTGTTAGGCATCCAGTGGAAACTTTACAGCTAATTAATCAGCTCGATGCTTAGGCAGGGGACAGTACAAGAGCAAGGAGGATGCCTCGTGGATGGGTTTGGTGACCATGGACAAGGTCAGAGCATTTCGCTGCTCTGGTGTTGCTACCAGCTGGGAAGCATAAAGGATCTCCAGATCCTTTTTCTGGTCCTGATTCTGAATCTCTGTTCTGCCAGGGCTGCTGGAAAGTGGTAGAGGGAGAGGAACAGTTGTGGCTCAGCTAGCACAGTGGCTGTTGGTGGAGTTGGTTTTATGATGATGTATGAGAGGATGGGGACTCTGAAGCTGATTTTAATTTTCCAGTGCATGTAAATGAAATTTCTGGGGTGGCATAGATTGGTAGTGTGACAGCCATCATTATCTGCAGAGGATCAAAGGAAAAAGGGGAAACACTTATTATCTCTTGCTATGGTTGACACAAATTCAGATGTGAACTTATTGTTTAGATCCAGCAAGACAAATTCTTTGAAGAAGATCCAAGACTTCTACACAAGGAAACAGCATTTTGTAGCTTTGTTTCTTTATTTTCTGGAAATACACATACAAGCATCCGGATGCAGCTGTAATTTGTTTAGCAGTGTAGCTGTTCACAGGTGCCCTCGGTTCCTGTGTGGAGCTTCTGTAGAGCCACAGACACCAATGTGTTCTCTCTCCTCTTAGCTCATGATCTCATCACCTTTCCATTTATGCCTTTCTTCTTGCTTGCCAGCTGCTGTTGTGTACTTCTTTGGCTGGCAAGGAGGCTGAGTGGTAGTTTGTAGAGCTGCTGCTCTTGTTGGTAAAGGAGTAACACGTAACGTTCTGACTTTTCCAGACTCTGCTGTGGCTTATGCTCTCTGGTTAGTCTCTAGAAGCCTGTCGCATCCAGCAATATCATAGTCATTATGACTTTTTAAAAACCTACAGCAAATGAACTACGGATAAAAATCCTCTTGAATGAAATTAAAATCTACATTAATGTATATTTTTATTTTATAAGTATCTACTGTACAGAAGTAAAGGGAAATTTCTTCCTGGCATTGAAGCAGGAGGACAAACATTTTGTTCATATCTGGTAGAGATGCAAAGGACATTATTATGGATATAGAATGTTGCAGTCTGTTCTGCATCTCAGTTTCTTGTTCACATGGTGTAGTCACAAAGCAAGGGATGTTCCTACAGGATTTCAGTGGTGGTTCTTCCTTCCCCTCTGCCCCCTTACAGGGTGATTAATTTTCATATTTGTCTTTTTAATTTTGCCAGGTGATCAGTTGTCCTCACTGCAAGGGAATTAAATAGAAACATTCCATTTTTTTTAAATACATCATTCAGTATTTGTGTCTTTCCCAGCAGCCCTTCAGGATTGTTTACCATAGGATACCAGATTTTAACTTTCATTATCGTTCTCGAGAGTCTTCATCTTCAGTCAAGGGTGCAAAACACCATCAGCTAGAATGTAATAGTTCTCATATTGCTGGCGTATTCGTGTTAATTCATTATTGAATCGCATTTATTCTCAACTTCTGATTTAACTGGCAGCTTAACTGAGCTGTTCAGATTGGTGCGCAGATCACCCCACCTCCCTTGAGAAACTACATGTATTTTTGAGGTGGTTAATTTCTGCATGCTGTGATGGATGTAGTCCTCTGCCTTTGCCTATTTTGTTCTAGTTTCTCATGGTTTTATTCTCAGAAATGCAAAGCAAAAAAATCTCCAGACATCTTTAATCCATATGGGTGGATTCTGAACCAGTTGTGAGCTCTTTGGAAAGAGCGACTATGCAGAAATTCAGTTTCATCAGCACAATGTTGAATAATCAACAGAGTGAGATGGCTCAGAATTAATAAAAATACAGACAGTCATATAGAAAGTTATTGATATTATCTGGGAAAATTGGACTTTTCTTTAATGCTTCTAACAAGCAACTCACCACTCCATTTATAATTAATTTGATCTAAATGAGCATTGTCCAGATGTTTTTACTTCTGTTTTATTTGTGGAAGGATGGTTTGCAAGATAGCTGTGGATTATAAAGGGTTCTATGAGAAGCACATAAGAAGCCTAATTAGCAGACCAGGGTTCTTGAACCTTCACATCTATGGATCCCTAAAAACCTTGCAGCAAGCATGTGGTACAGTTCCTGGACCTCCAGGGGTCCAGATATCTCAAACTGGGAATTGCCGCACCAGGCTGACAAATCTTGCCTACACACAACCTTACCAGTTCATTAAGTTAGAAATCAGTTTTGCTTTTGGCAAAATCACACAGCTTTTCCTTACTCAAGTGTCTGTCTCCTTCATGTGGAGACTGACATGCTGAGGCTGGGGGAGGACTGACCGCACCCAAGGGAGCTACCTGTATGTGTATGTGCTGCTGGAAATGGAGTTTCTTATTTAATAGTTTTTTTTCTGATGGTTTAAAGCCTGTCACAGTGCCCCACTACCCAGAGTTGATAAACACTTGGAGTTGTTGTCTTTGTGGCAAGGCTAAAACCGATTTTGTCTATTTGTGCGTGTTCAAAATTCTGTGCTCGTGATATGAGCAGGTGTGCCTGACACCTGCTATCCTGGCTAAATTCCAACTTAGACAATGCCTGAGCTGCCTTTGGCATACATTTTTTTTCTTTTCTTCCTTTCTTCCTATCCCATAAATGCTCAGAGGTGCTGCCAACTATTTTTCCATCACAAAGAAGAAACACACACATATATATATATATATAAACCCTACGCTTGCATCCCTTAGCTTGGAGTGTCTGCTATATTGTGATGATCTCTCAATTCTTTCTATCCATTTTAAGTTCTTATTTTTGGGGTTGTTCCCATGTATGCTGCAATGTAACAAACACAAATGGAATGACTCTTAATCAAACTAGAAAAGCACAAAGGCCGTCGAATGTTCAAAGCAGATAATTCAGCAGGATCGTAGAATGGTTTGGGTTGGAAAGGACCATCCTTGGAAAGGTCTCATCCAGTTCCAACCCCCCTGCCATGGGCAGGGACACCTCCCAGCAGACCAGGCTGCTCAAGACCCCATCCAACCTGGCTTGAACACCTCCATGGAGGGGCCATCCACAGCTTTCCTGGGCAATCTGTGCCAGTGCCTCATCACCCTCATC
Organism: Dromococcyx pavoninus; assembly: GCA_033558185.1. Lineage (NCBI taxonomy): Eukaryota > Metazoa > Chordata > Aves > Cuculiformes > Neomorphidae > Dromococcyx > Dromococcyx pavoninus. Next base: position 8,531 of record JAUMJL010000712.1, read on the forward strand.
GTGAAGAATTTCTTCCTCATGCCTAATTTGAATCCTCACCCTTCCAATTTAAAGCTGTGCCCACTTGTTCTGTCCCACTTGCCCATGTAAAAAGTCCCTCCCCAGCTTTCCTGGAGCACCTTCAGTTACTGGAAGGCTGCTATGAGGTCCCCCTGGAGTCTTCCCTTCTGCAGGCTGAACAACCCCAACTCCCTCAGCCCGTCCTCATAGCAGAGGTTCTCCAGCGCTCTGATCATCTTTGTAGCCCTCCTGTGGACCCGTTCCAACAGTTCCATAGCCGCCTTATGTTGGGGATGTTTTTTCTTTTAGTGTTACTGAGGTTTCTTCAGATTCCTGACGCCGATAGAAGCCATAATAATTAGTTTTAATGGCTGCTTTTAAAATGTCCTCTAAAAATCAAAGGTGTCCAGGTTGTTCAGGCCCTGTGGGAAGTTACTCTTGCATATACTATGATCTGCAAAGTTTCTGCAAGTTATTGGAGTGGAGAGCGTTAAGTTCCAGAGGGCATACCTGGTGTTGTGCGCGGTATATCATAGGGATTATTCCCCACTAAAAAAATACCAGTTAATCCTATTTTAGTGTCTTTCCTATGAGGATATGTGTAAGCTCTTTCCCCTATCATGCTGTAATTCTTATGCATCAAATGGTCAGTACGTTTCTTTCCTCTGTGTATCTTAAACATAGGAGAAGGCAGAGAAAATAATTGAAGGAGCTAGAATTGGGTAAAATAACATGAGAGGAAATACCATGAAGTGTTGTTTGCTCTGCATTTGTTGATCTCCGACTTTCATTCTCATGCCTTGTGATATTTGAACACTTTTAGTTGTACATGAGCTTCAAAACTTAGCCCGAATTTTGTTACAGTGACCTGTTTCAAAATCTCTACAAACCTGTCTAAAAGAGATTGAATGATATCTGGTTTAAATAAACAGAAAATAGGAGGATGCTCAAATAAGGCTGCTCTCCCATTGTGGCCAAGTTCTGCTGGAGCACCAGGGCAGGAATCTGTCTGTGCATGTCACTTGCTATAGCAAAAGCTTTAACAGCAGTGGTGTGTCCTTCAACCGCTTCAGTTTCTGTCCCATCTTTTACTGGGATTTTAAGAATGTATATTTCATGAATTATTTTCTTAAAAATCCTTCATGATAATTGGGAAATAAGGAGCAACTGTATCAATGACATTTATGAAGTAGATATTGCAATCTAGGGATATACCTGACACTTTTGTTTTAGATTAAGCAAGAGAGGTGAAGTGTTTTGCTGACATTGTCCTTTTCCAAGTATTTATATCTTGCTGTCTCCAGGGTGTTTGCTTCTTTAATGTCATAGCTAAGACTATTTTAAGTAATAGATCAAAATTATTCTATTAATTATGTTCTCTTTTGAGACAGTTCTGTCTGATTCCAAGTCAGGAGAGCTCTTCCAATGCAAAAGCTACCCATGCAAATGCCTGTTGAAATAATCAGGATTTCTATGATGTTGGTATTATGTGTTCCTAGATGAATTCTATTTTAACTTTGTTTTCTGTGGTATCTGGAAGCCACCTTTTTAGATATTTATGGAAACTAAACAAGAAAACTAATTTGGAAGATGTAGCAATAAAGGAGATTTCCCAACCCTTGTCTTTTCATTTTTGCTTTGCACATCTTACTGCAGGTTGGTTATGCCAGCATTTCAGTGTTGTTGGTTGGGAATCTCCTGACTTTTGGGATATCGCATGGTGGAGTTCAAAGAAACTTGTGTTGAAACTTGGGACAGAGTTTGTGGGTAGATGTCCAGTGAGGGCATGACTTTCTTTCCTGCATCTTCTTCCACCAAAGAAGGCAATAATTAATATATAGAGGGAAGACAGTAATATAGACCTTGCAGCTAGAGCCAGTCCTCTGTTCTGGATTCAGTGTCCATTAGGGAGCATATCTGTTCAGTGATGTGGGATTGTTAAATGGCAGGGTTACTTTGATCCTATTGGATTCTCTTAGCCTGTTAAGATGATTAAGGGATTAATTGGGTTATCTTCATTGTCTTGTTTGTCACTCGGACATATGATATTTTTCAGATTGTAAACATAGCTAGTAATAGAAAAAACTCAAAGTGTTTGTGTTCCTCTAAATGTGGTGTTTGTTTCCCAGCTGATCTCGTAAAAGATACCTTCTACAGTGAGCTTGATTTCTTTAAAATGAAATAGAGCAGCTGAAAGGGACCTTCCTGGTGAGTTCAGCTCCCTGCTAGACTGTGGAATATGTGTCTTTAAAATAGCTTGTTATCTTTCTTAAATCACTAAGTTGTCTGAGTGTAATACTCATATTGACTGTTCCCCTCTTCTTGGGAACCTGTATCCAGGTTCTGGCCTAAGCGTATTCATGGCTGATCTGTTCCTATCATGCTTGAATTGACATTGCCCTTTAGTTTCTTTGACTCCTGATCTCTATGCCACTACTCCCAGTACGTAAGGTCAATCACCCAGTTTGTTTTGTCAGGCATAATATACCCTGGGCTTTGCTTATTTCACAGCCAGTTAATATTGATAGCTCGTAGTTCCTTTTGGATCAACTGATAGACCCAAGCTTTTCCTCCCATTGCTTTTTGTAACTGATGAACTCCCCAGTGTCCTGTTTTTTATTGAATTTAATTTAATTTCTGAGACTCTGCATTACAAGATTTGTGCAGCTCTCCCTGTGTGGCATTATAATCCTCTTTAGTACACAGACGTGCCTCCCAATTTTATATCAACTACAAGTGGTTTTGGGATACTTCAGGTTTCTGCAGGAAGAGCATTAACAGGAATACATGCTGAACTGAGCTCCAAGGTAAATCTATTAAGTCTGTTAGCACCTTTCTGGCATTTTGATGTTTTCTTGCCTTAGCCAATTTCTTACTCTCTAAAACTTTCTTTTTTTACTCACTATAAAAGCTCTCTCCAGTTCTCATGAAAATTTTCCACGTGGCAAAGTGCATTATACTCTATCAAACTACAGACAGGGTACTATATTCCCTTTCTCTTGAAACTTCATTCTTTTCCTATAAGAAAAGATGTATTTTTAGCTCTTAACTTATTTGGGAATCATACATCGTTAGTAATTCCTTGCTGGAAAGGAGAGAAGAATTCAACCTTCTCTGCACCTTTAAAATTTCTTCTAGAGTTCTGCATACTGTTGAGATCAAACTGGTGGGATGGTTTTTTCATTTGCTCTTAGATATAGTTACTAACTTGTTATTCTCCTGTCAAAATGCAAATTAGTCTGACAGGGGTTCTATAAGAAACCTTCACAGGTTCTTCTGTGATTTTGTGTGTTCCTTGTATTACAGTTCTGGGATGGAGATTACCTGCTTACTCTAAGTGCAGTGAATTCATAGAATCGTAGAATGGTTTGGGTTGAAAGGGACCTTAAAGATCATCCAGTTCCAACCTCCCTGCCATGGGCAGGGACACCTCCCACTGGATCAGGTTGCTCAAAGCCCCATCCAGCCTGGCCTTCAACACCTCCAGGGATGGGGCAGCCACCACTTCTCTGGGCAACTTGTGCCAGGGCCTCCCCACCCTCACAGGAAAACATTTCTTCCTAATATCTCATCTAAATCTGACCTCTTTCATCTTAAAGCCATTGCCCCTCGTCCTGTCCCTGCGCTCCCTGATAAAGAGCCCGTCCCCAGCTTTCCTATAATCCCTTTTTCAGTGCTGAAAGGCTGCTGTAAGGTCTCCCCAGAGCCTTCACTTCTCCAGGCTGAACAACCCAGACTCTCTCAGCCTGTCCTCATATGGGAGGTGCTCCAGCCCTCGGATCATCTTTGTGGTCTTCCTCTGGACTTGCTCCAACAGATCCATGTGATTCAACAGATCTAAGTTATTTGAGTTTCGTTTCCGACGGTCGCATAACCTGTCCATGGCCAGCCATCTCCTCTTCACTGAAAATCGAGTCAGAGCATTAATTTAATTTTAAAAAGAAAATTATCTTTTATTTCCATCCTATCTTCATTGTGTGGTGCTCCTGCTGCTTTCCATCCCGTTCTATTCTTATTCATATGGCTGAAAAACATTTTGGTGCAGCTTGTAATATTCTTTGTAAGATCTAACCTGAATTGCTCATTTTTCCTTACATTTTTTTACTTCTTGAATATCGTTCTTTGCTAGCTTTTCCTTTTTACATTCCATGTAGATTCTAAATTATTTCTAGCATCTTCTTGGAAGACCTTGCTAGAAGAAGTGCAGGACTTGACAAGTTGCTTAAAATAGAAATTCCTGATGGCTTTAACACCTTAGACTTGTAAAACTTCCAGGCCTCTTCTGTATTCAGATTCCTGGTCTCCTCAGTCACAGGGGGTTTTTTTTAGCTAAATTTCTTAAGTATCAAAATTCACACTTCTTAAATAAAATCTGTTACAAGTGTTTGTGAGTTATATTTAATTTAAAACGAATTATATTGTGATTGCTTACCCTGCAGTATTTTTGCATCCACAGAGATGATATTTTGCTCTCCAAAATATAAACCCTTGCCTCTATGCAGTGAACTCCCAATGGTGTAAGTGGGTGTTGCCTGCAAGAACGGCTGCAATGGACATGTATATTTGGAGGAGGTTTTTTGCCATAATGACATTAAAAAAAAGCATGAGCCCAAGAAATTTTACAAAGTTTCAGTGTGCAAAGTCATAGTAGGGTTCACTCTACGTAGTTATAACATACAAACTACTAGGTCTGTTGTTGTCCTACAATGTAAGTAACTCGGGTTTTTTTTATAGGAAGGGAATTAAACTGGTATTAAAAAATCCACCAGTATGAACAGTGAGATGACAGTAAAACATGCTGTGTTGGTGTTCGCTACAACTCTCCTCTTGATACTGAATATTGCAGTGTCAAACAGAAGAAACAGCCGAGCAGGATTGGTTCTCCTGCATGTAACACTAGTGTATTCCCAACAGCTATGCTAGGCCTTTTCAGAACATGCACGTGGAATTTTGGAAGCACTTGTACCAAAGAGTAATCCAGTTACCAACGTTTTACTTTTATACTTACTAATAAAACAGTGATTCCTTACTGTGTTGAATGCATTTATCGCACCATAATAGCTCTGAAGGTAAATTGGTGTTAAGGTATCTTCAGGAATGTGGTCTCTTTTTAGTTGAAGTACATGAAAGGAAGAAGTTTAAAGAATCCTAATTGTCTCTGTTACATTGGGTGATGTAAAGAAGCCTCAATAATGCAGCAGATTTCCCCAGCTGGTTGTGTCGGTCCATGAAGGTTACGGTTAACAAATCAAAAAGGCTTTTCTGTGTTATGTGTGTGTCTTCAGAATAACTTGAAGGATTCTCATCTAGATGTTCGCCTTTGGTTTTATTTAAACATGTTGGCCTCAGTGGAATGGGAGTGTAATTTGTAACTCCAGTTTAATTTTCCTTCCCTATGTAGAACATTCTGCTTAGTGAATTCTCTTATTTTTAGTTTCTAAGAGGATGCTGCTTACCGCAGAGCAGATCATTTTTTTTGAGTCTCAAAGGCCAGACAAGCTTTCCAGCTCTACGTCTCAGCCTACGTAGAGAATTGTTAATCATGGTGACAACTGAACTTCCAGGGGGAAGCTGACATTTCAGGTTATTAAGTCAGAGAACGATTGGGAGAAGTTTAATGGTGGGTAAACAAATATCTAACAAATGGAAACTTTGAAACTTAATTTAAAAATGTATTTTATGTGGTTGCCAGTCAGCCTGCAGAAGCACGTGAGGCATTCCTAAAATAGAAACTGCAATGGCTCATGGAATAATGCGTGATCAGTCATGTCATTCAAAATTACCTGTCAACCACAGGCAGGTTCTTCTTTTTATTTTTCCCTTCCCTGTACAGTTATCAGTCAGAGGATGAGTGTTTATTCTTTTTCATCTGTCTCTGCAGAAGCTTACGTCTAGGTAACCTGAAGTACTACTGTAATAGACTAGGTTAGAGCAAATCAGACCTTGGGATATATTGTGGTGAATTACCATCTTGAAATGGCAAATAAGACATTGGATTTGGTGGAACAATCAGGTGAAGTTACAGAGCGAGTCACTGGCAAAGGTACAAGAAGTCAAGATTTTTAGGCATTATCTGTGAGTTCAATCACTAGCTTCCTCTGCTTGGAAGTGGTTGTTGGCAATATAACCTGGTGACAGGTACATATGTCCCAACTCACCTTACTTGCTCTGAGACAATATTTCTTCAGCATGGTGTAACTTCTCATGGAGAACAGTTAACAAAGGATTGGTCTTTTCTTCAGCATAGAGGAGGAACCTGCTGCACCCTCTTCCCTTCTCCCCTAGTATGAACTGGTTAACAACAGTTTTGTTAATTTTCCAAGGCTTTTGTTAATTACAACTGATTTTAGTATCTTAAAAGAGACTTAATGTCTTTCTGCAGAAACTGTATTTCCACCTTAAAGCTTCACTCTCCACTTCACTTAGTGCAACTACCAGTTGTATATACCTATTGTATGTTCTAAGAGAAGGGGAAAACAGTATCAAGTGTTACTAGATCTCTGTTTTCATGAAACTTGCTCTTTATTTTGGGAAGCAAACTTATTGTGACACTAAATTATTATTTCCTTTTGGCAACAGGTCATAGCAAATGACAGAAGCCCACTGGTGGGTAAAGTCCATTGGGAGAAAATGGTGAAGAAAGTATCAAGATTCGGCATACGTACTGGCACTTTTAACTGTTCCAGTGACCCCAGGTATATTCTTAAAGTATTATCTAAATCCAAGAATATCTTAAGGCTCAGCTGTGTTCTGGCAGCAGGGCTTGCTGTCTTGTAAAAGTAGCTGTGACAGAAGATGGCTTCATTCATGTTTTATTCTCTACTAAAATCTGTTCAGAATTCTCTATCACATTATTTATCAGCATTATAAACACAGAACCGCAGCTTCCTAAAGCATCATGTGGGAAATAGATGATTAGACTATGTGGAGTGTAATTCAGCAGTGGAAGGGAATGAATAGGAGAATCTGGCCTTATACTCCAGACATTCAGGGACAAGAACTGTGCTTGTTTAGGACAAAGCTGAATATATATGGCCCATGTGAGAGCACTGTATCAGCTGTGGAATTGTTAGATTGCCATCTGGAAGGGAGAAACACAGGTTAGCGTGAACCTTGTAAACAGTGCCCGCTTCTCGGGAATGCTGACAAAATCCTGTTCCCTGACAAATGTGTGTGTTTATATATAAATTTGCACACGCCCTTGGACAACACACAGTGTGCTAGGCAAGTTTCACTGCATGTGATTTTGAACAAGGAAGAAGAGTAGAGCCAAATAAGTTATTAATAATACTGTGCTGCTGTAAAAGTAAATTATTTTTAACATTTTGTTGGAAGCATTTGCTCCACGTGATGGGAGACTTTGTCTAGAATTCCTGTGGTGTGCACGGATATGAACATGCCTTACACAGCTTAAGTCCTCAATGTGTATAGAAATCTCAAAGTTAATCATAAGAGAACATTCTTAGACTTTGTAGTGCTTATGCAAAATAATCTTGTGCAATCAAAACACTTATATTTGAACATCTCAAAACCTTGGCAGCGTTTCTCTTTGCATAGCTCCTAATGAGTCTTACTGTTATGATCAAATATTAGGTTTTATATTCATTCATTTTTTCTTAATACAATAACTGTTTTATTTTATAGTTCTCATCAGGTTGCAGCGGAAATTCAAAACACTGCACGCTACAGTAGTCAGGATACCTTTATTGGGTTGGGACTGGTTGATCTTTAAGGTCCTTTCAGACCTAAACCATTCTATAATTCTGTGATTAGCTGGGTAGTATCTTATGGCCTCTGAAGACATAATATTCAGATTCCTGAGATGAGGAGTTGTAATTATCGAAATATATGCTGAGATACCAAAACTGGGTAACAGTTTCATTTATCATTTTATTCCTAAGGACATAGGTAAGATGGCTAGTGAAACAGGCTGATGGCTGCTATGCAGCGTGCTGGGTTCTCGGTGCCACCTTGCTCACCTGTTGGCTCTGTAATGTTTTGATTGTAGAAACTTGCCAGACATTTCACAAAAGGAGGACTAGATATATTGTGTCACCATCACTATGCCACCCAAAAGATGCATGAGAGGAAGCATCTTCTGAGTCACCAGACTTGTCTTGTAGTTGCTGGGGTCTGGACTGTGACTCACGGTTCAGCCTTGACTTTTTGATCTGGATTTGGAGTTTGTTTTATCTCAGCACTCTGTCTGCCGGACAGTGGGGGGTGTTCTTTTAGCACAAACCATGCAGCCGCACGTGCCTACCTCATCCTCGGCTGGTTTTGTGGTGAGCTCTCTCACCCCACCTCTCAAATTGTCCGCAACCTTCCAGAGTGGCCCCAGTAGGCACTGGGCACATGTCAGCTTCGTTAGAGCGACTGCAGACAGACCAGTTTCTTTTTAACTTCACCCCACTGCTGCTTGGCAAAATTAGGATGGAAGAAAGCTCTGGGAAAGTTACCTGCAGGCTCAGGAAAGCTGTGAGACATTGAGTTACATTGTAGTCATTGAAAGGTGAAGGAAAAATTGCTCCCAGTACTGAAGCTTTATAGTGAATGACTGTATGGCCTCTTTTAGTATAGTGACCCATGAAAATTAACACTATTCCTCTTCCGGGTCTATGAACACATTTCTCTACAGTGTTTCTGTAAGATACGTAACAAATGTATTCTAAGAGTAAATACACTTTGCCAGAGAATGTTGGGTGACTGTAGTTCCTTCTGTTGTATGTAAAGATTCAGAGGTGCTCAGCACATCTCATTTTTGGGCACGTAACAGAAACTTAAGGACTGTGCTTAGGGACATGGTTTAGTGGCAGGTTTGGCAGTGTTAGGTTTGCGGTTGGACTTCATGATCTTAAAGGTCTTTTCCAACCTAAACAATTCTGTAATTCCAGGGTCATAGACCTCTGCAATCTAACCTGCCATTTTCTTTGTAGATACTGCAAGAGGAGGGGATGGCTGAAATCCACCCTAATTATGTCTGTTCCACAAACCAGTACCTCCAAGGGAAAAGTAATGCTTAAGGAATACAGCGGGCGCAAAATTGAAGTGGAGCACATTTTCAAATGGATCACAGCCCATGCTGCTTCTCGGATCAAAACCATCTACAACTCCGAACATTTAAAAGAAGAATGGAACAAAAGCGACCAGTACCGTGTGAAAATATACCTGTTTGCCAATCTCGACCAGCCTCCGGCATTCTTCTCTGCACTAAGTGTAAAGTTTACTGGAAGAGTAGAGTTTATTTTTGTGAACGTGGAAAACTGGGACAATAAAAGTTACATGGCAGAAATTGGTATCTACAAGACACCATCGTACATACTTAGGACTCCTGAGGGCATTTACAGGTATGGAAATAACACTGGTGAATTTATATCGCTACGTGCCATGGACACCTTTTTGCGCTCGTTACAGCCAGAAGTTAATGATTTATTTGTTTTAAGCTTAGTTTTGGTTAACCTGATGGCTTGGATGGACCTGTTTATTACACAAGGTGCTACTATAAAGCGTTTTGTGGTTCTTATAAGCACTTTAGGGACGTATAATTCATTATTAATTATTTCCTGGCTACCTGTGTTAGGTTTTTTGCAACTACCCTACTTAGACAGCTTCTACGAGTACAGTTTAAAACTCTTCAGGTACTCTAACACAACTACTTTGGCTTCTTGGGTGAGAGCCGATTGGATGTTCTACTCTTCTCATCCAGCCCTCTTCCTCAGCACGTACCTTGGTCATGGTTTACTAATTGATTACTTTGAGAAGAAAAGAAGACGCAATAACAACACTGATGAAGTGAATGCTAATAATCTGGAGTGGCTGTCAAGCCTTTGGGACTGGTACACTAGCTACTTGTTTCATCCTATTGCTTCTTTTCAACACTTTCCTTTTGACTCGGATTGGGATGATGACCCAGATTTGTTCTTAGAGCGGTTGGCCTTCCCCGATCTCTGGCTTCACCCTCTGATACCAACAGATTACATAAAAAACTTACCGATGTGGAGGTTTAAATGCCTCGGTGTCCATTCTGATGAGGAAATGCTGGAAACCTTTCCAGACAGCGAAAGTGACTCTGACAGTGAAAACAAAGAGGTCTTCAGTAGTGAAAAAGAAGTCTCCGAGGACGATGAGCTAAACACATTTCACAGGCGCTGTGAAGGAGAGCCTCGGTGCAGTGCTGAGACCTGTTCATGTGCCAACAGATATCGTCATCACGAGCCATATGAATGGAAAGCGAGATCCTACGGCTCATGCAGCACCGCAGGTGACATGGAGCCAGATTGGTCAGCTTGGCCCTCTGAGATGTTGCACTGTACAGAATGTGTTGTGTGTCTAGAAAATTTTGCAGACGGTTGTCTGCTGATGGGCTTGCCGTGTGGCCATGTCTTCCACCAGAATTGCATCGTGATGTGGCTGGCGGGTGGGCGACACTGCTGTCCTGTCTGCAGGTGGGCTTCGTACAAAAAAAAGCAGCCATACACACATCCGCAGCCTTCGTCGAATGAAACCCCATCTTAGCTGTGTACTGATGTCCTTTGTAAGCTATTGGGATATTACTGCTTGCCTTTTAAATGTTAGTCACTTAAAAGATTATGTGGTTTGAAGTTTTAGTTTATATGTTAGTGCAGTGAACTAAACTAAACATGATGCTAACGTTAACGACAGAATCATTTGGTTGCCTTGTATGTTGAACTGAATGCATACTTATCGTATAATAACTTTTTCTTTTCAACATCTGGAAACTCGATGCTGTTTTTGTAAGCACAAAAATGAAGCCTCCAACAGAAGGATATTCCAGCAAATGTTTACAAGTTAGGATGCGGGTGAAAATGAAGTTCTAAATGGAGATAATTGCTTAATTTAAGTGTTTCTTATTTCAGAGTCTGTTCAGCACATCTTTGTTGAATAATGTATGTTGTAAGGCAGTACCATTTAAAACTAAATCAGTGAAATAAATTATTTTAAAAGGAGATTTGTAATGTTAATTGTTTTGATAAATATTCTGTGTGTACAGTTACAGATGTCTTGCTGGTCTGATTTATCTGTGAAGACAATAAAAATATAACACAGCTTTCGTGACTAATAAATCATCTCCCTGTGATGCAGGAATTCATTGCTCCAGAGTTAGCCACTGGGCAAGTGGGAGGTGATGGTGTTTTACTGGGAACTACTTCCATCCCAAGTCCTCTGTATTGAGGTGCTTCTCTGCTTGCCCAGTAGTTTTCCAATTGATCGCAAACCGTTTTGTCAGACGGAGACCCTATTCTACCAGCTGTCTCTCCAGCACCCTCATCTGCAAACATCTAGGAAGACTTTTGGGTAGCCCCTCCACAGCATCAATGTAAACCATCGTGAAGCAGCAGAATATTCTCCTGCAGTGGCAGAAGTGGCTTGGGAAGGTAAAAATTGCCAGATTGCAACTGCTGGTATTTTTAATTTTTTTTTTTGATTCCTTGGAGAAAAGTGATAGTTGTTGGATGCCATGAAAAACTGCTTTCTTTATATTTCAATATGAAACCATGGTTTTGGTTGTACCTTTCAGAAATGATCTGGCTGAAAATCGAGAGAGGAAAGGTTGATTGGAAAGAATAAAAATGGGGAGAAGCATGAGTTGATGAATAGAAGAAAAGGCTAAACTAGAAAAGGTGTTTTCACTTGTCTCATTGTTTTATTTCTTTACTAATTCTTGCCCATGTGGTATGAAAAGGAAGCTGGTTAAATGAAGACGATAATGGGAAATGTAAACACAGGTCCCTCTTGCAGTTACAATCCATCTCCCTGTGCTGGGAGGCTGGCACTTGCAGGGCTGTCTGGCATAATTTTATCTGTCCAGCATTATCTGCACACATGTCTTTTTTAATAACACATGCTTTATGTTTCCAGTCACCAGGTGTCCTCCCAAGAGGATATTCTTCCAGTTATCAGAAGAGCTGTTTTTAATTGTGAGTGCTTTTTTCTCTGGTTTCCTTTTTTCTATTGCAGTACTGAAGCAGGGATGTAGAAGGGGCATAATTTCATCAACTCTCCTGTGGTCCAGAAAGTAATTTTTAACCCTGTCAGTACATGCCCTTTATCTGTCACTACAGCCGTGGCAGAGCAGCGGAGAGGCGTAATGAGGGCAAAGAGCATTCCTGCTTCTAGTTTGTGTGGCAGTGGGACACAGCCTGTAAAGCAGCTGGGACTGTCCTGTTTCAGGACTATCTTGAAACCTGCACTGAACTGAGGCTTTGCCATCTGAATGGGGGAAAGGGAGGAGAACTTCTGTGGCTATGAATAAAGCTACAGTTAAGGCACTAAAGTGCATGAGCAAACCACTGCATAATGGTCCACTGTTGCCTTTTGCTGGTACCTCGGCATTTTGCCAAAAACTGAGAGCAGGGAGTTGAAACAACACCACATCCTTGGGGCGCTGTGCCTCTGGAGCACAGCTTTGCTGCACAAAGCTGATCTCCTCATACAAAACCTGGGCCGCAGCAGCTCCTGTGCACAGGTTCAGCCTTGTTTGCAAACCGCTGTGCACACCTGGTTCGGCTGAAACCTTGCTTTAATGACCTCTGTTGCTCTACCATTCCCAATTCTTTTGGCAAATGACACAAACTGCAGATTAATTAGCAGGAGGGCCACAGAGGGCACATCCATATGAGCAGATGATTGTGACCAGTAGAGAGCTATGACTGAAGGTTTGGTCCCATCGTGTCCATTAGCCTGTGTTATATAAATTGTTGTGATCCAGTTCCTGGCAGATGCATCTGTTTAAAAGTCTACAGCAGCTGGTCCGGTGTATTGGTAGTCCCAGCAGGAAAGAAAAAGCAGTTGGATGTATTTATTTTATGAAATTCTCATGTCAGTAGCAGCAGAAACATCGAAGTAGGATTTTTTCCTACAGAGTGCAGTATCACAGACAGGCCTTACGCAATGCGTTGACAGTTTAGAATCCAGAGAAGAGAGCAAAGACTGTGCCGGTAACAAGGTCAGCAGTTTTGCTGCTCACTTGTTTTGCCTTGCTGGGCAGGGTTGTGCTAGCAAAGTGTCTTGAGATAACTGAGATGCTACACATTCTTGAAGTAGTGTTTTATTCTCCGGCATCTTGTGCCTGAAAGCTGATAACCAACTGTAAACAGAAAATGGCAAACAACAAGTTATTTGTTTCGGGATGTTTAGAATAGTGGAATGACTTAGGTTGGAAGGGATCATTACAGATTATCCAGTCCAATCCCCCTGCAGGACCAGGGACATCTTTTAACTCGATCAGGTTTCTCAGAGCCCCATCCAACCTGGCTTTGAATGTTTCCAGGGCTGGGACCTCTACTACCTGCCTGGGCAACCTGTGCCAGTGTTTCACAACCCTCATTGTAGAACATTTCTTCCTCAAAAACAGTCTAAATTTACCCTCCCTTGATTTAAAACTATTATTCCTTGTCCTGTTGCAACAGGTCTTGCTAAAAAGTCTGTCCCCATCTTTCCTATAATCTCCCTTTAACTACTGGAAGGCCCCACAGCCTTCTCTTTATCCAGGCTGAACAACCCCAGCTCTCTCAGCCTGTTCTCGCATGGGAGGTGCTCCAGCCCTTGGATCGTTTCTGTGGCCCTCCTCTGGACTTGCTCCAACAGCTCCATGTTCTTTCTGTGCTAAGGACTGCAAAACTGGATGCAGGGCTCCAGGTGGTTGTCTCACCAGAGCAGAGTAGAGGGGGACAATCACTTCCCTTGACCTGCTGGCCATGCTTCTTTTAATACACCCTAGGATACAGTTGGCTATCTGGGCTGCGAGCACACATTGTTGGCTCCTGTCCAGCTTTTCATCCATCAGTATCTCCAAGTCCTACTCCACAGGGTTGCTTTCAAGCGTATCATCCCCCAGCTTGTATCAAAACTGAGTATTGCTCTGACACAAGTGTAGGACCTTGCACCATGTTTAGTGAGGGCCATGGGTGTTCCAAGCTGCTATTAAGAGAGGGTGGAGTTACATCATGTCTGAAGGTCTTTAGCACTTTGGATTTCGGCATTTATTCATTCTGCTGGCTTTCCCACTGCTGGTACCCAGTCCAAAACTAGAGCTCTCCTTTCCAAAGCATATTTACATCTGTCTTCATTCTGCATTAGGTTTTGGAAGGAAAAAAAGACAAATGTGAACTGTACGTTTTTGTAACTGTTCTAAAATGTCTTTCTCTGGGAATTAAATAGTGAGGGTAAGTATAATTGTAAGGTATTAGAGTTAGATTAAGCTAATAGCACCTTTTTCTTACTAAGCTTTTGCAGTCTTTCTGTGCATCATTGATTATTTCTAGTCCTCTGTCTCGGCTTGTGTGTGGGGGTGTAAAGAAACGGAGTGACTTGCCGGTAGCTCGCCCTACAGCACTCAGCAGGGTGGCTCAAGCTGTCTGTTAATTTTGGCCAGGTTAACTGCCCTTAGCTGTGGAAAGGATGGTGGAGGGTGGAGAGGAGCCAGGCCATCTCCAAGAGAGCCCTGGCACCTGAAGAAAAGGCAGCAATGTCTTCTGTGCTGGCAGCTGGTTCTCTTTCTCTTCATGTCTGCTGTGGGTCTTCCCTGGCTGCAAGAGATATGAATAAAGATACGAAGTGTAGTTTCAGTCACGCCTTGCACGACTAGATTTTATAAATACTCTCACTGTGCTTCCCTGCCATCTGCATGGTGGGGCGAGGGCAGGTGGTGACAGAACCTGCTCTGCCATCTGCTTTTACTGCTCTTAACTGCAGTGGCCCCCCATAAACTCCTGCTGCCCCCTCCTTCTGCAGTCAGAGAGGATGGCCAGGCAGTAGAACCGCTGGGCCAAATCCTGTTAACTCTTCAGTACCCACTTTCTGCTCGGTGCTTGTCCCACACACAGCAGTAGAGGGCTGTGTGAAGCAGTGTGAGGAGCTCTATGGGGGCCAAGGGGCTCTATGGGACTGTTTTAAGTGGTGTGAGGGACTCTGTGGGGCCATGAGAAGCAGTGTAAGGGGCTCTATGGGGCCAAAGGGCTCTGTGTGTGAAACGGTGCAAGGGGTTTTATGGGGCTGCGTGAAGCTGTGCCACAGGATCTGTGGGTCCATGTGAAGCAGTGCAAGGGTCTCTACGGGGCTGTGTGAAGTGGTGTGAAGGACTCTGGGGCCACATGAAGTGGTGTGAGGGGCACTGTGAGGCTGTATGGAGGCCATGTGGAGCAGTGCCAGGGGCTCTGTGGGGCTGTGTGAAGTGGTATGAGGGTCTCTATGGGGCTGTGGAGCTCTGTGGGGCCGTGTAAGTGGTGTGAGGGGCTTTATGGGGCTGTGGAACTTTATGGTGCTGTGTAAGTGGTGCAAGGGGCTCTGCAGGGCTGTGTGAAATAGTGTGAGGGGCTCTCTGGGGCCATGTGAAGATGTGCGAGGGGCTCTGTGGCACCAGTTGGTTCTATGGGTCCACGCGAAGCACTGCAAGGAGCTCTATGGCGCTGACCAAAGATGTGCGAGCGGCTCTACGAGCCCGTGTAAAGCACCGTAAAGGGCTCTACGGGGCAGCAGGAAGCGCCCCCGCCCACGGACGTTGCCCCCCAGGGGCGGAGCTGCCCCGGCGCCCCCGCCCCTTCCGTATGGGCAGCGGGGGCGGGGCCCGGCGCGGCGCACGCGCAGTGGCAGCCGGGCCGTCCCTGCCGGCGGGCGGGCCCGGCAACCCGGAAGAGTCCGGAACCTGGAAGGGCGGGGCGGCGGGAGGAGGCGGCCGCCATGGGCCTCTTCGGGAAGACCCCCGAGAAGCCCCCCAAGGAGCTGGTGAGGCGGCGGAGCCTCAGGCGGAGGCCAGGAGGTTGCGGGGTCCGCGGAAGGGCCTGGTGGAGGCAGCGCGGCTGCGGGGGGCCTGGCCTGGCTTGGCCTGGCCGCAGCCCGGCCGGTTTCTGACGGGGTAACTCGCATTCGGGTGCCTCGTTCTTGTCAAGTGCAGCAGCCTCCTAACGCTGTCAGAGCGTTCCCGCGTCCCGGCGTGCGCAGGGACTCCGGGAGAGGAGCCTTGTTAGAGCCACAACAGAAGCAGCCGACAGAGGAGTGGGGTCTCACCTGCGCCAGGACAGGTTCCGATTGGACATCAGGAAAAAAATTCTTCAATAAAAGGGTTGTCAGGCGTGGCAGGGAGGTGGCTGAGTCGCCATCCCTGGAGGTGTTTAAAAGACGGGTAGATAAGATGCTCAGGGATATGCTTTAGTAGTGGACAGGTGCGATTGGACTCGATGATCTCAAAGGTCTTAGCTAACCAAGCCATTCTGTGATTCTGGTTGAGGTGGGTTGGGGAGGCTTGGTCAGCTCCAGGTTTTCCTTGCTCTCAGATGCCTTCCGTGGCTTCTGTCTCTCTGGAACTGGGTCTGTTTGGCTTGGAGAAAAGGAGGCTGAGCGAAGGCCTTGTCACTCTCTACAACTCTGAAAGGAGGGTGTAGTGAGGCAGATGTTGGTCTCTTCTCCCAAGTAACAAGTGATAAGACAAGAGGAAATGGCTTGAAGTTGCACCAGGGGAGGTTTAGATTGGATATTAGGAAAAATTTCTTTCTGGGTTTGGATTATTTTGCAGTAGGTTTTGTACTTGGGCAACTCCAATGGTGGTTGTTGTCTGTAGTCAAAACATGGTCTTGTTCATTGCGACTAAGGGCATTTCTGTTGAGACTGGTAGAAGTCTAAGAATCTGCCTTGCTCTGCTGGGCTTCTGCACTGAAAAGCACTCTTTTTGAAGTTCTATTGTAAAGTTTTTTAGGTAGACAAAACTTTTTATTTGAATTAAAAAATCACATAAAAATCAGGGTGATTTTCATATGAAACTGTTTGTGCAGCCAATGAGACTGGAGCGGCCTGAGCACAGGCAGGTACAGCGTGCAAGTGGATCCATGAACTGGGTGTCATCTTAATACTTTGGGGTTTTTAAGGTACTGCAAAAATCTGTGCTGCTGATGCTAAAAGCAGCATCAGAGCTCTACAAGCATTTGACATTCTGCTCATTGCTGGTATTATCTACCAGTTTGTGATTCTGGTGTTGTACAGATCCTCTCTGCTTCCGTTTACCCCAAGTTCTCTGCTGGGTGTCTGGCAGCTGCTGCTTGTCTGATGTCTCCCTTTCCCCAGAAAGGCAGTTGGGGCAAACAGTGTTCCCCATCTCCATCAGCTGTCTGTGCTGGGGCTGCCAGGAGTGCTGGAACTGGGAGAGCTTGGTGGGTGCTGGGAGGGAAGCTGTAGAGGGGGTGGCTGCATTTGAACCCCGCCAAAGGCAGGGGAAGGGAAGCTGGAGGTCAGAGCTGCCATGTAGAGGGACTTCAGCAAGCAGCAGGAACCTCATGATCATAGAATCATAGAATAGTGTGGTTTGGAAGGGACCTTTAAGATCTTCCAGTTCCACCCCCCCTGCTGTGGACAAGGACAACTCCCACTGGATCAGGTTGTTCAAAGCCCCATCCAGCCTGGTTGAATACCTCCAGGAATGGGGAATCCACAATTTCTCTGGGCAGCCTGTGCCTGTGCCTCACCACCCTCATAGTAAAAAAAAAATTCTTCTTAATATCTGATTTAAATCTCCCTCCTTTCAGCTGAAAACCATTACCCCTTGTCCTGTCCCTGCATTCCTTGATAAAGAGCCGCTCCCCAGCTTTCCTGTAACCCCTTTAAGTACGGAAAGGCTGCTGTAAGGTTTCTCTGAGCCGCCTTCTTCTCTAGGCTGATGTTCAGCAGCACAAGGTTGTACAGGTGGGACAACCCTTCGTGCACGTAGGGATGTGAAGCCTGAAGCTGGCTGGGCAGCAGCTCTGCAGGAAGGAACCTGGGCTTCCCATGGACAATAAATCTGAGTTAGCAGTGCGTCTTAGCAGTGATGAGGGCAAACTGGGCCGCGTTAGCAAGCTGTAATCATCGTGTTGAGGCAAATAGTTGTTCAATTACTGTGCTACATTCGGCATCCATAAGGCCACACCTACAAAATAGCATTCCAGTTTGGGCACCCAGTGCACAAAGGATACCAGCAAACTGGGGAGAGTGGGGCAGAGGGCCACCAGTATGGTGGAGAACACGGCACAGGAGGAAAAGCTGAGGGAATTGGGCTGGTTTTAGCTTAGAGAAGGGAAAGTGAAGGGAAAAGGCCTTTAAATGCTTCTGAAGGGGTTATAGTAAAGACAGAGACAGGTAGTTTGCAGGTGTGCTCAGTGACAGTAAAGGGGCTACAGCCACAGGTGGTAGAGGAGAATTTTGAAGTTGGACACAAGGAAAGGTCTCACCACAGGAGTGACTGAGTGCTGGAATAGATACCCAGAGCAACTGT
This sequence comes from Dromococcyx pavoninus, assembly GCA_033558185.1. NCBI lineage: Eukaryota > Metazoa > Chordata > Aves > Cuculiformes > Neomorphidae > Dromococcyx > Dromococcyx pavoninus. Next base: position 26,790 of record JAUMJL010000712.1, read on the forward strand.
GAATTCTTTGCCCTCAGACTGTCAAAACTGAGTGTGCGGGGCCACAAGCAACCTGTCTGAACTTGATCCTGCTTTGAGTCTGAGGTTGACTTGGAGTCCTCCTGGGGTTCCTCCTGACTAAAAAAGGGAGGGTAACGCTCTTGGTGCTGTCATTTCAGCATAAGATAGAAACTGTGCCCAAGTTTCTATCTTATGCTGAAATCCCCTGCGGCAAGTTCTTAGCGTCGCTGTGATGTGGGAAGTTAGCCAGGCAGTGAGCATGTCTGATTCACAAATCGTGTCCTCTGTAACTCCTTGTCTGCAATGGGTTTTTTAATTTGAATAATGAAATATTTAAACATCACTCACAACTTAAAGCGCTTGTGCATTTCAAGATGTTTCTTTTGATATCGAATGGTTAAGCTACATGAAAATATAAAAGCATTTAAAAGTTGGAATTTCAGGTAACTCACTTTCTCTTTTTAAGGTCAACGAATGGTCCTTGAAGATAAGGAAAGAAATGAGAGTGATTGATAGACAGATCAGAGGTTTGTACTTACGTCTCATTTTTTTGTTTTCCCTTTCCCTGTCTCCCTGAAAGGGTTTTTTGCTTTAATTGGGGGAGGCTGTGAAATCTAATAACCAGAGGTACTCTTATCACATCTGGAATAAAGGAAGATGAATGTGATCCTGGGACCAGACTCAGTCTATGTTACAAATCACGTTGCTATGAAATTCTCCAAGTAAAGTTTTCAAAAGAACCTGAATATTATATACTTCCACTAAGATACGCTCTTAAATCCCATATAAGATGAATTAGAGTTATTATCCAGAACTTCAACCACACTGATTTAATGAATAGCTTTGGTGTGTCTGTAATTCCATATGTAGAAAGTTCTGTGGGTATGGACTGGCATGAAGTGCACATGCTGAACAATAGTAGCTTGCTGTCAGCTTGGGAAAATGGCAGAGGAGAGAAAATAAAAATAAAAAAGGCTTCTCTTAGTGGGTATTTTGCTATTAAATTATGAGTATTACACTTCATAAGAGGTCTTGAAGAACAGAGGAGTTGCTTGTTATTATGCTGCTGCTAGATCAGTTTCTTGTTCTCTGTCTGTCTGCCTTCCCAGGATCTGAAAATGGGTTTGGGTCAAGTTCTGGTTTCCCCTTTTTACCCTCTACCCTGCCTTTAGGACTAGACTGTGGGATGTGCTGGTAAAGGATGTTTTGTGTCAGGATCTGGTTATTGGGCGCATGCCTGTTTGAGTGACTCCAGGAGTACATTCTCCCTTCCCCCTTTCCTCCCCAGCCCCACACTTCTGGAGTGATCTGGCAGGGTTTATCTCTTCTCCCATTCCTAGATGTGTACAAGTTGGTTGGAGAGAGATGCTTGTGCAGTACAAAGTCAGTCTTTGCCCTCATCTGTGAAATGAGCACAGTGTTTATGCCTCTTCCAGGAAAACCAATGTACGGTGATGTTCGTTAGGCTTGTGAATTGTTTTGCATTCTCCAAGGCACTTTGTGAGGCTTTATCAGGCACAACCAAAACGTGGCTGATGTTATTAGCAAAGTATGCTTTAGAGGTTGCATCCTCCATGGGACCAAACTACCCACATGTTCACTGTTGATGGTTTCTTGAAATGTTGGTTTTCTCTCAGATTTATGCATGTTGTAGTGCTTGTAATGGCCTAAATATATACCGGGTTATGTGGTAGTCTGGTATTTTGTTGTGAATGCAAATCATATTATTGTAGCAGCTCTAAACATGCCTCTGTGTGTTTTTCAGAGTGATACACTCAAAGAAATACAGTTCAGCTTAGACTAACCACCAACTGTCAGCTATTCTGATAATTCCCATTAAAATAAAGTACAAAATATCTTTGTGATGCCCATATTGTGCTAGAATTGCCCATCTTGCCAAGTGTCAGCTGTGGGAGTTTGTGGTTCTGCTGGACTCTTACCAGGGTAGCAGGCTGCTGCAGAGAGGTGATAACCATGTGCCACTAAAGGTTTTTTTCGCAACTTACCCACTGTAGTTGGATTCTGCTGTGCTTTTATCATTTCAGTTGAGACCTACATGCGGAAACTGCTATAACCTTTGAGTAAGGATGCTGAACTGGGCCCTGACTTAGTTTCCCTGGGGAAGGCTGCACTGGATTTATTTTGATACAGCAACACTCGGATCCACCTGGGATGAACTGAGTGGGCCTGGACCACTTGAACGCTTGGCAGTTAGTGATATAGCACCATGCTGTTTCAAACCATCTGTTATTGGACTCTGATGCTGCAGTGATTTCAGTTTGGTGTAGGTTGCTTTTGAGGGCTTGGAAGGTTCAAAGAAATGGAAGGTGTCTTTGTGACTTCAGAACTGATTTTTTTGGCATTAGTTAGAGTCATGCAGTACCTTTGTGCCTTACTGAGCTTGCAAGTCCCTCTCGCTGGCGTGTTGGACTGCTTTGTGCCTCTGTTGTGTTGCAGAGGGACTGGTGTGACGGTAGCTCACTAGCAGTGTGTAGCTCGCATTGACCTTCAGAGGTGGAGTTGGCTATTTGTGCGTGTTTGTGCCACTGATCTTGTGTTCAGCAGTTTGTCACGCAAGGGAAAGCATTCACTTGAGTTATGGAGCCACTCTACGCTAGTTCGGATATATTAACACAATACTCTTGGTTGTTTTTAGCCTGACAGAGTCAATGTCATGGTTCCTCTGTACTGCTGGAGTCCTCCTAGTGCTTTCTGTTTTCCACTGTATCACTTCTGCTGCTTCCTACCTGTTCTGCTACCCTGGAGCCAGCTTACTCCCATGTCTGACATACAAATATCTTCAGCCTTGTGACGTTTCTCCAAGTATTAGCAGGGAAGCAGCAGGGAATTTGGGTTTCTGATTACAATCCTAGAGATTTCTACCAGTCTTTTAGGATAAAGACAGCACTGAATGACATTGAGAGAATGACTCATCTTGAGCACAGGGTCCACTGACTCCCACGTGAGAAGCTGCGCCAAAGTTGACCTTTGTTTTTAGAATGACCTGAGTTGGAAGAGATGCACTAGAGTCATTGAGTCCAACTCCTGTCCCTGCACAAGACAATCCCAACATTCACACTGTGTGTCTGAGGGCATTGTCCAAATGCTTCTGCAATATTGTGAGGCTTGGTGCAGTGACTGCTTTCCTGGAGAGCTGATCCAGTACTCCACCACTGTCTGAGTGAAGAACCTCTTCTTAATATCCAACCTAAACCTCCCCTGGCACATCTTCCCTGGAGTGCTATCACTGGTCATCAGTGAGAAGAGCCTTGTGAGGAAAGAGTAGACTGCTATAAGGTCCCCCCTCAGTCTCCTCTTCTCCAGGCTGAACAGACCAAGTGACTTCAGCCTCTCCTCATGTGATTTCTCCTGTAGACCCTTCACCAGCTTTGTGGCCTCCTTTGGACACTCTCCAGTAACTTGATGAGCTTTTTATACTGTGGTGCCCAAAACTGAACATAATATTGCCCTTTTATAGAAGAGCAACTTGTCTGCATTTGATTTCTGTGTAGTATAAATCAAGAAGACTCAAACAAAACCAAATTTGAACAAAGCTTTTGCTTTGGTTGTTCTTGTGGTCACTTCCTTCACCTCTTTGCAGGAGTTCTTTGTCCAAATTCTGTATTTACTTTAGGATAATTATTTTGTGGACTTTTAAATCCACTTTTCATCAGTGGCTAATTTATTGCTGAGTCTGGAAAAGGAAGGGAGCTATTATAGGCCCTGCTTGTTCCTGCATTTCTTACTCTGAGCTTTTTGAGGTACCTGGCTCCTGCTGTGCACAGCCTCTGTTTATCTGACAAGGCAGGCGTATGAACAGCCATGTCAGATTTGCCACAGAAGCCTGTGTTACTTAAGGCAGCCTCTTTAGTGGATATTTCAAATCCAACTGTTTGGTCCTCACTTAGTACAGGCTTAGTTCAATATTCCTGCTCCAGCATGCTCTTATTAAAAGCTGTTGAATGAAGCTGGATATCAGCAGGGTTTGAACAGGCCGGTTTAAGTTATATCTGGTTTACCAGCTTACTAGTTTTTGCTGAAAAATTATCCATAGCATTGGCATCAGCCAGCTTATAATTTGAATATACCACTTTACAGGAACACCTAGTGCATATGTGTTTAACATGAGCAATAGAACTCAAGACCTTGACTCCTTAAGTACAAGTATGGACTTGGTTGGGCATCCAGTTGACACTCAATGAGTTGTCCCTGATGGGGAGGAATAATTAAGTCTTATCTGCAAGGATTAAGGCTTTTTTTGGCAGTAATTAACAAACCTATGGTTCTAAGTAACTCTTATAGCTGTGGAGGCACCCTTAGGAATTCACTATATCAGTGGCTATGCTTTTGTTCTTCCTTTTTTTTTATAAGGCAGTATATATCTAAAACTTTCCAATCTGTCTGAGATCAGGCTTCCACAGTTTTTCTGAATACAGTTTTTCCAGAAAAACACAATTCAGGGATTTAGAAACAGTGAGGACATTTTTGCCCACAACAGCTTTCAGATTCGCTTGAAGGTGGGCATGTGGGTTGAGCTTTGAATGTAGCCTGACAGGTAAGTACTTTTGCTAGTTAAAAGCTTGTGTCTCTTTTGAGACAGCTAGTTCTGAACTCCTTGTGACAGCTCTGTTCTTTCCTGGCCATGTGGGGCTGTCTAGTGATGAACACAGGAGACGTAACCTTGTTGGCAGGAAATCTGTACAGTAGCCTTAAACTGTGTGTGTATGTTTGTGTGTGTGTGCATATATACACATATATTTATATCAGGGCAGTTTAGTTGTCAGGAAGTTATTCTGAAGTTTTAAGTCGTTACTATCTCAGAGTGCTTTGTTCTTACTGGACCTGTTTTGATTCTTGAGAACTCAGCTTGACTTCATGCAGCGATATTCCTAGACAGTTCTTTACAGTACTCTTAACTGCAAAGGGCTTTACAGAGCTGGTTGTTTAGTAACGAGCATATACTACTAATATTTAGTTGAAGTAATCAGCTAATGTGTAAATCAGTGTAGAACAAGGTCTGTGAGTAACAGATGGAGTCTGAAATCAAGCAGAAATGATTCTTTGCATTGAAAAGACACCCCATCAAATGACTTGTTTCTTTTCCAGATCTTTACCAGCTTGTCACTCTTTGCTGTGTTTTTCTGTACTCCAGATATCCAGAGAGAAGAAGAGAAGGTGAAGAGGTCAATAAAAGATGCTGCCAAAAAGGGTCAGAAGGATGTGTGTGTGATCTTGGCGAAGGAACTGATCCGCTCTCGGAGGGCCGTAAGCAAACTCTATGCATCCAAAGCTCACATGAACTCTGTTCTCATGGGGATGAAGAACCAGCTTGGTAAGAACAACTGAGTGCTTCTGGCTTTGGAGGTGAGGTCTGGGTTTCCATTTTCAAACGCCAGCAGAGCCTGGATCTGGAAGCACTCTTGCTCTTGTGAAAGGCAGCTGATTCCAGTGGGCCTCAGCACCCTGGGAAATTCCTCCTGTAGCATGTCCAGAGGTGTGAGGCTGCTGCAGTACCACATCCCTGCATCCAGCCAGGGTGAGTGCCTATTCCCAGTAGGCACTCACGCCCACAGTGGTGCCTTTGCCAGCACCCACACAAACATGAACAGCACTAACAGCTCAGTCCTGGTCTTCCTCTTCAGCTGATGAGGACTGAGATCCCTAAGGTCTCCCCGGAGCCTTTTCTTCTCTAGGCTGAACAACCCCAATGCTCTCAGCCTGTCAGAAACTCTATTTGCATTGAAACAGAACTTGGACTGGAATAGAACTCCTTTCCAGTAACTAGGGATACATTTTTAGTGTGCATTCCTAAACAGTTTGGATGTGTGCCTAATCCTTGCGTCCTTATGGAGCCTGTTGTTGCTGGGTTTGCCAGGATTTGTAATGTAAGATTTATTTCCTTCAGTGGAATTCCGTTCACCTTGTTTCTCTAGCAAGAGTCTTATAAGAACTTGTAAGTCCTAAATGGAGATGAGGAGGCAGTGTTTGATATCCATGATGCAGATGAATGGATTTGCCCTGTGGCTCAACACCCAGCTCCCTGTAAACCTCACATGGTTCTTTGTGCTCCCCCAGCTTATTCTCCTCTTCCCTTATCCTATCAGAAATCCATTGTAATAGAATTCTGCAGTATTTTCCATACCCTTGAGCAGTTTAGGCTGTAACAAGAGCAGAGCAGAAAGCATTAAAGACAGGGACAGACTTGGTGGAGGTTAACGTGCTACTAAAATGACAAGGTGTTTCTCCCCCCATCCCAGCATTATCCAGTCTGGATGCTGGCAGATTTTAACATGAGAGGAGCGATAAATCAGGAGGCACAATGTGAACCTCAAGTGTAATCTAGCAATAGGTTGAATGTGGTTCCCCATGTCCCTCATTCAGGGAAGGGAAGCAGCTTGAGGTGTACCTTGAAAGGACAAACTCCAAGCAGCCTCCTTCGTATTACCACTACCAGCATCCTCATTTTCATAGAATAATAGAATGGTTTAGTTTGGAGGGAACCTTAAAACCCATCCAGTTCCAAACCCCCTGCCATGGGCAGGGACACCTCCCACTGGAACAGGATGTTCAAAGCCCCATCCAGCCTGGCCTTCAACACTTCCAGGGGTGGGGCAGCCATGACTTCTCTGGGCAGCTTGTGCCAGGGCCTCCTCACCCTCATTGTGAGTAATTTCTTCCTAGTGTCTTACCTAAATCTTCCCCCTTCCAATTTAAACCCATTCCTCTCATCCTATCCCTACTTGCCCTTGTAAAAAGTCCTTCCCCAGCTTTCCTGTAACCTCCTTCAGCACTGGAAGGCTGCTATGAGGTTTCCTTGGAGCCTCCTCTTCTCCAGGCTGAATAAGCCCAACTCTCTCAGCCTGTCCTCATAGCAGAGGTGCTCCAATCCCTCTGATCATCTTCATAGCCCTCCTATGGACCCATTACAACAGTTGCATATCCTTCTTATTTTGGAGATTCCAGAACTGGACACAGTACTCCAGGTGGGGTCTTACCAGAGCAGAGTAGAATCACCTCCCGTGACCTGCTGGCAATGCTTCTTTTGATGCAGCCCAGTACATGGTTGACCTTCTGGACTGTGAGTAATTATTGCCAGCTCACGTCGAGCTTCTCATCAGCCAGCAACCCCAAGTCCTTCTCTGCAGGGCTGCTCCCAGTCACATTGTTTACTGGGACTGTTCTGACACACTTACCTGAGCAATAGGAAGGGATCCACAATTCAGTCTGGGGTTTATATTAACTTACTTCATCTTGGGAGAGGCCACTAAAGGCAATATTTCTGTTAGTTTGTTAACATCACAAGGCTCTTAAGTTAATTTCGTATTAAAATGAAAAGTGATGTATGCTGTACCTTCATTTTGCTTCATTAAGGAGTGACCATTTTTATACAGAAACAGGTGAGTTCTCTGTGGCCAAGAAGCTGCAGAGTTGGATGCACAATTCAAGAACCTCAGAGTACCCTTAATTATTCCGGTTTGATTTTGGTGTATCGAAACATGTGAGAAGAGCTTTTAAGCTCTATTACAAGAATGGCCTGTGGAAAGAGTAGTGTTAAATTCACTTTAATCTACGCTTACTTCCAGCTTATCTGCTTCACTATTAATTTTGTAGTTTACTATTTCTTATGAAACTTGTAGTAGAAATTCTGCCTGAGTCAGTTTCCGTTAGCCAGTGCCAGACACAAATATACTGGTTTGGTCAGCAGTCAGGCATGGAGCTGGGCTGGAGCTCTGCTGGTGAAACCCTCAGCCACACCTCCGGCTGCTGAGGGACACAGGCAAGAGCACCTCGGGGATCTCTGTATGAACTGTGGGTTGAAATCTCTCTGCAGGTGGTCTGGATTGCTCTGGCTAATTGTACAGGACCACTCTCTTTGCTTTAAGTGTAGTTTTTCAGTGTGGCTAGAAGTTGAGCTTTTCCAGGGAGGCAGGCAAGAATGAAGCAGCGGGATGTCTGTTTGTTTTTTAAATTGTATTGCTTAGATGCAGGCAAATTTCTGTCTATGTAGGGAGGATGTAACTTCTCCATTTGCAGTGGTGCATAGATCGTTTAAGCTTTTCTTTGCTTCTCCTTCACAGCTGTCCTGAGAGTAGCAGGTTCCTTGCAGAAGAGCACAGAAGTCATGAAAGCTATGCAAAATCTAGTGAAAATCCCTGAAATCCAAGCAACAATGAGGGAGTTGTCCAAAGAGATGATGAAGGTAAGCTCTATAACGGAAATAAGATACCGGTGAACAAGAGGTGGTTGTTAGCATGCAGAGCAACTGCTTAGATGACCCCATTGTCAGAGGTCTTGGCTGAGCTCTAACAGACAGAAATTAAAGTAGCACTTGAATAGCTGAGTACTTTCTAGGAAGTTACTGTTTATGAAGAAACTTTGACACGGTGATACCTGCAACATCTTTATTGTAAAGCTTGAAGCCAAAAACAGCTGCTCCAATTGAGGATGGACGAAGAAAGATCAATCCCTGTACAGAATGGCTGTGGCTTGAGCTGGGAGAAATGGAGGCTGGAAGCAGTGGGACTGCCTGTATCCCTGCGCTTCTGTCTGTTCTAGGGGAGACAGAATGTCCTGCTTCCAGAGGTGAAATGTTCCTTAAGGACGACCTCGCACTTCCTATTGTGAAGTGGGAAGCTGGAAGTCCCATGTTAGGCAGTCTGGCTGGGTTTGAAACATCCACGTCTGATGAAAGTGTTCTGATTTTGGAGTATATTAATTCCCTGTAGTGGCTATTTTCTATTCAACTGCCAAAATAGCTTTACTTCCTTCACTTTCCCTTACCACTCTGGATTGTTTAGGTCAGATTAACCCATTAATGATTTTACCGTTGCGCACTAGAACAGTTTGGCCATAGCTGGGCTGCAGCCTATTTCCCGCGTGAAACACAGCTGCGAACTTGGAGCAGGCTGGGCCGTCAGTGTTTGGACGTGCAAAAACAAGGAATAATGGCTTGAGAGTTTCACAGGGAGAACATCTGTATTTCATCCTCAATTTTATTATTGCCTTTTCTGTGCACCATATAGGTGCTTAAAAGGTAGGCATGAGTGTTGACCAGCCCTCAGGAAACAGGATAGCCTCCCTCTGGGAATCTTGAGCTTGAGAGCAAGCTGTTATTAAAGGCCTAGACAGGTGTAACCTAATCTTGGAAGTAGGAAGTGTGTCCTCTTACTCCACTGTATCCAAGGGCATCATGCTCTGCCTTGTTTTCTGGTAGGCTGGTATTATAGAGGAAATGCTGGAGGACACCTTTGAAAGCCTGGAGGATCAGGAGGAAATGGAAGAAGAAGCTGAGATGGAAATTGACAAAATCCTGTTTGAAATTACAGCTGGTGAGTTCCCGGGTGTTTACTGGGAGAGGAGTCTTGCCCCCCTCTGTCACACACAGCAATTAAAATCTTCATCTGTTCCGACTTCCCTGCACTCTCTCTGTGGTGTCTTTGCCTTTGCTGAGAGACAAAGGGTGCTCTGACAGTCGCTTTCGCAGGGAACATAGGCTGAGAAGGTCAGTGCAGTTCAGTATGGTGTGAGTAACAAGCACCAGCTAATGTCTCTGCAGTCTGGTAAACTGAAATGTTAACAGATCAGTGTCTGTCTGTACCGTGGATCCTCTTAAGGAGGTAAAATCAACAGGACTGACTGGATCTGCTGTTACCGGTGGAGCTGGGAGATATGTTCAGCTGGAGCCTTGAGGCTGGGGCTGTTCTGTGATTCCTGACTGTAAAATGCTGTCAAAGCCTTATAATCACAGAATCATTAAGGTTGGAAAAGACCTTTAAGATCATCAAGTCCAACCGTCAGCCCAACACCATCATGCTTACTAAACCATGTCCCCAAGTGCCATGTCTACATGTTTTTTGAACACCTCCAGGGATGGAGACTCCACCACTACCCTGGGCAGCCTCTTATGGTGCTTCAACACTCTTTCAGTAAACAATTTTTTCCTAATATTCAATCTAAAGCTCCCCTGCTGCAACTTGAGGCCATTCCCTCTTGTCCTATCACTTATTATATAGGAGAAGAGACCAACACCCACCTCACTACAACCTCTTTTCGGGTAGTTGTAGAGAGCGATGAGGTCTCCCCTCAGCCTCCTCTACACTAAACAACCCCAGTTCCCTCAGCCGCTCCTCAGAAGACTTGGATTATTGGGGGGAATAAAGCAAACCGAACAAAACCCCCAAAGCTGAACCTCGACCCCCAGCTTCTGCCTTATGACTCAGGAAGTGAGGCTCTGCTACTTTAGTTACTTGTCATAGTCAACTCTTAGAATGCCCGTTCCCTGAATTCCTTTGAGGTATGGTGTGACACATGTAAGTAACCAGGGCTGCGTTCAGTTGTAACTGGCTGCAAGCACAGTTCCCAGCTTCTGCCCTGCTGTTACCTTGTGCCCAGCCACTGCCTTCTTGCCCTCTTTTGTTTCTCAACCCTGCTTCCTTTCTTGCTTTCTGTTTCCAGGCTGGGAGCAGCTCCCTTCCTGCCAGGAGGGCTGTGGGAGTGGGTGGGCAGGGTGGCTGGTGGGAGCTGCTCTTCCCAGCTCACCAGCTGGCTCAGGAGGGGCTGGCAACCCCAGCTCACACTGTTTGGGGGTGTGACCTCTGGCAGAAGTGATAGGTTGAATTATTTTAATTAGATGTGCAGGGTGCTGCATCTGGGTCAGGGCAATCCCAAGCACATTTACAGGCTGGATGGAGAATGGATTGGGAGCAGCCCTGAAGAGGAGGATGCGGGGATGCTGGTGGATGAGAAGCTCAACATGAGCCAGCAATGTGTTCTTGCAGCTCAGAAAGCCAGCTGTATCCTGGGCTGCATCAAAAAAAGTGTGACCAGCAGGTGGAGGCAGGTGATTCTGCCCCTCTACTCTGCTCTGATGAGACCCCACCTGGAGTCCTGTGTTCAGTTCTGGAGTCCTCAGCACGGGAGTGACATGGATGTGTTAGAACAAGTCCAGAGGAATCCATGAAGATGATCAGACGTCTGGAGCATCTCCCATGCAAGGACAGGCTCAGAGAGTTGGGCTTGTTTAGCCTGGAGAAGGGCTCTGGGAGAAGAGCAGCCTTCCAGTACTTTAAGGGGGCTACAGGAAAGGTAGGGAGGGGCCCTTTGTCAGGGAGTGCAGGGATAGGATGAGGGGGAATGATTTTAAGATGAAAGAGGGGAGGTTTAGATTAGAGATTAGGAAGAAATGTTCTGCTGTGAGGGTGGTGAGGTGCTGGCACAGGTTGCCCAGAGAAGTGGTGGCTGATTCAAGACCTGATCCAGTGGGAGGTGTCCCTGCCCATGGCAGGGGGGGTGGAACTGGATGATCTTAAAGGAAGGTCCCTTCCAAACCAAACCATTCTATGATTCTTTTCTATGAATCTGTTTACCTGAAATCTGCTGATTGATTATTAAATTAAGATCTAACGCAGACTAATGGGCCTGTTTCTTGTTTACAGGGGCCTTGGGTAAAGCACCTAGCGAAGTCCCACGGGATCTTCCCGAGCCAGAACCCGAGGGAGCGGCTGCTGCTGTTGACGAGGAGGAGGACATCGAGGCGATGCAGTCACGGTTAGCTACGCTCCGTAGCTGAGCATGGACCCAACATGTACAGTTTGCCTTTCTCTTTTTTTTTTTTTGCAACAGGATATTCCATCCTACCTTCAAAATGCAAAACTTGATATGTGAGAGTACTTTATGTAATATATATATATGTATATTTTCTTCCTGATGAGTGTATTCTCCAAGAACTGACTGTACTGAGCTTCCTGAAGAGTGAAGTCTGTAGAGATTGTCTTACCCTCTTCTCCCAGGGCAGACGGGATGGGCAGAGGCTGTGGTTTGTTGGCAGTGGTTGTGTCACGCAATGTATTTTTACATATAAAGTCCTGAAACCCATTCTTGGCTTCAAGAACCATCTTTACCTAAAGGCACTTAATCTGCTACCAACAACCTGCAGGGGTGGGATTTCCATTTTTCTGAATCACTACAGATTTTATTAAAGCTGCTTTTAACAGTTGCTTCTGTGCATCACTTCAGTTTGCATCACTTCAGACTCTCCTCACAGACAATACCTACCTCCAACAGCTCCCTTAGGGGTTTGCAGCACCCTTTTTTCTTCCTTTAGCACATTCGGGGCCTTAACACCATTGCTAAAGAAAACCTTTTGCTCAGAGCAATTTCACCTACCTGCTCTGTTCCGGCTGTGCCCAGGCAGAGCTTCAGTTACCAGAGGCAGGTGCAGGTGTCCAGCCTTCCTAGGAGAGGTGATTGATAGAATCATAGAGTGTCCTGAGTTGGAAGGGACCCACATCGAGTCCAACTCCTGTCCCTGCACAGGACAACCCCAACACTCACATCATGTGTCTGAGGGCATTATCCAAATGCTTCTTGAATATTGTCATGCTTGATGCCCTGACAGCTTCCCAGGGGAGCTGTTCCAGTACTCCACCACCCTCTGGGTGAAGAAACTTTTCCTAATATCCAGCCTAACCCTCCCCTGGCACAGCTACGAAGATTATCAGAGGGATGGAGCACCTCTGGTATGGGGACAGGTTGAGAGAGTTGGAGTTGTTCAGCCTGGAGAAGAGAAGGCTCCAGGGAGATTTTGTAGTGGCGTTTCGAGTACTTGAAAGGGGCTCCAGGAAAGCTGGGGAGAGACTTTTTACAAGGGGATGTAGTGATAGGGTGAGGGGAATGGCTTTAAATTCAAGGGGGAAGATTTAGGTTAGACATTAGGAAAAAATTCTTCACGATGAGGGTGGTGAGGCACTGGTACAGGGCAGTTGTGGATGCACCCTCGCTGGAAGTGTTGAAGGCCAGGTTGGATGGAGCCTTGAGCAGCCTGGTGGGAGGTGTCCCTGCCCATGGCAGTGGGGTTGGAACTGGATGGGCTTTAAGGTCCTTTCCAGCCCAAACCATTCTATGATTCTGTGACTTACCAAACCACAATCAGGCCTATAAATAACTGCATTCCAACAACAAGGGTGGAAGGACAGATGAGGCATGCGAACACCTAGATGGTGTCCAGCAGATTCCAGTTTCAGCCTTAAAGAGCACAGAAGGGCCAAGCACTGTTCCCATTCCTGCCAGGGGCGTGTGTCAGGCAGGCACAGTAACCCTGAGACTCTTCTGGAGAGAGGGCAATTCAGGCATTCTATCCCCACCCAAAATGAGCAAATTGGACAGTTTTTTTCTTGTGATCTTAAAACTCCAGAAAGGGCAGAGCAGAAAGAGGAAAAAAAAATTAGCTGAAGAGCTGCAATAAAAGCAGACCTAACAGCAGCACAGTGGTGGGTTCAAAATCCAGCTTCAGCCATGAAGCTTTTCCATATGTATGGGTGCCTAAGCACAACCAAGACCAGCATGGTTCATCTCCCCAGCTGATAGGTAAGGTAACTGCTGCCAACTGGCTCTGGAAAAAGCAACCGGACGGCTTTATTCCCTTTACTTCACACTTGATACTGCAAGAATTAATGTTCAGCTGAAGTGCTGCCTGTAAGGACACTTCACCGTTTCAAGCATGAAATACCTAATCAAGGATTTAGTGCTGTTCCTTGTAACTATCGCCAGCTGAAAACGAGAAAGCAGCCAATGCGTCTGCTGCTGGAGGGCGCTGCAGGCAGAGCCGGCAGAAGCTCCCACTGAACGCAGCAGAGGTGCCGCGGAACGGAGCTAAGCCAGCAGCAGGAGGCCAGTGACCCAGAACGCTTCCTGCAGGAGGAGAGCACCGCAGCATTAGCTCTGCCTCGGCTCCTCACCCAGTGCTATGGACCTCGAGATGTTAATGGCCACTGGAAGAGCCTCATCCCTGACACACAGCAGCCGCTGCAGACCTTCCGGGAAGGCACGCATGGTCGGGGGTGCTCGGGACCCCTGCTGGATTGGGGTCTGGCAGGTGGTGTCCCCGGGTCTGGGAGTGTCAGGGCCAGGCTGGGATTTGAGGTCTGGATGGGATCTAGGGGTGTTGGGATCTGTCTGGGATTTGGGGACTGGGAGTGTTGGAGCCTGGCTGGGATTTGGGGTCTGATCGGGGGTGTTGGGGCTACGCTAGGATTTGGGTTCTGGCTGGGATTTGGGGACTGTGGGTGTCAGGGTCTGGCTGGGATTTGGGCTCTGTGTGGAATTTGGTGGTGGTGGTGGCCCCGGGTCTGGGTGTGTCAGGTCCTGGCTGGGGTTTGGGGTCTGGCTGGGATTTAGGAGTAGTGGCCCTGGGTTTGGGGGTGTTGGGGTCTGGCGGGGATTTGGGGGTAGTGGCTCTGGGTCTGGGGGTGTCGAGGGTCCCCCAGGTTGGAGCAGCCCCGAGGGCACAGCCGGGGGGTGCAGGGTCCCCATAGGTCAGCAGGGAATGCTGTGCCCATCCTATTCCCTGTGAACCACACCCCACCCCACCCCCACCCCCAGCAGGGAACAGGGGGCTGATGCCCCACTTCTTATCCCCAGTGATACTGAAAGTGTCAGCATATAAACTCTCCAAGACTCGTTTTTGAGTTTTAGATAGCAGCATATTTTATTGCAGTGCTGGGCACACAATGGAATGGTTCCATCAATCCTGCGTAATGAGACAAGAGCTGGGACAGAAGATATTTCCCACTTAGATGTGTGTATAAATTCTCCCAGAAATCTTATGCATATTCTATTAATTTCCAAAGACTAATTTTAATATTGTTATGAACTTCACAAAGGCCAAATCTCTGCTAATTGGAGCCAGCTCTGTCTGACCTTGCATTTTAGACAGGGAAAGGCTGCAAATAGAGGTGATTATAGAAGACACATCTGTTCAGCACAGACCACACTGAACACAAGATGTTATTTCACTCTGAACCGAAAAACACAGTTTGAAACAAATGCTATCAAGAAAAGATGTTCTCAGAGGGGCATTCTGTGTGACTTTCAAAAAACACAGTTACTCGGATGAAACTTTACTTTAGCTTAAATAAAAATATTCTACTTTTTGTAATAGTAACGATTTCTTGTATCCCCGGGGCTACTGTGGGGAAACAGTAGCTCCCAGCTATGTCCACCCGTGCTTTGGCTTTGCCTGTGAAAGTGGGAATTGCTGAGGGGTCCATGCTCCCCTTGTCCTGGTGAGTTGAGTTGGTGGGGCTGGGAGTTGTGCCGAGGTGTCCTTGGGTGGACATAATGCATTTTTGGTACAGATTCTATGTTTCCTGTGTAATGCAAGTGCTGCTGCATTTACCAAGGTCCCAAATGTGTTATTTTATCTGGATTGCTCTGATCTGCCCCCATTTCTAACCCAGGACTGTCCAGCTTGGATTGGACATTCCGTGGCCATCAGGGCAAGGTCTTTGTTCCAAGACCCACAGACTGGATTGTGATTGATGCACGATTTTGGGGTTTTCCAAAGAGGAGGTGCAGAGACAATTCCTTACTGACTCGATCAGGTGAGTAACAGGAGGCAGGAGGAGACCCTGGAGGCACCTGGACAGGCTCCACTTGTGCTCTGCTGCCTCCTTTGCCCACAGTCCCGTCAGGTTCTCAGCTTCAGGTGTCGGCAGTTGCTTTGAAGAGTGGGGGTTGTTTCTCCTTTCAGAAGCCCAGGAGCTGCAAATGGTTCCCAGCAGGGATGGGACTGAGGCTGGGGCTCCCGTCCCTAGGATTAGGGACTCCCATCCCCTGTGCTGCTGGGGTTGTGGAGCTGGGACCAGACCTGCGCAGTGGAGATCTGGGTCACCCCGGCACAGCAGCCTTTGGTAGGAGATCCTGATGGGACCAAGAGGTAATTAAAGGCATTTCTGTTCCATTTGGTTAACGCAGTTTATGAACTGCTGTGTTGAAACAGCTGTTTGCAGTCCCTGGGTGTTCCTGCTCTCCATGGGTGTTATCCCTGTAAGGTGTGAAGGTAAAACTTGGGATTAAAGGGTAAAGCCTGGACTTCACACAGCAGTTGCTCTATTTGTGCTCTGATTCTAACCTTCTCCCCAGCAAAAGGAGCGTTTCGCTGTCCTGGTCCCTCTCACTGGGCACGGGGGTCTTTTGCTCCGGAGCTACTGGCATTGGGATGACCATGGCTTGGGGACCAGGCTGCTCCAGCACTGGTGAGTGGGGACTTTGGGGGCTGTGGTGGCTTTGCTGGGGCACTGGGAGCAAGGAGCAGGGCTGTGGGGCTGGGGGCTGTTGCACGTCCCAGGGCCGCATTCAGGCACTGGTGCCTCCCTGCAGGGCTCACTCCGAGGGGCTGCCCCTTACCTGGCATGGTGAAGAAATGATTCTCTGTGATTTTCTGTGATTCCATTGTTTAGCCTGGAGAGAAGGAGGCTGTGGGGAGCCCTCATCGCTGTCTGCAGCTGCCTGAAAGGAGGCTGGAGCAAGCTGGGTGCTGGGCTCTTCTCTCAAATGACAGGTGACAGGATGAGAGGAAATGGCCTCAGATTTCACCAGGGAGGTTTAGATTGGACATCAGAATAAATTTCTTCACCGAAAGGGTTCTCCGGAACTGGCAGAGGCTGCCCAGGGAGGCAGTGGAGTCACTGTTCCTGGAGGGGTTTAACAGATGGGCAGATGAGGTGCTCAGGGATGGTTTAGTAGTGGACAGGGACAGTTGGACTCAATGATCTCAAAAGGCCTTTTCCAACCAAGTATTCTATGATTCTAAATCCCTGCCTTTAACCCATCGTATCTGACAGTCTTTATCGGATGGAAGTGCATTAACTCTGTTAATCTGTTTTAGCTCCATTCTGCACCACAGCGCGATGAGGTGGTAGAGTCTGATAGAAGACACAGTATTGCTGCTGGAGCAGAACAAACCAAAGGCCCTGGTCAAGGATGGTACTTTGTGGAAGGTGAGAGCTGACCCTGAGGCATAATGGAAACCCCAGACACCTGAGGTAATGCTCTTCACCCTGAAATCCAGAGACAGGAGGTGTGAGAAGGGCCCAAAGCTGCACTAGGGCAGGTTCAGACAGGACACGAGGTGGCACTTCTTTACCAGGAGGGTGGGTGAACACTGGGATGGGCTTCCTGAAGAGGGGGTTGGTGCCCTGAGCCTGGCAGTGTTTCAGAGACCATTGGACAACACCTTAACAACACGTTTTAACTTTCAGTCAGCCCAGGTCAGGCAGTCAGACAGGGGTGATCACTGTGCATCCCTCCAAACTGAAATGTTCTCTTCCTCACTTTGGCAACATTCCTGCTGGAGCAGAACAAATCAAAGGCCCTAGACATAAGGACTGTGCTTTGTAGAAGGCAAGAGCTGTCCCTGAGGGATAATGGACAGCCCCAGACAACCGAGGTAATGCCATCCTGGCCACTCTGACACAGCTCTGCAGGGACGCCGGCATCACCAGAGGAGCAGGAACACTGCGGGAACAGAGCGGCTTTGCCAGGTCTGTCTGAGGCCCAGGGATCAGTCAGACATATTGGACCTGAATGCTTGAAGGGTGCCAGAGCCATGGAGGAGCCCACGTTTGGGTGCCCCAGTCTGGCAGGAACAAATCTTCACTCTTGTGAAGAGCTCCGGGAGACTTTGGTGCTCAGGACACATTTGCTTTGCCCCTCGTGCTGCTGACAGGGTGGCCGAGGGATGTGAGGGGAGCACCCAACCCCAGCTGGGGGGCTTTAGAGGGGCAAGAGGGGTCCTGGTCCCAGAGCTCAAGGGTCCAGTGGTACCAGTGCACGTCCCATGGAGCTGGTGGAGCTCAGCATTGCAGGGTCAGCGCCTGCCAGGGCAGGGTCTCCCCCTGGCCAGAGGTGTTTGTGGGGCAGAGTTCCCTCACAGGCAGAGGTGTTTATGGGTGCAGGGGGGCCTGGGGTTCCCATGCCCACCCTGAGCCAGGGCCAGGCAAGTCTAGGCCCCAAATTTCAGGGGCTGTGGCTGTGAGGGGCATTTGGGGAGGAGGCAGTGGGGACTGTTGGGGCCCAGCCCAGACCCTGCTTGTGATTCTGGCCCTATCCCAGCCCACAGCCACTGGTCCTTGATCTGTGCTGCTGCTGCACACCTTGATTTATGCTGCTGCTGCACAGGGCAGGTGGGTTTTCAGCCACATCCTGGCTGTCACCCACCCTTTAGGGGCGAAAAGGGCCATTTTGGGTGTCTGTCCCCATCTCCCCTCCCCGGTGTGCAGTGCTGATTGTTGCTGCAAGGAGTTGGGCAGAGATGCCCCTGCCCGGGGGGCACTGGGGTTTGTAGGGCAGAAGCATTTGGGGCAATTTGGGCTGTGCTGTACTGCCGGGAGCTGGTTGTCCCACCTCTCTCCCTGTGCAGGGATGGACAGATGGATGGAAGGAAGGATGGATGGACAGACAGAGGAGCCCCAACCACATTAGGAGCCCTAGGATGCAGCCGAGCTGCCTGTGCCAAGGCTGATGCTGCCAGCTGCCCTGCCTGTGCCCACCTAGACATGCTGCAGGGACTGTGTGGCTCCATGTTCTCAGCTGTGGCTTCAGGTGGGTTGTTTTGGGTGCCATTTGTTTTGGGTCCAGCTCAATTTTTGGGTCCAATTTGGTTTTGTTTGTTGGCTCTGGCTTTGGTTTCTTCCAGGTCCAGCTCCTGGATGGCTCCAGTTCACTTTAGGATTCAGCTCCTTTGTGGCTCACCGTTGTCTCTGCTCTGGTTTCAACTCCAGCTCAAGGACATCTCTGGCTTGTTTCAGCTCCTGTTTGCTGTGGTTCCACTCATTTGCAGCTTCAGTTTGGTTGTTTCTGACCCATTTTGTTTACAGCTCCAGATCATTTGTGGCTCTGTCTAATGGATGGCTCCAGTTCATTTGCAGCTCCAATTGATTTCAGCAGCTACTCGTTTGCAGTTTCCGGTTGGTTGTTTCTGCTTCCATTTTGTTTCTAGTCCACCTTATGAATGACTCCAGTTCATTTGCAGCTCTGGTTTCAGGTCCAGCTCCTATGGCTCCAGTTCATATTTGGCCACAGCTCATTATCATCTCCAGAGCAGTTTTGCATCCAGCTCCGTTTGCTGCTTCTGGTCCACCTTCAGCTCCAGCTGATTCCCAGTTGCAGTCTGTGTGCGATTCCAGCTCCTGGATGATTCTGTCTCGTTTGCAGCTCCACTTCCAGTTCATTGATGGCTCCAGTCTTGTTCTACTTCCAGCCCACCACAGCTTGTGCTGGTTCAAATGGTCTTGGCTGTTGCCCAAGTCATAAATCAATCATCATCACTCCCTGAATATGAGCTGTCATTGCAGTACACACACTCCCCACTAATCACTCCCTGGTTCGCTAATCACTCCCCACCCTGGTACCTGTTCACACCTTGAACAGAGTGGGAAAAAGCACTTTTTGCCCTATAGCCTATCTCGTGTCAATTTTTTTCCAGTGCATGATGGCAGAACTTTGGGACTGGACCCCCCACACCAGGGCGGCCCCACACGCATGAGCCCTCCCACCCCCCAAGAACAGCCCCAGCCCCCAGCGCCCCCCACCTCGGCCCCATCCCACCCCCCCGAACCCCTGGGCCAGCCCAGAAACAGTTCCAGACCTTGTGTGGGGCCCCAGGGCTGGGAACTTGGTCTCTGCTTGGAACTCGGATCCCAAGAACAGCCCCGGGACTGTGCATGACCCTAACTCCCAGAGCTTGGTCGCAGCTCAGAACATGAGCCGAGGAACAACCCCCAGACCCATTTGTGATCCCAATACCTGGAGTTCCCTCATTCGAAGCAGACCTTAGGAACAGTTCCTGGATCCCACGTGGGACCCCAGGCCCCATCTGTGATCTCCAACACCCAGAGCTCGGTCCCTACTCAGAACCGGAGCCCCAGAACGGCCCCAGACCCGTGTGTGACCCCAGTGCCTGAGGCTCCATCCTGGTTCGGTTCGGCCTTTATTCTCCGGAGCCCCAAGCCCTCCGCCCGTCCCATTATCGCTCAGGGGGCAGTGCCGCCCCATCTTGGTTCCCGTTCGGAGGTAGCGCGGGCGGAGCAGCGGCCGTTCCGGTGCCGAGGAAGAGCGGGAAGAAGCCCTGCCGGAACGGCTGGGGCAGCGCTGGGGCAAACAGTGAACAAAACCATCGTCGCCTGCGAGGTTCCCACCCACCCTACAGGCCTCGGCCTCCGGCCCCGCCTCGCGCATGCGCTGAGGCCATTCCCTGCGCCCCTATGAGCGCAGCGCCGCCCCGCCCCGGGAGCAGGCCCCATGGCCCTGTGTCGCGCGCGGAGTGGGAGGAGCAGCGGTCGTGGTGGAGACGGCGGTAGGAGCAGAGCGGGACTGGAGGGGGGAGAAAGGTACATTCGGGTTGAGGCACCGGCGGCTCCGGTACCGGTGCCCAGCCCTTGCGGGGCCGGTGTCGCCGCTGCCCGGGTGGGGTCTCCTTTTCTGAGCCCTCGACTTAGCTGAATGAGCCTTGTTTCGAGCCCCCAAAACACAGGAATTTTAGTCTTAGTTTCTGAGTCCCTCAGTTGGCCCAGCGAGCTGGGTTTCAAGACCTGGTCTTTATTTCTGAACCTGGCCAGAGGAGCCTTGTTTCAAGCCCCAAACACACAGGACTTAGTTCTTGTATCTGAATCCCAAGATTGGCCAAACAAGTCTGGTTTCAAGCACACAAAATGCTGCACTAAAAGTCTTTGTTTCTGAGCCCAGACACCAGGGCCTTGGTGTCTGCATTAAGCTCTCCCTCAACCTGGCTGAAGGAACCTGGTTTCCTGTCCCAAAAACGCAGGACTTTGTCTCTGTTTCTGAGCTCTCAATCTGGCCAAATGAGCCTGGATTCGAGCACCAAACACGCAGGACTTATTAGTCTCTTTTTCTGAGCCCCAGAATCTTCTGATTGAGCTCCCAAAACACAGGATGTCTCTTCTTCTGAGCCTGGTTTCAAGCCCTGAAACTGCAGGACTTTTGTCTCTCTTTTTTTTTTTCTGAGGGTGAATGAGCCTGTTTCTAGATCCCTCAGTTTGACCAAATGAGTCTGATTTCAAAATGCAGGACTTCTGTTACTCAGACTCTGTTTGCGAGCCCTCATGTTAGCCAAACAACTGGGTTTCAGTACACAGGACCTGGTCTTTTTTTCTAAGCCAGAGGAGACTTAGTCTCTGTTTCTGCATCCCAAAGTTGTCCAAATAAGCCTGGTTTCAGCCCCCCAAAATACAGCACTTTTAGTCTCTGCTTTAAGCTCCTCAAACACAAGACTTGGTCTCCTTTTTCCTGAGGCTGAACGAGCTTGGTTTCAAGACTGCCAAACACAGGACTTGACTTGGTCTCTAAACCTCATTTTGAGTCCCCCCACAGCACAGCACTTCGTTTCTGAGCCCAATGTGCAGGACTTGGTCTCTGTTTCCAATATTGACCATGTGTAGTTGACTCTGTTCTGTGTGCCCCAGCCCCAGACTCCACTGGATTCCATCACTGTCCACAAGCCCCCAGCCAGCTACAGAGCCACATTCTGAGTCTGCAAACGCAGGACTTGGGCTCTATTCCTGAGCCAGAGCCTGATTTCCAGCTCAAACACGCAGGACTTGTGCTCTGTTGACCATATGAGACTGCCTCCACTTCGTGTGTCTGAGCCTTGAACCACACTCACTGTTCGCGAGTTCCAACGCAGCCACTGAGCCCCATTCAGGGTCTGCAAGAAACGCAGCATCTGAGCTCTGTTTCTGAGCCTTGAACTGGCCACACGAGGCTGTTCTGAAGCCCCAAAACGCAGGACTTTGGGCTGTGTTCCCAAGCCCCGCACTGGCCACGCAAGCCTGTTCTTAAGCCCCGAAATGCAGGACTTGGGTTCTGTTCCTGCCCCCCAAACTGCCCCAGAGCCCGGTTCCCACCCCGCCACGCAGGACGCGGGCTCTGCTTGAGCCCCGAGCCCAGTTGAGGGCGGTAGGACCCGGTCTGTGCACCGCAACCTCCAGCCAGGGCGGGGGCTCGCCTAACCGTGGAGCAGAGTCACAGTATCAAAAGGTTGGAAAAGACCTCTGAGATCACCTAGTCCAACCTATGACCCAACACCTACTTGTCACTTAAACCATGGCACTAAGCGCCTCATCCAATCCGGTCTCAGTCACCACACCCGAGCCGCGGTCCGACCCCACTGAAGCACGAAAAGTTCCACACCGCTCGTAGAGCCTCCACCCGGGGGCGAGGCAACAGTCCTTTAATAGCCATCGCCACGCCTAACTGGGCGGGCCCCTCCACTTCTATTAGAGCCATGGCCCCGCGTACCTGGGCTGGCTCGCCCACCCCCTTTCAGATAGTTGTAGGCTGTGGTGAGGTCTGCTCTCACCCTGCTCTTCTCCAGACTAAACAGCCCCACGTCCCTCAGCTACCTCTCATAAGCCCTGTGCTAAACCCGGTGACAGACCCTTCACCAACTTCTGGAAACCTGAAAAAAAGGACAAGCACCATAAAACTGTCCCTTGGGAGCACTTTGATCGGGGCGGGGGGGTGGAGGGGGCGGGGCATCACTGTGATGGAGGGCATTGAGTGATGGGCGGGCACTGCTGTGATGGAGGGCATCGCTGTGGGCATCTCTGGGATGGGAGGGCATCGCTGTGATGGAGGGGCATTGCTGTGATGGGGGTGGAAATCAGTGTGCCTGGTGGAAAGCTGCTCGGAAATTACAGCTGGTGCTGGTTTCAGCTGGGACGCTTCTTCCTAGGAGCGTGGGAATGGCATGCAAGCAAGAAAGGGACACAGCTGGGACAGCTGATGCAGGCTAGCTGAAGGGTTATTCTACTCCATAGGATGCCAGTATTTAACTGAGGAATCGCTGCTTGGGAGCAGGGTAGGCATTGTTTTTCTAGGTGATAAGCAGTTACACTGTGTATCATTTGCTTTGTATGTTTTATTGTTATTATTTTTCTCTCCCTTTGATGTTCTGCTCAACTGTTTCTATCGCAACCCACAAGTTTTACCCTTTATTTTCAGTTCTTCTCCCCATTCCACTGGGAGGGTACGGAGCAAGTGTCCGTGTGCTGCTTTGTTGTGCGCTGGGGCTGAACCATGACACAGGGTGGGCAGAAAACTGACTGAATATCTATGTTTGTACCCAAATAACCCATTATCCATGTTTCTTATGCCTGCACAGTGCAAACAAACCATCCTCTGGTCTTTAATGGCCCTGAATCCTCCCGAGCATCCACTGTTTTGTGTTTTCTTATTATTCAGGCATGAATTTGTGCAACACGTGGCCACTGGCCATTTCAGGTGGGAGTCACTGTGACCCAGTGCAGGTCACGACGGAGCAGGGCGTTGCATCGAGCCACTGTCACCTCACCGAGCAGATGTCCCCACCCCATCACCTCTCCGGGAGAGTTTGTTATGCTGGCACCCCAAAAGTGGAGCTGATAGGACTGTTTTTAAGTTCGGAGTCATGGGACGCATGGGACACTCTCCCTGGCACATCTCCTCCTCTCGTTCATGTTCCACGCATCATCCATCACAGCCGGGAAGACCCTGCCTGAGGTCCCACAGCGACACATCCCTGTTTTGCTGAGTTAATGATTAAATGGGTCCGATTTTGGAGGCGCTGGCACCCAGGCAGGCCAAGGATGCTCGTCCTCTGCCCCGCCACCAGGATTAATCATTCACCCAGCAATTAGCACTGCCTCCATATAAACACCAGGGTGGGATTCCCAGTGCTTGCTTCTCAGCAGGAGGAGGGAAACCAGCCCCAACATGAGGGCAGCTCTCGCCCTGTTGCTGGTTTTGGCCGCCGCGCAAGCCGAGCACCGAGGTAAGGGCATTTATCATGCAGCTGGGTCTTTGCTCTCCTCTGGGGAGGAGGCTGGGGTCCATCAGCTGCAGTGTGTTTTGGTGGCCTTCCCTCTCCTGAGCCCACTGCCAAATCCCAGAGAGGAAAGGGAAGGCATGGGATGATGGTTTGGTACCTGGGAGACCTGTTTGGGGTGATGCTGGAGGAGCTGGGAGGGGAAGAGGCTGGGCTGGGGCCAGGGGCAGAAGGAGGAGGAGAAGACAGTGTCACAGGGCCTGGCTTCTGACCTTTGCCAGGAAAAATGAGATTTTTCTGAGCCTCTTCACAAGCACCATTGCCTTGTAAAGCTCAACCCTTGGATGGGAAGGATGCTCTGTGTCACCCCTTGCTGCCTCCACAGCTCCCCAGGGAATCATCCACCTGCTAAAAAACCTCTCAGAACTTAGATTCGTAGAATCATGGAATGGTTTGGGTTGGAAGGGATCTCAAAGCACATCCAGTTCCAACCCGTGCCACTGGATCACTACTTCTCCCGTACTTGATGATCTCAAAGGTCTTTTCAACCAAATGATTCTATGCCACTCTATGAAAATGAAAAAAAAATACAACACGTTCGCACTTAGAGCAGGACTCTCAGCCGCTGTTCTGTGAGGAAAGAGAATTAATTGCCTTTCACCACAGCTCCCCCTTTTATTCCAGTGCTACCAGCCTTGCAAAAGCCCGCTCATCCTTCCTCTCCCAGTGAAGCAAAGTGACCTTTGGTGTAATGGCATATAACCCCTCAGGTTTGGGGAGATGGCTGTAATACCGGTAAATACTGGTATCAGTATTTACTCTGCTGGTACCAAAGTCTAACCAATGCGTTGTGCAGCAAAAATCGATGGTGTTTTTCCAGGTATGAGGGAGTCGCTGGGACTGTCTGCACTACTGGGTGCTCCTCACCTCCATCGTTCCGTCTCCAGAGCTCCCAGCCCTTATGGACAACCAGCCCTGCCAGAAAAAACACTACCACATAAATCATAGAATCATGGAATGGTTTGGGTTTGACAGGACCTCCACCCCCTACCATGGGCAGGGACACCTCCCATTGGATCAGGGTGCTCCAAGTCCCATCCATCCAACCTGGCCTTGACACCTCCAAGGACTGGGCAGCCATGACTCCTGTGGGCAATCTTAATTTTTTTCCTAAAAAAATGTCTTCCTAAAATAAAAACCACACAGAAATGTCCCTTTGGGCAAGGGACAAATGCACACAACATTTTACCTATCTCTGTCCCAGGTACAGGGAGGGCTTTTGCGCCTGCCTCTTGCAGAGTTGGAGTCACTCCCTGGGTACCCAGGATGCTTCTCCGAGGATGGCAGCACAGCATCAGCCATTGCTGGTCTGCAGCACTGTGCCAGCAGTGTCCCCAGGGGCTATCAGCAAGTCTCACTTGAGAAATGAAGAAACTGTGTAAAGAAATAATGACCCTCAAATGAATAAAGCAGGAGCACCGCAGCCTTTGGGACTGCATTTTGTGGTGCTGGAGCCTCCCACATTCTCACACTGCCGCTGCTGCCTGGAGGGAAGCAGAAAGCAAGAGTAAAATAAGTGGTGAAGTGTGAATGAGCTGTTCCCTAAATAATCATTTCCCTGGCAAAAAGCAGAAGAGCGGACTTATTCTCTGTAGGTGACTCAATTACATAGAGCCATGCTGCTTTGTTTTTTCTCTGCAGGGAGAAAGGTTGCTGGAAATAAGCTTTTTTTTGCCACCCAAGGAGGTGTCACTGCAGGGAAAAGCAACACTGACATTTCCCCAAGCACCAGCCCCAGCAGATCCTGGTGTCCCAGCTCCCTGGCCAACACACAGGCTGCACCCAAGCGAGCCAAGGCACAAATCCCACTCACAAATCCTCCCTTCTCTTACAGGTAGAGCTTATGTCCGCGACAAAGTCTGCCAGGAGTTCAAGACCCTGGGGAAGGAGGACTTCCGAACTCTGTAGGTACCTCCAGCCATGTTTGTCTTCTGAGGACACTCAGCAGCTAAACCAGGATCAGAAAAAATAATAAACATAATCTTAGAAAGGGGAAGGTTTATTCACTCCCTGCAAATGAGGATCCAATTGCTCTTAATAGGAGAAAAGTCTGTTTCATTGTTGAGTTCCTCAAAATCAATTAGGTGCCTGAATAATTAGGAATTCTAACTGACTTGAGGCATGGTCTCCAAACATGAGACCCTCTCCAGTTCTTTCCCAGCTGTTTTCCAAGGAATGTGCTGCTCCACTCTGGCTGATGGTGTTGAGCCATATTTTGGCAGAATGATGCTGCAATGTGCTTTTCCTTTTAAGAAAAAGTATGCCACCAGCTCATCCTCTCCCTGCTTCCTGCTCCCAGGACCATCATTGCCAACAGCAGGAAATTCTCCAACGCCACCTTTGAGGAGATCAACCACCTTGTCCGTGAGATCGTCTCCCTGGCTGAATCGTGCTGCGCCGAGGGTGCCGACCCCTCCTGCTACGATGCTGGGGTGAGGCTGACCGAAACCAGGCAATGGACCCCAAAACCAGGGGTGGGGTGGGATGGGATGGCGCCCAGCATGTAACCTCTTCTCCCTCCCACAGTCCTCAGCTCTGTCAGCCAAATCATGCAGCGCGGGCTCACCATTCCCAGCGCACCCCGGCACGGCCGGCTGCTGCGCCCATGAGGGACTGGAGCGGAAGCTGTGCCTGGCTGCCCTGCAGCACCCACCCCAGGAGCTGCCCCGCTACCTCCAGCCCTCCAATGAAGAGCTCTGCGAGGCCTTCAAGAAGGACCCCAAGGACTTTGCAGACAGGTGAGCTGGGCTGGGGACAGTGCTCGGTCTCAGCAATAGCTCCCAGTAATTTACTGGCGCCAGCCGATGTCTAGGTTTCCACTGTCAAACCTCTCCTGGTCTTGCCCCTCTGTCATCGCTGCTGCGGCTCTTGGTGGTCTTGGGGCTACCAGTGCATCACAGCAAAAGGTGGAGGCGTCCTGTGTTTGCACAGGCCCCAGGAACAGGATTTTACCAAAGAGATGAAGCGCCACCAACCTGCTCCATGGCTTGGTGCAATAGGCCAACATCACAGCGTGGTACCTGGAGAGGGTTCCTGTCCCTGGGCAACCCAAACACCCTGAAACCCCCATATCTCTTGCACCCAAGCACCCATTCCTGGGGAGCTGGCTCTCCCCAACTGCCTCTGCCGCAGGTTTCTGTATGAGTACGCCAGCAGCTACAGCCAGGCACCCCTGCCTGTGCTTCTGGGCTCTACCAGGACCTTCCTCTCCATGGTCTCCACCTGCTGCATATCCGCCAAGCCCACTGCTTGCTTCCTGAAGGAGGTAAGGCCCTTTGGACCACCCACCTAATCCCCATTCATGTTCCATGGGGAGCAGGCGAGAACCACGCCGATGACACTGGGAGAGGTGGCTGGAAAAGGCTTTCATTTCCCTTGGAGGACACTGTCTTTTTTTTTTTTTTGTGGCAGAAACTGGAAAGGAAAACCCTCTCCCTCCTCACCCTGATGTCAAACCGGGTTTGCTCCCGCTTTACAGCATACGGGGAGGACAAAGTCGCCTTCAGGTAAAAGGGGGAAACAGCCTTTATTCTCCTCAGACATGGGAGTGTATTCCTTTACAGGCTGTGGATCCTGTTTGCAGGCAACATTCTCAAATACAAAGCTTAATCAAGATGTAAAACCTGTAGCATCACGTGGAAGTGCTGTATTTATAGCAGAGGGCCTGAGCCCTGTGGCCCCCCATCATCTCCCTCCTGCACCTCCATGTAGTGAAACCACCCTTGGAGCTGTTAATGGGAAAGGAGGATCTGAGTTCCCTAACCCCGCAGTGTCCCTTGTGCCTGCCCAGCTACCTCACCTCGCTTGCTCAGAAGATGCCCGGTGCTTCCTTCGAGGAACTTTTTCCCCTGGCAGAAGACGCTGCCAAGGTGTTTTCCCAGTGCTGTGACTCAGTGACTGAGGACTGCATGCAGAAGAAGGTAGGGGAGCCAGGAGCCCACCCCAAAACCACCTCCTGCGTCACAGCAGGGGCTTAGGGAGTGAACCTCACGATGGGGAGGGGTTCCGCAGCTTCAGCAGTCCTGCACACCCACTGCTCCCCTGTTTACAGCTATCAGAGCACACGGCCAAAGCCTGCAGCGCGCTCTCAGCCCAGGACGAAAGGATTGCTGACTGCTGCAAGGGGAAAAACCTCATGCAAAACTATTTCTGCATCTCGGCTTTGCCACCGGTGCCTCCCCCTAAACTGCCCAAGGCACAGAAACCGACGAACGGGCAGCTGTGCAGCGAGGAGGGGCCTCGCCACGCTAAGAGGTGAGCAGTGCCCACCACAGCTGAGTTGCTCATCCTTCCTTCATTAGAGGGTTTGATTATTATTGGGATAACTGGGGGAGCATCCTCTTTTCCCTCAGCCTTTGGGGCTGCATAAAGTACTAAAAGGGCTACAGGAGAGCTGGGGAGGAGCTCTTGATCAGAGAATGCAGAGAAAGGACAAGGGGAACAGTTTTAAGCTGAAAGAGGGGAGTTTGGGATGAGATCTTAGGAATAAATGTTTTCCTATGAGGGCGGGGAGGCCCTGGCACAGGTTGCTCAGGGAAGTTGTGGCTCCCTCATCCCTGGAAGTGTTCAAGGCCAGGCTGGATGGGGCTTTGAGCACCCTGATCCAGTGAGAGTTGTCCCTGCCCATGTCAGGGGTTTGGTACTGGATGGACTTTGAGGTCCATTCCAGCCCAAACCATTCCATGATTCTATGATAAAGATGTGAAAAGCAGCCCCCATCCCATGCTGAGCAGCACCAGTAATAAAAACTCATATGGCGACTCGTTTTCCCCGCTCCAGGTTCCTGTTTGAGCTGGCGCGGAGGCACACCAGTGTCCCTGACGCCTTCCTCAGCAGGCTGTATGACGCCTGCCAACAGGTCAGAGAGGAATGCTGCTCTGCCAAGGATGCCCCTGCCTGCTTGGACAGCAAGGTGAGCAGAGGGAATGGCTCTGTTGGCTCAGCTATCTCTCTCCCAGGGGCCTTGGTCCCCCAAAACCCCTGCAGAGGCTTTTCCCAGCCTGGTTACAGACATCCTCTGCCTCCCAGCGCCAGCGGATGGGGGAAGAGCTGCTGCGCTTCCTGGAGAAGGCCAACCAGCTCTGTGGGCAGTACACTGAGCTCAATT
Organism: Dromococcyx pavoninus; assembly: GCA_033558185.1. Classification (NCBI taxonomy): domain Eukaryota; kingdom Metazoa; phylum Chordata; class Aves; order Cuculiformes; family Neomorphidae; genus Dromococcyx; species Dromococcyx pavoninus. The sequence continues at coordinate 55,559 of JAUMJL010000712.1, forward strand.
TCCTCGACTTCAAGAAGAGGTGAGCCTTTGCCCCCTCCAAAACTGGATCAAAATTTTGAGGATGCATGAATAGTTTTCAACCTAAATAGCAGCAAAATATGGGGAAGTATGAGACATCCCTTGCGGGGCATCCAGCCCTACTGCCATCCAAAAGTGTTTCCTCCTCCGAAAATGCCATGTGGGTATTTAATTGCTTTTGGATCCCCACTAAATACCACTGGTTCCCTCGCCGCAGGCTGCGGGAGTACTTGGTGCAGACGATGCCAGAGGCCAGCCCCGAGCTGCTGGGGCAGCTGGTGGAGCAGCGAGCCGACTTCGCCTCCACCTGCTGCCCCCCCAACTCGCCCCCCCTCTTCTGTGCCTCCAAGGTAAAGCCATGGCCCCCCACCACCCCATGCTGTGCCAGCAGTCAGCCCTTTCTCCTAGGGCTGCCCCGTGGCTCTCTCCCTCCTTTTGCAGGTGAGCTCGGAGCTGGGAGAGGCATGCGATGAGGGCTCCTGCCTGCTGGGCTAAGCTAGGTGAGTGGCTGCAGTGCAGTCCAGCATGCTAGCATCAGGGAACACTTCTCTGGGCCTGCGTGGATGGAGGGGGGACTTATGGGGCTGGGGAAGAGGGTCATGGCCACACCTGGGGCTGAGCTTTGTGGGGTACACAGGGAAGCAGGATGTTGAAAGGGAGCACAGGGAATGGGATTGGACGATGCCTGGCTGACAGCTGCTTTTCCACGCACTGGGAGAGGAAGGTGCCAGCAAGCCCACAGCTTCCTGTCCACCCACTGGCATTACCACCATACGTTCCTGCAGCTGCAATAAAGACTTTCCAAAGCACCCTCGCTGCTGCTGGAAAGGCTTTCTGTGCCCTGGGGAGGGCTGGGAAGGGGCATGGCCCTTGCTCTGCAGGCAGGAGGAGAAGGTACCAGCTCCAGACCTGGCAGCTCAGGTCTTAAAAATCAAACAAGAACACCAAACCCACTTGTGAAGTGCCGCCAGAGATGTCTCTCTGCAGGTGTTTGGATATTTAGCTGGCTGGAGGCAGGATCCTATCACTGGGCTTCCTTCAGCCCCTGTTCCTATGAGACACCCGCAGTCTAAGCCCTGCCAAGCACCAGCTGAGTTTTGGGGTGCTGTGAGCAAAGCGGTCCCGAGCTGAAAGGCAGGAGAATCACAAACCCCGCTGGGAAAGTGATGGAAGAATACCCTGAGCCCAAATTCCCTAGTTTTTAGCAGGAGAATGAGATCTAAATATACCAAGGAAAGCAGATAACGATACCTCAGTAGGCAGAGCTGTGCTGAGCAAAGATAAAGTTCAAGTGAAAACACCCTGTGGTGTAGAAATAAACCAGGGGTGAGTGGAAGTGATAGTCAAGGGAATGAGATACAGGGATACAAAAGGGCCACCAACCATACTGATGGGGCAGAGGGACTCCATCTGAAAAGGGAAAGCTCCACACGAGGCAGAGGATTAACACACAGAATCAGGGGAAATCAATTAAAAGCTAATTCAGGCCCCAGAGTAATTACTCTGCAGACAACATTAGTAGTCAAGAGTTGCCACACTCACCAGACCCTAAGTGAAACCAAGAAGAAAAGCCCCATTCATGTTGGTTCATCTCTGTACCGGAGCACGTTAGTAGTTCAGGTCTCTGCCCGGTTCCCCTTGATGTGAGAAATGGGATGGATTTGCCTGGCACGTGTGGGATGGAGCAGGAATTGCAGCCCAGGTTGCAGGCAGGATGCACTCGGCAGCCACAACACTGCTGACCTCATCTCGGGAAGATGGGGGAACCAGCAAAGCTCATCCTTCTACCTGCGTGGGAGCCTGTGTTCCTCAAACCACCTCCTAGCAAATCTATCGCTTGGGTCCCCTTTGCTGCTGTTCTCTTTGAAACCAAAAGTATCTCAGGATGATGCAACCCCTCTGCTTTGCACTCACTGAGACCCTGAAACCTCGCCGTGTGTAGATGTTTCCGTTTCAGCTGCTCACTCCATGTGGTACCCAAGGTACAGCTCTGGACACCAACCATGGTCACCACCATGCAGCCAGGTCCTGGTTGCATGGAGGGTCGCATCCCACTGCTCTCATAAAAGCAGTTTAGTCTCTGTCAAGCACAAAGTGTTAGGAACTGGTCTGAGCTTTCGTGCCCTTCCAGCATAACGTTTGAGGAGGCACATGGTAATGGCTAACGCCTACAGTGACCTTCTGGGTTTCCAAGAAAAATGGGAGAAACACAGCTAAGTAAGCCAGGACCGTCTCCTGTGCCGTGCAATGGCTTCTAGGAAACGGGCTGATTATCACCACAGCTTTCCAGGCCAGAAATGCGCACTGCAATAGCCCAAGGGTATTTCCTAATGCTGAAAGTCTGGGCACGCTGGAGAGAGCAGAAAGCCAAGGCCAGGCTCTCTCCGGAGCAGGCTGCTTTGCTCACCCCTTCATGCCCAGAGCACAGAACTCCCAGCAAAGTGTTTGCTCAGGGATTAGGCATCACCTGCTGCTGCAGTGTCCCAGGTGCTTAAAACCCCCCAAGTCCTGCTGGTGGTCAGCAGATGAAGCCAAATGGCATAAGAATGTTTGGCTGTTCAGAAATATCCCAGAATCCACTATGCCTTTAGACTCTAAAAGGATGTGAGAGAGTGCTGCTCCCTTGGCAGGAGCCTTTGGGCAGCGAGGCACGTGCCCTGCCCCCGTATTTACTTACCAAGTGTGTTTAATGGCATTGGTGGTTGGGCTCCTGCTAGATTTAATTATGTACAGGAAAGCCCAGTGCTGCTGCATTTCCCTCCCGACCAACTAATCAGGCAAGTGATTGTGCCGAGCTGTTAAAGAGATTGCATCCATTATTAAGGATTTCATTTTAGCCATGGAACGCTTCCCTGGAGCAGTTCACCTGGACCTTCTCCCTGATCCAACAGCCCCCTCCATCCCAGCCCAGCATGAGGACGTGTCCCATTTGCTTTGCACCAGAAGATGCCCACAGTGGCCTGGGGAGTTTCTACCTTTTCAGACAGAGGAGCCATGTGTTGCATGACACCAGCAGAGGGAAAACAACATCAAGAGATGCCTCGAGCCCCTTCTCCTTCTGGGGAAAACAAAACCTCCCTGGAGGCACCAGCATGGCACGCAGTGAAGGCACCCGTGATGGCAAAGCCTATGGAGGGGGGGACACCAAAAAAAACCCCAAACAACCCCAAAAATAAACAAATGCTGTTCAAAAAATGAAATATCCGTAACAATTTTGTTCTTTAACCCAGCTGCCTTCCAAGAAAGCCCTGGTTGGTGAGGCCAGCATCGTGGCTGCTGTCAGCTGGTGCCAGCCAGGAGCATGGACTCAGCCAGCAACGCATCCCGAGGGATTCCCAACCAACCCAGAAACAACTTCCCTTTCTTACTTTCCATTGTTTTTGTTTGGTTTTCTTTTAATACTGTTTACTGGGTCTCCTTCCTCCTGCCCTCGGCACTGCAACAGGCACAGAGCAAATCTGCCTCCTGCATTTTTAGCTCAGCAGCTCTATAACCTATTCCCAAAGATTTGAAAGAAGTAGTAAAGTCTCAGTTTTACTTAAAACCCGTTCCTGTTGTGCAGAGCAAGGTGTCCCAGCTGGGCTCTCTGGTCAGCACCAGCACTGGGGCGCACACCAGCCCAGCAGGGCACCTGCAGCGCCTTTCTGCAAAGCCTGGGCAGAGCGAGCCATGAGGCTGGAGCTGGCAACGCAACAAGGACAGATTAAACCCACCAAACCAAATACCTCTGCAAGGCAGGTTCCCTTCCCAACAGCAGCCATCGTCACACTAATTGCTCAGCTGGTACATAGAATCAATCAATTACAGAATCATTAAGGTTGAAAAAGACCTCTCAGCTCATCCAGTCCAACCATCAGCTCAGCCCCACCCTGCCTGCTAAAGCATGTCCACAGGTGCCACAGCCACACGTTCTTTGATCCCCTCCAGGGATGGAGACTCCACTACTTCACTGGGCAGCCTCTTCTGGTGCTTCACCACTCTTTCAGTAAACAATTTTTTCCTAATATCCAATCTAAACCTCCCCTGGTACGACTTGAGGCCATTTCCTCTCATCCTGTCACCTGTCTCTTGGGAGAACAGACCAATGTGCACCTCACTACAACCTTTCCGGGAGCTGCAGAGAGTGATGAGGATGAGGTCTCCCCTCAGCCTCCTCTCCTCCACGCCAAACAGCCCCAGGTCTCTTCACCTTTTTTTGTGGACCTTTCCCAAGCATCCTCTCCCTGCGGAGAGCTGCCACCAAGCATCTTCCCTTGGAAATGGCAATGATGACAACAGAGAGAGAGGAAACTCGATTCAATCAAACAAGGCTGAGTATGTAATGGAAAACAAACACACAAACTCCCCAAGAAATGCATAAAGTTACTTTATTTTCAGTATACATTTAATTTTGAAAAATATAAATGCTAAAATATCTCATCATCTTCATCTTTTGATTCCATAAAAGTCACAATAGAAAGCTTCGTAAAACTGTAAAATACTATAATGTTATAAGGAATTTCATGGTTTATATTACTGGAAAAAATCATTTTAATATATTGAAATGTCTTCTTTTTTTTCCTTTTTGTTCCACCATCTTGATCCACTTCATTTCATGCTACGATTTTATTCTCTCCTCCAAAGCAAATACAGACTTACGAGAATTAAAAACAATAAGAAAAGTATCTGAAAGTGCACGTTGATTGAAAAAAAAAAAGAATTAAAAATCCCAAGATATATCGGCCACAGTGATAAAGAAGCCTGGGCTGCGGAGGCAGATGGGCACCGTGTTCCTGCGGCTGGGACAAAGCTGGCTGCAGCTGGGTGCTCCCAACATGAGGTGGGACCTGGCTTTGTTTTGCTCTGGAAGTTCATTTTTGATGGCCTTTTCCCACAAAATACCCAATTCTGATTAAAAATAAGTTCTTTTCAAAGGTCTCAGTTGCACAGGTAAGCTTTCCCCATGACACCTGCAGGGTCTGTTCTCTGCCCACTGACTCCTGGTGCCAGCAGAGCTCTTGGGTTCCTCTCTTTGTGTTGTGTTTGGGTTCATTTTTTAAAGGAAGAGTCAGGAAAGGAGACACCACTGCCATTAAGAGGCACCTGGAAAGGCAACGCTTCCAGCTCCTGTCACCAGAATGTTCTCCATTGAATGCTGCAGCAACCTTTGTCCCGTCCCTTAAGCAACACCACCCTCTGCTCAACAGCTCCTTTGGCTTAAAACCACAAATAAAAAGAAGAGAGAAAGACCTTGATCAGCAGTCAATACGTTTCAAGTACATTGAACGCGGTTTGGAAGTGGAAGACCTCATTTTTGTGGAGACACATGGCCAGGTGCCAGCAGATGGGAGCTGAGCATGGGGTGGGTGCAATGTCCTGCCTGCAAAGCCAACCAGGAGCAGGAAAGCTGCTTCTCTCCGTTCTTCTTGTCTGATCCTTCCTCCACTGGTTACTGGGAATCCTACAAATCAAAGGTCTGGGCAAAACACAAGCAGCTCCCACATGCTCCAGAGGTGATGCTCTAGTCTGATTCCCCTTTGGAAGCTAGGGACTTGTGTTCACCAAGGGATGGAAACCGTTGGTTGATGCCGGCGTTGCCATTCCCAGGTTAGCTGTCCTCCAGCTACTGAAAGGGATCACCGAGATGCTCTTTTTCTGGCTGTTTCCAACATGTCCCCTGCCTTTCCTTTGGGCTGGGTTCCTGGCATGCCAATCTGAGAGTAAACACATATTTCATGGAAGCTGAAACTGAGACCCCTGGAGAAGGCATGGGGAGATGTCTGGAGATGCACACACGTGTGTTCTGTGCAGGCACCTCTGCAGCTCATCATCAATGACCGTGCATGGCAGATCGAGCTCATCCCATCACGGTCCCCACCAGCTCATCATTTCAGCACTGCGCTGCAGGGAATGTGGCACGGCCGGCTGCTTCAGCCCTGCTCTGCACCTTCTTGGTGCTGGTACAGCTACTACGCATGAGCAGATGCTAAAACTTGGTATAGAAGGTCTCAGCACCATCATAAAATTCTGTTTCCTTAACCAATACGGACTTTGGTTTCACAAGGACAAAAGCGGCAGCAATGGGTCGGTCCTCTGGGGTGGAATTTTCTTCCATCAGGGAATTAGCCCCTACAGCTGGGCTATTTCTTCTTCTGTTCTTTTTGTTGAAGAAGCCTTTACAGCGTGCTAGACGCAATCCCCACGCTTCATCAAAGCAAGCACTTGGTGATTCCCAGTTTCTCAAATGCAAACACATACAAGGGCATAAGCATAAGTGCTACAAAGAGAAGATGGCCTCTTCCAGTGTGATGCTTGCTTGCTTCCCAAACAAAAGCCTGGGGGTGCTCATGCCTACCCTGCTTGGTATCGATCATCACCTTGTATGGATGGACGGGTTGAGGACTTGATTTACAGTCAATCCTGCAGATGTGGGATGCCAGAGGATGCAGATGTCGGTGAGCCTGGTGAACAGAAACGTCAGGAAGAACATCCCAGTAGACAACCTTCAGGGTTCTCCTCCATCGTGCCTGAACTGTGGGGTCTCCTCGTGTTTACACACACACACACGCACTGATGTTTCAAAAGGAATAAGTTAAACAATACCGTGAAGTTGATCAACAACACAAGTTGCAATCAGCATCTGCACACCACCCTTGGTAGCCAGCCCATGTTTCGCTCACCACTCTTCAATTTAACACTATTCATAACTCACAAGAGATTTACAGCCCGTCTCCTTCATCATAAAATTAGATTATTTATAAAATAAACAGAAAGGAAAATAATGTAACCCTAAGTCAAAGAGATGCTTCAGAGTAGAGGGTGTTAACCAGACCGATCCAGCCCTATGCCATGTCCCAGAGATTGTGGTGCAGTGGTGGTTTTTGTATTTCCTTTTGTAAAAATCACATTATATATGGTACAAGACATTTTTTTTACAGAAAGCCTGGCATCTAGAAATAAGAGGTAGAACTACTCATAACTATACGTTTCCTGCTGCAGGAAAAATTCATTTTTTTCTTTACAGTAATTAAAAAAAGGTTAAAAAAATTGACAAAAAAAAGGTTAGGCCCCCATAATTTAAACAAAATAATCTAGGAAAATAACACTCTTCAATGTACCTGACAGATTAAGTCCATTAAAGTGTTTCTTTAAAAAAAATTGCATAGGAAAGGGACATTTCCAAACACATGCTACAGGATGGCGACGGTTCCTCTGTGCTGGGAGTGAAGTACCTTCTCCTTGTCCTTCTTGCAGGAACTACAAGCACAGGCTTTAAGAGCGCGTTAGTATTAGCAGCACTTTCCAGCATCTTTGAGCAGTGTCCGCGCGACATCACCGTCACTTGCTCTGCCAGAGGACAGACGGACGAACAGACACACACTGACTCCCGCCTAAAGCACTGCCCGCTCCCCCCAGCAGCTCCCACAGGTACAACCACTGCTTCTGCCCTCCGCTCGCCAACCAGAGGCGCGCGCGTCCAAGCGATGGAGAAGGCAAAACGAGGCTTGGTGGGCTTGGTGGGCGTGGGAGCGCGGGGTGAGGAGGGCACGGGGGCAGGGGGGGATGTCACGTTTCCCTCTGCGTGTGGGGAGGGGGGGGGGCGGTTTAATATTTGGCTAGTGACAAAAGAAATTCCATAGAAGGTTTAACAGACAGACAAATTACAAAGTAGTTTCTGTTCCCTTGCTCCTCCAGAAGTAACCGCGTTCTTCAGGCTCGAGTTCTATTCTAATTTGAGGCACAACTTTTACTGGAGTTCGTGGAGGGCTGTGAAGAGAAAGAAAGGCGAGGTAAGAGTGAGGACGACCTCCCAGCTTCTCAGCCACTCTTAACTCTGCTATGCTCAGGACTTCTTCTAGCCCAGCCTCCCAGGGAACAAATCCTGAACCAAAACCATCACCTACAGCTTGCAAGAGAAATCCAGCATTTCGCAAATGAAACAGAGGCGCAACGGGTGTGACCAGGGGAAACTGAGACTTACTGGGACACCCAACAGTGTCCCATCTAGAAATGGAATAAACACTCAACTCGCAGGATGGGTCATCCTTGCACCAGCTCACACCACACAGCTTTCTGAAATTGGCAGCATAGAGATGCCAAGGAAGTTACCTTGATGGGCAGTGGGAATATACAGGTAACTTAAGATAAGGCCCATATATAGAATCCTGGAATTGTTTGGGTAGTAAGGAACCTCAAAGCCCATCCAGTTCCACCCCCTGCCATAGGCAGGGACAACTCTCACTGCATCAGGGTGCTCAAAGCCCCATCCAGCCTGGCCTTGAACACCTCCAGGAATGGGGCAGCCATGACTTCTCTCGGCAACCTGTGCCAGGGCCTCCCCACCCTCACAGGAAGACATTTTTTCTGAAGATCTCATCTCAATCTCCCCTCTTTCAGCTGAAAACTGTTCCTTCTCATCTTAGCCCTGCACTCCGATCAAGAGCCTTCCCCAGCTTTCCTGGAGCCCCTTTCAGTACTGGGAGGCTGCTCTAAGGACTTCCCGGAGCCTTCCCTTCTCCAGGCTGAACAACCCCAACTCTTTCAGCCTGTCCTCGTACGGGAGGTGTTTCAGCCCTCAGATCAGAGTTGGTCTGAACTCTGCTCATGCCAGGAGACAAACCCACCCATTTCATTGACAGAGGAGCTCCAAGTACCCAGCACTCGTGCTCCACGCCAAGCTGTGGCCACACTCAAACTGCCTTTGAAATACTGTTGTTGTAGCCACTGATATTGGTGTCACACACTTCCTAACACTTGGAAACGTAGATGCTGTTTCAGTATTTCAAAGGTCTGCTGCTGTCTTGGTCTCTGGGAGGTCCAAGGGGCTGATCCACGAAAAATGGTTACTTAACTCTACCTCACTGCAATTTAGGATTATTATTTACTCTATTTTCCACTGCAGATGTGAGAAAATGGATTATTTCCTCTGCACCATCTTGTTACATGACTGAAGGAAAGCATAACAGAAATTTTCTCTCACTGTCTGTGTCTCTTTCTTTTTTAGAGGCTAAACAATCCCAATTAATTTAATTTACCCCCCATAGATGTGTTTTCTAGACTCCACCCAGCTGGGCCACGCCTTTCCCATGGTTTAGATCCCAACCCAGCCATTGGTACTGCAGCTGGGGTCTATCCAAGGCTGGTGGAGCCCACCGTTCCCCATCCCAGGCATGGTAAGGCTGTGCTGGTAACATCCTGGGATGCTGCAATCCTATGTGGGGAATTTTCTCAACATGCTTTTTAAGAGTTTCCTACAGGAGGACAGGAATTTTGCCTCATTGACTTCTAGTATACTCAGATGTAGCTGAGATGCTGTTGAAGAATCATCACCAAGTGCATTTTTTGGGCGCTTACCTTGGCATGGTGTGTGACTGAAGGAAAGGAATCGTATCAGCACGACGTATGGCGTTCAAGGAATGTTGGTGATTTTTCTCCTGTTGGGAAGGGAAGAAAGTCTTGTTCATCATCGCGTGCAGCACTGATGGCTCCTCAAGCCCAGCCTCAGCTCCTCCAGTTTACTCTCACCTATTTGGTAATGCATTTTCACTGCTACCTGCCTGCCAGATGAATTTCACAGCTGGGAAATAGAAATACTCAATTTCTCTTGCTCTCCAAACCCTTGAACTGCCAACAGACTCACTTTCCAAGACCTTCACCACCTTCAGATGTGGACACTTACCTTGTATCTATCCCTCTTTAGCTACTCTGTACTCCTCACTGGGGCAGCCAAACTCCTTACGAGCAAACAGGCGACTCGTTTCCACTAACGGCTTTCCTCTCCTGACCCAGCATGGGGCAGTGTGCTCTCTGTTAGTGATAATCCTGTTCTTGCTATTGCTGAAGGAAAGCCAACGTAGGAGCAGTATCAGTGAGGATAGACTTTGAATCTCAGAGCACACATTCTAGGGCAATACCATGGTGCTGATGGATTCACTGAATCATAGAATAGGTTGGGTTGGAAGGAACTTTAAAATGTTCCAGCTACTTCTTCTAGTTCAAGGGCCTGTTTTTATTTTTTATTTGATGTTTCTGATTAAAAACCAGCAAATCAGGACTGGATTATAAAAATGCACAGATATGCAAAGAAGCTACTGCTCAGCTCATGGGTGATTTACCCTGTGTTGTCTCCAGTAAACAGGTTTGCAGCAGAAAAAATAACTTGTCCTTAACTATTTCAGCTGTTGAAGCAGTACATCTCATCCTAAAACCCCATATAGGATGCATTTGGTTTTAGCACATCAGGGTATTTTCACAGAAAAATGAAGAGGATCTGAGGCCAATTTTGCTCCTTTTCTTTCCTTTATCAACAAAAACCAGAGCATATCTGAATAGTAAGAGAAACATCTCTTTGGCTTTGTCTTATATTGCCAATCTCGAAGCACTCATCTATCTGAAACCACTGCTTAGGATTGCCTAATGTATCTAAATGCCACCAAAAGGCAAGGGACTTATTCCAGAAGCATTTAGCCAACACCATCAGACACACGGTGTGAATGTTTGGGTTGTACTGTGCAGGGACAGGAGCTGGACTTGATGATCCTTGTGGGTCCCTTCCAACTCAGGGCATTCTATGATTCTGTGACTTGGATACCAGTTCTTAAACTCAAATGCTAATTCAAGGATCTAAATATCTGCAGGTTTAGGTCCTGCTCCTAGAACTCTCATCAGCAGTATTGCAGCAGCACTGATTTATTACTGTCATTCATATTCTTCCCTTCCCATCTCATGACAAACCAGCCCACTTATCTCCAGATGGCCCCCCATCGCTCCTAGCAATGTGCAAAGGCAAAAAATCTACAGACAGTCGTTATTCCCGATTCCTCATTTAGAAAACCATAACATGAGAAGGGAAAATGACTGCAAATGAAGATGATAACAATCAATTAAGGATATTAATGTAAGAAATTAAAAGCAAACAGTATAGCACAAAAGGAAATCACCTAAGAAGGGAAATAGGTTAATGGTCAACTGCTCACTGCCTGGTCAGATTAACACGCAATGTGAAGCAATGACAACCTTAATTACTCTTTATAGCGCTGAGTTTTGCAACTGCTTGGCACCTAAGGAGACAAACAGGAATGGGACAGCGATGCAGTTTAGACATGCTGTAAGTCCAGGACACGAGGCTCAGAGGGAAAAAACCAAATCAAACAGAACAGGAAAGGTCAGAAAAGAAAGAAGGAGAGAGTGAGTGAGCGGCCAAGAGACCTGTTAGGAGCTGGATAAAAGTGCTTAAGCTGGAGGCACCAGAAGGAACAACATTGATTTTTTAACAGGCAAAGAGAAAAACTCACAAAAGCAAAAATTGGGATAAATCAGAGGCCTGGAAGTTAAAAAAGAGGGGAAAAAAAAAAAGAACAAGAAAAAGTACTTCTCAAGTAGGAGGAAAGGTTGGCTTTTAAAAAGAAAACACTCTAAGTATATGTATATTTGTACTGCAAGTCAGGGTGAAGAAGGCATGCAAGAGGTTAGTTCTACTCACTGTCGGCAGGTTTGCTATCACTTAGGAAAGGTTCCTGCTCCATGATGTCCATTGGTATTTTAATACTTGGGACTTTTTCTGAGCAGGGGCAGTCAGACTGTGAAAGAAACGTTTAAAAGGTCTTAGAATATTTTCACTGCTCGCTTTTTCATTGTCTCCCACAAATTAAAATTATCCTTCAGAGAGTTTCTGTAGGAACGAGGAGGAGAAAAGAAGGAAAGGTAACAAAGCATCGTCCAGCGTGCGGGGCTCCACCAGTTCCCCACTGCACCCCATTGCCCTCTTCTTTCACATGACGAAAGTAAAACAGATTGAGAGAATAACCTTGGGTAATTGTTACCTTCCCTTTTCCCCATCTCACCACCAGCTTCTAAGACACCATTCAATTCAACTTGGAGTTGGCTGTGGGAAATACACATGGAAAAGGCATTTGTAGGCAGAAATGGCAGGGCATTGCCTTCTGGGAGAGTTCATCCAAATGTTTTATCCTGCTGTGACTGATGTAAAACCCCTTTTTAATTCCCAGGTGCTCTGTGAGACATGATATGGCAGAGGTTCCTTAGGCTGACTGTCTCAACTCACCCTTTTATTTGAGTCCATCCCAGTCTCAATTTCACCTCTCCTTACAGTAAAATCGCTCACCAAACCAACAGCCCTTGTTATAATTTAGCTCTCCCAGCCAGAGAGGAGAAGCAGTGAACCAGACAGGGAGGGGCCCGAGTGCACAGAAAAGCTGTGCAGGGTCCCCTGAGTCTGGGTGCAAGCAAGATTTATACCCCCGGCTTTGATATTCACCCAGTGATGCTTAGCAGAAGGTATTTGGGGATTATTCGGCTTTTTTAGCAGAAAACTGACTTCTCATAACCCGGGGAAGGCTGATGTGGCATTGCTGGGCAAAGAGAGGAAGGTGACATTGCCAAAGAAGGTAACACAACCTTGTTCCTGGAGAGAACCAGACACAGCACTGAGCAGAACACTGAGGTGGAGCAGGCAGGGAGACCTTCATATCTGGGCAGGAAGACATTGCAGAGCCCGTGGGATCTCTCTCCCTCGTTTGTTTTTAAGTCTTTGTTTACATATCCAGTGGGGTATTTCTGACTCCAAAGAGCAAAGCACTTCCTCAGGAGTGTTTTTACATAGCTGAGGGATAAGCAGAGCTCAAATAAGGTGATGCTGCAGAAAAGCACTGAGGTTATAAAGCCATCCCCAAATCCCCACCTGACAGAGCATAAAGGATTGGGTAACCAACTTATTAGTTATGGAACATGTTAGTTCCAGTGCTAACAACCATATGCAAGAGGTCTGTGGAATTGCAGCGCTGATGCTCAGCGTCTCCTTTAAACTTCACCATCTAAAATGAACAGAGAGATAGAGAAAGTACCTGCAGCTGGCAAAAACACCCCGCAGGGAGAAGAGACCTCTGCACAGCACTTCTGACTCTGAAACTAAAGATACCAGCCCATGGCTTTTAAAAAAATCTGCCTGGCCTTTCTTGGATTGTGCTTTTTTTGGACATAAAAACAGGGTGAACACCAAGGTGCTTGAGTTTTCATTAGGGAAATGCAGCAGTGAGTTGCATTAATTCATATTTTGTAAAGATAGGCTTTAAAAATTGGTGAGATTGCTAAAAATCTTTCTTTGCAGCTTCTTTTCTGTTGTCCCTGATCACTAGCAAACCCTGGTGAGAACTTCAGGGGACCCTAACTGGTGCTGACAGCTGTCTCCACTAACACCAGGTCCTGTCGTACTCATTCATCCGACACCAGTGCCATCACCAATGCCCAGCTACTCCCTTTGCTGAGCTCTTATCAGTGGATTCCCCTCCAAATCCCACAGGACTAACTCTGGGGGGGGTATATTTCTGGAAGGAAAAGGGTGAAAATAATCCAACCAATAATGCCAAGTGCTTTCCATCAGGACGCTGGTAAAAGCAAGTGCTGGAAAAAAACAAGAGGAGTTAAACCCCAAGATTTTTCATAAATTCTCTTACTCATATAATTTACTGTACCTGAAATGCATGGAAAGCCTAAGAAGAGAGGAGATAGCTTGGAACATGTCAGAAATACAGGAGCCATGGCTCAGGATATAACTCTGCTGGATTCAAATCAGTCAAGAGGAGGGGATGGAGCTAAACCTTTGCTGCCTGCTCAGTATGTACAGTAGGGTGTTTGCTCCCATTTTGGTTTGCACACACTTATCTACTGAAGAAAATCCTCGCCCTCAGTCTCCTGGGACTGGAAGAACGACAGGAAAGGGGAACTGGCTGTCTAAAATAAGAGCCCACCTTGCCAGCCAGGATTCAGCATGATTTAACAAGGCATGGATCCAGGCTACGTCCTACAATGCTGAACCCTCACCCAAGAAACTCCTAGTTTTGCCTCTTGCAGTGCACAAGCTTTACCTCAGACAGCATGAATTCTGTATAGAAAGTCCTGTGCATATTTTCTCCTTGAAATAGCCTGACGTTGTTGCCTCTAATGCAGAGCTGCAGAGGTGTTATACAGCTCTCACAGAAAGGACTTGGGTTCTAGCTCATCCTCCACCAGGACTGAGGTAGTCTTTTCCATCCTCCCAACCTTGAGCAAGATCAGGCATTGGGATGTTCCAGGAGACCTCCCGGAGCTGCCATTTTCCTCTTGAAGACACCAGCTGTGTCACCTACCCCACAAGGAGACCTGACTTGGCAGATCTGCTCAGTGCGGAAAGGATGCAGAGGATCCCCAGCAGAAACCCTCCAACACACGGTGAGGCACCACAACCCCACAGCACCTGTGACGGTTTGGTGGCAGTGGTGTCACCTGCAGGCTTTGTTGCAAGGAGCTCTCCTGGCAGAGGCATTGACCCAGCACCTCCTTCTTGGGGCGGTCGCTGGTACTTTATTGCAACTACAAAGGCCAGGGAGCCAGGCTGCAGTCCAACCTTTGGGCCGTCTTCTCCTGCTGGCTGCCTCCTCCCAAAGCACAATCCCTTCTCATTTGTTTCTCCTGCTGTGTTAAAATGGGTTTTTTTTCCAGCTTCAGGTGACCTTACCTCAGCCTGCACCATAGCAAAAGCCCTTCTCCACAAACCCTGGATGGTTAGAGGAGCAGAACAAGTGATGCTACACTTAGTCCTTTCCACGTAGCCTAAAATTATTTAAAGCCTTGCTGCCTTTTCATACTGCAAAGGGTAACAATGCCCAAGGCAGCTGGCTCTGCAAGGGCCGCTCACACTCTCTATACAGAGTATGACATAACCACTGTGTTCAGCTCCTCAATATAAACTCACAGGGTTTGAGTTGGTGCCAGATCTGATTGGAAGAATGTTTAAAGGCATGAGGACTACGTTTCTTCCTTTTATATAGACAGTAAAAACAATCCAAGGCACCTAGATCTGATTTAGTCAGGCCACCGCACTTAGGAATGACACAGGCAGCTACGTTTCACTATTTCAGGGCATGCTGCAACCTGAGACAGGACCAGAGTAGAGTGCAGAAGGGCATGTAGGCTTCGAAAATAGTTAGGTCACGAGCATTACCAATAGAAAGCAGTCTTCCCTGCAACATGACATCACTTCTTTCTGCACTTTTCAAAAGAGTAATTAAAAAAATATTGAAAGAGATAACCAAAATATATTCAGAAGTAACAGAGCTGCTGGTGAAAACCATTCTCCTCCTAAAACGTAAAAGCCAGTGATGGGGGAGAAAGGTGGAGAAGGGAAAGATGAACAAGGCAGGGTGAGGAAAGGTGTTCTAGCAAAGGGCATGACATCTCAGCAGGTGGCTGGTGCTCTTGTGGGCAATGCAAGCACCACCTCCCACAGGCTGGTGACCTCTGGAAAAGGGAAGACAGTGCAGAAAAGAAAGTTTGTTTGGGGCAAATTTGCTGCAGCAGCAAAAGACAGCTGGTTGTCTTCCAAAGAGTCTGGGAAATGGCCATCCCAGAGCTGGGGAGGGACCCAGACCATGCCCCTGGATCAGCTAGCTAGAAATGAGTCATTTGAGAAGAGCAAAAAGCTCCTTACATCATCATTGTCACTGTCCACACTGCCCTTCTTCTTTTTCTTCTTCTTCTCGTCCTCTTTCTTTTTCTTGTCCTTTTCTGGAATGACGTCATCAAGAAAGCTTAAGTCGTGCTGGGAGAAGAGGTAGTCCATGGCTTTTCTGACTGCTACAAGTGCCAGGATCTGGAAAGGCAGAGAGGGACTTCTCAGTCACGTTTTACCTTTCATTGGGAGCACGCTGGGCATTCCTCTTGGTGCTGCTTCTTAGTCTCCCACGCTTTAACTCTGGCTGTAAATGAACACGAAGAGAACAACGTGAACACCTGGGATATCTCTGTCAGCTTGGAAGTCTGAGCTGTGACTGCTTCATATCAGGACAAACAGGAGCAATGTACAGGAAGAAAGATGGAATCACTTAGAATTCCTGTGGAGATAGACAGGCATCCTGTGGACATCTGACAGGCATCAGGAAAAATAATAACGAGACAAAAAATGAATATTTTCATTTATTTTTGAATCCTCCTTCATGGGGGCCTAATTGTCTTTACTGTCTGCTCACCACGTCCCCAGATGTAAGAACCCTTCAGAAATCAGACAAGGGTCAAACTGTGCCCTCAGAGTTTGCAGAATGAAGTTTACTAGGATTGGGGCTGCAGGAAATTCAAGGAAAAGATTTTCCTGTGCAAAACTGCACTGGGAGAAAGAGAAGAGAAGAAATATCAGAAAGAAATGTTTTTCTGTGAGGGTGGGAGGCCCTGGCACAGGTTGCCCAGAGAAGTCATGGCTGCCCCATCCATGGAAGTGTTCAAGGCCAGGTTGGATGGGGCTTTGAGCTCCTTGATCCAGTGGGAGGTGTCCCTGCCCATGTCAGGTGAACTGAATGGACTTTGAGGTCCCTTCCAACCCAAACCATTCCATGATTCCGTGAGCATTTTACCTATCAACATCAAAAGTAAGTTTTACCATGACTCTGATGACTCTGATACACATTATAAGAGGACAAGCACCCTACAAACTTACATATCATCCTCCAATGTGAAACACCTGAATCAACTCTATTACTTTTTTACTCCAGTTCAAGGAAAAAGACATTCTATTTTTCACTCTTGCTTCAGCTCATCCTTTCCCTCCATTTGGTGCAGTGAGCCTGAGTCTTGCATTTGTCAATTTGTGCTCTTTATAAGCAAGGGAGACATTTTCTGTACAGTAATTAGTGTGGACTGAAAAAGGAAAACTACGCACCCCTTGATCACTCATGTAGCTCAAGTGGAAAACACAGCAAATCTCACCTTGGCAGCCAGGAACGGTCAAAACTAACCACACCTTTCTGGAGAAAAATTAACTTTCCCGGTTCCTCTCCAGAGGCTTTATGTGAAGGCAGCCATGGCAACACTGACCCTGTGCAGCCTTACCTAAGTGCCATGAACCAAGGCAGAGCCCCAAGTGAGGGCTTTGGGATTTGCCTGTTCATGGGAGGGTGAACTTCTCACAAGTAACAAGTGATAGGACGAGAAGAAAGGGCTTCAAGTTGCGCCAGGGGAGGTTTAGATTGAATATTGGGGAATATTTCTTTACTGAGAGAGTGGTGAAGCACTGGCAGAGGCTGCCCAGGGCAGTAGAAGAGTCTCCATCCCTGGAGGGGTTCAAAAACCATGTAGATGTGGCACTTTGGGACAGGGTTTAGCAGGCACAGTGGGGTCGGACTGATGATAGGATTGGATGAGCTGAGAGGGCTTTTCCAGTCTCAATGATTCCATGATTCTATGACTGTGCGTGAAAGGTGCAGGCTGGGAAAGGGAGGGCTGTGAAGGAGAATGTCACCTACCATGACAGGGAATATGATAGCAGCCACGGTGGACTTGAGGATCCAAAGGAGGGCCAGGCACACCACCTGCAGGAAGGTGAAGAGATGGACCCTGCGCAGCGGCACATGGCGCAGGTAAATAAAGTCAGGTTGGTGCTTTAGAGGCATCAAGAGCAGCTTCAGACGATCCATGAACTGGAAAGGAAAAGAAAGAGATGCTTAAATAAAACCCAGGATACACAACAGATACAAAAGCATGAATCCACTGGGAAGCATGACCTTGAATCAACTCATGTCCCTTCCACAAAAGAAACCCAGTAGAAAACCCAGTGCAGCTCCACTATCCTGATGGATTTACACTTAATGCAGGGTGGGCCAAACGTGTTAACTGAGCTGTCTGACAGGAAGGTCCTGGGTCAACATTAAATTTGGCAACGAAACAGAGACACAGGAGCAAAACATTGCTCAAAGCATGGCCTTGCCCTGATGGTCAATGTGTAAATCAAGGAAGGAAGGTGTAGGTGGAAATTGCTCCACTGGCTTCAGAAGAATAGGTCTGATCTGCTGTGGCTGTGGACACAGGGAATCTTCTCTTGAAGGAAGCACTTTGTTACCCACAAAACAGAGAAAACCAAGATGAATGCCCACACTACAGTCAGCATTCAACTCTGGGTCACTTCTACCACCCTGCTCTGCCCTGCTCCTGCCAAGGAAAGACATCCAGCATTTAAAACCAATGCTTTTTGTCCCAAAGAAATCAGGAACAGAGGCCAACAGAGGTGAAGGCAGACACCATGTTACCAGGGAGCAGAAAGGCACCAAAGTGAAGAGTGGGGAGCACTGGCAGCTTTTCCGGCAGCCTCCCTTGCCCCGTGCTGGACCAGATGGACTTGGAGTTAACCCAAAATTTAGATTTCTCATCGAGTGAAAAACATCCTTGATTGGGGGAAAACAAGCTGCCCCGTCCCCTGGCCACCTGGGCTGGGAATCCGGGGAAATTCTCTCCAGGAGAACCAACCCCAGGGTGAACATCACAATCCCCTCGCTGTCCCCTGATCAGACGGAAAGAAAGCCAGGGCCGTTAGAGAATGCCTGAGGAAATTCTCATGGTGCTCAGAGAACAGGCAGTCTTTTCCCGTTAAAGCACAACCAAGTGCTATAAAGAAAGGCCACAATTAATAGGGTGCCAGAAAGCAACAAAACCCCTTCCAGCTTCCTAAGGCCAATTACAGACACGGCGCTGTGAGAAAGGCTCCTTACGTAATATTTCCTCTACGACAAAGAACGGGGCTTGGCTTCCCTTCCCCGGCAAACAGCAATGTTCCCGCTCGTTAACACTGCGAACAACCCCGCTGCCATAAATCATCTTCCCTTGTTTTCCTTCAGCCTTCCCCAGACACCCTGGACCGAGTGAGCCCAGGGGCTCTGCGGGCATACGCTTGGCATCGCTGAGCTGCGGTGGGATGAGGGACCCCAGGTCTTCACCAAGCACCCCTCATCACTTGGCTGCTCGCCTGCTGAGTGGATTGCTCCCCTTTGGGCTCAATCTTGGGACCTGCAGCAATGTCTGTCAACAGTTCCTACCCACCCTGGGTTTTTGGGGAAGGAAAAGGAGGTGGTAAAGAAGGAGGGAAAGGCTGATTGTGAAAGAAACCCCACACTGGTTAATGACTGCTGTCTTCTGGAGAAGAGTCTGCTCCCAGCCACTGGAGGGACTCACCTGCACACCGTTGAGGGACGCGACGCCCATGTAGAGGAAGACGCCGTAGAGCACAGGCATGGGAATGAACTGTGGGGAAGAGCAGGAGAAAGTGAGTGAACAACCTTCCCGTGCACCATGCACCACTGGGAATGTAATTCCTGGCTTCTGATCAACTCAAATTGCCCCTACACTGGACAACACAGAGTAATGAAGTGAGCAATCCTTCTGTCATGTTTTGAGAGCTGCGAGAACATTTCTGTGGTCACTGGAGGGCTGAAGAGAAGGGCAGGGGCTAAGGAGCCCTGGACTTTCCCCCATCACCAGGCCTTGTATGTCTCTCCAAGAATCCAAGGGCATGGGGCCAGCAAGTTCCAGTTAGTCAGCAAACTAAGGAAGAGGCAGCGTAAACTGTGTTCCAGTAAGCTCCAAACTGCTTTTCACCTCTTGGTTTCTGGTGAGACGAGAAGCAGAAGGCAGAGAAGAAGAAAAAGCAGTATGATCCTGTGGTACGTCTGACTCAGTAAGCGTGGAAAGCCATCCAGAAAGGATCTTCTCCTGAGTTCCACCTCAGTGACAACAGTCATGGCAAGAAATCTCTGACCCCTCCATCTTCCACTCACATTAATCCATAACTATTCACAAATACAGGACTTTCTTCCCTGCCAGGAACTGTCCTTTCAAACACCAGTTTCTGCTCCCTCAGGTGCTATGTTCTGCCCACTTCTCGATCACCGGTGCTGCTATCGGGGACATCTTTCTCTGGAAGCAAGGAAGGGAATGGTAACAACATACAGGCTCCCCTGAAGCACTCTCTGTCCCTCCAACCTGCAGCACAAAGCTTTCCTCTGTGGCAAAAGCCACCGTGTGGCTGCCAAGATAGGGCCGCGCTCCTCGGCCCCACAACAACCCCGTGCGCAGGCAGCGGGGCGTGACATGAATGGGAATACTGGGGCACAAACCACAGGCAGGAGCTGAATAACGGCCTTTGTGCGACGTGTTTGAACTCCAGAAGGACCGAAACGGCTCTGTGGCAGTCGCCGAGGGAAAGCCTTCATGCAGTGCCGGGCGGCTGCCACTGAATGGCACCCGCGGAACAGCCGAGGCTCCACTGCCATCCCAACGTTTGCCTCCGCGCAACTCATTAAAGCGGCAAAGAACACGGCAGCCATGCAGTGGTTTATGGTGTTCCCCTCCACACAAGTCATCATTTACTGGGTCAGAAACACAGCACCATGCACATATGCCACAGGCTTTGATCCCCGGTGCATTGACTTCACTTGGGGCACACAAGCACCCGAGTCACCTGGCCATGTGCCACCCGAGACTAAAGCTTTCCTGCTTACATTTTCCCCTTCCTTCCCCTGAGCCTCATTCCACGTCACCTGCTGCGAGCTTCTTGATTGTTAATTTCTTGGTTGTAACTGGATGATCTTTAAAATCCCTTCTGACACAAACCATTCTATGATTCTGTGATTTTAACTTATACTTCTACTGGATTTATTTGCTGAGTTATTTGCTGCATTGATATTTCACACTAAAATCCCATTTTTCTTTCCACAGCCAGGGTTCAATGTTCTGCCACCCCCATGAGCTGTAGCGGGGAGGGACAGGGAGTCAGCATGTGGTTCACATAGCCATGGGTGTCCAAGGGATCCAGAGCCCTCACTGAGGGATTAGAGGAGACAAGACAGTCCATTCTTTGGCAAGTTGGGCAGGAGGCTTTCAGAGTTTAGCTTTCCAGTTCCTTTCCATCGTGCTCTTTCCCTGCCCGCTTTGTTCCGTTTCTCAAAAAAAAAGAAAAATGTCCAAATATTGTTCCACCATTCCACGATAATTAATCCTGTAAATCATCACTAGGAAAAGCTTCAGAACATTCTCCCGCAGAGTGGCAATCAGCGCTTTCAGCTGGGAAGATTTTCTCTTGGCAAAGCACTTGCTGACGCCGGGGTTGCTGTCTCCAGTGTTCCGAGCAAACCTGCTGCTCACCAACAGCATTAAGGATGTATTTATAGGAAAGTGCCTGTCGTTCTCCTAGCAGGGCCCACGATGTTTTGTGAAGATTGGTTATAACCAAGCAGAAACAGCAGCAGTGTTCCAAACCAGTATAAACACTGCAATACCCCAAGATGAGATTATTCTGTGGCTCACCGGTTTAATTGAATTGGGATCATTACTGTTCAATTTGCCACTGGTGTGAGGAGACCTGAATGCTCTGCAATGCATTTAGCAAAGCAGTTTTCTTGAGCAAGAGATCCTGCCACTGGAGTTTGCTAAAGGTCCTGAAATGCTGCCAGGTCCCTCTTGCCGGCACGTGGGCGAGGAGCGTGCCGATGTATCCTCAGGCGTCCTCCCGTGAGGACCTTCTCCATACGCGTTCGTAGGGGAAACACAACTAATTAATGAATGAAGCAATAACAGGTGAAATAATGGACCCCAATGGAATAGAGATCTTGCAGGGAAAGGTCACATGTACTAGCAAACAGAATCAGTACAATCAGGCATTAAATTACAGGCACGGAAATGCCTGTTTGTGCACAGGAGGAAAGTGTTACCAGGACACAAAGATTTGCTAGTTGCAAAAACAGCCTTAGAAATCTAGAATAGGAACACACTGACTTCATAAAGCCACATTCTCCACTTTACACCCAGGCAGCATCATTGCTTTCTGCCTGCCCCCTCCCCTGTAGGCTCACATCTAGCTGTGCCTTACAGCTTTCAGCCTCCTCATGACTAGAAACTTATTTGCCTCCTCCAGAAACACTTCTTCAGACACGTGCCTGCTCCATCACGGAGTTATGTTGTGTGGTGCCACCATTTCAGTACATATTACTGTTTGGACATCTTCTGCTCATACCATTGGTCGACAGATCCATGGAGACTGACTTCTCAGCTGACATCTCCAGTTGTACAGTATGCATACACCTGGTGCCACTGAAATCATCATTCCCAGAGAGGGCAGTGTCCTCCACAAGAAGCAGGTTTCCACGTTTGTTCTATGATCTGATGATCCATTAAGGATGTGCTTCTCTGTGGCTACATGCTCTTGGAAAAGAACTACCTACCTAGGTTAAAATGGTCCATCAGCATTGTGTCTGTCCAGAGCCCTGGCTACACTCACGCAAAACAAGATCAGGAGATGAAGAAATCCCATTTATTTGAACTGCTTTCTCCAGAAACACATTTTCCATAGTGCTGGGTGTCACTTTTGAGGGGCAAGTGATGTGCTGTTTTAGGAGGATCCAGCCTAAGAGTGCAGACTGATTGTTGCATTGGCTTTTTAACAAGGCCAGGAGAGCTGCAGAAGCCTCACAGGATGCAACTCCACTACAGCACCTGCAATGGTCCCAAAGAGTTTTGGCCAAAACAGCCATAAGCTCTGCTCACCTCCAACAGTCCTGTGTATTCCCTCTCATCACAAACCCCTCCTCTCAGCAGGCTGTGCACACACCCTATGAGTAAGCACCAAGTGAAGATTTTCTTCAGGTACCCATGTTAAGATGTGCACACACTGAAATAAAGTCAAACGTGCTTTTAAAACTACATATTCATCTCTTAACCTGGGTCTTCCACATAGCAACTCCACTGCATGTCCAACCATCCTTCCCTCATGCCACCGGTAGGCTCTCAAGCTTTATCTGCAATGTATTTTCCATGAAACACAGGTACAGCAGAGGACAAGACGGCAAAATAAAAGGAAATGTAACTTTATGCAAATATAGAAGAAAAAAATCTAAAAATTAAAAATTCACAGCCGCAAGACCACCAGCCTGGAACTTTGTCATCCTTTAGCACACTACCACGATCTTATTTTTTCCTGTCAAAAGGATAGTATTTAAGCTTCCATGAAAGTGTAAAACTGCATCAATAATTCTCACTAATCTCCTTTTTTTTTTTGAAAGACAAAACCAGCCCGACAGTTGCTGTGGCCATGGCCACCCGCTCACGTGTTGGCTGTGTGAGCAGGACACAGGTGAGACAACGCACTTACCTTCAGGATGGGAGCCATAAAGACGGACACACCAGTCAGAATGAAAACAATGAATCCAGTGACTCTCTGCTCCCTGAAACAAAATCATGGGGTGAGCAGGATGGCTGCAGCTCTCAGCCTGCTTTTATTACCCCTCAGAGTACCCAAACCCAAAACAAAACAAGACAACTCGGTCTTGTGGCCACATCTTCAAAGCAGATTATGAGCCATCAGCACCGGGCACGTATCTTGCTGCTGGCCAAGCCTCACACACCTCTGTTTTTGAACACCACATCAGTTTTTGTACAGAGCCTGAGCTCTGCTGTTTGGGGATCAACAGAGCGCTGCTACTGAGCAAGGAGTGTGTGTACATGTTAAACACTAGAAACCGTTAACCAGCCACCCACATTCTCTGCGCAGCCGGATTTATAGCACGCAAGGAGGTAATAAATCATTACCTCTCCACACTCTTAATTTAGCAGCGTATTTCGAGTCCTGGCAATAGCGCTCCAACCATTGGGGACACAGTCTCAGTCTCCATGGGGTGCTGAGCGTGTGCCCTCATCAGTACCTACAGCCACTCATGCACCCAAAAATACTTTTGCCAGGCGTATTTCAGAGGACTGGAAGTCAGGCTGTTAAAATTCTATTTAGTTGCCTAAATAAGTGGCCCGATTTCCAGAAGTGCTCCTCTAAAAGGTCTTTTCCACCCTAAATGACTCTGTGATCCCACGATTCCTGAAAGCACTTCAGCCCACTTCATAAAGGCAACCCAATACAGAAAATATCACTTGAGCTGATTGCTCTAGGCAGACAGGTTTACGGTTTCTACCATTGTGTTCATTAATGAATGCTCAGTTTCCATGGATAAATAAACCTGCAGTAAACTGACTTTTCTCAAACACTGGAAACTTGTGTCTGATATGTCTAAGTAAACCTTTGAGGAGTTACAATGGGATTTGTCCAAGGAATTTTGTGTGAGGGTGGGGAAGCACTAGCACAGGTTGTCCAGGGAAGTTGTGGCTGCCCCATCCCTGGAGGTATTCAAGGCCAGGTTGGATGGGACTTCAAGTACCCTCATCCAGTGAAAGCTGTCCCTGACCTTGGCAGGGGGGGTGGGACTGGAAGTGCTTTGAGGTGCCTTCCAACCCAAACCATTCCATGAGTCTGTGAATTGTTGGAATGCTGCACTGCTACATCTCACAGCTGGGTTTGGAAATAAGAAAGCAGCACAAAGTTCTTCATGACAACTTTGCAGCATTCCATGGGTAACAGAGCATGCTCCACAAAGCTTTGTGCATTTTGGGGTCACTTCAACCTCCCCAAAAGCCCAAAGCAGACCAAGAATTGCTATGAGCTCTGGTGTGAAGTTTCCTTCCTCTCCTCCTCTTCTCCCACTTTTGCACAGGCCCTCCCGATCTACAGGCCCCCACAGAGTGCAACAATTTTCTTCCTTTTCAAGAAAGAGTATTTGCGAAAGGGCCATGCCAGACAAATCTCTAACTGGATAAATCTCCTGCGGACAAAAATCTGTAAGGAAGGCCAGCTGATCTGAAGATTTATAGCAAATCTCAGAACTATTCCCCCTGAAGCTCTGCACGTGTCCTGCTTGAAGCAAGACCATTTATAGCACAAACTAATCTTTGCAGGCAAACAAGGCGATCAAAGCCTTTCTGTTTAACGTACCTCACTCCCAAAAACTTGGGCTGCTCTCCAGGGGCTGATGTTTCCGTCTCCATCTTCAAGCTGTCAATGTGAGCAATGGAGATGACTGTAGCAGCGACGTACCAGGGCAGACCCATAAAGGAACAGATGATCATCAGAATGGCCACCCAGAATAAATCCAGATGATATCCAGCACCTTTCTGTGAAGGGAGACAGATGGACTTCAACTTGGTTATTCTAAATACCTATGTAAGGGCCAGGGCTCTGGCCAGGGGCAGAAGCACATCAAAAAGGCAGCATCTCCTTCTATAGCACCTCTGTCTACCTCCCTCTCTATTTTATGCATATAATACACACGGATATATCTTGGTTGGACTGGGTTTATAGTGTTTTGAAGGAGCGCAGCATTGCCTCTCAAAAACAACAATACAACCCCACTGTGAGGTGCTATTTTTAGTGATACTTTTCTATTTTTGTAATGAGGTAACACAGCGAGAAGTCCAAAGCCCAGCACCATCCACCCCTTGCTGCCTCCCTGCAGTGTGCTAAAAAACACCACGGCCTGTTGTCACAGCACGAGACAGCTACAGCAGCGAGAGGGTTTGGAGTGGGTGAGTGGACGGAGATCAACTGTGAACTGGTTTAAGCCCTGCTGGTTGTGCTGAGCTGGAGGTGTTTCCCTCAGCACCCAACCCTACGCTCTCCTGGAGGGAGCCACAAGCTGATGGGCTCATATCCAAAGGAGAAAGCTGCCCGCAGTCTTTCCGTCTTTGTAAAGACCTTTTATCTTCTATTTTTTAATCCTTTAATGAATTAATACAGGAAATCCACCAGCCGCAAGTGCCAAGAGAAGAAGTGAAGGAACAGAAGAGCCACCAAAGAAAGGGATCTTCACAAAAACACCAGTGAAATCTCTAAGGTTTGCTATTCTAAAGCAGATTAATCTTTTTTTAATCCTGTTCAATTTGGTTTTATTGGAAAGAACAAATGATCCGGACCTACTTGATGATCCAGGAAGGAAAGCAATTGTCCTGAAAAGTACTCATTGTATTTCTCATGCGTAACCTGCTTGCCTTTGCTGGCTGGCAGTGCCAGGACAGGCCCCCAGCGACACCCCTCCAATGCTTTAGCAAGGCACCAGCAGAAAACCACCCATCCTTCCTTCAGCCTACAGGAGATATTATGTATGGAGGTGGGTTTTGGTGCACAGTAGCAGGATGGGACTCGAGAACCCGCAGTTAAACAACAGCATGCGCTCACAACCATAACAAAGGAAGCAGAAAATACATTTCTGATATTAAACAGCACTTTGCTGCAGTGTTTATGCTTTGTTAAAAACATACACCCAGTGTTGATAGCACATTCAGTGCCTATAAGTGATGAGGGGCCTTTTCTTTAAGGGGGAAGAACGGTGAATATATTCTCCCAGCGACGAAGAAAATGATACAGGTGGTATAATGCTGTCCTACATCTGCTATGGTATAGGTGCAGGAGACAGACCTAAAACTGAGCCCATGTCAGTGATTGGCCTCCTCTCAGGGAAGACGGGGGCAAGTATTGAACAGATCTGCCCTGATCCAGACGGCAAAGCAATGCTCTGAAGAAGACCATCAGCCGGGATGCTTCACTGCACACAACAAACCTTCCCTATTCCCTGTTACTGTGACTTTCTCCTCCAGGCCAGGTTCAGGACAGTCTTAACTCACATGTGGATTATCTAATCATAGAACGGTTTGGGCTGGAAAGGACCTCAAAGTCCATCCAGTTCCACCCTCTGCCATGGGCAGGGACAACTCCCACAGCATCAGGGCTCTCAAAGCCCCATGCAACCTGGCCTTGAACATCTCCAGGGATGGGGCAGCCACCACTACTCTGGACAACCTGTGCCAGGGACTCCCCAGCCTCATCATGAAGAATTTCCTCCTGATGTCCAACCTTAAATCTTCCCCCTTCTAATCTAAAGCCATTCCCCCTCATCCTATAATGTCCACATATGAGTTGAAACATCCTCCTCTTCAGTTCCATTCCCATTTCCAAGAGCTCCCAACAGAACCAATGAAGCAGACATCTCAATAATGATCCAGCATCACCCGTGTTTTGAGGGAGTCTTCACTCTCATGGGTCAGACCACTGGACAAGTTAGCAGGAAGGGAGTGTCTTCTTTCACAGGAATTTAATATTTTTCAAAGGAACCAACCATGCAGGGAAAGGAAAAGACCTACGGGCATGAAAAACTGCATAGGACCAGTCTGGAAAGTTTATTTTAAAAACATTACTGCGCCCTAGGCTGTTACAGGTCACCGGGTATAAAGCTCTTCTTTAAATAACATCCAACCACGGCTATGTCCTTGGTATGTCCCAAATCTCGTCAGCTTATTGCTTGTATTCTACAGCTCTCTATGGACATCTTGGGCCACACCCACCTCAAGTGCCCCAAAACCTTCTCTGGAGTGGCTGACAGCCACACTGCTGTGCTGTGTCTGCTCAAGGATGGCCATAACACAAAGAGACCTTGTTCTGCGGATGGCTGGGCACATCCACCAGTGATCGTCTTACAGGATAAACACAGCAACAAGGGTTCATCAGACCCAGAGGAACTTTGCCCATTGTGATAATGTGAGAGAGGTTTTGGCTTGGATGCAATAACACAGGGCTGTGCAAATTAAAATTAGGTCCTGGGTCAGGCTAAAGCAGAGCTCCTGAGAGAGTAGGCCCTTCCAAACTCACAGCTTGCCCCCACCACAAGCCTGAGCTCCCCAAACCAGGCACTCTCTGCAGATCTGTGCATAACCTGGTGGGCCCACTACGGCCACCCACATTTTCCTTTCCATGCTGATGCATCAGGCCGGGTTGGATAGGGCTGTGAGCACCCAGATCCGGTGGGAGGTGTCTCCGCTGGCCCAAATCATCTTCCCAAATGCATTGTTGAACAAAATGCCAGAAAGAACATCTGCCAAGCATCCTATCCTTCCTAGGTGTTCCTTGACCTCAGAGCCTGGGACTTGTTTTAAGGGAATGAACAGTTTTGGTAGTGTGTATGTCCAGACATCAACTTTTCTCCCCAGTTTCTGCCTGCATTTAAATTAATGATTCATTATCTCCTACTGGAAAAGCAGAGCACACAGATGGATAAGTAAGGCAGACAAGCAAATAACTTTATGTTTGTGGATAGACATGTATCCTCTTTCCTCTCCTAATTCTTCAAATGGCAGTATTGCAGAATTCCCAAGACAAATGACATCAGGGCTGGTAGATGCTGAGATGAACTTCACCCAGCCCTTACTAAGGTAGACCAGTACTGCTACACTGAGTAGAGTTGCAGAGGCAGCAAGGTTAAGAGGGCAGCTAGACATTGCTGACATCAGTATTCTCTGCAAGACAAGCTCTGACTATCCTGTACTCACAAGTTCTCTGTGGCAATCTCAAATGTTTACAGTTGGAGAGTGAAGCTCTTGCAAGGAAAAATAAAAATATTGTGAGCTTTTAAGAAATTTTAGGTTTATGTTGACATGAAAGGGGGCTTCAAACAGAAGTTCTGACTCTCAAATGAGGGCTGCTCTAATTTCTCCTGGCTCTAGCCAGGTCTTTGCTCAATGAGCAGTGGGTAGAACACCATGGGTCTAAGTCCTTTTCTCTCCTAGAAAGGAAGGAGTAGCTGGCCCATTTCATGAAACTTGACCATTCCTAGCACAGGACCTGTTTGCAAAGAAAAAAGGGAGCTGTCCCAAAGTTTCCCAAGTGGGAATGCTTTAGGCTGCACAATGGTGAGGCCAATCAAAATTATTAAGTCCTTCCTGACCAAGGCATTGCGAGTTGGCCCTGCTTAGGGTTCTTGCTTTAGGAGGAAGGCAAATGCTGCGTGTGCAACGCTTGAGATGTTCAACTGAATCAGATCCTTTCCTGGCAAAAGCTCTATACTACTTAACAAAATAAATGCTGTTGTTTAACACCATCAGTGATGGTTCTGAGGTGGCATCAACACTGCCACAGGCCCTCCTACATCTCCAGCATAGAAGCAGCACCGGGCAGCTCTCTGCACAAAGCACACCCACCTTGAGCTTGTGCTCCTTCCTGTTGACGATGACCGCTGTGATTTGCTGGTCCATGAAGATGAGGATCGTCACCAGCAGTGCAGGGATAGCTGCGGCCAGGTAAACCCACCATGGGTTCCCTCCGAAAGGTGGGATAAACCAACCCCTCTCGGGACTGGTTGGCTTTAAGAGCACGGAAAAGAAAGCTTGCATTAGAGGTGCAATATGGGAGTGACGATATCCTAAACACAAGTCATCGATACCGAGCAGATGGGCGGAAAAGGGAACTCCTTCCAAAGCCACCAAGCAAGCTGACAACATACCTTGAATTCACTTGGCACGATTAGTTTTGGTGTGTCCACACCTACCAGGGCATCAATCCCACAGAAAATCAAAATGGACAAGATAATGGCAAAGTCACTGATGAGCTTCCGGGCCTGAAACAGAAGTGGATATCACAACAGCAGTTAGCACTATGCAACACCAGTTCAGCCACGCTTTAGCTCCTATGTGATACCCTAGGCCTGCGTGTGGTGGAAACACAAACTCATCATTTCTTCTCTTGTAGAAATCAAGCTGCGTGATATCAGGTTTGGTTCCATCGGCCTAAATGCACCTTGGTTCTTTATTGTGGTGTCTGAAAATCAAGCAATTACAGCTAAATGGAAATATGGAATCAAGCCTAAGAAAAAAAGAAAGCTGCTTTTATAAAATACTCCCAACGTGAATCCTTCAAGGCAGTCTCACTGATGTTAGGTCGACAGCAGCCAAAAAACTATTGGTGCAGAGACCTCATTCCCTTGCAGCAGGATCTGAAGAAGCTTTTCAGGATCAGCTTCCAATATCAACAGATACTGAACAATTAACCTAAAAAATAATGACCTTTTTAGACATGTAAGATATTGTCTCATTCTGTTTGCCTCTTGATCTCTGATTTGTTAGGGTCCACAAATCAATGTTTCTCTATGCAGAGATTGCTTTTCTGACAGGATTCAACCTTCTTGTGTTATCACAGGATTTCTAAGATGTATTTAACAAAAAATACTGTGTTATCTCCAGATTTGGTTCTTTTAATATGACTGATTCCATAATGCAGATTAAAGAATAAAATGGGAAAGGGAAGGAATAGTATTTTACACCAGACAATGGAACCCAAACTTCCCTTTAGAAGATGAGAAGAACCAAACTTCCATGACTGATGAGATGTTCTGTGTGACTGGCAGAGATTACGCTGCTTTATGTTCAAGAAATAAATGGCCCCAAACAGACAGAAAAACAAACCAGGCCTCTCAGCTAAATCCTCACCATGTGTAAGAGTGCAACTCTCCTGAAGTCACTGGAATACAGAAACTTGAAGCTGCCACTGGTCAGACCCTGAATTTAACTGGACAGGACCCACAGGGCTTGCGTGTAACTGTGTGATCTTTCCAGAGCTGTTGTTCCTTCCAGGTTTCCCGGGTTCGCATGGTTACAGATAAATTGAGCTGCATTCCAGCCCCGATGGAATTTGCATCCTTTTTATTAAAAAATAATAGAGGTTGAATTGTAATGCACCAGAACAATAAACATCCATGCAGGATAAATCTCCGTGTGTCAGAATGCCAAAAGCAGAGGAGGAGACTTCTGACATAAGGATTGATAGCCCCTTTGGTTGTTAGATCTCTGCAGAATGGACATGCATTCTATCCCAGACTCAGAAATTCACACTGAGCTGTGTTTGTGACACTGAAAATGGCAGATGAAACTCTATCTACATCAAGGACTTTTTGATTTCTTGAGGCTGATAAGCTGTAGTGTGTATCTCAGCTTGGAAGTGTTGCCTCTAAAATCACTGCCACCTCCCACATCAGGGAGACCTTAGAGCAGCCTTTCAGTACAGAAAGGGGCTCCAGGAAATCTGGGGAGGAGCTCTTGATCAGGGAGTGCAGGGACAGGACAAAGGGGAATGGTTTTCAGCTGAAAGAGGGGAGAAGCTGTGGCTGCCCCATCCCTGGAGGTCTTCAAGGCCAGGTTGGATGGGTCTTGGAGCACCCTCATCCAGTGGGAGGTGTTCCTACCTGTGGCAGGGGGGTTGGAATTGGATGGACTTTGAGGTCCCTTCCAACTCAAACCATTCCATGATTCTATGATCCCCATGTCAGATTATGGCTCCTTTTGGCTCTTCTGCTTCTATCCCAAAACACTGACAGACTGACAGCTAAGCAATCTCAGACAGACCTTGGTTAACCAGTTCCATGTTTTTATCTCAACCAGGGCAACCTGGCTGCCCTGCAAAGCTTTGCTCCCCCTGTGTGACAGCTACAAGAAAAGGCAGCCTGATCTTTGCACTCTCAAGGTGTACAGAACCAGATCACTAGGGTGAAAGGAGATACTCACTGTGGTTGGAAAATAACGACTGGTCTTGAATTTCTTCAGGGCCATGGAGCAGGTGTAAGTGCCAAAAAAGAGGATGAAAGACATGAGGGTGATGTCAGGGACGTAGTCGCAGTTGTTGCCCACAAGTTGCCCTCCGTATTTCAAGCATTCCTTGGTTGACAATGATGACCAGTCAATGGTGGAGTTGTACTGCAGACAGTGAGAAAACATTGCCTCAAAGCTGTGCAAGAGCTGCTCGTGTAGGACAGGAACAGAGATCTTTGACCTCACTGTGGGCTGCCAGGCATGCTCTGCATCTTCTCTGGTGGAAAACTCTCACCATTGAAGCCAGAATGGCCTGAGACCACCCTACACCCACTCTCCATTGCTCGTTCATTGTGAGCAACACTGAACCCCAATGTGCACCTCGCGGATCAGCACTAGCAGTGCTTCTACAGCAGAAAATCTCCCTCCTTGTCCTTTCTAGAAACAAGGCTTAAGCTCGTGCATACACAGTGCCACGCTGCAGTTATGGGTTGTCCTGCCAACATGCTCCAAGCACCTCCACCAAGCAGTGCGAATCCCCTGGGCTAAAGGATGGCGTGAAGGCTTGAGTAACCATGCACGAGACACTGCCCTGATGCTGAATGAGCTGATCTGGTCGTGCAGGGCACACAAGAGTTTGGCCCTATGATCCTCCTCTGTCTCTTGTAAAAGCCATCAGTTGGTCAGCAACCACAGAACAACAGACACGCCAAGAAAAATCCAGTCCACACTGTAAATACTCAACGTTAAATCCAAGCAAACTGCAGCGTTGTGAGACCATCTTCCTGTTGATGCCTGACTAAAAGGGAGTCCGCATATATTCTGAATACATGCGGTGGGACTCGATGATCTTAAAGGTTTTTTCCAATCTAAATGATTCTGTGACTCTGTCACTTTGCAGAGGTTTAGGTTGTTCGCTTGAGCTTGAGCTTGGAGTAGCAAGCTACAAATAGTTTGTACAAATCTCAGGAAGCGTTGCTCTTCCCCACAAAACCCACTCTGTTTTACAGACAGAGGGATGCTGAGGTTCTGCTTCCCTCTCTGATCACCCTCCAGCCCTGCCTTCCCCAGGGCACTGAAGCAGCAAGCAGGCAAAACCTGCCCAAGGCTGCAGAAATATCCCTGAGCACCAGCTTCCCCACAGACTTGTCAAATAAGAACCTGCATTTGAATTTCCTTTAATTGCTTCCATTCTCATTGGAATACCTTGTTACTGATGGCCAGAGAGGAGGTACAACGTGCAGTTCAATTCATTGTGGGACCCAGAGCCCCACAGGACATGCGAGATGCTGATCTGTCTCCTAATGCCGATGGGCAAGCAGAGCCTGAGGAAGGGGCTTTTCCCCTCCCTGCCCTGCATAATTCCTAATCACTTCAGCACAGGGATGAGGACAGGACAAATCCAAATGTGCTCATAGTGACGAGCTTGCAGGGCTATTCCCGG
Source organism: Dromococcyx pavoninus (assembly GCA_033558185.1). Lineage (NCBI taxonomy): Eukaryota > Metazoa > Chordata > Aves > Cuculiformes > Neomorphidae > Dromococcyx > Dromococcyx pavoninus. Next base: position 88,032 of record JAUMJL010000712.1, read on the forward strand.
TGTGTGTGGTGAGCACAGTCTGAAGGGAGGCTGGAATGTAGAGGGTATATGCTAACATCAAGAAAAATTGAAAGGATTTCCAGGTACCTACAAATTCTGTCAGTTTGGGGAGTTCTAGAAAACAGGACCTTCCAAAGGTCCTACCATTACAGCCCTGGATCTGACTGATCCTCAGGGAAAACCATTTGCATCCTGCCACCACACGCAGATCAGACTCAACAAAGTGGCTGCTACTAGCAAGTAGCTAATATTATCAAATTGTGCACGTAGTATTCTGTATGAGAAATCCACAGAGGATGAATTGAACATGTCAAAAGGAGCAATGTCACATTTGCACAGGGCAACTGGGGAGCGTCAGCATGAGGGTTTTCTTCAGGTGATCAGTTCTCAATCTCCTGGCACAACTCAACAGCAACGCTGAGTCTGAGAGACTCCAAAGCCCTTATCGTCCTCGCCAAGGACACTCACCGTCTCAGCAGGGGAAGAGAGCAGCTCATCGGCCAACGGCACCGTTGTCCTGTTCAGTAACGAGCTATTAACTGCAAGAGAGGACAGGCAAAGGAACACCGTGAGTATGGGGCCAGAGCAGCTGGGAAGCAAAGCAATTTTCAACTGTTAAATCCTTCATTAAGTCCATCAGACTGTTTGCTATCTCTGTGCTCAAGTCAAGTGAGTCAAAATTATCATTTGAGAGTTACTCAAAAGCATCAATCACTTGAAAGATGCAAAGAAAGGGCTCATTAAAAAAAAATCAAACCTAACTGGGATTTTCTGGAGATCATCGTAAAAAATATATATAGAAAAACAGCAACATAATTTAATATTTCATGGGTTTGCAATACTTTTCTAATGATTTCTGAGGAATGCTGCCTGGGTTCCTGCAGAGACACAGCTCTACAGCCACTTCCATGTGTCAGACCTGTGAGAGGCCACGCTGCCATGGGCTCACCTCACGGGCTAGCAGCTCTCAAACCAGCCATTTGTTCCTCTCGATTGCTCCTTGCTCCTGTGCATCAAACCCACCGTGGAAGGACAAGCCACCAAGCAAGGGATGAGAACAACCAAAGGACCAGGTGGTGCCGCTAGCTCTGCCAATACTGCAACCCCAGTTACACCAAAGCCTTTAGCTTCTTCTGGCTGTGTTTAAATATGGGATCTCTCTGTTAGCCACTCCATTTCCCAGACAGTTTGCCGTTTCCAGTGTTATCCCTTGACCTTGGCAGAGCTGATCTTTGTGCCCAAGGTGCCACAGACCCACACAGGTCTGTGCAGGAGAGCTTGGAACCATGTCCCAGAGGGTCACCCGGACAGATCACTGTCAGCACCACCAGTGCTGTCTGGTCACTCTTCCTATTCAGGGTTTATTCAGCACTAGTTGAAAAAATAAGGAAGAAGCATTTAAAGATGATAATGACAAGGTCATCTTTACCCTCTGAAACAAACACCTGGTGAAGAGGCGAATCACAGAATTGTTAAGGTTGGAAAAGACCTCTAAGATCAATCACCAAAACAACACCACTGTGCCTACTAAACTGTGTCTCAAAGTGCCCCATCTACACATTTTTGAACCGCCCCCAGGGATGGTGACGCCACCACTGCCCTGGGCAGCCTCTGCCAGTGTTTCACCACTCTCTCAGTAAAGAAATTTTCCCCCATATCCAATCTGAACCTCTCCTGGTTCAACTTGAGGCCATTTCCTCTCATCCAGTCTCTTGTTACTTGGGAGAAGGTGAAAGGAGAAGAGTGGCAGTGAGGGTGGGTGAACTTTATCAAACCACACTGGCTGATTCTCCCCCAAAGGCAAAGTTCAGCCCTGTATTTCTGTGCACAAATCTCTTATGGTATAAGGTGTGGGCTTTTGCCGCATGCTCCGTTTCCTCTACATGCTCCAGCTGCACCATCACGTCTACCCTGGACACTGAATCTGCCACTGCTGTTTAGATGGGAAGTGGAGACTTTCAATTTGTCACTGACCATTTCCCATCGTTCTGACTCTGACAAAAGCACCAGATGGAAGCAGAACGAGCCCTACACCCTTGCAGAGATCCTACAGTGAATAATTAACAGAGGCACACAGCTCCCAAGGATCCAGCTCCCGACCCTTTTGCACAGAGGCAGCCAGCAGCAGCCAGCCAGCAGCCTTTCCTGCTTGACAGGCACGCTGAGATAACCTGAAGTTTACTTTGAGCACAAACCAAGTTTCTTACTCACTCCTCATTGTTTGAAGGACCCTAGGAGTGGCTGCAGCTTCCCCAATGGTACGAGTACTGTATTTCCGTTTGTATTTAGGTTTTATAATCCTTTGTTCCGGGTCGTGCTGCCAGATCCATACGTATAAGCTGGCTACACCTGCCTTGCGCCTACACTCTGGTGACAGGCTGAACTGTTGGATACATATCCCTTCTGCTCCAGTGAGGAACTATGTGTGCTTTTCCACTCACACACACAGTCAAGAGGTGGAAACCCACCCATGTTTGGGTAACGCCCTGAATAAATCCAGCTCTGGCACTTTATAAAATGGCACAGCGGATACGAGGAGTGACCTGAACACCACAGCAGTGACCTGGCCACCACTTCCTCACAGTTTTAACTGCCATTCAGTTTTAACAGCCACAGGGATGCAAGGAGACGAGGGTAGAGAGACAGTTCCTCCATTGATGATGATGCTTATGTGAGGAGTCAGCTACAAAGACATTCCAGTTGCCACACAGGGTGAAATTTCACCCCTCAGCTTCAAAATAAGGCTAAGATGGGATATATGAACACAACTGATAAAGAAGGCTTGATCTACCTGTTTATTATCTGGACTGCAGGAAAGGAAAATGCAAACTGGAGAGCTAATTTAACACTCCCTTACCTGGATCTAATGGTTCACAGGCACAAGAGTAATGTGTGATATAGTCCACCTTGAACTGGGAGTTGATGGGGTAATGATCTGCCAGCTTGATCATCTTCTTGAAAGCATCATAAATGAATATAAAGCTAATGAGGGAGGAGAAACCTTCTTCAGTGAAGCGAGTGAAGTACTTGACCAGGAAGCTAGCATCAGTAGCGACCAGAATGAGACACTGGAAGGCTGACCAAAGGCCAATCCAGAGGCGAAACTCCAGGTAGTCAAAATCATTGTCTCTGCAACAAGACAGAAAAGGAAAATACCAGGGTTAGCTCTTTGTTTCCAGCCAGCCAACTCCGTCAGTGTCTGGGGTGCAGTTTAAAAGCTGAGGTGGCAGAATCATAGAATCATGGAATGGTTTGGGTTGGAAAGGACCTCAAAGTCCATCCAGTTCCATGCCCCTGTTATGGGCAGTGACACCTCCCACTGGATCAGGGTGCTCAGTGCCCCATCCAGCCTGGCCTTGAACACCTCCAGGGATGGGGCGGCCACAGCTTCTCTGGGCATCCTGGGCCAGTGTCTCCCCTCTCTCACTTTAAGAAAAACTGAACATCTCTCCCTGGGATCCTACCTTTGTTTAAAGAGTAGCCAAAGCAATTTTCAAGACACCTTAGGATGCAGGCTATGCCAGACAAATAAAAAAGCAAAGGATGCATCACACACACAATACAACAGGCTGAGCACTTTGGCTGTGATGAATTTTCCTTCCGAGGTCTCTGGAGGGGAACCTTTCCCACCAGCCTGCTTTGCGGCTGGAAGGCAGAAGGGCTGGAGTCCTGCTTTCCTAGGGAGCCCAGTGCCTCGCTTCCCGCTGCTTCCAGCTCGGAATCCCAGACTCCTTTCCCAATGGGCATTGGAGGCACTCTGCAACCAATGCCACTCCTGCAGGCACCCAAAGCCAGCTACACAGCTGGGTATGCGAGGCTTTTTCAGATAATGCACACACAGAGTCAAACTTGAAATGAATTGGCAGAAGGGAAATTTTCCTAATTTTGCTCCCAGCAGGGAACAGGGTGTTGTGAATATGAACAACCACAAATGCGTTATTGAAAAATCACAGTACTTGATTCCAATTTCCTTTTGAGAAAGGCTCCCTCTAACAATCCTGCCATTCTGCTCCAGCAGGTCATTAGGACAATAGCTTTTATAACCACCACCTCCTCTGTGGGTTAAAAATAACCACCTTCTCCCTCCCCAGACCGCACAAAGTGTTTTTCCACCTTCCTTTTTCCCTTCTGCACGCTGTACCTGGGCTTTGACCTGCCTGCCAGATGCAAACAGCTACCGCACATCTCTTCTGATTTTATTCATTTACTCCAGCCAAAGAAAGGAAAGGAAGGTGTCCCCTCTTGCTCTGCTGCTGAGCTCTCTCCAGTTGGCAACTTCCAATTTCTCTCCCAGGCTAAGGAGGATTTTCTGTCCATTTCTTTCAGAGCTCCATCCTTCCCTGACTCTGCTCCAGTGTAGGGAAGAGCCAAGATCCAAGTCCATCTCCTCCACACCACTTTAGCAGGACTGAGTAGTCTGTGCCAGGGTTGTTCAGCCTGGAGAAGAGAAGGCTGCGAGGAGACCTTAGAGCAGCCTTTCAGTAGTGAAATGAGCTCCAGGAAAGTTGTGGAGGGGCTCTTGATCAGGGAGTGCAGGGATAGGACAAGGGGAATGGTTTGAAGTTGAAAGAGGGGAGACTGAGAAGAGATCTTAGGAAGAAATGTTTTCTGTGAGGGTGGGGAGGCCCTGGCACAGGTTGCCTAGAGAAGTGGTGGCTGCCCCATCCCTGGAGATGCTCAAGGCCAGGTTGGATGGGGCTTTGAGCACCCTGATCCAGTGGGAGGTGTCCCCATCCATAGCAGGAGGCTGGAACTGGATGGGCTTTGAGGTCCCTTCCAGCCCAAACCAACCCATGGTTCTATGTAGGAGAGCAGCAGTCCCAGGGCCAGGCAGGAGGGAATTGCATTGCACTGGAAGGTGCAGGTCATCTGTCTGTGGCATCCTCGACTTAAGATGAACTTCTCCCTGGCTTGGCATGACTATGGCTTTGTCTAACAGCAGTCTTAGCACATGGTGAGGCCACTAGGCTGTCAAACCCAACAGTACTGATGATAAAATAACACCAGCTTCAATAACACAGCAGGAGACTCTGACCCTGCCTGGTTCATCCTGTCCCACGCAGACTCGGCTCCCACTGCTCCCAGCATTATCGAGTGAGCTCAGCAACCAAATGAAACCATCTCCTTTCAAGAGAGTTCAGTGCATGTGGGATCAGAAATACTCTGCCTGCCTTAGCAGAAGCTCTGTGCCTCAAACAACTTCACCACCACACAGGGTACACACAGGAAAGAGAGGATTAGAGGCTCTCAGCTCTTTCTGACTAACTACCCACACAGATTAAACATAACAAGGGAGGAGATACAATTAAACAACCCAACACAGACCATGTCTGCTGCCTTGTTGCAACCTCAAGCCATGCTCAGCTTAATAATTCAATAGACCTTTCTAAAAATAGCCACCAAGGGCCAAAGAGCCATTCCAGATCGCAGGAGAGGGCTTTGAAAGGAAGCCTGGGAATGCCTGAACTCCAATAGCTCTCGGGGTTGTATGCCTTCACAACTCGCAGTGGGGGAAGGCAGGGCTACGAGGGATTTGGGGTGTGTTCAGTGTAACTTGGAGTCCTACATGCAAAATCATTTTTGAACATGCTGATTCCTTTAGGGATTTGCATTATATTTTGCCGGCATTGCAGAGGTGGGAATAGTAAATGGGAACATCTACAAAACGGGTTCTCTTTAGCTATCACCACTGTAGCCAGGTTAACACAGTGTGGAGGGAGCAGAACATCTTTATACCAGCCAGAAGGAAAAATCCTGAGTGCATTTAATGCAGCAAAGCTCCATTGAGGAATTGTGGGCTTACACAGAGACTGAGAGCTGTTTCTATCATAGGTACTTTTGCTTTTATAATAGTGATTATTTTAAATGAGAACTGATTTAAGGACAATTCTTTGTAACCTTGAGACCTGCAGTTAGTGAAATCATCGACAGTTGGATTCCTTTCTTTGCTCCTACACAAAACACATGAGCAGTGGCTGGGGAGGAGCAGCACACTGACTGTACCAGTGCAAACTTCTCCTTGAGGACAGGCTCAGCCTAGGATTTCCAAGAAGCCCCAAGGAGACATGCACCCCCACACCGGGCAGCGCTCTGGGACATGCATGCCTGCGAAAATCCCCGACGTGATTGCACTGCAAGCTCAACAAGGAACAAAGAGATGTTTCATTTCATGCACTAAATCCCACCCTTCCCCACCGCTGGCCATCTCATTCCCTAGCTGGTATTTCATTAGCACGAGGCATCCCCACCCCCCCCCCCCCTCAGTTACTTACTTGCTGAAGTTAAAGAGAAGCCGCTCAAAGACAAGGACGGGTCCTGTGCTGCTCAGAATGGTGAGTGGCTGACCAGCAAAAAGGCAAAATATCGCCCCGGTGACTGCTGTGCCCAGAAAACTCTCCAACACACCCTGCGGCAGACAGAGGGGAGAAGTGAGATCTACTGAACAACCCTTTCCATTAGCACTGGTGCAAGACCATGAGCAGTGACATCAATGATGGTCGGCTGCCATACGCTGATATCTCCAAGACTAAGCGTAGACTTAGTCTTAGATTCATCTTCTGCCCTCTCCTGCAGCTGCACACAAAGATGTGCTCATCCCACACGACTCACAGTTACTCAGGACAACTCTTTGCTATTTCTGAGGCGCCAAGTTTAAGAACACTATATTGCATTTTATATTTGACCACGGGAGGAAAGTGTTTTCGAAGACCACTTAAAGGATTTGAGAACTCCTTGAGCATCTCCCACATCTATGTTGGCAAAGATACCTATCTGCGGGGTTCTTCAGACAGACACGGCAGATCGTGGCTGGAGGACAGCATTGACATCTAATAACAAGGCATGGGATTTTTCTCTCTCCAATTGCACACACACTCTTTCGAGAGAAGCAAGATGCCTCTCTTTCAAGTAAGAGTTTTAGTAAGTGAGACACAAACCAAACAAGGCTACTTCAGTCAGCATTTGTGGGTTGTGACCCAAGCACATGATATATCACCAACAAATAATAAATTCCATATTTAACGAGCTCTACAACTACTTTTGGCATGTGTGGCAAAACAGCTTTGCTAGAGAAGAATTTAAGAGTGTGCTTGATGTGTTATTGGATTTCCATGTCCAGCTATAGCTGGACAAGATCTACTTCTAAAATGCAAAGTGTGAATGAAATATAAACAGCAATAAAATGTAATTATTCACTGAGCATGCAGCCTTCGACAAACAGGGCATAATTCACTGGGCCTTCCCTCCTTTGCTTTTATGAAAAATCATCTGCATGCACTTGACTGAGCTTTGAAGGAACAACAAGAGCATCATCATCTGCTGAGTAAGAGACACAGCCACCAACAACCCTCTCTCCAGGAAAGCTAACCCAGCAGCCTGGGCAGATGGAAGCGCAGGCAATGGGAAGAATTTCAGTTCAGTTTTGTGGCTCTCTGTTGGAAACACCCAAGTTACTGTTCACACTGAGGAAAGCATGTCCATACCACCATGCATCAAACCAATCCGTTACTATGTAGAGCAGAACATTAGGTTTTTTTATCTACTAAATTACTAGCAGAACTTTCTCCAGAACAATCATAAATTCTTTTTCTGGCCACAAACATGATCTCAAACCAGCAGTGGCCAAGCATTGTTACTGCTGGGTAATTAAAGCAGCAGTATGAGAGCCGTGCAGAGAAGCAAAAGGCAGGGAAGGCTGAAAAGCCACCTGTTACGACATGCATTCAGTCACTCTTCCATCTAGACAAGCTGCTGTAGAGTGGGGAGCCTTGCCTTGGCAGGAGGAGAGATTCTTGGTCCTTTCCGTTTCTAAGTGCTATTGAGAATCCCAATATCTGTGGCCCTGGCAGGGATGGATGAGTGCAAGGGAGATCTGCTTACTGAGACACTCCACAGCCTCCAGGATTTTGCAGGGGACATGGACAGGAGCCTACGAGCCTTTGGTTGTTGCCTCTGGTGGACTTGAGGATGAGACAAATGCTCTCAGGGCCAGGAATGGCATTCGCACAGCTGATCTGCTTCGTTCCTCCTGCATTACTCACAGAGAGGGCCCTCATAGCCAGGGCATCTGGAATCTCTTTTCCCTGCATTCTTCCACGTGTCTGTGGCTAAGAATAGTGTCTTTACTCAGAAACATAAATCTCCAAAATGAGCTTTTAAAGAAATGCTGGCCAGGGCAGGCTCCCCGGGACAGGCAGCGTGGCTGGGTGATTGACAAGGGCCTGTAGTGATAGGATGAGGGGGAGTGGCTTTAATCTGGAAGGGGGAAGATTTAGATTAGACATTAGGAAGAAATTCTTCCCAAGGAGGGTGGTGAGGCACTGGCACACGTTGCCCAGGGAAGCTGTGGATGCTCCCTCCCTGGAGGTGTTCAAGGCCAGGTTGGATGGGGCCTTGAGCAGGCTGGTCTGGTGGGAGGTGTCCCTGCCCATGGCAGGGGGGGTTGGAACTGGGTGATCTTTAAGGTCCCTTCCAATCCAAACCATTCTATGATTCTTTGATACTCAGTGCCTGCCCCAGTGGCAGTCACTTAATTGCTCACAAGGAACAAGTGTAAACTGCAATGTGGCAGCCCCCCAACTGCTAGTTTCTATGAGGACAGAATGTCTGGGAGAAAACTTCTAGGTGCCTCCCTGCATTTCTGAGTATAAAGGTTCAGTGCAGCTCCTTCTCTTACACACTTTACAGAAACCCCTGCTCCCAAACTGATGCACAATGGTTTGAGCAATGCTTGATATGAATCTGGACTCCGATCCCACAGAGCAGGTTCCTGGAGTTCTGGCATGCTTTGCTCCAGTGCTGATGATACAGCGGTATTTAAGCAGGAAGAACATACAATTCTGCTCTTCTGTTGATAACCTGCAGCCAAACCCCCTTCTAGGCTCCCGCAGCAGCAAAGAGAGAGAATGCCTTTTCAGACAGGGTGGTAAATAAGGGATTGTTGAAGGGAGGGCCAAAGAAAAGTCAGTTGTGCCCAAGCTTTTGAAAACTCTGATCCACCAGTGAACTGTTCAGAAAAACTATTGCTACTTCAATTTGAAATCAGTACTTAAATAAAAACCAATAAATGCAACTGGTTGTTGTGAATGAGAAGCAAGTAAAAGTTGAAGTGCATAATCTAGAAAATAACAGACAATGCTTTCTTGCATTTGGCCTTGTCCAGGTTAGGAACTAACTGTAGGGATTTGGGGGTTCCAGCAACTCAGGGAGAATTTTCCTGCACTTTGCCCCACTCCTTCCTCTTCCAAAAGCCAAAGAAATACTGAAGCACCCTGTTAGAGCACAAGTGTCCAACATGAAAGACCTGCAGCAAGTCCATACAGTATCCCTTTCCTTTAGATTTCACCTAAACAGGAGCCATCCTTTGAAGCCCCTGCTTTTGTCTTCACTGCTGATCCTGTCTCTGGATACCCAATACGGCTCTCAGGACCTCATCTCCCACTGTTAGGAAATTCATCTTTCTAAAGAACTTGCTTTTCTCTCCTGGGTCCCATCTCCTGATTTACTTGTTTTCCTATGACCCTTAGGATTTTCTTTTCAGCAGAAGAGGCAGAGGTCCAGGGACTGTAAGAGTCACGCAGAGGATAGAGTTGTGCTCTGATGATGTGGAAAGTCTGAATCAGACTTAGCAAACATAACTGGACTAAAACAGTACAACCAAGACACAAACACAGAGAGCGGAGCAGAGGAACTTCTCTACTTGGAAGGAGGAGGGGCTTTCTCTGGCGCCTGGATGACTTTCAACCACCATTTAAGGTAACTGCTTGTACAAGTTTTCGAAGGACAGCTGTCCAACAGTAGAGAAACATAGGCAGCGTTCAGTGGAAACACAGGATATCTCTATTAACTGCACCCAGAATTCAAGCTTTGTCGGTGGCCACACACCCCTCTAACAGTAGACAGCAAAAGGCAAAGGACATCTTTGTTGTGTCTTGAAGTTCTCACTAACCTGCATGTTTTCCGTAGCGTCCCCAAGCAATCCTCCAAACGTGATGGCGTTGGTCACTGTGGCCAGGTAGATGAAAAGGATGGCTGAGAGGGCTTGAATATTTAAAGCATCGTAGAAGTCGCTGGCAAAGAATGGTGCTTTCCTCTTTATGTCTTTGATTAAGCCCCCACAGAATCTGAAAAGACAAGAGAGAGAGGACTTGTGTGCAATGTTTTACAGTGAAAGTCACCAAGGTAATCAGAAACACCACCAGAAACGAAGCATTATCTGGAAGGAGAGAGATCATCACAGCCTCATCACAGCTGTGATGCTCCAGGGGCATCACTGAGATAACGTTGGAGAGAAAGAAAATGCCCTGGACACATAATGCAGCTGGGAGGAAACACATTGCAGGAACATAAGCCCCAATTCTGCAGAAATGGAGCACTGAAGTCTGTAGTTCAGGAACTTGTCCATTGTTTTTTTTCCCCAACTACATTGCTTGATGTAATAAAATATATCAACTCTAGTCTAAATCCCTGCCTAAACTTCTCCACATGGCAGACCAAACCGCTGGGCGAGCCGAGCAGTCTGCTAAGTGGAAAAAGGCTTCAAACTGTTCACCAGGATAAAAGCTAGAAGTAAAAACACAAGTGAAATCAGTTTGGAGAACAAGAGAGCTTCACTTGCAGACACTGTCTTTTTGCATACTCACAGCCAAGACAGTATTGAGCTCTTGCAACTCCACGTGGCCCTGACACCGCCAACATGAAAACTGTTCTTGTTTTGCCTCTTGTTCCCCTGTACAAGCTCACTGACAACACCAGGGCTGTTCAGGTACAGGGCACATGTTACCCTCTGACCTAGAATCAGGACGGACTGACCGCCATGTCCACACCACTGCGTCAGTTCAGACCTTTCTCCTAGAATTTAGATATTCTACAAGAACTTACAAAATAGAGAGTGGGTGGGAGGGTACAATGTCACCATGAAAAATTACCTAACTGACCTTGAAATGCTGAGCTCACTCTTTAGGGCCACCTAAAATGTGTTCCCACTCTGGTGGACTTTCACAAGCAGGGTGATACAGCAGAGTAAGGCCTGGGGCTCTGTTACCTCCTGTACTTCTACCCCAGAAAAGCCTTCATATGTGCCATCCATCTACAAGAGGAATGTCTGGGAAAGGGAACAGCTCTGCTTTTGGTTAAAGCATTTCCAGAATCCGAATGGAAACTGTAGCAGTACCTGCCATGTTTACATCCCTCACAGCTCATCTAACTTCAGGCTCTTGATAGCCGACACCTACCTGGGCCTTCGTTCATTTTTATAGAATCATGGAATGGTTGGAAGGGACCTCAAAGTCCATCCAGTTCTATCCCCCTACCATGGGCAGGGACACTTCCCACTGGATCAGGGTGCTCAAAGCCCCGTACAGCCTGGCCTTGAACACCTCCAAGGATGGGGCAGACACCACTTCTCCAGGCAACTTGTGCCAGGGCCTCCCCACCCTCACAGGAAAACATTTCTTCCTAAAATCTCATCTCAATCCCCCCTTTCACCTTCAAACAATTACCCCTCGTTCTACCCCTGCACTCCCTGATCAAGAGCCCCTCCACGGCTTTCCAGAAGCCCCTTTCAGTGCTGAAGGGCTTATAAGGTCTCCCCAGAGCCTTCTCTTCTCCAGGCTCAACAAACCCAACTCTCTCAGCCTATCGTTCTACAGGAGGTGCGTCAGCACTTGGATCATCTCTGTGGCTTCCCTGGACTCTTCTCCAACAGCTCCATGTCCTGTGCTGAGGACTCCAGAACTGAACACAGGACCCCTGGTGAGATCTCATGAGAGCAAAGCAGAGGGGCAGGATCCCCTCCCTCACCCTGTTGCTTCCACTGATTTAGATGCAGCCCATTTGAGTGCCTCATTTAAGATGCTTCGTGATTTGCTGAAGCTGGATGATCAAAAGCCTTCAGACAGTCTCAAGTTCAGCATTAAAAACCCCAGGACACGTTCAGGTGCCACAGTGCAACCTATACAAACAGAATGCTGGGATGGAAGGCTGAAGGGGCAAAATGATTCTGCAAGGGAAACATTGCCACCTTGCTTTGTATCGCACCAGGTACATCACGTCAAGTGGTGAGTTACTGACCTGCCAGTTCGTTGCAGTTCTTCACAGTCCCCGTGGCCGCCGCCGCCGTGTCCTCCATCATGAGGTGTGTCTCCATTCATCTGCAGGTTTTCTCCGCCAGAGTACATGTTTTTTCTAGGCAAGAAGGCAAGCCAAACTGAGGTTCACTGTATTGCCTGGTGGCTCCACAAAACATAATCCACAAACAGTTCCTCCAAACAAGTGTTTCACAGCCTGTTCCTGAAGCCATGTGGTAAAAAGGAGACTAGAAGGCTGACCTGCTGGCAGTCAGAGTGGAATGCAGCATGTTAGAAAGACAAGCTGAATCCCAAAGAGTACGGATAACCTTTGTTTAAATTACCATATGCCTATAACATCACCTTGAAGGGTGCAGAACTGCATGAACATCCTCCCTCCAGCTATTAAGAAAATCACAGAATGGTTTGGGTTGAAAGGGACCTTGAAGATCATTCAGTTCCACCCCCCCTGCCATGGGTGGGGACAAAGCCCTACCTAACCGCATTCACGACTTCCCTGGGCAACCTGTGCCACTGCCTCCCCACCCTCACAAGAAAACATTTCTCCTTAAGATCTTCTCTAAATCTCTTCTCTTTCATCTCAAAACCATTCCCCCTTGTTACGAGCATCTCCAGTACTTTCTGAACAGAGACAGACAGATGCAGCTCACTCAGCAGTTGCTCAATAAACCTGGTGCACTTGAAGCACTGGCTCTTCCTGTCATCTTCTCTGAACTGACACACACTGTCCATCACAGAGCTAAACCTGTCTGTTTCCTGCTGCTACCTTTTATCTGAAGATGGAAGAGATTTGGGTGGCTCTATCCGAATGGCTGGATCCCATTCTCCAGGTGGGAGCACAATGACTTCATCCAGAAACTCATCAATGCCAGCAATCAGGTCCTGCCGGTCCTTGGCTTTATAAGCGATGTCATGGAACACCTGCAAAGAAAAGGGTTGCATTTGCCAGCTACTGAGGCAGCTATCGAGTTTTACTCTACAAAAACAACTTACTCATTCTCAATAACTACCAGGACACTTGGCACAAGGGTATGGGAAGCTCAGGAAAGCCCTTTCTTTTGGTTGGTCTTTTAGCGTTGGAGATTCTTTTCTTGCAGGCATATTTCTAATTGTTAGGAAAATATTAATTTCTAACCTTTTAAAAATGTTACTAAAGCAGTTATCTCTTTCTTTTATCCAAAAAAAGAGTTTTCCTATAAATAAGGAATTTTAATTATACTTTGAGAAGAAACTTTTACAAAACCACAAAAAAAGTGTTGATCCTCTTTTCCTACCTGCTTCAGTCTATGAAAAATAGGTCAGCTTTCAGCCCTGAGACATAGAAATGATGAGAATATTTACTCCGAAATTATAACAGGAAGCACAAACCAGTTTTACTGAAAGGCCCAGATAACGAGGGAATAAGAGAAGAGAGGAAAAAGAGCATTAACACTGAATTTTGCAGAACCCTTTTGGACTGCTGGGAGTGAAGATGGATTGGCAGATGTAATAGACTTAAGAGCAGTCGGTGGTAGGAAGGAGGACTTTGGGGCTATGGAAACTAAACCACTGCTCCAAGCAGTGCAATGACAGAAAACAGAAGAGTTGAGACCAGAAAAGCAATAATTGAGGGAACTCTGCAAGAGCAAAACAACATAAAGAAGAAAGCAAGAAACAAACACGATGTAATTCAGCCCCAGACATGCAGAGCCCAGGGGACACTGGAAGAAAGAAGCTGTAAAAAAGATTGAAAGCCCCATCATCTCATAGAGGTGTGTGATGAGTGAGTACTTGTGGCTGCTCACGGATAATGCATAAGCGCTGTCTGAGTGAAGAAGGGCTCCGGGACACAGTGCCACACACACCGCGACGAGATTAACTCAAAGGTTAATTCACAGGCTATTTGAAAGAGCCATTGCTGGCAGAAAAATACACACAAGGGGCCAAAACCTCCTACAGTCATGCCTTTATAAAACCATGAATCCAGATGAAATAGTTATGCACAGGAAATTAGGAGGTGATATTTTGATACTCCAGCTTTGTGTGTATATCCATTCCCATTGCCCATGGTGCAGATGAGGGCATTATTACTAGCTAACAAAGTGGAACCCAGAAGAACCTGTTTCATACAGATGTCAAGACACCAACCTCATCCGACATCAGAGTGGCGATGGCTCGGCCGATCTCATGATAGGACTTTGCTTTGCCCTTCGGTCCCAGCAGAATGAAAAGAAATCTGACAAAACAAAGAGATTGTTCCTGTTTAGGACAGTAAAATAGATCACTTATACAACATCTACAGAGAAATCCAGATTTTTAAACTATGGTCCTTGTTGGAGATCCAGAGGCTGCCAGTGGTCCCAGCTAACTTAGCAGTAAGAGGTTACATCTTGTAACCCATCATGCTTACTTCAACAAGCAAGACACTACCCAGAGTTTTGCTCCCCGAAAAGCCTTAAATTTAGCCTTGGGACCACTATGGCCAAATACTTCACAGTGTCATGCAGAAGTGGCTACCATCCAGCAAACAAGACCTCAGGATGAAGCGGGGGGAAGGAAGGACACTCTCGCAGTGCCCAGTACCTAGAAACAAACTATTCATGGTGGGTGCAGCTGTAGCATGGAGCAGTTGAGAATCCATGCCCTGGGCCCCACAGAATGCCTAACCACCTCCACAGTGATTTATTAGGTCATGTATCACCGCTTCTTGTAGCTGTTCAATCCTTGTAGAAGATACCTCTTCAATGTTTCCCTGTGCCAGTGCCATTGACATGACGACAGCAGCGATGTAACTGCCAGGAGGGGACAGAAGTTGTAAGGACTGCCCACTCTGCACAGCTCCAAGGACAGCAACACACTGAAGCACCCTCTGTGCACAGGACAGGCCAAGCAGGGCATCGCTCCTGTGAACTCCATTGCTCCCTTGCACTATCAGATAGCATTCCACATGCCTACCAACGCTCTGCTGGGGCCGAGATCTCTGTTACGACTCAGCACCCACATGTGGAGGGAAAGCATTCATCTAAAGTAGGGCTTTAGCCATAAATAACTAAGCCCAAAGTGTATGCCCTGAATTTGCACTCCAAGTATTCAATACATACCCAAGACCTGTAAGCCTATCAGCCTTCACAGCTGAATTCTTAAGTAGGCAGTTTAAGAAGTAAACCTATCTCTACTGGGCACCATAAGCAAGGGTGATTACATCTACAAGGTGTCAAGAGTTCATTTTTTACATGATCGTTTCAGGCAGCAACTATATCCAAGTCACTGCTAACATGTTTGAAAATCAGCATGATATGAAACCTTTGGATTTAGGATATTATTGCTCTTTATCTTTCATAGAGTCATAGAATCATGGAATAGTTGGGTTGGAAGGGATCTCAAAACCCATCCAGTTCTACCCCTTTGCCATGGGCAGGGTCACCTCCCACTGGATCAGGGTGCTCAAAGCCCCATCCAACCTGGCTTTGAACACCTCCAGGGATGGAGTAGCCATGACTGCTCTGGGCAACCTGTGCTTCCCCACCCTGTGGACTCCACCATGCCGGTCAGACAGTGTTATTCCAAGTGTTCATCCAGAGCTCAGCTCTGAACTAGTGACCTGAGATAAAAGTCCCTCTCTCGCACATCAACTCATCCTTGCAATTAGCTACAAAAGAAGTCTCATGGCAGGAGACCAACTTCTCCATTTCATCCAATTTAGCAAAGAAAGGGAATTACTGGGGCAATTTTCAGCAAACTCCATATCAGCATGAGTTTCAAATAGAAACACTAATAGCCGCTCAAAACAACTTTAAAGCTTCCTGAATCAAGACTTCTTTTCCAATTACAGTCGTACCTTTCAATAAGTAATGGAAAATAAATACTCTATAACCTTTGGTAAGTTGTCTCACCTAAAACCTCCTGCATCACTTCAAGTGTGAGTTTGGATTAGCTTCAACTTCCAGCCATAGATATTGATTGTGTCTCACAGCTACGCTGAAAACCCCTCAATAATTAAATTCTTTAAGTATCATCCCCTATTGATCCAGACACCTGCAGCCATCTGTCAGTTGGATTGAGCCATCTGAGGCTTTTCTCCTCTCTATAGTCACTTCAACAGCTCTTCCGTGAACCCTCTCTGATGTATCAGTGTCTTCCTCTGGGAAATAATCCAAGCAGTGGCAGTTTTGTCAGTGCAAACACATAGATCATAGAATCATTAAGGTTGGAATCATAGAATCATGGAATGGCTTGGGTTGGAAGTGACCACAAAACCCATCCAGTTCTATCCCCCTGCCATGGGCAGGGACACCTCCCACTGGATCAGGCTGCTCAAAGTTCCATCCAACCTGGTCTTGAACATCTCCAGGCTTCTCTGGGCAACCTGTGCCAGGGCCTCCCCATCCTTACTGTGAAGAATTTCTTTCTAATGTCTAATCTAAAACTTCCCCCTTCCAGTTTAAAGCTGTTCCCCCTCATTCTGTCACTCTATGCCCTTGTAAAAAGTACCCCCCCCAGCTTTCCTGTAGCCCCTTTCAGCAATGGGAGGCTGCTCTAAGGTCTCCTTAGAGCTTTCTCTTCTCTAGGCTGAACAACACAAACTCTCTCAGCCTGTCCTCATAGCAAAGGTCCTCCAGCCCTCAGACCATCTTCATGACCTTCTCTGGACCCATTCCAACAGTTCCATATCCTTCTTATGCTGGGGATTTCAGAACTGGACACAGGACTCCAGGTGGGGTCTCATGAGAGCAAAGCAGAGTGGCAGAATCTCCTTCCTTCCCCTGCCAGTCATACTCTTTTGATACAACCCAGGATGTGGCTGGCCTTCTGGGCTGTGAGTGCACATTACACACAGACCTCTAAGGTCATCCCGTTCAACCCAGAAACTTTAGGTGAGCATGCTTTCCGCAGAAAATGAAGGTAGAAGCATTGAGTTGGGGGACAAGGTCTTCAGGTACAGATGAGCACGGGAAGTCTTAGGAAACATGGCAGGACGATGAGGAGAGCTGGGATCGCTGACATTGTGGAGGGGAAGGACGTGGCATATACTTCTAGGAATCCAGGTTCCAGTGGTTCCAGCACTGGTGGAGAAATCTGCTACACCCAGGGATGGATGCAGCCCTTTAGCTACAGCACCACCCAGAGAAAACTGGTACTTGAGCACTGCTCTTCCACCTGCACTCACCATGCCTAGAGGGAGAAGCTGACACGGGGCCAAGTTAAAGCAGAGTTGACTGCATTGCCTGGGGCCATGGAAGCACCCTCATCATTATTTGTCAACCTTTACTAGGTTAACAACAAAAGGTGGTGATAAAACACAAAACCCAATAGGTTAGAGGAGTGGCACCTCACCAGAACTGCTGCTCCCATAACAACCACGGCATTAAATACTATTTTACCTCCCTAAATCAAAATATCATGAGCCACTAAGTCAAACGTCTGATAAGACAAATTATATCCAAACAAGCACTTTCTATTTAAAAAATGTAAAGTCCTATAAAAAGAGGCATCAAGTTAGTTGAACGGGATCCATAAATACAAATTAATTGGCAGAACTAACAGTAACACTAACTAACAGTAACACTTCCTAATCAAGTTCTTCACAAGGCTTTCAAGTGTTTGACTTAAGGTTCACGTGGAGGTGACTAAGCCATACACACCCAGGTCACGTCCTCTGCTCTCCTCCTCCCTCCTGGAACCTTCCCTGTGTTCCATGAGTTATTATAAACTAGCGTTAAAGACAAACTGCTCCTCAGCCAACTCTTTTAAAACTGTAGGATGCAAATTACTCAAATATATTAATCAAATAAAAAAAAAGGTTCCTAACTCGAGAAGTTACTGCTCAGCCTTCTCCTGAGCTTCCAGGAAAATTAGATGTTTTCATAACCCTCTCCTGAAATAATTACATCAGCTGGCACCCTCCCAATGCTTAACAGAAGGTCTTGAATGCTCCTGCATTTACTAAAGTGTGCTTGAACACAAGGTTGTCCCGTGTCCTGTCCCCACCTTGTGCTCCAGAAATAAAAACAGAATAATAGAGCAAGAGCAACTAAACCAAGACTGAAGTTCAGCCTGCTCATCCCTGCCCATCTCTCAAGTCTGGAGGAGGCAAGTCTGGCAGCTCCGTAAGGGTTAAAGGCACCTACACAGAGGAAACCCAGTAAGGTCTTGGGAAAAATGTTTTTAGTTTTGAGAGGCGTGGGGGGAAGCAGTTCTTCTGTTGTTGGACACATGTGAGAAGCCTGCAAGGCCTTCAGCATTCCCAATAGAGATAAGTGCTGGTGGACTCGAGGGCTGAAAGAACCACCTCTTGATGAACTTTTCCAGCGGAATCTGTAGCTTGAAGCACTGATGAAAGAAGCACGACTTGAGACTGCAGGAATGAAAGCAGACAGTGAAGGGTTTGGTCCATTTTCTATTTCACACGGGTGATCCTTCAAGTGTTGGGCAACGTCCCAACATTGCAGGCTTCTCACATGGTGTCCAAGACATGAAGGCAATAGACAAAGGTAGTCCTTTGCTGCCAGAGTTCTGATTTCACAAAGCAATCTCTTCTGCTGGAAAGGCTGCTAAAGGACACAGCCCTGAAGCACATTTCCATGCTGTAATTAATGAACAAGACACGTTTCATCCTCACCTCAAAGAAGAAAAGTTGCCTTTGCAGTCAAAAGCTTAAGTCAGGAGGCAAGGGAGGAGAAACTGACTCCTGGTTCTGCCCCATGCTTCCTAAGTGACATCTGGGCAAGTTAGTTAATTCTATTTGAGACCTGTAGACACAGGCCATTTCCCAGCACTGCGTATTAAGACTCTGCAAGTCTGTACAGCTTATCTCCCAAAAAATCTTCTCCATGTTCATTCTTCTTTTTTTCCCATCAACATTACATTAATGCAGCAGACCTGAGCACATAATTGCACATTTCTTTTATGAAGATAAAAACCTACATCTATTACATTGTCCAGAGGAGAAGCAGACATACCCGAGCCATGGTGCAAGCATAATAGCAAAGCCAAAATCAGGATTTCATAGCACTGCAGAATTAAATCCAACATGAGAGAACCAAAGTCCTTTTTTCAGTCTGGTTGACAAAAAGAAAACTCAGCCCAGTGTAAGGCTGGGATCTCTCTATTCCACTTTCAGATCCCTGATTTTTATTGCTAGGGCTTTATGAGAACACTTTGCTGAGAAACTTCTCCTGGAGAGTTCAGCAGATCTTGCATGTTTCTTTTAAGTAAAAATTTGTGTTAAAGTAAATGAAATACTTAAAATGCTTAGCAAGGAAGCATGAAATTGAAAATATAAAGAAAATTCATAAATCCAAAGAAGAGTAATTGCTACTCAGGAAATCTTAATGCTGCGAAGTGTCCAAAATTACAAGAACAATCCAAGCCAAAGAATGTGTGGAAGATGAAAAACACATCAGCAGAAAGGAAGGCTACACAGTGAATACTGTCTACCTCATGCACACAATAATCCTCCTTCTTTCTACAGAACCAGGTCAACATGAATAACCCAAACCAGGGCAGGGGCTACAGCTGTCATATGAGTCTCTCACCTCTGCAGGGCTTGGCATCTCGTATCCTTCTGCACCTTCATGCGGCAATGTCTGACCCATCCAGGTAATGGCTGTGGCTGAGGCGCTGGTTCTCAGTCTAGTGAAAGGTGTTGCTGCCCTCCCCCTACAAACCTTGCCTGGTTAGGGCTTTGGAGAGCAAACCACCAAGATGGCTTCAAGCATCTCTGCAAGCTGCATGACACCACGGTAGGGCTGGGAAAGCTTTCTCTCTTCTCCCTGCTCCTCAGTAGGGCTTTCCCCATCCCTCTGTCACTGATCACAGAACCATGGAATGGTTTGGGTTGGAAGGGACCTCAAAGCCCAGCCAGTTCCACCTCCCTAACATGGGCAGGGACAACTCCCACTGGATCAGGATACTCAAAGCCCCCTTCAACCTGGCCTTGAACACTTCCAGGGATGGGGCAGCCACGACTTCTCTGGGCAGCATGTGCCAGGGCCTCACCACCATCACAGAAAAATATTTCTTCCTAAGATCTCATCTCAATCTCTCCTCTTTCAGGTTCAAACAATTCCCCCTCGTTCTATCCCTGCACTCCCTGATCAAGAGCCCCTCCCCAGCTTTTCTGTAGGAAGGATCCAACAAGCCCTGTGTCTATCACCTCTTGAGGGCAAGGCATTTTGTTGGCTCCTGGAATCTATTTGGTGTATCTGTAGTACCAAGAGCATGAGATTTTTACCCACCAGAAACATGAACAGCAGTGCATGTCCCTATGGGATCACATGGCCACGCCAAGGCCACCAGGAGGCCCACAGCCCTGTGCCGAATTCTGGCTGTTTACCCCTCTCACCTGCTCCCCCCCAACCCAACGTGCTGTTTTCTAAAGAGACACTCAGGTCACGCTGTGGTTTCTCCATAGACCTGGGTCACCATGCTCCTGCAGCAACCACAGTGCTGAAACCTTAGCTTGGGTTTGTTTAGAAACCCCATGTGGTTTGGCCAGTTCTAACAGGAATGTGATAATTTAACAAAACAAGAGGAGAATCCCCAAGGGAGAGAAGAGGGGGGCACACCAAAGGCTCCAGTTCCTTGTGGAGCCTGTGGGCTGTGAAGCACACGTCCCAACCGGAACGCCTGCCGCACAGGAGGGTTGGACCCGGTGATGACAGAGGAGCTGCTCCATCACAGCTCGCTTGGGCCCTGATGGGATTTCCTTGATTGAATTTCACAGGATGCAGCCATTGCAAATGGCTCTTCATTACTCACAAGAGCCATGTAATGAGCGTCCCTGCTCTGATTAGGGCTGGCATTTGGTTTAGAGCACAGCAAATGGATAATACTATTTCCTGGAAACAATCTTGGCATGGAAGGACGTATTGTCTTGATTACAGCTATTGAGTAATGAGGTCGTGCAGCAATCCTAGAGCGAACTTCCTGGCTCCCACTCCCAAAACAAACAATACCTAATTTGACATCTGCTGAAAAGCATTCAGAGATAGGTTTAAAAAAAAGAGGGGGATTAGGCTTGGCAGCTGAAATACTGAAGTCTACAGAGCTCGGTAATGCTGAGGAAAGAAGAACCACCTTTCATAAATCAAGCCACTTTTATCTCCCCATGATCATACCAGAACACCCAATGTGTGCAGACAGAGAGTGACTGGTTATTGCAAGAAGCCACTGAATGGAACTCTAAGAAATTACAAACATGCTCATTGCTAGAAGGCCATTAAACAAACAGCAGAACTAGATCATCTGTTTCATAGAAGCAGGGCATGGTTTAGGTTGGAAAGGACCTCAAAGCCCATCCAGTTCCACCCCCAACTGCCTTGGGCAGGGACACCTCCCACTGGATCAGGGTGCTCAAAGTCCCATCAACCTGGCCTTGAACAACTCCAGGGATGGGGCATCCATGGCTTCTCTGAGCAACCTGTGCCAGCGCCTCCCCACCCTCACAGGAAAACATTTCTTCCTAAGATCCAATCTAAATCTCACTAATCCTTTCTTTTGTACATGCAAATATGGTCTGGATTATAATAACCATATACTTCCATGCAATGTCTGTGAGCCATTCCTGCATTAGCAATGCACCTGCCGTGTGCTTAAGTTGTGGTGTTACCTCTCTGCTCAGAAAATAGTCTGTGATGGGAGCCTGAAACCCTTTAGGCATT
This sequence comes from Dromococcyx pavoninus, assembly GCA_033558185.1. Classification (NCBI taxonomy): domain Eukaryota; kingdom Metazoa; phylum Chordata; class Aves; order Cuculiformes; family Neomorphidae; genus Dromococcyx; species Dromococcyx pavoninus. The sequence goes on from JAUMJL010000712.1 coordinate 109,759, forward strand.
ACTCAGATCCCAACTTTCCCTCTGTATTGAAAGCCCTTGAAATTGTTCACATAAAAGATGTATTTGCACTTTAGTGATGCCAAAGGGGCAACATGAGCTCTGGAATTACAAGCAAAATGCAAAGGAAACCCTTAGACAATTCTTCTCTATGCTACTACATGATGGTCAAGATGCAATTGTACAACTAAGGGTAATAGTGCTAAGAATTCAAACAAGCCTTCAGCTCTGCTTTCCGGTAGATGTGTACACTCACTGCACAGACAGCTCTGCATCCTCAAGCAGTGAATTCAAATATTTAAGAACATAAGATACAGTGACATTTGTGAGACAGATTAATTTCCAACAAGAGCCAAAACAGATAAAATATTTATACAACACTTTTCTCTGAGCCGTTATCTGTTACAGAGCAACACATGTTGTGACTATCCCTGACAGAACTGTGTGCCCCACTTCACCTGCCTCTCGTTTCACCCCAGCAGGGCCAAAACTGCTTTCTTCATCCAATGTGGGTTTTTAAGAGAAAAAGAAGTACTGCAAAAATGTGCTGAGAGAATTGGAGCTGTATACGGTCTGTGTTGGGGGGAATCACGGGGCAGGAAAAAAGCCCCAGCAGTTAAATTTCACATTGACAGTGCCCTTTATTGCTAAGCTGTACAGTCAGTGTGTTTGGGTAAGGCTTGAGTACTTCACAGCTTATGTCTTACAATCAACTTCAGAACCTGAAAATTAAGGACTGCAGTAAGTTTTGTTATTTGAAACCAATATTCCTGACTCTTACACAGGCCACAAGGCAGAAAGCAATAGAGAATGTCTTCTTCTGGCCTGTTGTTTTTATTTTACAAGGCAGAAATACTGTTTCCAACTCTCATCCCCTGCCTGGGGGTTGAATTCTCTTACCGCGTAGGTACAGGAACTTCAGTGAGAGCACCCAGCATGACCGCCTGCTGCAGCCGGACGAAGGCGATGAAAGGACCTTCCAGGAAGTCCACCTCCCCAACCAGCACGTTGGAGGCCTCAGCATCCCGGGGCAATTTCTTCATGAATTTGTTCTTCAGCTGCATCAGTAAAAGAGGAAGGAAAAGAAAATTAAGTCTTGTTAGGCATGCGAACAGGAATGTGCAATAAAATTCTCCTACATTTCCTCCTTGGTCAGAACATATCTTTGGCCACAGAGTCTACTGAGACACAACTGTTAAGAAAATCAGCCCCAGATGAACAATGCAGATATTGGTACTTGGAGCCAAGATGCTGAGAAGCTTACACCTCTTGGAGCTGCTGTGTCTGTTTACAGACTTGAAATGGAATTATTTTAGGGAGAAAAAGTGCGCAGTGTTGAGAAAGAGGAGTAGAACTGGGCAGGGTTTCAGGAAGAAGCACACCTCACTGCTTGGCCATCCGCATGACACGTAAAACAAGTGAAACTGCAACTCCACGATCTGTGGTCACTGCTACAGAAACCACTGGCCTGAGCAGAACCAACCCCTGGAGGATGGACGCCAGGAGCTGGGCACCTGCATTGTGCTGCATACTTGTCTCTTCAAGTTCCAAGTGAAAGACCAAGCTTAGTGTAGGCTTTTTCGAGCATGTTTCCTACACCTGTGGCTTCTGCCTTAAGCTAAAACTGTTCAAAGCCGTTGTTCCCACTGCCTGTGCAGGCCAGCAGGTGAGGAGTCACCAGGCAAATGTAGCAGGCATGTAGAAACCATTCTATGGTCTCAGTAACAGTTTGAGTGAGAGACTGGCTCATTACTGCTTCCCACCATCACCACCTGAGCCCTCAGTGCTCCCACAGGGAGGCCAAAGCAGAGCATGACCGAAGAGGGACACAGGAACACATACTGTCATTAGAAACCTCCTGTCCAGGAGAAACCGCCTTCTCGTTGCTTCTACAAAATTATCATGGATGGTTACTACACCCCTTGCCTCCCAAAGACTTGAAGCAAGAGAAAGCTTTGGGAAGAAGTGAAGTGAGAAGGGACATCCATGAGGAAAAGAGAAATCAGAGAGGGTTTCCATGGAAAATAAAGGCACCAAGCCTGGATGGAGAAACCAAGATGGGAGTAGGGGGAGATGAGGAAGAGGGTGGTTGTGAATGGCACACCCAGAGCCAGGAGGGGTAGGGTGGCATAGGGAAGCCCCCCAGAGGCTCTCGGTGGGGACTTTGTGTTAACCCTCCTCTTCCTGACAAGGCTGCTGGTGCTCTGCTAGCCCAGGAACAAACAGCAAGCAAGATGAGTGTGTGTATATAAAACAAACCCAACTACTTCGCTGAAGTACAATCACACCTACCCCTTAATGAATGCCCATAATTCATAAACCAGCAGCACAACCATGCGTGTGGAAGCTGGGGGTAAGGGCACTTGTTAGAAAAGGCTCAATGAGCAGGACAGAGTAATGGCTCGTCTTCATTGTTTGCTCTGAGAGCACACACAGATCCCCTCTCCATTCCAGCCACGTAACTAAATACATGTAAAACCCCACCACTGACAGGCAGCTGATGAGGTTGCTGGTCACGGTGTAGCTAAATGACCACCCACCTTTCCACCACCAATTAAACATCCATTGCTTTATAACCAAGTTACTGCAGCCAACGCTCTACCCTGTCACGGCAACTCCCACCTTGATCCCAACGATGTCTTCTCTCCCCTAACACCTTTCTGTCAGAGACACATTTCAATACCCTCACACAGAAGTTCAAGTGAAGGAACTGCCAACACCTGGAGTAGGTACATACACACCACTCTGCCTGATCTGCTGCAACATCAGTGTGGGCCAGCGGCAAAGGAACCCACTTCAGCAGAGCTACCAACATCCACAGCAGCTCTGAACACAGCCTGGTTCCAGGAGCTCCCAGAAGCTCCAAAGGACACACAAACCAATGGCTTTAGGATTTATGAACTGGAATATCCTAAATACACAGGGGCTACAGGAAAGCTGGGAGGAGCTCTTGATCAGGGAGTGTAGGGATAGGACGAGGGGAACGGTTTGAAGCTGAAAGAGGGGAGACTGAGAGGAGATCTTAGGAAGAAATGTTTTCCTATGAGGGTGGGGAGGCCCCGGCACATGTTCTCCAGAGAAGCTGTGGCTACCCCATCCCTGGAGGTGTCCAAGGCCAGGTTAGATGGGGCTTTGAGCACCCTGATCCGGTAGGAGGTGTTGGATCCAGGGGTGTTTACACTGGATGGCCTTTGAGGACCTTTTCAACACAAACCATTCTATGATCCCATGATCTGTTGTGTTACTGAGCAGTGGGGCTCAAAATGGTTGGGAAGTGAGCTTAGAAACAACCTCTAAAGCTGTATTTATTAATTTCCAGCAATACTTCCCAAGCCATCCAAATGATATCTGAGGTCCAACTCTGTGCTCATTCCTATTAAACTAGAGTGCTAGCAGAAATCTGCTGACCAGCAGCATTCTCATCAGCCAACTGCCAGGATTGCTCTCATTTATACCTCTTCTCCCAAAGTGCAGCTATAGCTTCATGCTAAAAATAGTTCCTTTCAGCCTGAAGGTTATTTGTCTCCTCTCTGCACCTATGAGCTGTGATTGCAACACAGCCGACGTGAGCAGGCTCACAGCACCACGCATCCTGTATGTCCAACTATGGAGAAATGTCACCAGTTGCTTCTGGGAAAGCACTGCAGAAGTAGTGGCTGAACTCTAAAAATCAGCCTCACCAGGCTCTTTTCTTCCTCGCACAGGATTGCCTTTGTGCTACAATATTGAATAAGCTCAAGCAGCTCTGCCCTTACCCCCAGCATCCCTATAGCACCAGCAAAGCTCCTGCAGCCCCAGCCACTCTGGTTGGGGGCATCACTGCCCCATCTCACACGCACTCTGGGCTGGCTTAGCACTCAGCCTGTGTCCTCGCAGCCAGGAAGGGATTTCCAAGTGTCCTCACATCCGAGATGGCTTTGTTCTTAACTTGAGCTGTTGCAGAATTAATGCGAAGTTGAAGGCTTTTGAAAACTCCTGCCCTTAGCTGTTTCCCAACCCGCCCTGTTCCTCACCCTGGGTGATCTTTGGAAACGCTCTGTGTTTGCCTGGCAAGGGGTGAATGGTGAGTGAGGGTGTTCTGCCAGAAACACCAACCAGGGGTAATGTTCAGCTCCGTAGCAGGCTTTGCCAGACTTGAGGAAGTACAAAAATGGAAAAAGTCTCATGAAAACACATGAATTATTGATTCAGCAGGAAGAAAGCTGCTGGAACCATCCTACTCCTGCACTCTTCAGACAGGATCACCACCAGAGAAAATATTAAACAAGCAGCAAGGAGGCCTGGGGAGGAAGCCTGGAAAAGCGCTACCAGTTCTCCCATAATTAGCGTTCTGGAGGAAACTGGGATAAAGCACCAGGAAAGTGGCAAATCCCCCATAAACATTCAGCTTAGCTAAACAGATATGCTGCATGTTTATATGTAGTGCTGAACAAGCACCGTGCTGGCCCAAACCCAGAGGCTTTTCTGAACCAAGACCACCAAGCAGAATGGCCAGTGGAACCAGCATGACTAACTCTGAAGAGCTATCATTACAGTGGATTTTGCTCCAAATGAGTTTTGCAGCACCACTCACCTCTTGCTTAAATTATTTATCAGGCAGGTGATGGGAAGGATGCAGCCAGCACTTACAGCCCATTTCAAATCACTACCCAGAAAAGCTGTGGAAGATTGGAGTCCTCAGCAGCACTCAAGAGCAGGAAGGGCAGGAGCACAGTTAGAAGCGCTCTAGTCACTTCCCCTGCACTCTGCTAAATTGAGTGTCCTTCCAACCCAGTCATTAATGTTACGTTAAAGGCCACAGATCTCCAATGCCATACTTGAAAAAAAGCACAGCAACCTGAAAATCACTGTTTGCCTAAATGTATCTGTTATCATCAGCATCACTTGAGATTTATCAGAAATGAAAGCAATTCCTAAGTATGCATGGCTTTTACTGCCTCTGCTTGGGTGCTCTCAGGCACGGTACTGTGCTTGGGACCTGCCTGTTCTCCTAAATCGCTCATTGTCAAATATTTTGTTAGGAATGGAAAGCTTCTTGTTTCTTTTGGGAGCTCCTAGCACAACCAAGAGCATGGCTGCCCAGCAACCAAGAGCAAGAGAAAGTGGAAAGGAGCACTTGGCTGAGCAAACACATGGCTCCCACCTGTGACCCTTGGCACACTCTGCAAAGCAGTCTGCAGGCTTGGCCAAGGCAAGAGAACACCCAAGGCAAATGGAAAAGCCCTTAAATGAGTCATTAGCTGAAGCACTGACACAAAGCTAACCAAAAAACCATGATACAGCACTAAAACTATAACTAGAGTAGCCCTCCAACCAATCACGGTACTTAATGATTCCTTGGTCTGTGCAGAGCTGGAGGAACATGTAGGCACTGATCTTTGTAGCCTGTGAGGAACATGTAGGCACTGATCTTGGAAGAATCCACTTGCCCTTGTGTGTCATAGTTGTATTTGATCACCCCTAGCCTAAGGAAGCATTACCAAACAGAAACCTTCACTGTGTGAGCTGGAGCTCAGGTAAAACACAACATCTGCCCAGGAACAGCCTCCTGTGAAATGAGGATACAAGCCTACAGAAGCCTGAAATCCATTGCTCTTTGGGGCTGGAGTTCTGCAGCGTTCCACAGAGCATCGACAACCGCCTCTGAGTGTTGTGATCAAAGCCTGCTGGCTTTGCCCACTAACCCGATGGGCGCTGCTGGGATTTTAATGCCAGTTGTCCTCTCAACAAACTGAGATGGGACACAGCTGGTCCATTGACACTTGCCTTATCCCTGTTTTACACTACAGAAAGCTACAGCCAGTTTGAAAAAACAGCCCTGGGTGAAAGGAGGGCCGGGACAAAAGAAAACCTGAAGTGTGAAGCCAGGGCTCATTCCAACTTTTCTGCTATGGATCAAGCTCCTGCTTCATGGGCTGTCACCACTGTCCTCACCTCACAGCTCCTGTGAGTTTGCAGCAGGGAAGCACCAGGTGCTTACAGTGAAAGGAAAAATGTTATTCAGGTCTAAAATCATTACATAGATACAGCAGATAATGAATAACCCCTGGCTCATCTTTCCAAGAACAACACCATAGAATCATGGAATGGTTTGGGTTGGAAGGGACATCAAAGCCCATCCAATTCCACCCCCCTGTCATGGGCAGAGACACCTCCCACTGGATCAGGGTGCTCCAAAACCCATCCACCCTGGCCTTGAAGACCTCCAGGGATGGGGCAGCCACAACTTCTCTGGGTAACTTGTGCCAGGACCTCCCCCCCCTCACATTAAAGCATTTCTGCCTTCACCTAAGGAAGCCTTGGACAGACACTTCATAACGTGACTTTCCCCAGCCAGCCTTTCCCATTAGCAGCATTTAGTTGCTGTCATCAGTGGAACTGAGCAACCAAAGCAAATGTCACTGGCAGGAGAAACTGAGAACACCATCCAACCGCCACATACCAAACATATAGTTTTTATACTTAAAATAAGGCTTTTGGCAGTGCCAGGAAAGCAAAGCTACCAAGGCTATCCCATCTAGCGGAGAAAATATTGCATCCCTCCTCTCCTTCTTCACGTCCTTCACACTTTACAAATTTCCCTCCTCTTCCCCAAGCCACACCTGTTGAAGCTGAAGACCTCTAGATGATATTGAGTGTCTCCAACAGCAAGGCCAACCCAACCTCCTCTTTTTCACCCTACCACACCCCATTCCACGTTCCAGATAGCCTCCAGCATGGCACTACTCAAACCAGCCGGTGCTTAATGTTGGGCCCACATGGGAGGGACGAAGCCATGTGAGGATCAGGGTATGACTTGGCCACCGACTTCAGCTCTTGCTTAGCTCTTGGTGCAGCAAACCTCAAACTCAATGAACACAGCTCTTCCTCCCTTGAAGGATGGCAAAACCTGAGCATTCAGAATCAACACCAATCACAGTCACAAGCCCAACTGCAGACACAGTGCTTTGTGTAACTAAAGGAAGCCATAACAGTCCCTGATCACAGAGAAAAGGGATCCAGCTCCCCAAACTGCTGTTACTTCAAAGCCAAGAATGACATGGGGATGTTCCAGCCTGGCAGGAGGCACCAGGCTGCCCAAGAACATGAGAAAAAGCTTGGAGGAAGAAACCCCTCCATGAGTATGGAACTGGAGGAGGAGAGGTGACAGCTGCATTGTTTAAGAGAGCCCGTTTCAAAACTCACCCTATCTTCTGTTTGCTCTGCATGGGGGGTTGTGTACTCACCTCATCACGTTTCACCATGGGCTTCCCACCCTCCAGCACAGACACACAGAGCTTTGTACTCAGGAAAGGTTAATTCCCCAGGAATTTGAATCCGCCTCTGTCTCTCTGTGCTTTTCCATCTGTTCTCATATAGGTTTAAAGTTACCTTTCCACAAATGATCCCACGAGCGCTCACCTGTAGCGGTACTGTCAACGCTCCCTGCTTTGTCTAGCACAGATCTCCATTACCCAGGAATGCTGATACACCGCAGGGAGGAATGATCAGAGCAAAACTGCTCTCTGCATCAAGGAAAAGGGCCAAAGTAAATACATTCCCAGTTAACTAATCTTCCTAGTAACTTCTCCTTTCCTTCAGAAAGGTGGCAGTGAGCCGTACTGGAAGACAGTCCTTTTCATTGAAGCACCATGGAGTGAAAGTAGGTCATCCAGGCTGACAGCTCTAAAAATTAGGGATGCCTGCTTGTGACTGTGGAGATGAGGAGAGGCTCAAACAGGAAAAGCAGTGAATCACTCCCACCACTGATCCCTGGACTTCATTCCAGACAGCAGGATCCCCTCAGTGCCCTCCCTGTCCATCAGTCCCTAGGAACAGCAGGAAGAGTTGTCTCAATAAGGCCAAGATCTTTTTTAACTTCAGAGCTGGCTTTGGCACCAATTCCCTGTTGATATGGAAACACCCATTTGAATAAACAGTGCACACTCCACAACAAATAAGAAGGGGTTTGTGTCTCTCTCTGACTGACCACATTCATTCAGGGCTGGTTTTTGTCCCTTCAAAAGTGGAGATAACACCAGGTCTGTGAACTCCCCTTACATCAACATATATTCATTTCCTAGATGCTATTGCATCAGCTCAGCAATAATCAGTCCCTGATAAACCAGATTTTCTCTAAATGTCCCCTTTATCTTACATCTAGAGCACTAAAGAGGTGCCATTCAGAGCCACCAAGGACACTGTAACAGAGCAAGCCAAAGGATTTCTCATGAGAGGAGGGACAGCAGTGGGAACCTCCTCAGATTCCTATGGTCCACTTCCACCACGGCAACAAAGGAGCTGAGAAAGGCTCTGCTCAACTCCTCTCCATCACTTTAATTCACAGACAAAGCTGAAAAATATCAAGAGCTAACTTAGAAAAAGAAAACCAGACTGGCATGTGGGATACCACCAGCAACACAGAGTGAAGTTTGGGATGACCCTGTGCAGGCCTCCAGCTGAACCCACTTTTCGTCCACATCCATCTTTGACCAAAGTCTCCTTGGCAGGAACTCAAACAAGAGAATCCAATCTAGGAAGTGGACGAGAGAGGTAAATACTTCAGAAAAGCTTACTGGCGTTAAATGTACAGAAGATGTAGAACTTGGCTAAGATGCATCTAAACGAGCAGAAACGTTACAGCTTTTCTAACTGTATCTGGTAGAACAATCTCCATGCATGTGTCCTTCCCCAGCTTTGCTGGACACCCCACCAGAAGCACCAGCTTTGTCTAGACCCACCTCTGCTGTGAACCAGATGAGCATAAACCACAAGGCTGTGTGTTCTGACAGATCAAGGAACCTTCATTAGGCCCTGAAGTTTCATTTTATTCAATAGGGTGTTAGAGAGAAACTTGAGCAAAGAGCTCGACCTCCAAGAGCCAGAATTCCCTCACCATGAGAAGTCCTGGTCCTTCAGGCCCTGCTTCAGTAACACTGATGTCTCTGGCAACAGAGAGCTCAGAGCCAAGGAGAGAGCAGGAAGCCTACATGCTGATTTATTCTTTGGAAAACAGAAAAGAAAAAGAATTGTCTAGAAGTGTGGCTGTCTCTGCTTGCCTACCAAGCTGCAAATGTCTGGTCCATCAACTGCAGTCAACACCTCCTAAAATGAGACAAATTAAGGCAAATCACTTCTCCACGCTACTACCTCAGGTGCGGTGTTCTGCCAACACAAATGCAATGAAAGGGAACTCACCTCCTCTTCCCTAATTATCCTTGAAAACTGCAAAAACATCAAACAAGCCCAAAGCAAAACCATGGCAAAATAGCAAAATCAAACCTCAGTGGCTCTACTGAAGCTATTTATCATCAGAGGGTTTGAGTCAGGGTCCTGACATCTTCTGCGAGACGCTGAGGATGCTGAACCAGCCTCAGTGCAACAAATCAAGCCATTGTGCTCCTGGCAGAGGAGCTGGATCATGCACATTACTTGACTTAACATTCACAAATAATACACCCTGGTTGGGTGCTCAGCACTGCTGACAGAGAGCAGAGTGGCAGGAGAAGGAATGGAAGTCCTTTTCTTTACTGGGGCAGAATCTTTTTGAGCTCACTCCCCTTTTACACCTCCCACAAGACAGCATCTTTATTGAGCTTGGCAGGGAAAACAGGAATAAAAGCTTTTTTCCCCTCTTCTCTTCTTCCTCTACAACCTTTTGCCTTTCTTAGACAACGTTAAATATCCTGTTATGGCTTTTTATCCCACAAGCTGAGCTGGGAACCTGACAGGCAAAAAGCTTTGTGACACTTTGGAAATTGTCAGCAGATCCCAGTGCCCCAAAATAACAACAGAAGAGTAAAGCAGGGCTGAACACCTCTTGAGGAAAGTACCCATTAATTCCCTTTGCAGAGAGCCCCCCAAGAGCAGCCTCTGGCTGGGGTCGGGGCCGGGGCCTCGTGTTTTGTCTGTCACTGGTACAGGAGTGCTGAATCAATATTATCGATGAACCTTTTGCGATGAGCAATCCGCAGTTAACGATTTCCTGCAAACTCTACTGTTGGGTAATTGGCCCTTCTGCTCCTTTCAGCTTCACAATCATTTGCTTTCCATAAATTAAAGTGGAAAAAGTGTAAATGTGACATTTTTAATTTAGCAGCCATCCCAACCTTACAAGTAACCAGGGTCTTTATTACTTTCAGATTTCCACATCATTTTATGATTTGATGCAGGTTATTCTGACGGCAAAATTATTGCATCCACTCCCAACTATAAGAAAAAGAACCACACAAAGACAATGAATGCATTCTAACTGCACCATTTCCCATGGAGCAATCTCTCCTTGGCTACAGCTGCTAACCTGACTGGTTATCATACTATGTCAGAGAGGAAAAGAGAATAAAAAAACATTTAGGTAATGGCAAGGTTGGTTAGGTAATGGCAAGGTTGGTTTGGAGTTTTAATGAATAGCAGAATACTGAAAGTGTTTTCAAAGCACAAGAGGACAGCAAAAAGTACCTCTTCCCCTCCAGCTGGTGGCTCTTTGCCCTGGCACCGAGGGAACGGGCAGCCCTTTGGAAACAGCCTGATAGTCCTCTGTCCTTTTCTGACTCCAGCCTTTTCCAAGATGCATCCTAAGTTCATTTTCTTTATGAAAGAGCTTAATGGTTACCCAGTAAGAAGATTAACTCTGAAAAATGTATTAAGAAGGCAAAGAGCATGAGAAAAACAAAACAAAAGCGAGATCAAAGTAAATCCCAAGGGACCATAAAACTATCCTTTCCATAATGGCAGAGGAACAATCTCACAATGCTGAATACCAGTAAATCTGAGCACTACCTGTGACTTTAATAAACCCACATCTCTTGTTATTACCTTGTATCAGCATGTCTTGGACCTCCACCCTGTCTGTCTCCCAACTTATCTCTGCAACCTGTGAGAAAGCCCCAGAGCCAAACAAGACATCCAACCAGGTTCTGTTTCTGCAGAGCGAAGCAAAGCCTGGCTCCTTGTTATGCAGAGGTTTCAGTAATGGTAAAGCTGACGGCTCTTGTCTTTTCTCTCTCTCTCCTTGATCGCTTTCCACTCCTCTGTCCCTGGAGGAGACCGATCCAATGGTCACCACCTCCACCATGCCTTTGAACGCCGGCATCTTTTCCAATTTCCCTGCGGGGCAGGACCTCAGGAGGATTCCTGGACAGATCTTAAGGGAAAACCTAGGCATGTCTAGCACTCTCTGGGACTCTCTGGCTATCCTGGGACACTCTACTGCCATGACCTTGGTTTGATCCCCAGCAATTCTAACACCTCTCCACCCTGCTGCGACAGAAGCCCCCACCTCCCCCAGGTGCTGCCAACAGTATAGATGTGTGAAAGGCTAAATGCATCTGTCCTAGCTTGAGCCTCCTCATGGAGTTGTCTACGCTAGCAGGGCTTCTCCTGCAGTTAGCAAAGCAATTGTCCAAGAGGCAACCAGTCCACCCAAAACCGGAACTGTCTCTGCAACTCCAGCTCTCTGTAGGGACTGAAAAATAAGCTCAGGAGACCAGGCTGGACAACAGATGCCTCAAAGAAGTGCCTGTGTTTGGAAGGATCAATCCAGGCTTTTGCCTTTGTAGCTGAGGTCCCAGGTGCTCGCTTCTCCTTAATTGGATTAGCTAAAAAACCCCACCACGACCCAAGGCACCTGAAAGGAGCCTGGCCCAGGTGACCATGCTCAAGTGCTGCTGCAGTATTGGGACAGCTCCAAGAGGAGAGAGAGGTGGCCAAATGTATTAGATAACATGCCAATGAATGCCATTCTTCCGCCTAGAGCATTCCCCCTCCATGAGTGTCCTCTTCTGATCTTCTTCAGGCTTGTTTTGGTGCCTCTAACATCGAAGGCTATCCTTCGAAACCACCACTTGTTGCAAATATGGAATTGAATGGAAAAACTCAGTGCTCTCAGGAGTGAGGCAATCAGAGTGTGCCAAGAGATCTGCTCATTGTTTGGCTTCCCAGAGAATGATCCCAAAGAAGTATAAGGATCATACAATGGGAGACACCAGTTTTGTACTTGGATCTTATGACATCAAGGGGAAAGGAGCAGGGAAGCCAAAGGTATGATGCCCAGGACCTGCCTGCTCTTCCAAAAGTATGCAAGGAAACTGTTGCTAAGCAGAGACAGAGCATCTCAGGATGAGGAAAGTTAAATATCACTGAGGCTGGAAGGTTGATGGGTGGGTCAGAAGACCTTCCCAAGGCTGAAAGTACTGGAAGTTATGGCTGCTTCAAAATGTTACAGCTGTTTCCAGCTAGGTGAGTGCATTGGACAAGAGCTGTCCTAAGGCATGGTCCTGCACCCCGCTTCACATTGTCTCAGGGCTGACAAACACCAAACCTGCCCTGCCAACCTAAAAAGGGAACGGCAGGTCATACTGCAAGTTCAAAGCCCCAGCCACCAGCACTGCTCCATGAAGAGAATGAGATAGAGACAGAAATAAAAGAGTTAAAATCACACTCTGCAAAGAGAGCAGCCAGAGCCTCTACTGTAATTGTACTTTGGAGTGTTTCTGCTCCATAGGAACCTCCTGAAACAGAGATTAAAGGACTATTCCAGCTATAATATCACTACACTGTTAACTGCAGTAAAGGTTGCAGAACTGGAAATTACGGATATCGGTAGGCAGGAATGTTGCTGAAAGTATACAGAAGTTTGTTCGAAGCCTTTCTTCTTTTAAAACACGGCACACGATCCTCTGTCCTTGCAAAATCAGGGATGGATGAAAGAGCTTTGGTCCCAGCCCTGCTCCAAGCAACAACTATGAACCAACCTCAACCTGCGCAGTTCTTATTTGCAGCCCAAAAAGTAAGAACTGGAACAGCCTCTTTCTCCAGCACTCGTACCTCACTGCACAGCCCCAGTACCTGTCAGGCTGCCAGCTGTGATACCAAAGTAGTGAAAGCCAGTCCCTCTGATAAAGAAAGCTGCTAGGCATCACCACAATGCCACAATCTTTATCAAGACAGGAGATTCAGTCAATCAGTAACGAAAACTGAGATCTAAGGTGATGTCTCAGGGCAGCTGCAAAGTGTGTACAGTACAAGGGTTCCATTGTGCAAAGTTCATCAGCAGGACACAGGCTAATTAACTAAGCAGTTTTTTTGGAACTAGTTAGTTTTCAAGTAGCGGTTTGCACTCCAAACAGTCTGGCATTATCTACAAGGAAACTTAAATACTTTGGAGCACACTTCCAAACTCGATTCGCTAGCAGACTTCACTATTAGCATTACCAAATCATCTATTTTTATGCCCAATTCAACACAAAAAGTCCATTATCTGTGGGTCCAGAGACAACTCAGCAGGAGGGGCAACAGACTGCTGGCACTACAGAGATCTATGAAGCCTGCTGCAATGCTCAGACCTTGTGTTCTGCTAGTCTAGCTCTAAGAGCCCAATTATAATGTGAATAAAATACAAATCAAGCAGTCTTTCCAATGAAAAAAAGCTATTTTCCAATCCCAGGTGCAGATGCATAGATTAAAGAAAACATGTTTTGCAAAACCAATCAATATAGATGTATGCTTCAGCTTGGAATGACGCTGAGGTCAACACAAAACACATTGCCTCCCTTCTCTTTCCATTAAAGTATATTCATTTCTATAAATACATATTTTGAATATTTAATTATTCTGAACTCACTTTTCTACACTGAACATGTTGCTGTGCCCCTTTCAGACTGCAACCAGCCCTCATTTGAAGGACCAGAGTCATTCTCAGCTGGGCAGCACTACTGTGTTACCCAAGTCATTGTCCAAAGTAACTCTCATTTGCATTCAGAATAACCATGGCACAAGAGAACACTGAGAGACACGGAAAAAAAAAACAGATTCTCCAAAATAACCAGTCATGCTTTGAGGATAACCCACTTTCTGAACCAAGATAAAGGTGGTCTGAAATCGTCGCAGAGCCCTCATTCAGACACTGGTTTTCTAAGAGTAGAAAAAAGCTCACTTGTAGGAGGAGAACACACACGGAGACAGCCCAAGGTTTACACCGCAAACATTACTCTTGTCTGAGAACGTGGTCAAATTCATGGAGATACAGAGTTAAAGGCCAATTTTACATTATTGCTCACATCCATTTTGGAGCTGTTCTTCCATGGTTCCCTGTTGGCACAGCTGCCTTAGGGAGCGAGGCACAGCATCTTCTGTTCCAGCAGCTGTAGCAGGGACACAGTCCCCTGGCTTCTCCTGATCCCTAAGCACATGCTCTGGAGTGCTGAGGGCCTTGGCTGCTGTGCAGACCCTTGCTGTCACCCCTTCTTAGCAGCAGAAGGATCCCAAATACATCAATATCTGGGTACTTTCCCTCTTGCTGGGTATCAGCAAGATGCCATATATGTTGTGTCACCTCCCTCGGGCCTTGCAAGAGTTAAACCTGCTGTTTCCAAAGGCTGGTGCTAAAAAAGTGGAGGATCCAGTCACAGGACTCAAAAATACTCTACTCACCCTGCTGACCCTCTTCTTTTGCTTTGGTTTTATGTTACAGAGACTCTTTGCCCACGATCCAGTGCCTACCCACACACAACACCACATGAAATATGAATCTGGAGCTTACCTGATCTTTCTCAGGCTTGTCAGAGATGTCATTCAGACTGGTGGAAGTCAGGTTCCTGTGGGCCATCGCTGGGCTGCCTGAAAGAACAATGTCGACACCAATTAAAGCACCCTGTTTCCATGCAGGCAGAACACAGAGGCTCAGGCTACAGCAACACCCTTCCTTGAACAGGGGACATTGGTGTGGGGAATTTAAAACTCTGTCAGGCTGCTTTCTGTGACCTTACGTGGCACACGTGGGATATTAAGATGCAAATGCTTTGCCATCTCTAACCCAGAGCGTTCCTGGAACAGCAGAAGAGTCTGAGGACTTTCCCTAACTCCTGTCTGTGGGAGAAAAAGCGAAGCAGCTCCAGGGTGCTGATGTGGATGCTGCTGGGTCAGCCAGGACCCAGCCAAAACCCCATCCCTCCACAGGACTGGGACGCTCGCCGTCACTTCCACCTGCAAACCTCTCTCTGATGTAGATCTGCCCTATGCTCCCCAACCTCCCAGACTTGGGTACGCAACTCACCCTCTGAGAGAGGTTGGTCCTTCAAAACAGCCAAGAATAAAAACCTACCTCTTTTCAAGCAAGCTCATTGACTAAACTCATGAACCTTAAGCATTTCACTGATTAAAACAAGGTACACACCACACTGATGGGCCAAAAGTCGCCAGTTGCTGATGCTAGAAACCCAGAGAGATGAAGGAAACCCCAGCAAAAAAGAGCTGACACAGTTCACTTCCGTTTCTTTTTCACAGACCGACTGCTCACAGTAAACCCCACCCACTGGCACTCAAGTACTGCAAAACTGCTACCAGCGGGCTAGCATTATGGGCTACTTAGCCTCCTTGTTCCTCTGTTCTGAGAGAGCAGCAGAACGTATGGAAACAGTTCCAAAGAACTTGGAAAAAAGCCCCATGATTCCAGAATTCAGTTCTACAACCCCACTGAAAGCATTTGTATTAAAACTGAAGGAATCCTGAAACAGCCATAATTGTCAAAGAAGAAAAATAATTTAATTATATAGATATATAAAAAAGACTTGTGGGATGAATGCAGCATCACAAAGTACAGTGGTCAGTATGCATTTGTTTAATTATTCCTAATTTTCCCATCCCTTCTCATCCATGCTCGCAGGAACCAGAAGCACAGCAACAGGAGCAGTTACCACAGTTTCTGACCATGAACAGAACTGGAAAGACAGAAAATAGTCAAAAAGAAATGGTACTGAGGAATTTCCTTGCTTGGGCTATACTTTGAGTCAATATTGATTAAACCTATGCTTTGATATTCACACCAAAATGATGTTCAAGCTGTCAGTGTTCATCAGCTCCCAGTACAAACAAACTCTATAACAAATCTGAAGGTTTGATCTGGATCTGTGGGAAGAAGATAAACACAGACACAAAGCAGGAGGCAAGGGCTGGAACTTGCTCAGGTGCGATGGGTCTGCTGCACGGCTTAGACATTGCTTTGCTCAGAACACCTCCCGCAATATGAATATTTAATAGGTATTAATATTAAAGCTGGGCAAAAGACCCCCAAATAAGCTGAAGTTATTGAGACTCAAGGCTCCTTTTCCTGATGCAATTAATTACCTTTTAAAGATTGCCCAGACGCTGCCAACTCTGGGAAAACTTCGACAAGTATATAGTATACTCATCAATTAAGATGGAAGAGTGAAGCTAGATGCAGAGATGCACACGGCTGCCTTGCCAACCTGAGCCAACAGCAGCAAATGAAGAACCAGAGAAGCCCTTTCTTTAAACTGTGAAGATTGTTCCGGCCAATAACTGGTGCCAAGCAGCTCAGTCAGTCAAAGCAAAGCTTTTGTCGGTTCCTACCACCTGCGTGATACCAAGTGAGAGGAATTAAACAGATCTGTGGCAGTTCAAAGCCCTGCAGGGCTGTCAGAGTAGGGTGTCGCACACTGCCCCAGGCCAGGACACGTTTGGGATGGCCCCTGGTCTGCTGTGGATGACAAGATAGTGGTTTGGGTTCCTCCTGCTTAAGACTTACCATGAGATCTCTGGTACAGCTAATGACTCCACCAGAAAAAGAACCAAGTACACCTTCCAAAAAGCTTTGAGCAAGGGTATAAAATACAATTCTATTTTATACAGTTGTTAAAGCTGTTCCAATGCATTTTAGTCAGAAGAGCTGTGCTATGTAGCTGCAGAGGTAGGCACCTGCTGAAGGTATCCCCTCATTTTCTGCAGACTGCTTTGGTGCTTTCCCAAATTTCTAGGTTCAGTTCCAGGCTAAAGGGACTAAAATCAGGGCCCACGGCTTTCACAGCTGATATGGTTCCAGATTACGGTATTTGTTTGCTTTGTTTATTAGATGTGCAAAGCTCAGCAATCCTTAGGAGAGAATTAGCCTTATTTCTAGAGGAAGCAGCTCATGAATTTATTGCCTCTTCCTAGAAGCCCCTTTCTCCCAACATCACCACCACAACCACATCAAACTCACAGCAGCTCTTCTCAAGGCATCGCATATTTATTCCAGACCTAGACAGATCCATGTGCCAAGATCGCTGTCTGATTTTTCCAACTCTATTGCTTGATTTAATAAAAACAAACCCCTACAAACACAATCTTCCCTACAAAGAGGACCTTGACCAGACACTAAACCCATCACAGCTACAGCAGCACTACCATGGCAAGGCTGAACAAGCGTATGCATCCTCGAAGTGAGAAACACAAGCCAAAGCTGGATGAATCTCTGGGCAGAGGGCTCTCTGAAACCTCCTTTGGTCCTAATTGGAGCCCTTTGGATGAGGAGTGTCCCTCTCC
Organism: Dromococcyx pavoninus; assembly: GCA_033558185.1. Lineage (NCBI taxonomy): Eukaryota > Metazoa > Chordata > Aves > Cuculiformes > Neomorphidae > Dromococcyx > Dromococcyx pavoninus. The sequence continues at coordinate 127,054 of JAUMJL010000712.1, forward strand.
TGCCCATAAATCCCTCCCTAGTGACTCTGCTCTGATATTTTCTCCGAAGAAACTCCTTGTGTGACAGCTCTCTTACTTCAGTCCATGGCAGAGCTCCTGCCAGGAGGGAGGACTTGTGCCCAAGAAGAAAATCAGCCTGCATCTGCACTTATTTCTGAGAGCTCTCCCCACAAAGAGCTGTGAGCACGCGAGCCACAGCTCCAGCTTCTTAGTGCAACACACAGACCTGATTCGCCCCCTTTTGCCGTCATTGGACCAGCCTTGCTTTAAGAGATCTGAGCACCAGAGCTTTACAATGCACTCTTTGTTCTTGGGAGGTAGAAAGCGTCTCGCAATCCCAGCTTACACAGAGCTCTCAGAGTAGGGAGATTTCTATCTCCATCTCCCTGCATGAAATGTTGCACTTAACGCCAATAGTCCAGACCTACCGGGGATGACTCACTGATGACTGCTCTTCCCTCAAGTTTAGTCTCTGTGTGCATCATCCTTTGAAGATATCTTAAGAGGTCCTCAAACTCAGACTAGTCCCACTCAGCACTGACTCTGATGACCTTCAGAACACAGACTGGAAACCACAAGCATCATCTTTCCCAGCTTCGCTGACCTAAGGAACTTGACGGCATCCCAGCTTACAGTAGAAGTTTCCCTCAAATCCCTAAATTGATCTTGACTTCCAAACACAGTCACTAACAGAAAAACGCTGCTAGAAGCATGAGATGTAACATGAGCAGCGTTGGCTCAAAAGCTTTGTAGATGTTGTGGCCTGAATCTGTACACCCTAAATCCCTCCTGACTCAGGTTCTTAATGGCTGTGCACATCTGAAGGCCCAAAGCCAGAAAAAGTCATGTCCAAAGCTAAGTTTTTAAAGTTTGTATGACAAGCCTGCTCCTTCAAGCAACTCTGTAGCAGCCTAAACCATTTGGAGGCTGCAGTGACACAAGGCAGTCTCAGCCTCAGGAGGAAGCCCAGCAACTTCTGAGAAAGACCTGAAAGAGGGGAAAAACTCAACCTTAAACATTTGGGAGACCTCGGACGAGCAGCTTCTCTGAATCAAGAGGGAAGATAGGAGCAGAAGGAAAAAATTAGCCATTCAGCCTCCACACCTGAACAAACCAGTGGAGCAAAACATATCTGCTGTTAAGCCCTGAACTGAAGACTTCAGTACACAGCGTTCAACCTAACTCAGGATAATTGCCTGATTCAGGCGCAATTGACACAACTGTCTCTCTGGTAAAGGCGGTGCGAGCTGCTCCTTGGCTGTGCTCAGGCAGGTACTGGTGCAAGAAGGAAGGCGAGCAGTCCAAACCCCTCCGCGGTAGCATCTCATCCTACACACAGGTTAAAGAGCCGCTTTCCACTGTTGGATATCCTGAAATTCAGATTACTGTGGGATGTTATGGCCTATAAAGAGCATCTCTGCACCATCAGGGAATAAGCTGTGCCTCCTGGGGGACCAGCACGCTCCTCGGAGGCAAATAAGGCTCCTTATAAGTCCTGTTTTAGACAGGATAATCAGAGAGAAGTGAGGTCTTCCAGTGCATCACTGAGATAAAGGTGGTGGGGCCTACGTGGCAAAGGGAGCCTATTTCTGTATTTCATCTATATGGACAAAATCATCTTAAGCTGAAAGAGGGGAGATGGAGATGAGATCTTAGGAAGGAATGTTTTCCTGTGAGGGTGGGGAGGCCCTGGCACAGGTTGCCCAGAGGAGCCATGGTTGCCCCATCCCTGGAGGTGTCCAAGGCCAGGTTAGATGGGGCTTTGAGCACCCTGATCCAGTGGGAGGCGTCCCTGCCCATGGCAGGGGGTTGGAACTGGATGGACTTTGAGGTCCCTTTCAACCCAACACAAAGGATTGTGTGATTCTATGGAAATCAAAAGATTTAAACTCACTGCATTTTTAATACTGCACTGGTGGCAAAATTCATAAATCCCTTTCAACAGCCGAAGGATACTTCAATGATGGAGGAATTGTGTCTTTGGAGGGAAAACCTACCTGTTCCGTCCCAGATGAAGGAATAAAGCAAAACAGAGTGAAACACAGCAGTGACAGGGATAGTGGGGGGTACCATGGGCAGCCAGAGCAGCAGCCACCCCACCAGAAACCCAGCCTTCCCACTGTTAATGCAGCAGCAAGCGTTAGGAGACCACTTGGCGCATGTCACCCCTTCCTCTTCCTCTCCTCTCCCCCCGCCTGACCGCCCCCTGCCCGGACTTACTGAGCCATCCCACGCTGGGGCTGCGCGGCACCCGGATTTCGTCATCCAACGTGCGGGTGGCGAGGCAGGGCACGGAGCTCTCGAGAGGGCTGCGTGCTTGTGCGGTGCAAGCAGGAGAGAGTGGCAGCAGCAAAGAGGAGGAAGAGAGCAGAGTTGAAAAGTCAAAGAAACAAAAAATGCAAGAAAGAAAAGGCTCAAGCAATGGCACAAGCAAGGCAGGGGGGAGAGCGAGCAGTCGAGCATCCGCAGGTACACACAAAGGCACCTCTCGGCACAGCTGGGTGAGCAAAGCCCACTCTTTGGAGCACACCACCTCCTCCGTAGCTCCATCTTCCAGTGTTCAGGCTGGAGGCAGCTTTCCAGCCATGATGTCTGCAAATCAGGCATCTTCGAAGCAGATTTCAAGCAACTGAGCACTCCCAAGCTGTGGTGCGGTCAGTAAGAGAGGCAGACACACAGTAAATTGAAAACAGGTCAGGTCACACCCCTGTAGGAGCCAACTTTGAGCACCCTGACCATGTGCCTACACCTACACCAATTCCAACCTGGGTACATGTACCGTATCCTGCAATGCCTCAACTAACAGGAACAGCTACGTGCATTGGTGGGGTTTTTCAAGCATCCCCTTGAAAACATCTAATTTCTGACTGACACTTCTCTCCTCCTGTGCTGTTCCTCAGCTGACACTACCGTTCTCCACTCCAAAGGGACTGAGGATGCAATTGGTATGAAAAACACTTAACAGAACAAAGCTCTAACATGGAATAAAACTTTCAGATGGGGAAGTTTCCAGCTGTTCCTTCTACCCTGCTCTGAACCAGCCACCGCCGTGATGACAGCCTAAGGGTTATTTCAACTCAACTGTTTTCAAACCATGCTGTCAGCACAGCAAAAACAAACCCCATTCCTGAGGAGTTGGGGCAGCCCGGACGCCACCCGTGTGGTGATGGGTTGCATGCCACTATTTACGGTGGTTAAACACACTTAAGACACATCACAGCTTTCTCCAACCTCTGCCAGCTTGGTTTGGGTGTGATGCAACAGCTTCTCTTCACCCACAGGCTCTCGCAGGTGTGAAATTACACAAAACACTGGGAGGCAGGAGGATTCTCATGTCAAAAATGGACAGCAAATGTCAGCACTGAAACACAGGTAAACATGGATTAGAGAGTCCCTGGGCACGTGGTGACCACAGTTCTCATTTTATACAGCAGGACAACCCCAAGGTCTGCCAGCCCAGCAAGCGGATATGGTATTTAGCCCAGGGCTTTACAGCTGTGCCCTCTGCCAGGGAAGGACACAAAGAACTCTTAGAAAGCCAGTCAACAAAATCAGAGGCACAAAAACCCAATCAAAACCCCTGCAAGAGGCTCAACTGAAATGTAAAATTGAGGTGTCCTTGTTGGACACTTTACACAGCTCAGCCTTCCACCAACAAAGGAACAAAAAGTGCGGTGTCTTTGTAAGGTAACTTTGAGTAATGGCTTGGTACAACTCTGTCTGCCCAGCTTTCTGATAATCATCTCTTTCCTGTTGAATAGACAGCAAAAGGATGCTTTGATTGATCCTCTACCATTGCTGGCACACAAGAAGTCACCATCTTCTTTCCCAAGAGCAAAAGGCTTCTGTGAAAACACCTTCCCACAAGCATGACCCAAATATTGACCCCTATGATGTGGTGATTAATAAAGGCACTCAGCGCACACCTCTGCTGCTCAGAGGCTCCATGTTCCTGTCAAACTGCCAGGTGACTGAGTCTGCTCTTCAAGGAGAGCAGCAAAATGCAAGAAGGGGGGGGCAGATGACTCTGCTGCCACGGATTATAGAACCATCAGAGCCACCAGGCCATCCCTGCTGAGGTTTGTGATGGCCATGGACTGGGGTGCTTTATACAGAAATTCCCAATATGCAACAGAGTGAAATGACACTCCTTTTCACAGCTGAAATCTTAGCAGCTTCTGCTTATTTAACTTTTTCTCTGCTTTATCCATAAAGAATATCTTCAGACATCTTCTGAAACTGCAATTAGGATTAAATATAACACCAGAATAGGAGTCTATTCAAGCTTCTGATGAGGCCAAGAAAGGCACAAAAAATTTTAGACCCCTAAGACTTAAGTTATTTAAATGAAAAAAGTGAGATACAGTCACCTCAATATCTTTAAGAATCATGGTCCAGGGGGTTATTTACAGGTTTCAAGTGTAACAAATGCTCTTGAAAAAACTGGTCATTATTTAATTTGTGTTTTAAGCCTAACTATCCTGAAAAATCAAGAAGAGAAATCATGGGCAGAATCAATGCTAACGGTATTTTGCTAAATTTTTCCCTAAATAGAAGGTTTTGAAAGTAATTTAATACAAGTAGGTACCTATGAAAATCACAGGTTGTGAATCAATTGTGACTTCCCAGTAAGAACCAGTAAGTTGCATAATATTTTTACACATAACCCACAGTGGGGTGTGGTTCATCTTCAGTGAGAATCGTTTCACTAACAGCCCTTAACGAACACACAATAACCGTGCCCATGAAATGAGGAGGGGCTCTGTAATTCCCATCTATGTGTTTTATGTGTGAACTAGAGATGAGCAGTCTTCGCTTCCACCATGGCACTGAACGCCAGCCGAGCAGAGAGCAACACTGCTTCTCCCATTCCCATGGACCTGGTGGCACTATGAATATTGGATGAGAGCTTCATCAATGCTGCAATGAAAGGTAAGTGCTGAAAGGGAACACCTACCTGGGAAGAAGCTCCCAGGAGGTTTGTGAGCGCCTGGGGCTGATGGCGCTGTCATTATTCTGATTAGCTGTGCTGAGAGACAGCTGCGCTCCTGTCAGCCTCATTAAATTTGTATAAAGGACAAATCCTGCCTTTCAAAGCACATGAGAGGCACTCACTGAGTTCCAGGGAGCGTGGTAGAACTCCATCAAACGCATCCTGGAATTACTTTTTCATTAAAGTGTAAATAATAAATAACAGTAACAGCTATTCATCGAGTATTTCCCTTTGTACGGCAGTCTCTGCCTCCTCAAGTCTCAAAGCACTTGAGCCTTCATGGAACTTCATGCATTATACATTCTCATAGCACATCAACAGCCCAGGTGGGGAAACAGAGGTAAAAAACATGAAAGGAGCTGCTGAAGGTCAGCCAGTGGGCTAGGAAGAGTCAGGAAGGAAGGAGTCCAACTGAGAGGGGACCCGCACAGCCCCTTCAAACAAGATAAAGAAAAGAATGGAAAATGAAGTCACCCAGGGTCCAAGTAAAGGATGCCCTTGGCCACGACAAATAAGCTGGAGTGAAGACTTAGACAAACGTCCTCCATCAGCATCCTCCTCCCAGGATAAGCATGCTATGGTTTTCTCTTTCACCAGCCCAGAATGTCCGGCTCCGTGCAGTGCAGAGGCAGGGCAACCAGCCCAGGCACAGCTAAATAACGCGCTCTGCATCATTTACCTTCCAACCCAAACGCGTGCAAGTTTGTCTGTAACACCCTCAGGTTCTGAGGGCTCCCAGGGAATAACTTTAACTGCCAAAAGGAAGAATTCGACATCCACCAGCTGTCGGAAAAAGAGGAGGCTGTCACAAGCATGTGGTGCAGTCAAACGCAATCCAGAGGTGGAAAGTGGATGCACCCTGTAAACAGACCATTTAACCCCTTCAGTTTGACTCTGGTTGTGTCCGAAGGAGGCACTGCTCATTAAAAATACCATCCAGTCAGTCCTAAAGGATTTTTTCCATTTCCAGGCCTTAGGAAATCCCTGAGACAGGTACTCAGAATCAAACATGAAGCTTGATTACTTCTTCAACCATAAGACAGGCAAAAGCCCACCACAGCCCAAACCCAGAGGTGCTCCCAGCAGCCAGGAGGTTCCTGCTCGTTTCCAAGGTTAGGTCCAACTGTGAGATCAGCTGGGAAACATCTCTCCCTGTTCCCATAACCTTCACTATCACAGTGTCTACCTGCAGGAACAGGGATTGGGGCTGGTGCCGAGAATCAAGGGCATCCCCTACACCACACACGAGGCGACTGTGCTAAAGACGTTCCTCTTTTGTTTTGCCTTCTATTCAGTGTGGTTAGAGTACAGGGTCTTCTCCTTAAAGCAAACCTGTTCATCTTTTCAAAGGTCCAGAAAGCAGTAGTGACTGAGGTGGTAACTGATATCTGTAGGCACCACCGCAAATATTCCTTATGCGTTTTACCTGCCACGGCCACTTCCTTCTTTTAATAGAAACACACAAACAGCGAGCAGGACACAACAGAAAGCCCCCAAGAACATAATTTCTTAATCCCTGCTGTAAACAAACACAAGTTACTCACTGGGCATCCAGTCCTGACACAACTGAGCCTTCTTCCAGGGATCTGAAGGGCCTGGCTGAGTTAAGGGCAAAAAATGGAGGCACCTACAAATGTTACACCTGGGAAATGAGCCGGGGAACTTGAGGAGCCACAGTTTAGCTTAAGCTCCTGACCACCACACCTCTGGGCTCTGGCCTTCCACAGATACTCCAGCCCAGTCAGCAAGGTATCTGCTCAAGGCTTGGGGAATGTGCAGGGCAAAAGCAAAGCCTGATGATTCCCGGAACGTTCCCCTCATGGAAGTGTGCTCTGGAAGAGGCTCCCCTCTCTCTAGCATGGACCAACCACCTTGTCTGGCCATGCTGAGCTCCTTCCCTAGAGCTTTACAGTGGTCTTCAGCGAACAGTTGCTCTCTGCTCCATTGGAATCTTGCAGGGATATCTACTACAAAGCTGCACGCCCCAGACATTCCCTTCATTCACATTATTGTGCTTTGGTGTTACTCTCTTAACCACTGCATTTTCAAGGTGCTCATACATGACAAGAGGCATCATCACAAACAATAAATGTTCTTCACGTACACATACACACCTGCTCAAGAGCAAAGGATGATAAAAAGTAGGAAATATTGATAAAGTATGATAAGAGGTTAGGGAAAAGTGTTAGGCAAGTTTTAGAAGCAGCATGCAGAAAGCTAAGAGGCCTTATATGGAGAAAGGAAAAACAATTTCTTTGTTTGCTTTCATTTCTGGGTATTTTAAAATGAAAACTTCTAGCCAGATTCCAGGACTGCACCAGGACAAATTCCAGGTACAAAATTCCAAGACAGGACAAGAGGCTTAAAACTCCTCTTTGTGATTCTCATTAGTAAGAGACTGCAAATCGCAGTGAACGGGAGAATACAGAGTCGGTGCCAAGGCCTCTATAGCTGTCTATATCCATGTACGCACACGTTACAGACACCCCCCCCAAACACTGCGCTGGCTACAATGCCTTTTGAGATAGAAACAGAGACATATTCACAACATACACCACGAAACACTTTTAGGATGAACAAAGCAAGATGGACATCAGCTTTACCCACACTGGACAATGATTGTACGGCAATAAAGTGCACACTAGGTGTTACTCTCGGGTAGTTTTTGCTTAGGAGTGCCATTGACACTGTCTGTTACAGAAATCGAATGCACACAAAAGCTTTGTTCTCTGCCCAAATGTTTCAGATGATTTGCCTTGTAGGTTCAGGCACATTTGGAGTTTTTTGTATATCTCTCTTTCTTTTGTTGTCCCTACCTCATCTCCTACCGTCAGCTGCGAGAGCATCTCTCTGTGTTCCCTGTGCCTGCTGCTGTCTGCCTGCCTGCCACCTCCTCTCCTCTCCCACTTCGTCCAGTGAAGATACAGTTAGAGCGATGTGCCACGACCAAAGCAGCCTGCAGAGCCCACCACTGATGGGCGTACATCAGTATGGGTCTCGCTACGCTAATCAGGGGTTAGAAAAGCATTGTCAAGGCAATGCAGTTAGTTGTTGGCGGGTGAGTTTGGTGGGTTGCTTCAAAAGGGAAGGCTATAGCCAGTTAGCCTCTGCATTACCATTATCAGGGTTGGAAAACATCCTACTTGCACTGGAGACGGTCTTTCCGATGTCAGCCAGGGAGCGCAGGTTGGACTTCTTCGTCTGGTGCCGGTGTTTCCTGAGCAGCGTGTAGGTGACCTTGTCCTTCAGTTCTGGTTTCAAAAGCCCCGTCTCAATCTGATTGTCAACGATCATTTCTGTTGCACGCAGAGAAAGGGGTGAGGGAGAGGATGGTTAATCACAAAGCACAAACCTCAGCTACATCAAAAGAGAGCAGAGGGAGAGAGATGTATCATTCTTACCATACCTTGCAGAGGCTTTCTTTCCCATCTCAAAACCATCATCAGATTTTGCCATTTTACTTTTTATGGGAACCTCTGTTTGACCTTTCTTTGGAAACGGAACACAAGCATTTCCACCCAGCAAAACCCATCAGCCACCAACACATACATATCGCACCAAGCCTCCCTGCTGGTATTTCCATACACATCACCAATCCTATTCAAATCCACTGGAGCTGGGGTAGGATGGTTCTTAGTTCAGAGAGCGAACCTGCTCTGACCCTGAAGTTTTGCAAAGAAGCTACAACTGCATTGAACGTTCCAGTGTGCTCCCAAAAATAACACGGTAAAACTTCTATCAGACTCAACAAAGCCTGAGTTCACCTCGCAGGCCCCCAGTAAAACCTAATCTAATGACAGGAAGGAGTGCTGGGGACAAGGAACTAATTAAATCACTCTCAGAGCTGAAGCGACGGTGACTACAAAAGGCAGAACTTGCTCCAACTGTCACAGGACGTTTCATATGGCTTTGCCTTTACCGAATCACCAGGATTAAAAAGGCTCCTACCCCACTGCAAGGACTGCTCACTTCCCATCAATCTTCTCCTCTCTGCTCTCCCGTCCCAGAGGAAGAAGGAAAAAGACAGACAGATATATTAAGACTCTCTATTGCGCATTAAATCTCACATTAAGTTGTTCCCTTGATGACTTCAGTCAACGCACTGTCCCCCAAGGGCAGTGGCAGCTCTGATTTGTCTACTGGTAACTTTTATTTGTGCTAATAATAAAAGTTATAAGAAAGGGGATGCAGAACATGCATCACATTTGCTAAATCAGTGTCAGAAAGTCGTCCTCTATAGCCACCCAAGAATCAAAGCCTCTTCAGATCACAAGGGAACAAAGCTTAGCTCTTTCCTCCATCTGGGAAAAGGACAGTGCTGTGCATGTCTGTACGGGTGCACACAATGCTGGGCAAAAGGTTTATTTCTCTAAAGTGCCTTTTTCCTGGAAGCTGTTGTTTGTATTTATTGTTAGTGATTTTTGGAACACTTCGTTCAGAACACCATGTCTGTCCTCACCAAGCTTGTCCTTCTCCACATCTCCACCTTCCCTTCCGTGTTCTTGACACAACACAAATCAACCAAAAGAGCTCTTGGAGTTTCTCCTTCCTGGGTGTCACTACCAGACCCAACCAAGTGATCGTGATTAAATAATTCTGGAAACCAAGTCTGCAGGCGTATTGGACATCCCTCTCTATTGGATTAAGGGTCTGGACCAGCAAAACGACCCCCCTTATGACGGTGCTACAGCAACAGCAGCCACTGATTCATAATTTAATCTCCCAGAAATTAGATTTTTATCCTTCGAAGAAGGATATTGGAGGGGACATCTCCAAGTGACTTCAAAAAGAAATTTAATGTTTGAGGGCTAACGTTTGGACCACTGCCATCAGCCACTGTCTTCTGAATCACGTGCAGCTGCAGTGTAAAGCTTCAGAGGCTTTGGGTTTTTTTTTTTTTAAGCTGTGAATTTGGATACACAGACACAAAAACTAAGGAAGATCAATGCCACCATAAGTACCTACAAAGCTAAAACTTTGTAGGTAACATCAGAGGCACCTTTTGTAATTCCAAGTCTTACAAACTAGTGCAACACAGGATATATGACAATTCCATGCCAGGACAATTTGGAGTTTGCTTCCTGAGACTGTAATTCAAAGCACTGAGGGATTTTTGTGGGGGGTCGGTGTTATTTCATGTTGCTCTTCCACACCTCTTCCCTCAATGTTGTGGCTGAATGCACTTCTCACACGTCATCGTGAACGTGGTATAGCCCTCAACGATGTCACTAAGCATCATCCCAGGCCATGACTACTTTGACTGCAAAAAGTCTGCCGCCCTACTCCACAGTGAGGCATCAGCCAGTCCTGCAGCTGCACTTTACTGGCCTTTGCTGGAGGGGAGCACCCCAGCTCAGAGCCTCACCTGCCTCCAGTGGCCCTCGGACCTCACCCAAGAGCAGACTATGGTCCGACCCCGTGGGCCAAAAGAGAGAGGTGGCCTTTTACACATTACATTTCCTATGGGAAACGTGAGTCAGGTCACTGTACACTATCCCTTTCGCACACACCTAGTGGTATAACTAAGGATTCTGCTTCAAGATCCAAACCAGTCTGTATCATCATCAAAAAGCAGTTCAAGGTAGGCATTAATTATCACCAGTGTTGATTTTTCTATTCTTCTTCCTGAATTGAGAACAACTCTTTTCATTTATCTGTTATCCTTCTCCACATACTTTCTAGTTTTCCCTGTTATTCCTTGGAGAATTATTTCTTTATTTTCCTGCCCAGGGCAGTGGTGGAGTCTCCATCCCTGGAGGGGTTCAAAAAATGTGTGGCCGTGGCACTTTGGGACATGGTTTAGCAGGTATAGTGAAGTTTGTCTGGTGGTTGGACTGGATGAGCTGAAAGGGCTTTTCCAACCTCAATGATTCTAGGATTCTAGGATTCTCTTTTATCTTTTTCATTAAAACCATCAGTGAAACCATCATTGGGGTTAACACAAATCTGTAAAGAATAGCTGAGGGAAAGAACTGAGGCAGCTTTACTTACCCACCACCTGTGGGAGAGAAGAGGCCTCCATATCCAGCATGATTGAGCCTTTCTCTATACACGTCCTTAACTCAAACAAGCTGTGCAGGGACAAGGTGGCCACATGAGGTTTGCTCCATCGCTCCCCACCTTGTTCGACCTTCTCCTCAAACTTGATCCACCTATGAGTGGGCAGAGCAATGAGGCCGTGTTAGGTGTTAGCTCCTTGCAGGCACACATCTCTGGAAGCAGCGACACAACTGAACCATCACCGCATACCAGCAAGTTCAAGCACACACATTTGCCCACACAGCTCCGAGGCTGCAAATCCAAGCTCAAGTTGCAGAGGCTTAATGAGTTGGTATGTGTCAGTTGGGTGGTGATAATGCTCTGCCTGCTGGTCAACTACCGCAAACGTGAGGTAAAACATGTTATTTTAATAGCTTTCACCAAGACTTAAACTAACACGCGTTAGCTGACGTTTGCTCCAGGCCAAGAGTACACGGGCAGCTTCGGCAACTCCGCTGAGACCCGGACATTCTCTCCCTGGTCGGCACATCCAGATCCTGCATTAAACCAACAGCAACAACTCAATTGCTGTTTTGCCAGACCCAACGGAGAGAAGGGCAGGTCATTACATAAACACATAATCTCAAGTGAGAAGGGCTGAGCACCACAATTCCATGAAAAGAAGAAGAGAAAATCAGCATTTCTGGAAACAAGGTGACTCATATTTGCCCATAAGATCTGAAAACTGCCAGAACTCAGCAGGACTGAACACTACAGGCTGGCATGAGGCAGAGGATGGAGGAGGGGAGCACATCCCAACCAAAGCTGAAGATGGTTTCAGCCGAACAAGCAAGCCACCACAGAAAAAAAAAACAAATTAAGGGGTTCGTTCCTTCCCTCTGCTCTCCAGCAGTTGTTTAATCATTTAACAAAGCGGGTCTGGAAAAAACAAAAAGCTCATCTCTAGTTGAAGATTAGAGCAAAGGTTAAATCCTGGTCTGTGCAAAATACTTGTTACACCCCTAAATCCCTGTCCTAACAGCAGGTGAGCAGGAGGTCTCACCCCACCTCCACCTCCAGGCTTGACCCTGTCCTTGGCTCCGCTGCCCCCAGCCTGGGAGGGAGCGAACAGCTCCTTCAGCACCACTCCAGGAGGAGCTTTCCCCAACTCTGACCTTCGCTGCACTAGGAAAGGAGGGGATTTACCTCCCTTTAAGGCAGCACCCAGCCCTGGCCTTGGCATGAGCTGGGACTATGGGAAAAGGAGGATGTTTTAATATCAAATTGCAAAGCCCAAGTGGTTTTCCAGCCTGTCCTGAGAAAACCCATGGCAGGAGGGTTTGGAACTGGATGGACTTTAAGGGCTTTTCTATGCTTAATAAACCCTAACCACCACCTCACAGTCCTTTCATCTCTTTTGTTGCTATCTCGTGATGTTTCTACCATCTCCCTGCCTTATACAATGATGATTCCCATGCTATGGACAACACATCTTGGTCTTCAAATGAGCCTCAAAATACCCTAGTGGCCTCCAGCTGCTTCTTTTCCTTTTCCTAGCCTGCTCTGTATCCTGTAAGTACTGCTAAAAAGCAAACATTCACACCTTAGTGCAAGAACTTGTCCATCCGCACTAGGTAAATTGATTGTAAGCATCAACAAAATGAAGGAGCACCGAAGTGACCCAAAACTTCAGGTTACCTTTTAACAGGAATAAACCTTCCCTTTTACTGCTGTTTCTAATGGGCTTTGTTGGGAATCCCTGTGTACACTAAGGATGCCTTTCCAAAGTGGCCCTTTGTTGTGACCCACAGCCCAACACCATGAGGTGCTAACAGGCAAGAGGAACGCTCAGAGGAATGGGACATCCTCAAGCCCTGGCCATGGGCTGATCCTAACTATACTCAGAAATGTCACCAAGTGCAGGGGGGACAACAAAAACCCATTCATACCGGGGTTGCAAAACAGCTGAAGGAATGTGAATCAAGAACCAAGATGGGCAACTTAAGGTCCCCTTCTGAAAACACCTTTTAATCGGTAGCTTTAAGGTTCTTGCTAGAAATTTCCTGTGACATGTCCCAGTGATGTTTCTATTGACCAGGACAGCTCTGAAAGGGTCAGTATCACTTACTAAACCCCATTTAATACAAACATCCTTCCAAGTCTTAGCCTAGAGACCTGCAGCTGCGTAGCTGCTGAAGCATCGAGCTTGCCAGCACTAGCTGGTATGTCCTGCAGCAGCAGCTGCTCTGTAGCTTACAGTGGTTTTGGTGTGCAGGATTAAATCATTTGAGGAAGAAAAATCCTGAGAAATCCTGAGCAATCACACACTCTGCAAGATGACTATCACCAAAATCACATGCAGGTCAGGAGGTTGGGCAAAGTTTAGGAATTACAGAGTTCCTCAACTAGGCACTTAAAGCTTTTGATGTATACAGGTATCTTTAAAGAGAATCACATATACAGCTCCATCTAGCACAAAAAGATGTGTGTAAACACACCAGAAATCAGCTGCCAGAGAAGAAGAAAACATCCCTTCTGCCACCTGACAGAGTACAGGCATGTGAGTGCAGGGGGGTGAACTCTATGGCCTGTGAAGATCCCTTCCAACCCAAAGCATTCCACGATTCCATGATTCTGTTCTATGATAACCCATCATAACGTCCTTTGAACACAAGAGTGGAGGTTTCTGGACAAAGAAACAGAAGGGCTTGGTGATCTGCCAACAGGACACCAGGCATCTTTCCTCTGATGGCTGGATTTGTGGACTGAAGGAAAACAGAGCTTCCCAATATTCACACCATAAAGCAGAGACTGAAGAGCCTGCTTGATCAGAAATACCACGCTAAGGTCTGAATTGTGAAAAAGCTTTATCCTTTTTTAACTGCATTAAAACCCTTCTCAAAGACCTATGTGTGGAGAGAGGAAAGCAAATCTGGGCAGCACAGGGCACAAATGCAGGACTGACCTAATGATAAGGCAGAAGAAGAACAATAAAGGGAGAAGAAGATGGTCAACAAGTAAGGGGTTAGAGAGTAAAAGGTGGAAAGTCTTTAAAGACGTTCTCTAAGTGAGTGAGAAGTCAAAACAGAGAAAGATAAGTGGTGAAGGGCTGGTGGTGGAGTGGGTAAAGCACAGGGAAAGAAGATTAAGGTAGCAACATGGGCTAAGCAGGAACAGGGCAGGTGCCGTTGGGGATGGGAGTGGGAAAGGGCTCAGCCCAGCCACAAGAAAGGACAACAGAAAGACCCACGTTAAGCGAGGGGGATTGGAATAGGGAAGGCAGAGCGAGACTGCTCTCTGGGTGGGTGAGCACCACTTTCTAGTGGGATGTTTCAGGCCTTCACAGCCATTAGGGGTTTACCCTTTCAAGTAAACCTAAGACAATTATATTTTAACTATATAAAAAATCAAAACTTTATATAGCTGGAGGCTAAACAGAAGCCTTCAGGGGTGAATCCAACCCAATGGCTCTTTCGGTGATGTTGAGAACTAAACTGTACGTAACTAGTGTCAACCAGATCAAAAAACACATGGCTTTGGCATGAATTTTTTACCAAATCAACATCATCAAAGAAACAGACAGAGAATCTAACCAAGAAACTGAAAGCAGGCATACCAATCCAGCATTTAACACACACCTTGAATAATTTTCTCTGAAGAAAAACCCTTTAGTTTTTTTACTGATTTAAAATTAATTTCCTCAGTAACTCATGAGGAGAAGGACACAGTCAGAACTGCTCAGCTTGGAGTGTGCGGCGGGGTCAGGCTCCAACCTGCTTTTGGGCAATAGAACTGAAATCGCTCTGACCCACCTGCAGAAGCATTACTCAGGCACTGGTTTGTGAACACTCTGGCCAAGATGCTGTCATCCTTTCCAAAGCACTAACAAGCCCGTACATCTGTTGGCTCTCCAGAAGCAAACTGGTCAAATAAACCCCTGGAGGTGTTCAAGGGCAGGTTGGATGGGGCTTTGAGCACCCTGATCCAGTGGGAGGTGTCCCTGTCAATGGCAGGGGGATGGAATTGGATGGGCTTTGAGGTCCCTTCCAACCCAAACAATTCCATGATTCTATGATCTAGCAGTCTATTTTGTCCTAGAGTTTATTTTAAAGGAATATTTAAACAAAATCCTTGATTTCTCTCATTCATCAATGGAAGGTGATCGGAACTACACAGGCTCCTTTTGATAGCACAGATATTACCCAACTGAATGCTAAATAGGCATTTCCCACAGGAGGCCCTGCACAGCTGTCCTTCACTTTTGGAGTAAAAGAAAACCAACCCACCTTGCAGTCTCCTTCCACTCCATCTCTTGTCCGTCGATGGCCAGAAGTTCATCCAGCTCAGTGAAGAGCTGCGGGGGTGCCGGGCTGTCATCTTCCTCTCCAAGGATGAAGCGGATGCGTTCGGCAGCGGGGGAGACTACAGAGGTGAAAATACTGCGGTTAAGGGCCTGACAGATGATGAGGGACGTGCGGCTCCTCTCCTTCCCCTTTTCCCCAAAGCCATTCAGCTGCTTCTCCAGGCTGTCCTTCCCATTTGACATCCTAGTCGCTGCCGACAGAGGGGCGTGAGCAAGGGTACCTTTATCTCCTTCTCTCCCCTTCCTTGCCTCTTAACTTCTTAAAAGTACAAGCTGGGAGTAAAGTTCAGGAAACCTTGTCTCTTTCTACAGTCCTTAACTCTCACAGCAATTTGCAGCCCTTGTAAAAAAAGTGCTATCGAGCTCAAACCCAATACGCTCTACGGTGCGTGCCCGAGGACCTTGAGTACTCTGATCAGCTGAGATCCTTCGCCCCCGTTTTTATATGACGTCAAACCAGTTTCAACCAAACTCTTCCAGGGCTTGCTGTGGCACCATCCCATAGCTGGCTTTCCCCTCCCCACCAACAAGGCTCCAATTGGCCCTCCAGGCAGGCTGGAAAATACAGGAATAGTTAACAGCAAGGTTGTCTCATCTATACATGAAGAATGCGACCCAACACATTTAGTCAGGCACCAGTGCACTGAGAAAAAACAACTGCTCCCATTGAGAGAAGAGTGCCCATGTAGGTAAAACCACGTCCAACACACACTCTTCTGATAGCACAGAAGTTCATTTGCATTATTAGCTCAATTAAAATTAGCAGAAACCCCTTCCTGGTTAAGAAATACTTGATTCAACATTACAAACCAAGACCATCCACATCCCAAGGCCCAACGGCATCTCCCAAAGGCAACTGGAGCTCACAACACAAGTCACCTTGCAGGAGGACGTCTTCGGGTCTACACATTCTTCTGATCATATCACCTTAAAACAAAGGTGATCACATGCAATTTTCAGACATACCTTCAGCTGATAGTTTATTAGCATTAGAGTTAAACAGCAGACTATGAACTTTGAACCGCAAAAACTCCTTTCTTTTCAAAAGATCAGCTGGCTGTTGCAAAATAATTAATTATAATAGGGGTCCAAACACCAGTGATTTCTCCAGAGTAAACAAAGTCTTGATTTGTAATGGGAAAAAAGGAACCTGCAAGAAACACGCCATTTCCTTCTTTTTTTTTGTTTTAAATAAACTTTCAAAGATTTCTTCCTCAATTACTCAGTAAATGTGGATACAACTCATTTCTCCATCAGTTTGGGTGATGATGCTTTCATAACATAAAACATATAAAATATATTTGCAGTCATTAATGCCCTCACAATTCCCCAGGCATCCAGGTGCACTGCCTCACGTTGGCTCTGCAGCTTGGGTGGGAGGGAGACCACTACAGGGATCCACACATCTGGAACCTCTGCGGCACTGGGGCCAGGACGGCAGCGAGAGCAGAGGCTGGTGAGCACCCTACCATCCACCAGGCTTTTGGCTTTAAATGGTTATAGAGGAGGCACCTGTCCCTTCTTTAACACCTCATCAAAACTGAGGAGCTCTTCAGAGCACAAGATGTTCTGCTGGACAGACTGGAAAGCCATTGCCTTCTCTCAAACGAGAGCAAGGACATCTACATGCTCCTCCTTTCTCCTGTCATGAAGTCCTTAGCAGTGTTGCCTTTCATCCCAGAAACACAATCCCACGAAGAACATCCATAAGAGCCCTGATCACCCTTTAGCAATAAAATAAATGTACACCCTACTGCTTGAAAAAGCCATGTGAAGAATAGCAAGTGGTTTGTGGAACAGCCTGTAAATGCCTGCAGACCTTCTGGAGCTCGTAAAGGCATTGGCTGCAGCCAATAGGGAAATTACCTCTTCTCAGTCATTTTGAAGTGGGTTTTTCACATGAAAGGGTTACCCTGATGCTCAATCCCATGACATGATAATTCCCCAAGCACCCACAATTCAACTGCAGGGTGATGGGAATTACAGAAATTCTCCCACCAACCTGTCCCTGCCTCCTCTGTCGCCCTTTCTTTCTGTTCTTCTTTCTTTTGTTTATCCTAATTTCCAATTAGCTGCATTTAGTAGAGATGATAAGGTTCAAAATCCAATTAGGAACTTTGCTGGGTCACAGGTCTCCTACCCCTTGCTTTGCCACATGTTCTTTATTGCGATTTTGTAGATTAATGGGCCGTTTATGGGTTGTTTATGTGCTCTCCTTAGCAAGGAGAACATAATTTCACCCTAATCCCCGGAGCGAACGCTGTGTGCTCAGTGTGGGATGGATGGCTGAACGTCAGGCTGGAGAATTGGAGAGCAAACAACCCGGAGGGTGAACTCTGCAGCACCCCCTGGCCGACCTTTGAGCACCAGCCCCGCCAGCCTGCCCCAGCCTTGACCATCACCTTCGTTTCTACCTAATCTGTCCAGCTCAGGAGCTGCTGGAACCAGCACTGTTAACGATGGGATCAGCTGCCACCGCTGCTAGGTCTTTTTAGTATTGTTGTCCTTGCTGTCTCATGCAAGAAACAACCTGATGATCAACAGACGCATGCAAGCAGAGAAAATGCTAATCCATAAATTTAACAGAATCACAGAATGCTTTGGATTGGAAGGGACCTTAAAGCCCACCCAGTTCCATCCCGCTGCCATGGGCAGGGACATCTCCCTCTGGATCAGATTGCTCAAAGCCCCATGCCACCTGGCCTTGAAGACCTCCAGGGATGGGGCAGCCACGACTTCTCTGGGCAACCTGGGCCAGTGTTTCACGGTAAAAAATTTCTCCCTACTATCTAATCCAAAACTCTCCTCTTTTAGCTTCAAACCATTCCCCCTTGTCCTATCCCTGCCCTCCCTGATCAAGAGCCCCTCCCTAGCTTCCTTGTAGCCCCTTTCAGTACTGGAAGGCTACTCTAAGGTCCAGAAATGAACACAGGACTCCAGGTGATGGCTAGGATTATACTTTTTCCCCCATATGGGAGAGGAATTATGGCATTAATTGCAGCTGGTACAATGCTCAAATGCAACATTTAACCAGACGCATTGTCATCCCCAAGTGACACCTCATTCCTCCCCCTTTTCCCTTCCCTGTTCTTGTGTTCAGCCACAAGCAGTCCACGGGGCCATTTATAAAATACATCATTTGCAGGAGAGAATGAACACATCAGCAGTTTCTCCTGGTTCAGTTCAGGACAATTAAGAGCACAATTTATACCCTCGGGTTCCCAAAGGCAAAATCAATCTCCATCAACAGAGAGAGAAATCTCAGTGAACTCAGATATGGAGAGTGACACGTTCTAGCATGACAACCTCTCATCAGCCACGATGTCAGTCCCACTCCTGCGACTGCTGGCTCTGGTGGGGGAGCCCTCCCTCACTGCCGAGCGTGATGGAAGAGCAGGCGCTGTGCCTGTGGTGCTCGTGGAGGCCGAGGGCCTTGGTGGTATCAGCGAGTATCCCAAAGCCACCTCCTGCTTCAGTGACGAGTTACACTTGCCTTGCTTGTTGTGGGTGGGAGACAGGGTGTAAGATGCTCCCTTGGGGTGTTGTACCACTAAAGCAGCCTCTTCTCACCAATCAACATGGGTTCCCTCCTGGTTTTCAGATTGCTGTTTCCAGTGATGTCTCTAAATACGCTTGGCCCT
This sequence comes from Dromococcyx pavoninus, assembly GCA_033558185.1. NCBI lineage: Eukaryota > Metazoa > Chordata > Aves > Cuculiformes > Neomorphidae > Dromococcyx > Dromococcyx pavoninus. Next base: position 146,030 of record JAUMJL010000712.1, read on the forward strand.
GCACCTCAGTCAAGCTTCCTCCACTCAAGAGACCATTCAACATGAAGTTCTCCGTCCTCTGAAGCACAGCAGCAGCTACCAACACCCCCAGGAGACCTGGCACAAATCCTTCCCCAAAGCCTGTGGTAAAGCTATCAAGCCAGGCTATTTGTTAACCATGCTTTCCAAATACACTTATTAAAACAGGACCTGATTAGAACTGCCATTAATTCCTGGGATTGCCCTCCCTCACCAAGGCTCAGCTCCAATCCAGCTGAAGGCAGAGCGAGCTATAACAAAGTGATACATCTGCACAGCCACTTTTATCAGATTTAAAGTCATTTTCTTTCTAGTTTAGCTGACTGCGCTTCCAAAATTAATCCATTCCCAAAACAAATTTAATTGTGCACTAACCCCTATACAAGGACCTTATGCAGGTTAGTAATTTCCCTAATGATTTATACCTGTCAGTCACTTTCCCGACCCTTCTTGCATAGTGAAGCCCTAGAGCTGGAGAGCTTTTATATGTAATTCAAGGCACTACCTTGGGGTAAGTTTCTGCTGAGGTAACTGATGCCACACTCCCACGCTCCAGCCAGCAGGACCAGGCAGTTCTACTGTTCTACCTGCTGACAACAACAGCCCCTGCTCTCTCCAGGCGTCATGCTTCACAGATCACAAGCAGTGGAACACAAGCACGGAGCTCTTCAGCCTAGTGATGTTGCCAAACTGCTCCTAAAGATGGGACACTGTGGAAAAAGCCAGCTCACCTGAATTTTCATTATCCCTTCGTACAGCTTCCAGCTGCAGGGCAGACTGTGGACACCTCCTATCTCCGCGTGACCCCTTTCACAACAGGGATGTCATCAGAAGCAGCAGCAACCTGGCCCAGTGTTGATAATACATTGCAGATAAGCCCAGAATTCACAGTATTTTGATTTGCAGTGAGGTTCTTGCTCTGCATCCACCTGGCTTCATTAATATCAGCAAGAGTTTGTTCAGTTACTCAGCTGGGCAAAACTTGTGGAGCAACAGCTTTGGAATCAAGACCAGGGTAAGATGTGACAATGAGAACAGGAGGTGAGATTTAAAAGCACCATCTAAGAGCAAGAAGGGATGGCTTTTATGGCTCACAGTTTCACCAGCTTCCTTGAAAGTCTAATCCAAATGGAGTCACATCTAAAACCAGTACGCGCTAAACATCATCATCTTGGACATCTTCACAGGTTCATGTACAGCATCTGCCACACTGAGCCAAGGCCACAGGGTAAGGCAAAGCACACTCTCCCAGCTCACTAGCAGCTCTCAGCAGCATTTCTGGAGTTCCCATTAGAGCCTAGCACACGGACTCACCCTGCTATTCCTGGGTAAGGACTGTTATCCCCATTACAGAAGAGAGAACAGTCAAATTAGGAAATACCAGCTTCTGCAGACCACCCTGGTGAGAACCAATTGCCTCATTCCCCAAGCGCCCTATCAAGTCAAAGCATCCTTGAGGGCTGCTGAAGAAGTCAACTGCACGAAGATCTACACCTCGTATCTGTTTCACAGGAATGCTTGCACCTGAGAATGTTGCTCAGCAACAGCACGTGGAGCCTTCCCCAGGCTCTGGATGACCACTTCTCCAGCCAATTAATCACTCTAAGCAGGTGTGAGGATTTCTGGTTTTCTTATTTTGTTCCTTTTCTTACAAAGATGCTCACTCTCTGACCTTGTACTCGACACTGTAAGGCAGATCAGACTTGTCCACCGGCTGGACTTGACTGCCTGCAGGGAACACTCACCCAGATCCCATCCTGGGCCACTTTCACAATTACAAGGTGCAAAAGCAGAGTTCAAGCTTCTTGATCCATCTTGAAGCAAATATCCTCCATCCCTTGACCATGACCCTTTCCAGCACATAATGAAGAACACTGACTGCATCTTGACTAATCCATTTGTTGCTGGACTATTGCACTGCATGGTTGCACTTCCCACCGTAAGCTCCGCTGCAGCATGTAGCACCTATTAAGTCTTGGATCTCCAAAAAGTCTTCGGCATTAGACAAATGTTTACTAATAACAGATTCCCTCAAGTGCCAGCAGAACGGCAGCTTTTATGTAATGATTTGCTGAGCGTTCTCAGTTCCCTTTTCCTTAAGTGCTGTTAAGATCACATACAAAAGTTTTGTCTACAGAAACTTTACTGAAACATTCCTTGGAGATATAAGGAACAGAAAATAGACCTTTCTCCCCAAAATGTCTCAAACACTCATCTGTAGATGACAGTTCATGTGGATAAAGCTTGGGATGTGGACAATCAGTTGGGCAACCTTTAAACAGCATCACGTAATGGAAAAGTCGATCGTTCTTAAAAGTCACTGCCTATAAAAGAAGAAAGACCGCTAATTCCAGCCACACGATTATGACAGAGAGGCCACTGCAGAGACCTCAAACCTAGAATCATAGAATCACTAAGGCTGGAAATGAGCTCTAAGCCCAACCAGTCCAACTGTCAGCCCAATACCACCCTGCCTGCTAAACCATGTCCCCAAGTAGCACATCCACATATTCTTTGAACCCTTCCAGGGATGGAGACCCCACCACTTCCCTGGGAAGCCTTGGCCAGGCCTTCACCACTCCTAATACGCAATCTAAACCTCCCCTGGCACAACTTGAGGCCATTTCCTCTCATCCTGTTGCCTGCCACTTGGGAGAAGAGACCAGCACCCACCTCACCACGATCTCCTTTCCTGCAAAGAGCGATGAGGTCTCCCCTCAGCCTCTTCTGCTCCAGGCTAAACAGTCCAGGTTCCTCATGAACATTTCCCAAGATGGTTCCACTCAAGAGACACTGCCAATAACTGTCCTCACCAACTGTCTGGTTCTCCAGCCGCAGACAATGATATCAGTGTAGCACGTCTGGGGCAGATCCCACACGTGATGCATTATTGATGGTCTCCCACAGACACACAATCAGCGAGTTGAGCCCATTTGAATACTTAATATATTAACAACATGAATCCCTGTCTGCTCAAATCAACGCAAGGTTCCACTGCTCTCAAGGGTGTCTGTAGACCACACAATTCTCTGTGGGTACACTGGATGCTAACCAGCACTGACTGGCTTCCAAACTGCTAGAAAAAAAGGAAATTTCTCTATCATTTTTTTTAATTTTCTAGATTTACCCAGTGCCATTTTTAATTACATCAAAGGCAGCAATGCCTCCAACACTTCTTTTTACCCAGCCTGTGCCCTGTAACAAACTGCACTGTTCAGAAGCCTTGGCTTGGTAGGAACTCCGCACTAAGCCATGCACTACAAAACAGGGATAACAACGGTATTTTTGGCCAAGCCCTGGAGGTCAGCCACCTTCCTTCAAGTTGTGTGAAACTGCTACAGCAGCACATTTTTAAGGAGCTGTTACTGAGCAGCTGCCAAAAGGTTTTAATGAAGAAAAAGCAGCATCTAGAGAAAGGCTGGCTTTGTCCTGAGCTCTGTCACCTAGAGAAGGGATGCTCCCTGGCATCACACCTTCCTTGCACCCAAGGAGCAGTCAAGGCTCCAGTTAAACCATTTAGCAGCATGGTAGTTGCCATATATAACAGAGTTCAAAACCTGCTCCCTAATTCTCAGTTGTTTTCTTCTGCTTTGGCTTTTTGCCATTTGTCTTTTTAAAGTAGCAGGTCTTTCAGAGTCTCTCACAGTGGTGTGTGCTGTTTACCTCTCTGGAATCCTGCTGGGGGCATATTCGAGCATCTTAAACATCTTAATCACAGCAGAGACCACACACGGCTCCGTCCATACTTCTGTGGCCATCAACATGGGCACAACGCAACTGCCCAACCGAAGTCAGCACTAGAGAAAGCTCCTGCTCCTCTGGTGAGCAAAAAAGATACAATTTTCATAAAATCATAGAATGATGAAATGGTTTGGCGTCAGAAGGAACCTCAAAGCCCATCCAGTTCCACCCCCCTGTGCCATGGGCATGGACACCTCCCACTGGATCAGGGTGCTCAAAGCCCCATCCAACCTGGCCTTGAACACCTCCAGGGATGGGGCAGCCACGACTGCTCTGGGCAACCTGTGCCAGGTCATCCCCATATTTTCTTTTCTGGTGCCGTAATGTGGCTCCCTCAAAGCCCGTTTTAAAGCTGTCCTGATGGGATGCAGTCATTCCCTTGTCATTTCCTTGCATCAGCTCGAAGCCCTCCTGCCCCACCATTCATTCAGTTTACTACCTACCATTGCTCTGTGCTCCCTTTTATAGGGAGTGTTGAGAGCACAGGGACATTTTTAAGGACACAGATCTAAACTCTTTTATCTGAATTTAAGCTTCCATGCAGTGACAAGACAAAACTTCTCTTCCTTCCGTGTGCTTCCAAACCAGCCCTGCGGCTGCAACAGCCCCTTTTATGCCTATTAAGCTCTTCTCACAAGCAGGGTTTCATCATTGTCTATTTGTCCCATTCAATCAATCTCCACATCAGCTCCAACCATTTCAGCATTTCTAGAAGTCTTCTTCAGCAAGGGCTTGACACAAGAGCCTGACCGTGGAAGAAGACAGCCAAGGCCAAGCGTGCAGGGCTTTTAATCTTTCACTCCTGCAGTTTCCGTGGGTGCCGAGCCCTTCATCCCCTGGGTTTGCCATGTCTCCGCCTGAAATCGCGCCCATCTCTGTTGCCAGGCAGTGTTTCCAAGAACACTGAATGTTTCTGGCATCAAACACTTTTTGCTTTCAGCTCTATTCACCCCACCCCCTCCCCATTTTAAATGTTGCCAAACACCTCGTCCACTTCAGACATGGACAGAAAAACGCATTATTATTCCCTACAATCATTGCAGGAGATCAACTGGCGTACGAGAGTCACATACATGCCCTGCGAAGGTTCTGCAGGTTGGTATCTCATCCTGATCACCTCCTTGCTTCAAACACCACACAGCAGGGACGCTACCAGCTCCCATCAGCTGAAAGGCTCAAAAGCACCAATTACGCTGGGGGAGAGCTAAAGAAATCAGGTCTGATTTTGCCATTGCCTGCATATAGGACCATTATTTGCGAGCTGAGTATTGATAGCTGGGTCCCACCCAAGCGGCTTCACTTGGCACAGGAGAGCCAGGGGTTAGGGACCAAAGCTGGGTACAGCAAACCTGGCAGAACACCCAACAGGACAAGAGCTAGAAAAGTGAATATTATTTTCAAGGCTGACAAATCACAGAATTATGGAATGGTTTGGGTTGGAAGGGATCTCAAAGTCCACCCAGTTCCACCCCCCTGCCATGGGCAGGGACACCTCCCATTGGATCAGGGTGATCAGAGACCCATCGAACCTGGCCTTCAACATCTCCAGGGATGGGCAGTCATGACTCTTCTGGGCAACATGTGCCAGGGCCTCGCCACCCTCATTGTGAAGGACTTCTTCCTAATGTCTAATCTAAATTTCCCCCCTCCCAATTTAAAACCATTCCCCCTCATCATATCACTCCATGCCCTTCTAAAAAGCCCCTCCCCAGCTTTCCTGGAGCTCCTTTCAGTACTAAAAGTCTGTTCTAAGGGCCCCCAAAAGCCTTCTCTTTGGAGACAAGGGATACCCGTTGGCTGTTCTGACAAATGCACATCTCCACACTATAAGCATTAATGTGTGAATCTGGTAGCCTAAATCCACTGGGAGCTCGGGAAGCCACGTGATCTTCAAGATCAACCAGAGTATGGCATCGGCCTCCTTTGGGATGCTTTGAAAATGTTGAGCTTTCCTTTTTTTCATCACCTTCTGAAAAGCTCCATTCAGTGCCAAACTGCCCCTGTGGCTCACAAAGGTTACCAGCTTTGTACCAACAGAGGTATAAAGCCAGCACAAAATTCGCACATCACATTCAACAGCATGGAGAGCAGCAGGATTTGGCCTGATGGAGCAACTACAAAACCAGTCAGTTTCATGTTTGGCTGTTGGTTTTCCTCACAGCTCCTTGCTGCAGCAAAGCAAGTTTGATCAAGTCATAAAATCACAGAATCGCTTGGTTGGAAAAGACCTTTGACATCATCGAGTCCAATCGTACCTGTCCACTACTAAACCATATTCCTGAGCACCTCATCTACCTTACTTCTAAACACCTCCAGGGGTGGGGACTCCTCCACCTCCTTGGGCAGCCTGTTCGATCCATCTCTTCAGACTCACACTTTGGGTGACCACACTCGTTCTGTATTTTAAGCCCTGATAAAAGCTTGTCTTCAGCACTTCCCTCACTTGGCATCCCTGCACACCTTAAGATCACCCTCATGATGCTGTCCCCGCCTGTTAGTAGTGTGGCAAAGCTTTTGGTGGCTAAAGAACTTCTCTGAGGGCATTTTCTTTTCCACTCCAAGTCAAATCAATTCAGAAACAGGCCTTTGCAATGGTGCTTCAGTAGTAGAAAGACCCTATTGAGGTACAGACACAATAACCTGTTTCGTTCCTGCCTTTAAAAATTAACTACCATTAACTCCAGGCTGGAAGCAGCTCTGGGACTGCCAGCAGCACCCCTCTTCCAACTGCCTTCCAGAAAGAAAAGCCTGATTCAACTCGTTCTCAAAAGCCTGCTGACATTTCTGCAGCTCTTGCTCTTCACGGGTTTCCCCTTGCAACGGCAAGCAGAGTTCAAGCTTCTGCTTCCTTTGTCCACTTGGCTTCAGAAACTCACCCCCACCTCCTACACAAGAAACCTCCACAGAACAAGATTATGCTGGAATAAACCAGGCTCGTTGGTTCATGAACGAGGTCTGCCCAAAGGTCGGTGCCTTCAGATGCGCCCCACTGCTCTGAAGCAAAATATAGACAGACCAGGACCTGCAAACCCATCACTCCATATAGGGGAAACCCAGTTGCTGGGCATCGCTTGCACAGGGAACTCGAAAGGTCACGTAGTTAGATCAAGCGCTGACAAGGGGTGCACTTGGGCCGTACTTTAAGCTCCCAAGTGGCAGATGACCTCTAATTAGTGAAGGGCAGGGAGGTAAACTGGCAGTGAAACTCAGCAGGCACTTCAGCAAATGTCAACAGCAAAACCAAATCATGGAAACATTAAGGCTGGAAAAGACCTCTCAGCTTATCCAGTCAAACTGTCAGCCCAAGCCCAACCCCAACGTGTCTGCTAAACCATGCCCTACAGTGCCACCTCTAATGTGTTCTGAACCCCTCCAGGGATGGAGACTCCACCACTGCCCTGGGCAGCCTGTTCCAATAAAATGTTGGAGAAAGCAAAATAAGTTGAGATAAAAGTAGTTTGCAAAACAAACAAACAAAACAACAAAAAAACTAATGAGAAGGCCAATGAAACATTCATGAAAAGCAAGGTCAGGCTCGCCATGTCTTCCCTGTCCACTGGCCACATTTTCACAGAATCACAAAACAATTTGGATTGGAAAGGACCTCAAAGCCCATCCAGTTCCATCTCCCTGCCATGGGCAGGGACACCTCCCACTGGATCAGGGTGCTCCAAGACCCATCCATCCTGGCCTTGAAGACCTCCAGGGATGGGGCAGCCACCACTTCTCTGTGCCAGGGCTTCCCCACCCTCACAGGAAAATATTTCTTCCTAATATCTCGTCTCAATCTCCCCTCTTTCAGCTTAATTTTGTGGTTGACCCTGGTGTCTATGGTGCTGAAGAGGAACAAGCTTTTCTCATCAGGCTCCGAAGCACAAAGAGGAAAATGGACTCAGGCAGGACAACAGCACTGTTGGATTTGCTAAGGACTCTCCTATACTGGAAGGTGATTTTACTGCTTTAAGCACATTTCTGTAATTTAATCAACCAAACAGAAGTATAAAATATTTCCACTTTTGGGATAGAAACACACACAAGGTCTATACTGGTAAAATTCTATGCAAGAAAAATAACAGAGCACTATCGAAGAGGTTTATGCAGCGAAACCAAGCATGGGCCAGGGTTCAGTGAGTGCACTGTAATTAAAATCAATGTATGCAGAAAATGGATATTGCCAAAAGTGAGGGAAGAGGAAGCTCATTCAAACAAATCCTTTTTTTCACAGAAAAATGAGAAATTTGGTATCTAGACACATATTTGGAGACTGCTTGTGGAATGCAGAGTGAGCCATGCATGGACAGACTTGCACAAAAACCACAGAGAGACTCAAGAGCAGGAAGGAAGTACAAATACTATGAATAAGGGGCAAAGCCCCACTTGCCTGGACCACTCAAAAACATCTTTCATACAACTCCCTGAGAGGAGGTTGTGGTGAAGTGGGTGCTGGTCTCATCTCCCAAGTAACAAGCGATAGGATGAGAGGAAATGGTCTCAAGTTGCATCAGGGGAGGTTTAGGTTGGATATTAGGAGTGAAGCACTGGCAAAGGCTGCCCAGGGCAGCAGTGGAAAATCCATCCCTGGAGGGGTTCAAAAAGTGTGTAGATCTGGCACTTTGGGACATGGTTTAGTACACATGCTGACATTCTGTTGATGGTTGGATTGGGAGAGTTCAGAGGGCTTTTCCAACCTTAACGATTCTATGATTCTAAGCCCAGGTCAGAGCAAAACCAGCAAACATGAAACATAAGGAAGGTCCAACCAAAACCAGGAGAATAAGTACAAATGGCATATAAGGAGAAAGAATTATTTCAGCCTGTTAGCACAGGAGCTTGCGAACCGGTGGGTGAGCTGGACCACCTCGGAGTGAGACAGCCAGTTAAGAGGATTAAAGATCCTGCAGCCAAGCAATCCCGCTGCTCCATGTGAACTTTCAGCATGTAGGTGGGTGAAAGACACCCCACTTCTCTCAAAGGCTCACACAGGAGGGTAGCTGCAGAAAGGGAGAGATGAATGCAGATAAACTGAGATGAACTCAATTCTTGTGCTCACAAGACCCTGAGGTCTTACCGAGATCCTGAACATTTTGAACATGAAACCAAAAATAATCCATTTTGGAACTCGCCAGGAATTGGTGTCCCGCTAATTTAACACCTTTACCTCAGGAGAGCACCCACTGCAGCAGAAACAAACCCATTATTTTATATATTATCTGATTTCCACACCTTTCCAGACTGCAGGTGCTGCCCTTTGGAGGTTTGCTACTGCTGCTCCACCACCCTGCAGGTTCAGAAACACAAGGTTAGTGTGCCTTTATTTTTCTGCCACCGCTAAAACCCCGGTGAACCGGAGCTGCCACAGCCTGTCCAGACTCACATGGACCAGGCTTTTGGTAGTTAAAACCAAAGCCATTAGCAGAGTTCTGGGAACCAAAGCCCTGCTTAAGCACATTTTTTTCCTCTTTCTTTTAAGCTCCTAAATGCAACTTTAGCAATTATTGGTTTATGTAATTGCCTAACATTTAATGTTCACAGCAACATTTTACAACTCATTTACATGTAGTTCACTAAATGCTTTAGGGTTAATTGGTCTTTTGACGTGCATTAAGCAGCTTGTTAATTATTAGACAGCAAGGAGGAAAAAACAAGTAGGAGGTCAGGTTGAGGATGGCTTGGGCTGAACAGAAGGGCGGCCTGTAATTAGCAAAATGCAGAGGGGGAGTTTTGCCTAAGCATTAACCTTCCTAAAGGTCAATACCATGTCAGCCCCAATGCCATCAGCCATGAGAGAATGGTGTATTTTACAGGATCATCTCCTTTGTTCCGCCTGCGAGGAGGAGGATACAACAGGATTCATTGACTGGCTTCATTGCTTACAGCATGGGAGGTGAAGATGAAACCATAGGCAAAGAGAGCAAGAAGATGCAATTCCTTGTGCCTGGCATGAAGATCGTAACAGGGAAAACCAAAATTTTCGATCACATTTCAGACAAGTGGTTGAGTCACCATCCCTGGAGGAATTATTTAAAAGCAAACTGAAATATTTTACAGTTATGTACTGTTATGCTCCTTATAGGTCCCTTCTAACTCGAGATGTTCTCTGAGTCTATGATTTAAAAGACAGGTAGATGATGAGCTCAGGGATATGGTTTAAAACAGTTGGACTTGATGATCTCAAAGATCTTTTCCAACTAAATGATTCTATGATTCTACATGGGTGGAACAAGGAATGCAAGGAGGATTCAGAGGGATGTTTTCCAGAACCACCTCTAGATGACCAAAATCAAGCAGTTTCTTGGTTAGAGCCCACTCAGGTCATATTTCAATACCATGTTGTGGCACAACCAATCGTGTACCATACATGCTAAAAAGTAACCCCAGGACATCAAGGCATTCTCTGCTCCAACCACTGTCAGCCCAGACGCATTCTAAGAGATCAGAATGGGGCTCTATTTCATCTGCAGTTCTACCAAATGAAAGAGTGCTTTGGACATGATATCATAAAAAGAAATCAACATTAATAACTTAATTAGCAAGTTGGCCCTGCTTTGAGCAGAGGTTTGGACCAGATGACCTCCCTAGGAGCCTTCCAAGGCAATTTACTCTCTTCCATTAGTGACCTCCCCATACAGCTAATCTCCGCCTCAGTTATCACATCTGCTGCCCCAACGGGAGCGCTCTGCCAGGTTTTCAGAACAACTTGCAGTAATGAAGAGAGCGGAAGCCTCATGCTGGTTTTAATGATCTGCTTGGCATCATGGTCTGCAAGCTGAGATCAGAAACTCAAGTAACAAAAAGCCAGCTCTGTAGAGCTCTGCAAAAGCAATGCATCCAACTTGAAAAATTTATGTGCTGTCCCTTCCATGCAAAGTGTCCCCATGGCTTCATTTCACCAAATGCCCCAACTCCAGCTGCTTTGGCATTAATAAAGATGGAGTTCTTATTAACCGGGTATTCTGTGGCATCCCAAAACATTTTGTTGGGGAGTCTGGATGCTGCACAGACACACACCCAGTAGACTAACAGAGACACCAGGAGCCGTTAAATCAAATTGGCTTAGTCCAACAGTTGGACTTGATGACCTCGGAGGTCTTTTCCAACCTTAATGATTCTGTGATTCTGTGGCTGGAGACTGGGTTCAAAAGGCATGAGAGAAATCACACCGCTTGCATGGATATTCTCCTTTAGAATGGAAGCAGCCTTTACCAGATACATCTTGATTGGAGTTATTTCATACTTAACTCCACGAAGCAGCTCCTTTTCAGGACCCTCTGTGCTAACTGACTCTCTGGAAATACCCAGGGCTGCCTCAGCACACCCAACTGGGCTACCTCCACCTGCTGTCCCTCAAGACCAGTCAAAGGAAAACAGCAAAACAACTCCAGAACAAAACTGCTTCCGCTGCATTTGAACTTGACCAACTGAACATGGAATTGAATTCCACTTGTGCCTTTTAAATTTCTCAAAAATGGACCTCATTTGTAAATGAACTCCTAGAAGCAGAGTTGGCCTTACAGAGTGGTCAGGACATGAGCAAAACTAGGGAGGGGTGAGGAGGAGAGAACCAATCACCCAGGTACCACTGATAACCTTTTAACCAACTTGGGATAGAAAGGGCAAGCCAGAACAGAGCAGTGTTCTTCAAAACATATTCCATTGAAATGACATTTCCTCCAATGGAAATCGCTTTACAAACTCTGATCTCCTCAGAGTCATTAAACACTATCTTTATTGCTTTTTAATTGGCCCCACCGCATTTTAAACTGCTTTTGGAAAGTGTATTAGAAGTACATAAACAAGATGTGTTGCAACACAGAAATGTTAAAACACAGGAATTAAACAATAACTCTATAGTTTTACTGTTGCTCAAATTTCATTATGCAGAAATAAGGAATATACTTATTTTTTTAAAAAAATACTTGATTATTGAGACAGTATGAGTGTACAGCAAGTTTCTGCAAATCATTAATTATTATAACTCAGCATGGGTGCTGCTGCTTTGCTTCTGAGCACAGCAACACCCATGCACTCCAAGTGGGTTGAAGAACGGACGGCAATGACTCCCTTTCTGAGCTTGAATGATTTTTTGCTCCCAGCGCTTCAGCCACTCATTCCCCCTTCTGCTGGGATCAATGGATTGTGCTGGGACCAGCCCATTTTGCAAAGTCAGCTTAGTGCACAGTCACAAAACCAGTTAGACAAGACAACGGCCATGAAACCAGTTAGACAATGTCCATGCAACACAAGTGAGATGATGGCAATGCCACCAGTTAGACAACAGCTACACAACACCAGTTACATAATGGCCATGAAAACAGTTAGATGATGGCCACAACACCAGTTTGAATACCATGAAGGCAAGGGCAGGCACAGGAAGGAAGAGTCAAGGTGTGATGGGAGCCTGTACAGAAGAGGTGCCCCTGGCCAACAGGCGAAGCTGAAGCTCCAAACCAGGCACAGCAGCACGCTCCGCAGTTAAGCGACCTGGGACGGTGCTGTCACAAGTTCCCAGCCCCGCAGCTGGGCAGGGCTCAGTTCACAGCGATGCTGAAAGGACCTTGTCCCGATGCCAAGCGCACAGCCCGTGGGACAAGGGGAGCTTTGTCTCGCGTCCCCCTCCACCTCCCAGCACATGGGAAATGGCAGCAATCCCCTTGCCGAGGAGAACAACTCAGCTGAGTCACTCGGAATTACGGGCTTGCCAGGCTGGAGCCAAGACAGATTTCCAGTGTTTCTCAGGGCTGAACACAACCTTCTACTTTTAATGACTTGCCTTTTATCTTTAATAAGGGATTAGAAGTTATTTTTCCAGCTAATACCTTAAAATCCAGATAATCATAAAAGCAATCAGTAATACCCACTATATGTTAATTACTCATTTTCTTCTCGTCTCTTGTTGCCACGCTGTCACTCACATCCGTTAATTTGCCTGTAATAAGGTTGCAAATCTAAACCAACAAAAGGTTTTGGGTCCTCTGGGGGGGGTCACAGGTTTTGGGGGATTAACAACCGATTAGATCTGTGATGACAGGGAAGAAAAAATCAATACCTCTTCAAAACAGTGATTAAAATTATTCATGCTTCTGTCCAATCACTTGCTTTAAAATACTTTAAGAAACTGATTTAAGAAGTAACAAATGAAATCAAGACCTAAACTGCACCATCACCTACCAAGGACATGAAAACCGATAAGACAGCACCGAATAATGAGCAGAAAGTACCTGTTTGATCCTAAAGACTGGGGCAATCAAATTGCTAAACCCAAGTGGGAATCACTAACTAATCAAAATGGTTTGAGTTGGAAGGGACCTCAAAGCCCATGCAGTTCCACCCCCCTGCCATGGGCAGGGACACCTCCCATTGGATCAGGGTGCTCAAAGCCTCATCCAACCTGGCCTTGAACACCTCCAGGGATGGGAAAGCCACAACTTCCCTGGGCAACCTGTGCCAGGGCCTCACAACCCTTATTGTGAAGAATTTCCTCCTAATGTCCAATCTAAACCTTTCCCCTTCCAGTTTAAAGCCAAGACAAAGCAAAAGTGTTGAACTCGTTTGAGACAGCAGTGTCTCCTGTAGCATGGAGAGAATATTGCTGTTAGTTCACTTTTATTAAATTCTTCAGCTCATTAAAGAAATTAAATGGGAGGTGACAAACCAAGAGAGGTTCTTTTGCTTCTGAATTCAGAGCTCAAAAAGAAGGGGCAGGAAGAGGAGATCCATAGAGAACAGGGAATTCCACCAGCTCATTAGCTCAGATAAGGCTTCCCTTCGTTCCTAAAGCGATTTCAACTGGGGAAACCCAAACAACAACCCCCTCCAGCAGTTGCTCCACTACAAATAAAGGCAGCCTTCCCTGTGAATATTTAATTGAATTTCAATTTCCATCCACACAGAATTGGATAAAGATTATAAAAAAGGGAGTTCTCTCATCTCCAGCCAGACACCAGCACCAACACCTCAATTTGGCTATCTACAGCAGCATTTGCACACGAGCAGAGCTTGTGAGCTCCTCAGAGAGTCAAAGCAACGCAGCTGAGGGAGCGGTTTGGCTGTGCAGCCAGAGGTATCGGCTGAATGAGTCCCAGGCTTGATGATCCTTGTGGGTTTCTTCCAACTTAGGGCATTCAACAGCCCCAGTGACCATAACAGCAATTTAGAGATGCCTGCACTCTGTGCTGATACCCACACAGCGATGGTTAAATTTAGGTGCATGTGTTCTGCCTCTAGTAAATAAAAATGCAGTAGTTACCACTTGATAATGCACACAAATTAAAATGCTGAATAACTATAGATTGCATTATGGAATTTGGGCACATATTGCCAAGTGTGGTTGGCTGCCAAGATAGAATGATAGACCCAGTGTTGAAGAAATATCAGCAGTAAATCAATCACTGCAAATCAGCTTTCCTTAGGAAATCACAGAGTCAGACTAAAAACCATTATTAAAATTGAAGTTTCCTACTCGCTGACTCAAATCACCAGTGACACCACTTTTTTAAGGCAAACCAGGCTCCCTGGTGAACCAGCTCATTTATGACTTCAGCTGCTGACTTGGATTCTCCAGAGACGCACATTTTCATAGAATCATGGAATGGTTTGGGTTGGAAAGGACCTTAAAGCCCATTCACTTCCAACACCTCTGCCATGGGCAGAGACATCTCCCACTGGATCAGGATACTCAAGCTCATGGCTCTAGGAAAAAAGAAACATTACCCCAACCAGCCACCAAGCGAAGGAGCAGCCTGTGAGTGAGAGGTGGCCAAGCTGCAGAGGGGAAAGGAACTAATTGGAAGAACGTAATATAATGTAAGATATATTGATGTAAGAAATCTATTCATAATGTAATATATACAGTATATAATATAATAATATAATACATCCACCAAGGCACCCATGGACCCATTTGAGCCATGGACCCGTCTCAGCCACGGATTCATCCGAGCCCTGTCAGACTGCAGAATTTTAACAGTTTTATTTTCTTTTAAAAAGAGACAGAAAAAATATGTTAAGAAATACACAGTTGCTTTTCAGAGAAATAAAATTCCCCTCCTCCTCCTGTCCTCCAATTCAAAGTATTTGCTTAAAGGCAGAGGAATCTCCTGATTTCCTAATACTCACCATCAAAGTGATGGGCAAACCTTGCCAGGTATCCAGCTATGAAGCTCATCAATCTGTGTCCCTGAAATCCCCTTTTGAAGAGTCACCGCTCCTTGCTGCATCACCTACACTGAAGGAGTTTGGAAGAGGGAACTTGAAATTGTTTGGGAGTTTCATTTATTTCCAAGCGAGCACAGAATCATAGAATCATTAAGGTTGGAAAAGACCTCTAAGATTATGAAAGAATGGAAGTGGAAAACAGCTGTTGGATGCCACAAAAAAAATGGACAGACCTTTGCAACTGCAGTTTCCAAAAGAGAAGCCCAGATATCTACACCAAGTCTACAGCACTGGTGGATGAGGGAAGAGTAACTGACATCATCTATCTGGACTTGCGCATGACATTCTGGTCTCTAAATTGGAGAGATATGGATTTAATGGATGGACCACTCAGTGGATAAGGAATTGGCTGGATGGTCAGACTCAAAGAGTTGCGGTCAACAGCTCAATGTCCAAGTGGAGACTGGTGACAAGTCGTGTTCCGCACGGGTCAATATTGGGACTTGGGGTTGAAACTGGATGATCTTTAAGACCCCTTCCAACCCAAACCATTCCACGATTCTATGATATTAACTTGAAAACCACCTCCTAGAAGGGCCACATTCAGCTGTGCAGAGGAAAAGTTCCCAAGCCTTTGTTGCCTTCTGGTTTTAAAAGAAGAGTTCAAAGAGTCATGAAACGTTGCCTGCTGCTGCAGCACATGTGCAGTCAAACCGAGGACAGCACATGTGCTTGTAGATCAGCACCCATCTGTGCTCTTCCCCCGAGTTCTCAGGAAACAGATCGCATGCAGCAGCAAACTCGGAAACAGGAAAAAAAGTATAACATAATGAACCTGCCAGCCATCTGCTCTGGGTTGGACTGCAGCAGCACCTCCTCCACCCACCGGCTGCCATATGAAAAATGTGCTCCCCAACATCCGAACCTGACTGAACACCCTAAGGACAATGCCCAATACGTGCAAAAGCAACTTCAGAAGAGACAGGCAGGGACTGTATCCATCAAATGCATTAAAGAAAAGGACGTGTGGGAAAAATCAGAAACTGCTTTCCAGGTGTTTCTTAACTTTGTGGCAGTCGAGAAGCCATGGGAAGCAGACAACACTCGATTCCCTGCAGGTTCACAGACCTGGTCCAGATAAAAACAGCTTTTCTTCAAAACATGTTTGGTTTTTATCCCCCAAAGAGACAGGAAATTGCAAGCAATAAACTTCAAGGATTCCTTTTCTAAGATTACTGCATTTGAAAGCTGTCCTCAACTGGAAATTCTCATTTTAGGTTCATGTTTTGCATAACTGAAAGAAAATACGTGACCTTGATATGAAGTAAAATATTTCTTGCAAAATATTTACTCTTCTTGCTATGGAAAATCTGTCTGTTCTTCCCAAACGAAGGACAAGCAGCCCACAGTACTCGAAAAAACGTCACACTGCGTTTAATGGGAGAAGGATGTTTTCACAACAAGTGAAGCACTGACCTTATGTTTCGGAAGCCATGGGCTTCCAAGAACAGAGCATCTTCTCTCCTGCACCAAGTGTTGACTTGGCTACGTGGGCTTCTAACTGGCACTGCCTTTTCACTGTTGGGACAGAGAAAAGCACCACAGCAGTTCAACTTGGTCATGCACCCCCGAGCTCCCCACATGGTGGAAGAGGACAGCTCAGAGTCACCAGCCAGATGTGCAGGGGATCCTCTGTCTCACCACATCAGCTGTGGCCCTTGGACCTCAGGGAGGCCACCAGACGCCCCTGGTACCACGCTACCTCATCCCAGTCAGCTTAGAATGAAGCTGTCATAAACCACACGAGCAACACACCTACAGCAACATCAAGTTGGGTTCAAAACAAACTTAGCTAGAGCTAAAGGCTTCAACAGCCCAACACAGGAGACCTATGGGAAGCTGCTCTGTTAGGAGACAGAAAACTGATCTTACCTCCAGCCTGTGCCTAAGACCACAGCTGGGACACTCCAGGAAATACCTTTCCATATTTTTTCCTGCAATGAGCAGCAAGAAAACCAATGGCAAGCATGCTGCCTGGAAATGTGCACATAAAGCCAATGAATTCCTGTGTCCCTACAGCTCAATCCACACGCAGGCTGTGGAAAACCTGGGAACCCTCTGACTCCGCATGCCAGGTGACACAGCACCACTCCCCCTCAAGCCGTCACAAATGCAGTCTAGTCTCCAGAGATGTTCCCATACCCATCTCCTGGCTTTTCATGGCATAAAAAAACCCCATCTAAACCCGGGATATATCTGAGAAATAAGACACTTCTCAGCACCAAACCCAAAGCAGGCAGATAACCCTCTCAATAAGCACCGAAACAAGTACGCACACTTGCTCGCTTCTAGGACATTTCCCAAGTTCAGAAACACCAGTGTTAAGATTTTGTCTCCAAGATACCATTTGCCAAAGTGTTGCTCACACTCTGCTAAAACACCGCATGTCCATTGCCAGCAGGCAGAGCTTTGGATTCCCCCCCTCAGAGTTGCTGTCTCCTCTTTCCCCCCCTACAGCCTGACCCAAGAGAGACCAGACATCTTGAGATCATCAGTAGGTGCACTACTTCTCCACTTTTCCCTGAAGGCCCGTGTTGACGTCCACAGCAGATAGATCACCTGCAGAATCCAACTTTATGACGGGGTGTAAGGCGGAAGTTACCAGCACTCCTTCTTGCATAAAGCTCTTGGGAGGAGAAGGCCAACAGCATCCTGGCTTGGATCAGCCATAGTGCGGCCAGCAGAAGCAGGGCAGTGATTGCACCCCTGTACTCGGCGCTAGTGAGATTGTCCCTTGAATCCTGGGTTCAGTTTTGGGGCCCTCACTATCAGAAAAACACTGGAGCATGTCCAGAGAAGGGGAACAGAGTTAGGGAAGGGTCTGGGAGCGTCTGAGGGACCTGGGGCTGCTTAGCCTGGAGAAAAGGAGGCTGAGGGTATACCTTATCACTGTCTGTAGCTCCCTGAAAGGAGGTTGTGGTGAGGTCGGTGCTGGTCTCTTCTCCCAGGTAACAAGAGACTAGACGAGAAGAAATGGCCTCAAGTTGCACCAGGAGAGGTTTAGGTTGGATATTAGGAAAAAAATCTCTACTGAAAGAGTGGTGAAGTACTGGGAGAGACTGCCCAGGGCAGTGGTGGAGTCTCCATCCCTGGAGGGGCTGAAAGAACGTGTGGATGTGGCACTTTAGGACATGGTTTAGCAGGCACGGTGGTGTTGGGCTGACAGTTGGACTGGATAAGCTTAGAGGTCTTTTCCAATGCAGTAATTCTAGGATTTTCTCTCACAGATATCACCACTTTTAAATCAAGGGTGTTTGTCAGTGCACCAAATGCCACCTAACGTCTCAAGCTCTTTTAAAACTCATACTGAGGGCCTATCCTCTCACAACCTGAAGCTACGGTAGTAGCAGTGTCCAAATGATCAACCCACGCCAGAAACGAGTCACTGGCAGCAGCAGCTTCTGCACAAGCCACATCCAAATGAAAGCTGACCAGGCAAAAACCTGTGTTTCCATTTCTTACAAGCACCGAATTGAACAGCATCACCACCACTTCCAAACACTTCCAACAAGTCCAGTCAACAAGGGAAACAGGTTGCAATAAACACCATAAGCCTGACCCACAACAACCCATGATCAAAAAAGAGGCAAAATTGGAGAAGACAGTCAAAGACGAGGCACGTGGATACACATGCTGTGATCTCAGACTTCGTCAGCTGCAATGTTTAAATGCACAAAACAGTTCATAAATGTTATTCCCAACAAAAAGGACTTGCTGCAAAAACCAGAAGGAGCTTAAAATGCTTCTAGAAAGCTGCATTTGCTAATAAATATTTCACCAGCAGGATCACTTGGGTCATTAAATGGCAATATCTGTTAATGCTGTGATTTTTGCACCAGCAGTTCAACCAAAAGATGATGATGATGATGATGGTGATAAACCAGGAGTGAAGTCATTGAGCTGGTGACTTGGCTTCTGGAGCCATCCACTCACCACAACTTCAAGAACAGAGAGCAGAGGCAACCCCAACGCTCAGGGTCCCAAACTTCTCACACGAGCCCTCATTTCCTGATGAAACCTCAGAGCAAAGCAAAACATATATTTCCAAATTGCTCTGAAGACCAGCAGGCTTTGGCCAGAAGGAAATCAACTTCCCAAACGTCTGAATTTCAGTGTAACCCAGAAGTAGATCCTGTACTTCTCCATGTAAAGAAGATGGGTCAAAAGAAACACAAACACCTTTTCCGGTTGGTCTCAGCCTCACAATCCCAAAGTTGTGGTAAAATAATCATTACCATTATGATCACTAATCCTTCAAAACTGAAGAGCCGATATAAGCACGTATCGACAGAGCATTTACTATGTGTTGGATGAAGCTAGCAGCATTCCTGGAAGCAGTAAGTACACAACCCCTCTTCTCTCTCAGAAAGCAGCCATGTCCATATCTCACTACAGGGCACACGAATATTGCTTCAACTTTGATAGCTCGCTCTGTCTTCAAAGCCTTTCAATTTGATGAAAGCAGCCGCATTCCCTTCTGACAACAGGAATGAACAGGTCCTTCCCTGAAGCACTGCACCTTCCATCCCTCTGCCTGCTCACTCCAGGCCAAATTCCTTCGC
Source organism: Dromococcyx pavoninus (assembly GCA_033558185.1). Classification (NCBI taxonomy): domain Eukaryota; kingdom Metazoa; phylum Chordata; class Aves; order Cuculiformes; family Neomorphidae; genus Dromococcyx; species Dromococcyx pavoninus. Next base: position 165,565 of record JAUMJL010000712.1, read on the forward strand.
AGAACTGACTATAAACACAGGAACTTTGATCAATAGGTTATTGCCCATTATAGGGGTGCAATAACGGCTGTGGGATGAGGAAGCAAATACCCTGGTAATTTCCATCTTTAAGAAAGCACATAATTATGTTAACAAACCTACAAGGTCAGTCACAGGACCACTGAAAGAGTCAAAGCACAAACCCTGGATCAGCTCTAGATGTAAAGGAGTCAAAGCAATTATTCCCCCAACACCAAAATGACATTCACTTGCACTTGAGGGGTACCTATGTTCTCCCAAAGCACTCAGAGAGAGAATGAAGTCTACTAAAGGAAGGTCACCTTCTGGTGCAGAAGAGCAGTTTTGGAACATGTGGACCCAACAGACTATTCTTTACTGCAAACACTCTATATCCTCTTCTCTCAAAGGGCAAGGGAAAGCCCTCAATTTGTCAACAGGCACCATACCCACCATATTGTAGTAAAAAATGACACATCCAGAGCTTCCCAAGCCCTGCCAAGTCTCAGTTATGAGCCTCCAGATCCAACTGTTGTGAAATATGGGATGTCCTGACAGCCAACGCTTTCCATGAATGGTACCAGCTACAAGCTGGTAGCAGCGTTAAAGTCCTCTGCAGGACTTGGCTTCTCCATATGGAATTACCAGGGATACAGTTTGGATCTATTTTGCTCTCGTGACTGAAGAACGACCTTGTGCAAACACTGGGTAACACGACTTTCACTAGCAACCCTTACCCATTGCTGTCCTTTATGTTCTTTATATTTAACCCTCTCAGAATTAAGAAGCACCCTTCACTTCATAAGCATGAAAAACCCTTTACATCCTCCAGGCATAGGTTTCAGACAAAAATCCACATGTGTGACCATACTCACATGGAAAAAAGCATATTTTGAGATTGGAAATGAAAACTAAATGCAGAGAGAACAGTTGCTGGAGCAGCATGAACACCTCTGTCTCAGGCAGCTCTGGCCAAAGGGTTGGCAGGGTGGCAGTGCCTGCCATGAAGGATTGGCAGGGTGGGAATGACCACCATGAAGGGTTGGCATGGTGGCAGTGACCATCACAAGGTCTTGCTGGACATTTTCCACGTACGATAGAGTCAGCACATGCCCTTCCAGCAGCAGGTGAGAAGTCTTGCTCACTTGTGACTCAGAGAGGTCAGCAACTGCATCACCACTTCCAAGGGAAACTCAGAGCTGCTCATCGCCCTAACTTGGTCCCAGAAATAGTCAACTGGCAAAGCCATGCTGCTTGGATCATCCCAGTGCAGCAGAGCGACCCAAAGTGCTCCCTGAAACTGAGCCTTCTGCTAAGATTCCCCACATAGAGCAGCTCCTGTTTGGCAATCTATTTATATGAGCAGCCTGCAGAGTGCTTCAGCAGACACTTGGCTATAAATATGGATGTAAAGCTACTTGAAACAGCCAGGCTGCTCACATCTAACCCCAACTGTGGCTTTGCCTGCAGTTGGAAGCTTCTTCTTTATTGCCAAGGTATGAAAGGAACCCACAAGACAGAGAGCAATCTCATTGTGAAGGCAAGCAATTAATTAACAAGTCCTGCCCATTTTACATACACACGTGTGTACATTTGAAGTAGACCAGGTAAAAGAACTGGAAATCTTCCCTTTGCACCACTGAGTAAGTCACATTAACACAGCTGGAATGGAAACCAGAGTCAGGTTAGCAAAGGGAATCATAGAATAATGGAATGGTTTGGGTTGGAAGGGTCCTTAAAGATCATCCAGTTCCACCGTCCTGCCATAGGCAGGGACACCTCCCACTGGATCAGGGTGCTCAAAGCCCCATCCAACCTGACCTTGGACACCTCCAGGGATAGGGCAGCCACGACTACTCTGGGCAACCCATGCCAGGGCCTCAGCAGTCTCACTGTGAAGAGTTTCCTCCTAATGTCTAATCTACATCTTCCCCCTTCGAATTTAAAACCACCCAGTTGACAAAATTCAGCTCTAAACCCACACAGGAATAGTTTAAATCTGCCTGTCCTCTGGTTCCATCGCCATTTCTTTGGCCTTCCATGAGCTATATCCTTCAAGCCATAACATTCATTTCTCTGATACAGTTCATTCCCAAACAATCCCCATACCTTACAGCAGACATCAAACAACTGTTTTGGATGGCAATGCTGTTCCGCCATGAGGAATGCAGAGCATGTTTCAGCCCAACTTCTATGCAAAGCCTCAGCTAATCCCCCACGAGTGCTTTAGCTAGACTTGGCCAAAGGAACAATTGCTGCCATTAAATGAGTTTACACTGGTTGGTGGTGAGCACGTTCTTTCTGCAGAGCGAGCTCTTATTCCCACGATGAAATGCATGCTGGAATGAAGTCACCTGACTACAGTTCTTTATTTCTATGGACTCATCCTTCTGAAGTTTCCCATACCAGGTGATTTACATAGGAACAGGCTGGAACAAGCAAGCCATGAGCTACAAAGTAGGCAGAACAAGTCCCAGACAGATTAAGGGGAACCCAAATAAGAGCACATCCAATAGAATGGGGTCAGACACGTTCTCTAGGAATACCCAAAGCGCAAGGAAGAGTCCACGCCCAAGGGAACATTCCAGTCAGTGCTCTGCCTGCGAGGAAGGAGCAGGAAGCAGGCTTCCTCTTCTCCGCAGTGTCTGGATTCCACAGATTTGTGAGATGGCCCAGAAAGCTTTTAGAGACCCAAGGACCAAACGGCCGAAGTCACACATAGAGATCCTCCCACATCCATGAAACTCTTTCCTAGCCTCAATACTTCCATTACCTTTGTGGACTTGAAACCAAGCAGTTTCATGGGACTGCACATCTCCTCGCTGGGAGCAGATCCACCCCATCCACGTAACTGCCCCTGAATGGCTCCCAAAATTTTGTGGATCTAGCATTTGCCACCTCCCGAGTTTATCCTTTCGAGGCAGCTGTGATGAGCCAGTCTCACCACCAACAAAGAGACCAGGAAGTGTTTGATGCTGAAATATGACTCTCCCAGGACATGGTCACCATCCTATCACTGAGCACTTCCAGACACCTTGTGGACCACGTTCAGCCCTTTTGCTGAAGGTCCAACATCACTGCAAGGACACGGGTGCCGCCCATCCGGAGCTCTTCGAGCACATCTCTGTTTCAGACAGGGGATTCACAGAGGCACATTGCCCTCCACTCCTGTACAGTTCATGGAGAGACTCACTCAGCCAGGCTGTGGGCCACGGCAAAACCTTAATTTAGCTTCTCCCAGCCTGGGTGACACCTCTTCTTTGCCCAGATTTGGTGCAGGACACTTTGGAAGCATCCCAATACCTAAATCGGGATGTTCTCTTTTCACCACCTTCCTGATTCCTCTTTCCCATGAGCAGTGTTATTTAGCATGTCCTTCTTTTTCCCCAGTGATGATTCCCATCACAAGAGCTGCTTATCCATTTGAAAAACAACAATTAAATGCACTTCAAACCCACAGCACCACCAGTTCTCTACAGCCAAGGACCCAAGTAGGACTGTCAGCTTGGGTAATGACTCCCTGTACTGTGGACAGCAGGTCCATCTGCGATCTGCATCATCTTCCAGACCACATCTGCCCAGCTAACAGCCCAGCTCTTCCCTTTGGTGTGCAAACAGGTTTGGATACCGAGGCTTTCTGCTTCCTTTCAACATTCCAGCGTCCTTCAAATAACCACTGCTTTTACATCAGCAAAGCTCTTTGGTTCCAAGGAAAGGAAAGTGCAGATTTAACAGCTTTGCTGCTGATTCCAGGCTCTCCTCAGAGAAGTACAAGTACAGAATAAGGACACACATTTCACCTAGCAAAAAAAGCTCCCATGCAGCTTCAACACAGAGAAGCCAAGTTATTAATCAGAGCCTGAAACCCAAGCCGAGTAAGTCCCAGCGTTATGAGACTGCTCTTGGAGCACGAACACAGCAGAGTAACTGCTGGAGGTCTCCACAGCTCAGGATGCCCAAAATACCTCTCCTTTCATGCACAGCCATGCAATTCCCAGGGTATTACATACCCGTAGCTCTGAGCTAAATCAAACAACCCTCTTCAGCTAGATGAACTCAGTTCCCATTACTGTATTTAAATATCAAGGTCTCCACTTGGAAGGCAGACTTGAACACCAGCCTGACACCACATTCAGGTTGAGACTGGCCCATTCATCTGGTTCTGTACAAGCAGAAGGAAAGGCTCTGCAGATTTATGCATACTTTTATTTCCACCTAAATGCTGAGCTCTGCACTGCTCTTTCAGTGAGTACACAAACCACAAGGCACGATGCACGAAAAGGGATCTGCCTTTTTTGAGACATAAATTTGGTGATTCTATAAAGAACCATTTACATTTCAGCTCACATCTGTTTTCCTCTTCAGCTTTCAGATGACCAAGCTTCCCTACGCATCATTTGGATGCACTTATCATTATTTTACAGTTGACTCAGCGGGAAAGAAATCAGCACATCAATCCAGACGAAGACTGTCCTCTGCTTGAGCAGATGTTGGATCAGGATTCCAAGCCGAGCAGCACAGCCCACAGGTCTCAAAGCTCTCATTTCAGGTACCACGCAGATTGATTTTTATGAATACATCACTTTTCTGGGAAAGCTGACACTAACCAATGAGAAAGGAAATCATTTGCGATAATTAATGCACCAGTGCTGAGGCCTTTTCCACTCTGTCTTGTTTGTTCTTCAGGTTTTTGACACAAATTTCAGTGTAATTCCATTTCCTTTGGTAAAGGCTCTTTGGCTGCCAGTCCTTCAGGTCACAGGCGAAATAGTTCCTTTTGGCTTATCAGAGAGATAAAGGAATCAGAAGAGGTAAAAGAAAGGTAGTTCTTGCCCCTCAATAGGTTGTTGTTTCTTCAAGACATAAATACAAGCACACACAGCATCTGTTCCAATGCAACTTCCAACCAAGCTCACCATTTCTAAAATAACCCTGGGAGAGCAAGAAACCCAGGAGTGGGACTTTGGACCAGACCCGCAGCTGCAGAAGAGTCAGCCTGAACAGAAGTCTGTCCTCAAAAGCATTTGTGAGGTTATAATGAAGCTTTATATTTATACATATTTATTTTAGGGTCCTCGCTGATGCAAGTTGGAGCACTAGCAAGGCACAGACTGGAGCGATGTTCTGCAGGGAAGCAGAAAGAGCTCTGCTTTCAGCAGGGTATTCTGTACGCAACTCATTTACCTTTTCTTTTTATTAACATTCCCGTTTTCTCATACCAACCTATTGGCACCTGAGTAAAACAAATTTTTGGCCTCACGATCTCTGGTTCGCCCTCTGCATGTTTCTTAATCATCTAATTCCCTAACAGCTTCCTTGTGCAATCAAAATGATCTGCATTATCTGTGTGCCAGCCCAATCTGGAGGAGGAAATAAATGGCGGGGTGCCAAGAGGAGAAGGGAAAGGGCCCAGTAGTGTCTGGTATTAGGGAGAAGGGAGCAGCACTGCGGTTCTGCAGGCATCCCTACACCACCCAACCACGGTTTTGCTTAAATGCCTATTGATCCTATGTACGAGATCAGCAGCATCTGCTGCCATGCAGAGAGCAGCCATCTGCGCACTCGCTGCCCAAACCCACAATCCCAACTGGAGCAGGTTAGTAGGTCACGAACATAATGCTCTGCACCTCCTGGGGTGAGAGGAGACTCAGCTCCACACTGTGGGAAGCATTCAGAGACCCACTTTTACCCATCCCTACCCTCTAACACTGCCCCTGCGAGCTTGATCCCTCCAAAAGTGGCTGCCCTGCCTTCTTCCTCGTGCAGGGACATGAAGCAACTGGCAAATCTACAACAGCTCTGTTGAGGGATAAGCACATTTCAGAGCATGGAAAAGAAAAATTAAATTTAAAGACACTAGCTTCAAGAATAACGAGGTTAAGGATCAACATTTTAAGTGGCTGCAATAGGATTCAATAAGATTCACAAGAGCCAAGTGAAAATACCAAGTAGGGCTCAGGGAAGAAAATCCAGGCACTTGTCATGTTCACATTTGAGGATTCTGCAGAGCCTACATCAAGACTTCCTAAGGATGAAGCAATGATTTTTGGGTGTTGGAGGAAACAAGATCTTTCCATCTCACAGCTCTGATTCCAATGTTCCCTGCAGTGACAGACCCCAGCCTGCCCTGAGTCTCCTTCATCTCACCTTCAGTGCCCACATTCATCAGGACCCATTTCTTCCCCCAAGTATGTCTGGAAACCAAGATAAGGGGAGAGCTTGTAACCTGCCTGATGGACTCGTCATCTGCCCAGAGCAATAAGGATTGAGCAGTGAGAGCAGAGAACATCTCATAGAAACTTCCAGTGAGTTAGTAAGGATCAGCGGCAGCTGCTCTCCCTCTCCTTGCTAGTGCAGTACTCACCACCCAACAGCATTCAGCTCCAGACACCACCCATGATACAGACACCTACAAAATGAATACACAGCAGCGAGGTGACCCTGCTGCTGCCCACTTTGTCTGTTAACAAGCGTCGTTTGAGCAAAACCAGGCTTTCTACTAAGACACGAGTCAAACCTCACCATATGAGCCATCATGTAATGAAACACAAGGGGAGGGCTGTAATAACTGCCAAGCTCAGTGACAGGTCCCGTGTATGTCTTCTGGAGCACCTGAAACTGGTTTACACATCCAGAGAGAGAAAACAAGAGCTCTGGCATGGCTTGTTCCCATACTGTCCAGAGGATTTGCCCAGAGTTTAATCCCAGCAGGGCAGCTTTACAGTACCACCCATCACTTACCCAGTTCAGCCCTTCTCAGCTATACAAATAACTCTGGCTTAAACTCAAACTGCTTCTAAATGAGATTTTTTTCCCTACACATGGTAAATTCCTGAGACTTTTCTGTCTCTTAGCAGTTTCACGTGAATGCAGAGAACAGAATTAGGCAACGACTTAGGGTGGCTTAGGTAATTAGAGCGGCACATGCTATCAGTCCAAGGCAGAGGATTAGCACAGAGGCTTCCAGGTAAAGGAGCTCTTCTCCTGGCTGGGAAAGGAACTGGCCTCTTTTCCTTTGTATCTCTAAAACATGAACAGTGTTGCACACTGAAGTGGCAATATACACCTAGAAAAACTTCCCTGGGGCACTTTGTCAGGTACTTAACAACTGAAGGAGTTTCAAGATGAAGTTGAAGAACGTTAAATCCCCAAAGCAGACAGCTATTCCCCTAAGGTAGGGTTTATACTGAGTTATTTCCCTCTACACCCAGCACGATTAACTGTGTCACCTTTGGCCAAGGGAGATCACTAATAAAAACTGCCTGGTAAAACAAAAAGCTGCAAAGACCATTCTGAGTCAAGAACGGCTTAATTGCAAAGCTGCGAACAAACAGGCATGAGAGACCAGTGAAGGAAAAAGCTCTGAACCCCTCATTCTTACCTCAAAATGAAAGGGTTTTGAGACTCATCATCACGTAGTTTTGCCGGTCATTTTCTCTGTTCTGCTCAGACCATGTTGATCAAATGCACAATGGTCAACTCTAATTATTTAATGTCAAACTTCACAACAATTAATTCAATAAGTCCCGTCTCAAGGGGAAGTTAAAGCTACAGAAGAATCTAAACTCTCACTCTACCAAACAATATTTGTGTCAGCTGTTCAGTTTGTAGATAGAACTTAGAAATGTGGCTGGAGCATGACAGCACCAGGGTGTCAAAAGCAGGTGGCTGAAACCCCCCACTGCTGTATTTGTACTTCATATGCTTCATATTTAAATCGATTTGGTCATAGATTTTGATCATTTTGAGCCAACCAAGCCATTTCTATCGGTGTTATTAGTATGGCAATTTGTATGGTTAGTTTCCAATGATGAAAACTGGAGGTAGGTTTCACAACATTCCTGGAGAGAAGGCACTGTGCCTTTAAATGCACCACCCCTAGAAATAATCCCCAGCTAAAGCCCATTATCATTTCTCTGGAGAAGAAAATGATCCCATTCATTCCCCACTTCTTCCATGGCAGTGGCTGCTCCTTCCAGTCACATCCTGAAATCTCTGAAAGCAGAATTTGGATTTAAACAGTTTTATCCTGGCCGCTGCATAAGTGGAAGATTCTCTCCTGTATTTTCAGGTAATCCTAGGCCCAGGTGACTAGGATGGCTTCACAGGGCACATTACAGCGTTGTTTTTTCTAAACACCATCCAAACACAACACACAAGAACAAAATAAGGAAAGCCTGAGTATGGAATTTCAATCTATGCTGCTGATTTCTGCTGAGGAGCCATACGTGATCACACAGATAGGTTTGGTTTGTGTGGCTGAACAGTCCTTCTTTTCTTAGGCACACTCTGGTGGCACTTTAGAGGCTGAGGAATGCATGAAAAAACCCTTGAAGAACAGAAAACCAGATGCTGATATTGGGGAATGAAGATAAATGTGGGAATCAAGTCAAGCTGTTCTGCCAGGGACAAACCTTGGTGCCCAGCAACCTGCACAGCACCCTCAGCACCTCAGCTGCTTGCAGAGCTCAGGACAAGATGAAGCCCAATAGATGCAGTGTTTTCACTCCTTGGTTTTCAGCCCCTTGTCCTTGGACCCTGGTGGAGAGAGCTTCTGATATCACAGCAAAGGAAAAGAGAAGGGAAAATTCAGGGAGCAGAGTTTGGAGGTTCCCGTAGGCAAGGGACTTTCTCAAAGCCAAGGACTCATCAGAAGGAGATGCAAAACTGTGTTTACACAGAGCATCAACCAGAGAAGATAACGTGAGAAATGCTGTTAGGTTAAGAATTCTTTTTCCTCACAGAAGATCCCTACCATAACTGTCCCTCTGAAGGCTTTCAGGACTTCCAGAGACAGGCAGGGCGAAGCTCAGATGCTGTGTGTCCCCTCCAAACACATATGCATCCGTGTACATCCTATGGGTGCTTGACCTAATTTAATCAGACCTAACACATCCCTAACTCATTCAGAGCCAACTGCTTCTTTTCCCCAGATCGCCAAACCAACTTCAGAAATAGCCCTAAAGGGAAAAATCACAACCACCACAGCTTTCTGAGCAGGAAAAGAACAATTTCTCTGCACAAGAGGCCCTCAGTATTTGTCCTAACAATGAGCACCACCTGCAAAGGCCCCTCTCTGTTATTGTGCACAGGAGCTCAACAGGCAACTACTGAGGGAGAAGCAGTTTGGTCATACCTTTTATCACACCTACCCCAAAGTGGCCTTTGCAAAGGAATTAAAACCCAACTTAGCTCCTTTCCCGGCTGTCACAAGCAGGGAATGAAAGCTTGGCAAGGATACCAGTGTTTTGCTCTTTGTCAGAATGAGATATTAAAAACATGTCAATAATTATCTTAGAAACCATCTCAAGAGGTGAAAGGGGCAACGTAACACGGCAGGTGCAGGCAAGAGCAGGGCAGCGATAAAAAGCTGCACCACTTGCTTACCTGGAAACAGGGAAAAAAAGGAGCTGCCTGTTCCTCTCAGCCCTCAAGAACAACTCGCCTGCTGCTGGGCACTCTTGGGCCACCTCTTGGGACCACCAGCCTTTGGCAAAGCAAGAGCACCGAAGGCAGGTCAGCACCGTTCGATGCCGTAAGCCCCACTGCAGCCACGCTCTTACCTAAATAAGGTGGATGTAAGGGAAGGGCAAAGGGTTTTAAAGTGTTTGCCTTTGTAAGGGAAGTGCAAAGTGCTTTGAACAAACCTGAGTGTTCGTAAGAAGCCCTTACGTGATTGGCATAGGCACCAGTAAATTAAAAAAGGAAAAAAAACAACATGTCAGTCAAGAGGGGTTGCAAAGAAAGCAATTTTTTTAAATTAGCTGTCTGAGAAAACCCTGAGTTCTTGCCAAGATAAACAAGAAAGCCTTTGTCTACAGTGACAGTTCACATCCAGACCCAACCTCCCATCACCCTGGGCCTGCACTCCATCCCAGTACTGCCATGGGAGTTGTGAGGCTTTGCAGGTGGAATGGAGCTAGAAGGAAAACATCACCTGGACCATGTCCCAACGATATCTCTTCTCCATCACTCCCACACCTATAAGAAGTTCTCCTAACTGCCAGGCAGCTGATGCTTCAAGGAACCTCTCCTCTGCAATTTTTGAGGTCACAGCCTCTTCCCTGAACCCACTCAGAAACCCCAAAATACCCATCTGGAAATGTCATGGAGCTCCAGGTTTGTGCTCCCTGTGGTGAAAGACAAGAGAATGAACTCTGACCACAAAGTGAAGCCAGCTCCCAGGGATGCCAGCTGCTTGGGATGCCTGGCCCAGGAGAAGGTCCCTAACGGACTATTGAGGTCCAGGACGTAGTCGGCTTCACCATAGGTAGTCAGATGGTAATTACTTGTCTCTCCTTCACAGGACGAGAGCAGATGCAAGGTCTGTGTCAGCAGTTGGCTTGGACTTGGCCAGCATGCTGACCTCCTCCCTGGCTCCCTTCCCACAGCCTGCCTGCCCCTCGGCATGTTCCCATGCCCTTCCCCATGCACCTGGCTGCTCCGACAGGCCCCCCAGCTGTGCAGAGGGCAGGTTTGCAACCAAAGCTGCAATTATTTTTCTGTTTCCCCCTGCAGTTGTGTTGCCTGGGACCCAAGCATGACCCTTGCAGCAACAGCGGTCAGAAGGGCAGAAAGAGGCTGGCTCCACCACCTTGGACCGCTCCACTGGTCCACTGCGCATGTCTTGAAGCTCAAGATTCCCTTTTATTTGTGGGAAAGCCTCCCTGACCATCTTCGCTATGTGAAATATTTATACAAATATATATGAAATAAAACGATTTGGCCATCATGGTGTTTTCCAAAGGCTCTCAATCCTGGGCTACCATTGCTCTTTAGCTGAAGCTAAAAGCTTTTGGAAAACCCCACCCCATGTCTTGAAGAGCCAGGAAAGAAATTGGATTGCTGAATAACCCAGCATCATTAATCGAAAAAGGGCTCTTGGCACACTGTGCTGCATCGGCTCTCCTAAGTAGGTACATTTATTTCAGTCCAGAGCTGGCTCTCGCTATTTATAGCTGCTGGCTTAATGAACTTGCAGGGTAGACACCAAGCTGGAGCCTCCCTAAATTGATGTTTAAATATCCTTGTTGAATTAATTTGATCTCATTAGGGATGAGCTGCTCCACAGTGGGACTGGCCACTTCCACTCCACACTGGAAATCAACTGGGACATTCTCCATACTATGGGACCTTTTCCCGCAAAGCGAGCACTCGGAGTTGGGAAACAGGACCAGAAGTTTACTCCTAGTAAACCAGACTGCATATCAAGAGGCAGGACAACTGTTTGAGAACAGCCAAAGAGAGCAGAAACACATCTTTTTAAAAGACGTATGATTAAAGAGCTATCGCATGCCCAAGTTTAAAGACAAACAGAAACAATTCCCTACATGTCCCAGGTACAGGCATTCTGAGAAGCAGGCAGGTATTCTGACACTTCAGACATGCTGTGTTCTCCTCAAGGGGCCGTGCTGCTTCCATCACCCTGCACACAATTTGTTTCCCATTTTCTGTACATGTGCTCCTGAGAAAAGGCAGTTTTGGTTTGGAGAGCGGCAAAGCTTGCTCTTTGTACAGACAGCCCTGCCATGGAAAGCCAGGAAAGCCCCTTCTGAACACATCACAGGTTGCATTTGTAACTAGAAAGTGATATTTTCCCCACTGGTGGGCTCAAAATGCTTTCCTGGGTGGTTTCAAATGGAGCCTTGTCTCTGTCTGCAAGGCAGAGCCAGGGACGGACACAAGTGTTGGTATTGAGCAAAGGGGCAGGCACACATCAAAAGAGGCTGGTGCTCAAGAAACGCGACACATCCCCGAGAAGCAACTCAAACTGTTGTACTTGGACAACAAATGGAGAACCCTCCACTTCAACAAATCAGCATAGCAAATTCATGTCACATTACTTCTCACTAAATCTTTTCTATCACTGGACATCTTGATAAACCAAGCACTGACTGACCAGTTTGCAAAAATAGAACCTGGTGCCGACTGATGCTGCAGGATCTGTCTGGTTCAGACAATCCGTTAAGAGATTATTACAGCTTTTTCTCTGAGTCAAACATCCTCCCGAGTACTACTTACATGCGAGTATTCAGCATCAAAGTCTCAGCACACACGCCCAAAATTCAGAGCAAGCAGGATTCCCCTGAGCCCCAGCTTCCTCAGCCCTGGATGACACAGAAGTTCCTTTAGAAGAGCAGGCTGCAGTTTAAGTTAGACTTATTACAAGGTGCATATTAATCCACAGGGAGGGATGATGCTTGGCGAGCATTACAGAGGGACACAGTGGTTGCCTGGCCTGAATCCACCCAGACCAAAGCTCACCTGCACCCAGAGAGCTGCACTCCATCCCAAATGACAGCATGCACCTCCAGCACTCCCTTCATGAAATGACTCTGCTGAAAATGTTTTCTCTTTCAGCAAACGCTCCTCCCAACCCACATCTGAGGGCTCAAGGAAGGTGTTTTTTTGACTAAAACCTCCAAGAACAACTACTCATGGGTGGAAGAGGAATTTCTTCAAGTAACCTGCAAACCTTCACAAGCCTTTGCTGGGATGACCTATCATTCCTTCCCTTTCTCTGGCATTGGGTCCTCCAGAAACCCCTCCAACAGACAGATCCAGATTTTCAAACTCTCTTCCCCATTTCTGGTTTTGAGTCCTGCAAACAGGATCAGTTACACCCTTTCACAGGTAAAGCAAGCCTTCAGTAAGCTAAGCCCACATGTGACCACATGCAGAAGAGCTTCAATGAGCAGTGTAAAATGAAAGATGGCCTCAGCTCACAACCATTTATTCCTCCTCCCCATCTCCTGGGGTTTTCCACCACCAACCCTTTTCTCCAGCCAGCTGGGTCTTTCCTTCACCCTGCCAAGTGCATTAACCAGAGTTAAGCATAGACCACTTGATTAATACTCCAGCCATCAGCACTATGAAACCCCCTAAACCTTCCCTTTGAAATCCCCACTTTACTCATCGACACTCAACACGTTCTCCTTCCCCTTCTGCAGTGTTCTGACAGCATAAACCCTCGTCTGTTTTTCAGCTCGTGTGTTTTAGGCAGGTGAGAAAGGAGAATTTAAAACTTGCTTACTAGAAATGCAATAATATAGAATCATGGAATGGTTTGGGTTGGAAGGGACCTGAAAGCCCACCCAGTTCCACCTCGCTGCCATGGGCAGGGACACCTCCCACTGGATCAGAGTGCTCAATGACCCATCCAACCTGGCCCTGAAAATCTCCAGGGATGGGGCAGCCAAGACTTCTCTGGGCAACCTGTGCCAGGGCCTCCCCACCCTCACAGGAAAATACTTCCTAAGATCTCATTTCCATCTCCCCTCTTTCAGCCTCAAATCAATTCCCTCATCCTCTCCCTGCACTCCCTGATCAAGAGCCCCTCCACAGTTTTCCTTTTTGTCCTTTCAGTACCGGGAGGCTGCTCTAAGGTCTCCCCGGAGCCTTCTCTTCTCCAGGCTGAACAACCCCAACTCTCTCAGCCTGTCCTCATAGCAGAAATACTCCAGCCTTCGGATCATCTCCACGGCCTCCTCTGGACTTGTTCTAACAGCTCCACGTCCTGTTCTGAAGACTCCAGATCTGAATGCAAGACTCAGGTGAGGTCTCACCAGAGGAGAGTATATTTATTCATTTTGTTTAACCTCAGAAATACCTGTATCCCAGCTGCCTGGATGGTACAGAATAAGCACTGCTAAAATGTGTTTCATTTGTAATGGTTTTAAGTGGAAACCAGGGTTAGGCTGGTTAAAGGAGGTGCTTTGAGAAACAAGGTGCTGGTACATAGAGCGGTAACAGTCTGTGGCAGAAAGAAGTGCCATTCCAGCTCGCAACAGTGTCAGCAGTCCTGCCTGGGAACATGGCTAGCAACTCCAGGTTTCCCTCCAAACACGGAGACACCCCTACAGGCCTGGAATGTCCTGAAAGGGCTCTGCAGACAGAATGTCCCCTTTCAGCCTCCTCTTCAGCATATCAGAAAATATCCCTGTCAGGATTTCTGAAAGAGGCATCTTTCCAAGCACTCATTTCCCAAGGATAAAACGTATCCATACATGTTCAGCTTCCCTGACTCTCTCCAGATGGGAGAGCTGATGGCTGGTCATAAACTACCAGAGGCTGGCTTTTCTGCCTGAACTGGACATAGATTAAAAAAAAGGGTTGATGGTACCGATTCCCAAGTACAGAAGTGCAGCTCGACAGGCTTCAAACTGTTTCTAGGAAAGGTTTGCACTTCTGGACCTGCTCACTCTCTTGCCTGTGTCCACAGACGTGTTCCATCAGGTTCCTTTGTTGTGGGAAGAGAAGCTGAACGTGGTGAGCCAAATACAGATTTGGTCAAAAATCTGACAGTGCAGTTTTCACCAAAGCACCTGAGAAATGACCTCCAGGTGAGCTATCTGGGTTTAGGATTCATGGTCCTCAGGGATGGATCAAGAAACAGAAGCCATGTATGGAATCAAAGCTGGCTGAAGCCGTCTACTCAATAAAAGCAAAGCTCTCAGTATAACAGAGACAACAGAGTAATTTCCTGAACTTCTAGGAACTATTTTAAGAACCACCCAACCCTGGAGGTGTTCAAGGCCAGGTGGGATGGGTCTTTGAGCACCCTGATCCAGTGAAAGGTGTCCCTGCCCATGGCAGGGGTTGGAACTGGATGGGCTTTGAGGTTCCAACCCAAACCATTCCATGATTCTATGAATTACATTATTATAGACTTTGCAAATCAAACTTTATACATTGTCCTCCTATTTGAAGATGAAAAGAGCTACAGAATCCACACCAGCTGAACTGGCAGTGTCTACACTTGGCTAAATTAATAACTCCAAAAAAAAAAACAAAGAGAAGGATCTATGCAAACTCTCAGTTTCACAGACCAAGATGCACTGCACCCTTCCTCAAGGTGTCTGGGTTTTCTCCATGTAAAATTGTGGTTTGTTCGTTTTCAAGCATGGTTGACAAACCAGAACACACGAGACCAAAATCTTCCAATTCTAAGGAAAAGACTGAAATGTCATCCAGCCCATCACTAACAGCATGAACTGCCCTTTCCCATTAGAGTCTCATTAACCTCACAGACACCAAACACCTCCGCAGCTCTTCCGAAGGCAGTGCCCTGCACATCCCGTTCACCACCTGGTATCTGCAGAGCCTCAGTCCCAGACAGGTCCCTGGAGCTGGCACGAATCCCATCCCATTTTTAGCGGTGAGCGCAGTCCCTGGTTATGACAGCCGCCAGCAAAGCGTTGTTATGCAAAGGTCATTAGCGCAGCTCTTAATCCCAGCTGCAACACCCTCGCTCTTCTATTCTCGGGTCCCCACACAAGAAAAGCATTGAGCTACGTAAGAGGGCACAGCAGGTTCAGGATTTCCTCTTTCCTTGGTGTCTGCCTCTTAGTTTTCCTTTCTCCTCCTCTGACGGCAGGGGAACGCTGTGTGCCCACGTACAGACCCCCCAAACCCCTGCAGAGCTGGCCCAGCAGTCCCTTTACGCCCAGTCATCCCTCAAAATCATCGTGTCAGACTAACGTTCAACCCTCTGCTTGTCTCCACGCTCTGCATTTCACTTCTTGCTCAGTTCCTGTTACTTTTAGGCCCTTCAAAGAAGAAAAGCAAACTTCAAGCCTCCCTCCTTCCTGGTATGAAGGGGCCACTTTCTCTGCTGCTCACCTGGCACCCCTAATCCACAGCAAATGCCTTCACTCTTTTCTACTGCCCTGAACCACAAGGTTCAGTTCTAATGGATACTTTTATTACGCCTGCATGAAAGATATTTAATTACAGCTTTCTCCCAACTCCATTAAAACTGCTGCTCAGAATTCCCCAATTCTTTGTTTCTGATATTCTCAACACTCTTTAGAAACTGAACTTGAGCCATGTACCCCTAAATCATTTACAATTAACAGATGAAGATTAAATCCCAGGTTTATAACCAACATTTCTTGCCATGACTGCCAGCAATGACAACCAGACTAAGCTGGTAAGGCACGCTTTTCTCAGAAAAGAAGCAGTCCCCTCTTGGAATCACTTGCCACAACTAAGAGCGAACACAGCAGCCGGGTATGTGTTGCACAGCAACCATTCAGACCCTCTCAAAGTCTCTATCAAAGCTCCAGTGATAGCCACCTAAAGTTGGCGCAGCCTGACCATTCAACAACTGCCTCAGACCAGCAGCCACCCAAGAGACAGAAACCAAGATGGGAATAAAGAGTCATTATAAATGATGGAGAATGCCAAAAGCAGGATAGCAGAGGTCTCTGTGGGAAGAAAGGGTTGTTAGCAAGCAAAAGTGTAGGAAACAAATAATTCAGGTCAAGAAACAAGTTTCAGAAGGAAAAAACTTGGGAGATGAGGCAACCTGTAATTCAACTTTTGGAAATTCAAGGCAGTAACCTGAACTCCTGCTATCTTTTACAGGGCTTGAAATTAACTGTGTCAGCTTGTAAAGGGATCTGGCCACCAGTGCAAAATAGCAAGGTCCTTCAGGAACCCGTTAAGGTATCTGGATATGTGAGAGGGGAAACAATACAGAAAAAGCTACAGATGATGCAGTGTTAATGTAATTGCATAGGGTACTCAGAATACTGTGCAGAATTGAAGTGATCCCAGTCCAAAAATGTGCAGTGCAAAGAGATCAGGGTGGAAAAATCTATAGGAGAATGCTCAGAGAGAGAAAAAGACTGGACGTTTTTACACGCAGGTAAAGAGCAGACAAGAACACACTCACCTGCAGAGACATGAGAGGGAAAACACTATTAACCCTTTCTCAAGCAACACATACCAGAAGCAACGATGCACAAAATGAAAGGCAGTAAAGCAAAACCTGATGGAAGAAACAGGTTTGCAACCATGGGTGTAACAGTCTGTGGAAGTGATTCCTCTAGGATATCGATACATCCAGCAGCCAAAAAGGACTTTCTACAGATCTGGTTACTTGCATGGCAAAGACTAGAGCTTTAAGGATAAAAAGGAAACATCTAGATTTCTTGAAGATGTTATGAAGTCTGTCGGTGTAAAAGCAACTCCTGGTTTCTGAGTGTTGACAAGGAATTCCTTGGGACAACTAGGGAACTCTGCTACAAAGAGCAGACTCTGTGACTTGCCTTCCTCTCCAGCTGCTGGTCTCCAAAATGTCTGCACGACCAAGGGTAACAGGCCCTGGGCTGAAGACACGACTGACCCGATTGTATGTTACTATCTTGATAGGCAGCAAGAATCCAGGAGCATCATTACAAAATGAAAACTTCGTGTATTTCTTCAAAGACCAAGCTGCACAACCCCTGCTTGCTCCTCTCCCTCTCACATAAGAAGCATTTTCTCATTTACAAACAAGCTCTTTAACGAAACTCCAGTCATTTGGAATTAGCCTGCTTAATCTGAGCTCTATTTTATCCTGGGTTCTTCTCCTGTACTCGGTCAAATGTTGTAGCATGTTCCCACTGAGCAGGCTGGCACCATCTCTCTCCCTCCTCTATTTAAGCAGCCGGCCCCTAAACTGTAGAACAAGCTTGTGGTCAACAGAGAACACAGCAAGATGAGCTTCATTATCAAAGAGCTGCACAGGGCTGACACTAGATAAAAGACCTCTTTCCTCTGGTTAACAGTTTCAGTATAGGGCATCCAAAATTGACCTCATCTGCTTATCAAAACGCAGATTTTCAACCCTTGCAGAGGCTCAAACATACAATGATGCTATATTTTATTCCTTGTTTTGTTTGCAAAACTTACAACTGGTTAATTACTGAAAGGAACAGACTTATTAGCACCACACGTTATTAACTTAAGGAAGCCAAATCCCAAGTGGGTATGTTTCTCACAGGCTATAGCAGTGGTCTTGGTGCTTCTCACCCACCTGCTCCTTTGAGGCTGTTTCTGGTTGAAACCACAGGTGCTTGGCTTCTAGAGAGGGTGCACATCCCGAGAGCTGGGGCAGAAGCTGCAACACCTCTGTCTACGCATCTACTTGGCCTCTGTGTTCCCTTGCTATCTCTCTACACACAGAGCCAAACTGCTTTTTAAAAAGCCTGTTCCAGGCTGGCTTTAGCACAGGAGCAAACTCCGGTGATACCGAGGGATGAAATGTCTGCTCCAGCCTCTGCCTTTTCCAAACTTTTTCCAGCAACTGATAAAAATTACTCCAACCCTGCAACACAAGATGACTTTTTGTGTACCCAGTTTCCTCCTCCACAATCGTATCAGGAGCAGATTGCTAGACAACAGACCATTGTAGTGAGCGACAGCTGAAACCAGTACTTACTGAGCGGTTTAAGGATGCTGCTGCTTGTCTCATCAGCGTTTTCTACATCTGATTTGTCCGAGTAGTTCTCAGAGATTTTCTCCTTCTCTTTCTTTTCTTTGTGCCCAGGTCTTCTTCTGTGACGCCTCCTTCTCCTGTAGCTCTTCGGCACATGGACCCCAATGTAAATCGTGTGATGACCTAGGGAACACAAGCACAGCAATATTAACTTTGGCTCTGGACACCACCGGTTCATGCTGCATCTCATTCAAACAAGCAAGAGAAGGACCTTTCTTTGCCGGCCTAATGTTACTTAGTGCTATGTTTCTTGCCTGCAGGCATGAGCAGGGAGCTCTTTATCTGTCAGTTGGAAAAATATATTTGGTACAGTCATTTCTGAGACTCTCTGATAATCATTCTGTCCTTGTGACTTATTTACAGATAAAAATAAAACCCACAGAAGGCCATCATACCCACTTTGCAATACTAAGTACAGCGTTCTTCAAAGCTACTCTGTGTTATTTTTCCGTGTGTTTTACTAAACTCACTGGCTGGACTGAGCACCCACCATGTGCCAACTGACCCAGTTGAGCTGAAGAGCTCAGAGCAACCAAGTCTACACCCCGCGACTCGGCAGTCCATTGTATAACGAGTGCCAAAGTACCAGGAGGGCAGTACCACAACGCAGCAGACAAGGCAGGGCCAACAGAAGTAACTGTGAACTACTGAGTACTTGACACTTTCCGCAATAAAGTAATAAAAGAGTAAGCAACAAGTTTCATGTGCTGACTTGTAAACACAGAGTAGCCTTTTCCCTTTCATATAGGCTTTCATTTCAAACTAAAACACTAAACTACAGTTGCCAATTGTTACATCTCTTTATGAGTTTGATAAAAATGTTTCCTTTTCAGAGTCTTCTGCACTTTTACCAGCTTAGAATAAACATTCCTTGTGCTTAAAGAAAGCATTACTGGTCTGTTTCTGTGCCCAGATAATTCAGACAGCTTACTGTAAGTTTTATAAGAAGCTGTATTCTATCCTTCTGACCCAAGTGGGTTCCTTCCTCATGTCTCACTGTGGTCAAGCAGAGCTCCAAATGAAGAAACATACTCTGTTACTGACTGCAATGCATTTATCGCAATGAATGAGCTGTGAATGCCTGTAAGAACACAGATATTTATCTGTAGGTACCATCCTTTGCCTGGGCTCCCAGTTCCTGCAGAGCTGTCCCTCTCCGTCACCTCCCAGTCATCTATTCTTAGTCTGTGCTTACACCTTGCAGGAACGCGTGGCTATTAAAACCCTGCGCGAGCATACTCGATGACATAGTCAAGAGAAGGCAGAAGGCACAGTTTTTGGAGAGCGGCACTCTATCCTGCAGCCCTATCCCTTTTCAGCTCAGTTAGTGGGTGAGATGGGAGAGCCCCCGAACTGCAGCACCCTGATCCCAGCCTCCATGACTGCCACAGGAGCACAGACCAGATTCTCCTGCGTCCTGCCTCAGCACCCACTGGCAGTTACCACAGAAGACATCCAGCCAAGAGACTCTTTTGAAATGCAAACCACAATGGGAAAAAACATCGCTCCAGAAACCATAGGAAATTCTATCAAATGGGTGAGCACCCAACAAGATGACAGCGACTGCGTCTGAAGCTGGACCAGACCATGCTGGAACCAGAGTTCAGCAGCAGCCCCCCACTCAGAGCTGCGCCCACCTCCCTCTTGCAGCAGCCCTGCTCCCTTTTGCTCAGGAATAAGAACCAAGCGCACCTTGTATTACCAGGTTCCAGGTAAAGCTCCTGTTTGTGTGACATGGGAAGCTGCTCTGGAAATGCCAGTGCAAGAATAAAGCTGGAGTCTGCATCCACCAGGCTGCTACACACTTCTCTAACTCCTTGTGGTGAGAAATTCAATCTTTGAGACTGAAAAACTGAAAATTTAGGCACAAAATACCTGCTTTCTGTAACAAACTGACTTTTCAATGAAAAACAATTACAAAAACCTGAAAAAGGCTTCTTAATTCTCAAAGTCCAACAAAACGAAAAGAAAAAAGAACTGTTCTCCAAAACAATTGCCTGAAAAAAACCTGTTCATCCCCAGACTGGAGGGAAGAACAATACATTTTGGCTCTGAAGTAATCTGTTATGTGGAAACTAGAACAGAAATCAGAGGCTAACAAAGACGTTTCTGCCTCACTCACAGCTGTAATATGACGGCACTTGGGATGACCCTGAAATGGGTCACAGCATTGTTCTGCTGGCACAACGGCCACAGCACACTCCAGCTCATCTACAAGTGGTAACCATGCAGAGGAGCATACTAAATAAATAAACTAGATATAAACAGAGATAATGTTTGTGATAGTAAGATATAAACTCAGAGATACAAAGGGACAGGGAAAAATCTCTCAGGGTGAAGCTACACTGACTTTTTAATGTGTTTTTGAGGCTGAGATAGCAGAAGTTTATCACTCTGTGTGCTTTCTTGCAGGCACCAGCTGCTGCCTGCTACAGCACCAGGCACCAATATATTATATTTTAATATATAATACATTATGTAATATATTATACTTGGCATCTCAGGGAGCAGAACAAAATACAGAACAGAAATCTGGGCTTGAGCAAGGTCCAAGCTCAGGCAGCACAGGAGGGACAGGAGAGCCTACAGGAAAGCTGGGGAGGGGCTCTTAATCAGGGAGTGCAGGGGTAGGACGAGGGGATTGATTTGAAGCTGAAAGAGGGGAGATGGAGCTGAGATCTTAGGAAGAAATGTTTTCCTGTGAGGGTGGGAAGGCCCTGGCACAGGCTGCCCAGAGAAGTTGTGGCTGCCCCATCCCTGGAGGTCTTCAAGACCAGGCTGGATGGGGCTCTGAGCACCCTGATCCAGTGGGAGGTGTCCCTGTCCATGGCAGGGGGGTGGAACTGGATGGGTTTTCAGGTCCCTTCCAGCCCAAACCATTCTATGATTTCATGATTCTATGATCAAAGAAGGGACGCTGCCTGCTGCCTCCAGCCCCTTGTGCCAGCACTGTGACCTGTGAGCACCACAGAGGGGCCACGCTGGAGAGGACTGCAGCGAGACCTTGCAGACCAATCCCAAAAGATGTGATTTATCTCTCGCGTGCCAAAGGAAAGCAGGAAAGCTATTCCAGCAACTGCAAACATCAGCTTTGACACAGCAGATGGCACAAACACTGCATCAGGACAGAGAAGGGGAAATCTCATCTGAGCTTATACAGGGGGTTCTGGGACAGAGTGCATGGTGTGCCATTCCCAAGAGATTGTTACAGACCAGATTGCATCCAAAAGGCAGGTACAAAGGGATGAAGCGATGCCAGTATCTGTATTAAACAACATCCTCTGTTGAATCACTAATTCTGTGGTCAGCTTGATCGCAGAGACACATCATAGTAAGCCTGTAGTCTTAATACTTTAATATGCAGCCAACAGAATGGGACAATCTCTTCAATCTATTGACCATGTGTGCACAATACAGATATTGATAACACGAAGCGAATTTGTGCACACAGGCAAACATCTGCATGATTTCGCTGCTTTCCTTGTTCCACATCGCTTTTTGTCCCCTCCTGCCTGTTTGGGGAGGCTAAGTGAGACATTTTCCTTTGCTGTGTACTTGAATTGCTTGGCATCTGTTTATATTGTTGCGAATGCTGAGATAAACTTTTAGGCTCCCTTCCCAAAGCGCTTGGAAGGAAACAATTGACACATCCTCTCAATGCCCTGGGTTTCTGAGTCGTTTCCTCCTCTGTGGGGTCATAGAGCCTTTCCCATGAGAACCATTGACTGCAAATGACTGCATATGTAACGTGACACACAAGCATCCTGCCGTTACCCTACAGCTCAGAAGAGGCTGGGAAGCACAGAGTCGAGTGTGGAACTTCTGGCAACCCAGGTTCTGCTCAGCTGTACCTTGCTCCTTTTCTGGGGCTGCTCCCATCAGCCTCCCTGCTCCCCCTGGGAAAAGATCAGCCTCTAGGTGCACTTCATTAATTTTTAGAGCTGTTTTGGTTGACCAGAAGCAGGTGTTTCACAACACTGAGATCCCATAGGTAAGATGCACAACAAGACCTACAGGTCAAAGCAGCACCTAGCCTGTTGGGAAGGCTGGTGGTGGGTCAGAGCATCCTTGAACTGACACCTGCTGCAGCCACAGCTTTTCAAGTTTGCTTCTTCGGCCTGAGGAAGAACATTACTGTACACCAAACTGAGAGCGAAACCGTTTCATCTGATTATTAACAGAGCAAGAAATAGTTATCATCAGAGAGGTATTCTTCCCCTGAATAAGATTTGGTTGAAACCACATATTTTGCTTTATTAAGGGCTATTAAAGAATAGCAGCTGGTGATTCAGAGTCCAGATTTAGAGCTTGGGCAGAGGAGACTCCCTGACTCAGTCCTACTGGTCAAAACCACTCCCGGATTAACAAACTGCAGTTCTGTACAGTGTAGCATTGCCTCTCTTCCTGCAATATCTGATCACCTCTGGCCTCCATCCTGGCCAGGCATGGTCTTGTTGATGTCCTGGGAATGAAACTCAGGATCGTCAGTCATGTATTGCCACAGGTTCACCGCTGACCCCAGCAGCATCAGGCACCCTGCCCCAATGAGTAAGAAACCTTCAGGCTTGAAATTCCCTGACCTGGTGAAATTCCAGCTGCCTATTAGTTCCTAGTATGTGTTTACGTAGGCAAATTCATGTTAGCACAGCCTGACCACCTACTGCCTCTGCAATCCCAGGCTCCTCTCAGGTGCTCACTCCCCATCACTTGCTGAGGTTTGCAGAAAGCTGCATAAGGGTTTCTCAGCAGGAAAAAAACTGTGTCAAACACACCAGGTTCCTGTAACTCTATACCCATAACTCTGTCTCAGTGTTCGTGCAGTCGCTGTGGCACAAGACTGGAACCAACCCTGACCTGTCTGTCCATGAGAATCCCTTTCTGCTCAAGGAAGTAAGGACGGGAATTGTTTGAAGACCAAGAGGCAGGGTGACCAGGCAATGCAGGCACTGAGCACTGCCCTGTCCATGGCTAAAGGGAGGGGAGTGCAGCCCTGATGGAACCAGGATGACCTTGACACCATCAGCTGAGTGTCTGGTTAGAAGTACGTGGTGAAGAGACCTCAAGATCCACCCACATGAGAAGCCTGCTGGGAGCAGGGCAATTACCTCCCTCTCCATGCAATCCTGTCAGCCCCAAACTGGACATCCCCAGGCCTGTGAAGCACCAGCCACCTATGCTGCTTGAAACACGAGGATCTATTCATGCTATAATACAGTGGCAAAAGATAAAAAAATCTATACAGAGAGAAATCCACAGTCCGGGTGTTTTTTCCCAAACTAGTTCTGGAACCACATCTGCCTTAGAGAGCTTCATCATTTCCTACCACATCCTTGGTAGAAAACCAGCTCCTCCCAGAAAGATCACACAGAATAGACCTGATGTGTGATGCACCAATGGAGACTTGTAAAGCTCAGGTGTCTCATGAAGGTTGAATCTAGGTGGTTCTGAGGAGCTTCATCCTGCAACAAGTCTTTCCACTAAGCCTTTTGGACTGTGTAATACATTACCAGTGGCCACAGTAGTAATTCAAATGTAGGGTACAACCAGAAAACCTGTGTTACAGGAAATGCAAACTGAAATCGGAGCCTAGCATGAGGAAAAAAGGTAAATCAGCAGGTAGGATTGGACTATCCAAGTACAGCGATACTTTTTGTGCCTCAGGCCTCTGCATTCAGCTAGACACTGAGCTGAGTCTGCAGCTTTCTGCAATCTCAGCACATGACCAAGTGCAGACTTTAAGCATGACATTTGTGTCAGATTGGAACTCTTTTTTCCATCCCAGTCACCTACAGCCAAACACACAAGCAGAGAGAGATTCCACTCCTAAGCACTAACTCCTTTAAGAAAATGGTGACGATGGAATGGCTTTTGCTTAGCAAAATCAAAACTTGGTCATTTGGAGAAGGAAGCCAAAATTTACAGGATCAAAGGATAAAGTTGCCTGGTGCATATTATCCAAGAAGGAATCTCTTCCACATGACTGGGGTTGTTGAGGCTTAGAGTCTGGTCAGACCAGCCCATGAAGAACCTTAGACTGGCACCTTAGAAGGAAACAAGATCCAAACCTAACGTTAAAAATTAATAAAGCAATGAAAATGAGCCGAGTATCAGCCCTCGTTTTAACTTTCAGGGTTCCTTTCCAAAGAATCATGAGAGCTACTCTAAATCCCATCAGGCTTGAACAGGCTCACGTGGTTACACTTGACACATCTCCACAGTCAACCTCTTCCCCACAAGCTCTGGCCACTTGCACTCCTGCCCCGGGCAACTAAGCGTACCTGGGCTCTCGGAGAACACTGGACAGATACTGTTTAGTCTAGAGAAGAGGAGGCTGAGGGGAGACCTCATGGCTCTGCGCAGCTCCTCGAAAGGAGGTTGTGGTGAGGTGTGTGCTGGTATCTTCTCCAAAGTGACAAGAGATAGGACAAAAGGAAATTGCCTCAAGTTGCGCCAGGGGAGGTAACTGGATATTGGGAAAAAATTCTTTACTGAAAGAGTGGTGAAGCCCTGGCAAAGGCTGCCCAGGGTACTGGTGGAGTCTCCATCTCTGGAGGGGTTCAAAAAGTGTGTAGCCATGGCACTTTGGGACTTATGGTTTAGCAGGCACGGTGGTGTTGGACTAATGGTTGGACTGGATGAGCTCAGAGGTCTTTTCCAACCTTAACAATACTAAGATTTCAGGACGCACAAATGAAGGGCTTGGCTCCAGCCATTTAACTTTGGGGCATGACTGACCTCTAATGAAATCCAGGCAGGTGAAAGTGTGCCCCTGTCTGCCCTTTGCCACAGCCCAGTTCTCAGACTCATGCCCAGATGGAACCGAAACGCAGCACACTCCAAGGGTGGAAAGCTTAACCTCTTGGCTCCTGGTGCATCCCAGGAGCATCTGGCTTTCCCTCCTACCACTAAGACCTTGCTAACTTTATGAAAACTCGCTCTGTAGCGATGTCTACCATGCAGGAAACTGCACCTACCAGAGCTCTGAAGTCACACAAGCTGGGCAGGGGATGCAGCCCACCATGTGCTTCGTCAGCAGAAGATGGCACAGAACCTTTGTGGCCAAGAGAAAGGTGTTGGCGTACTGCTAGGCACACAGATGTGTCACCCACCAACATATCGCTAGGATTACAGCCAGGATAGCACAGCTTTCAGCGGCTGCTCTTCAAACTCAGTACGGCAGCAGAAGGGTCCTTCTCAGTTTGTGAGAACCCAAGGCAATAAATGACATGGAGAGCTGACGGCCCCAAAGGACAAATAAATCGCAGGGATGATCCATTTTAAAGGGGAGCTACTAAAAGTAGCACCTAAGCAAGTCCCAAAGTAAGCCCTGCTTAGTTTCAAATCAGCTCAAGAAATAAGAACAAAAGGCCACAGCATCATGTGCTGAGTGCCCTCAGCTCTACCTGATTTTCAGGGGGTTACAGGTGCTAGTGCCAGCAGGGGAGCAGTGCTGGCCCTGCATCCCAACCAGCTCTACCGCCCCAGACATCGCTCTGGCTCCGCACACTCAGCTGAACATGGGATTGGATGCCCAACCTGCATGATACCCTGCGTCAAGGAACTGATTGCACCAGTGGAACAGAGATGGCTCTCCCTGGCCCTATTCAGACCTGGGCATTCGCAGGACCTGACAGTGAACATGGCTGGTTCACACAGCAGCAACAAAGAACATGGCCAATTCCTTGCCACCGCATCAGAATTTCGTACTAGGCCCATTACTGCACATGAACACAGCTACTGGAACTCAAAAGAAAACCACACAAACCCAAACCATGACTGGTCCTCCGGGGAAGACTGACCAGACGGACTCCCGCTCTGTCCCACAGGGTTTTCAGAACATCCTGGATATGCAGGTGACTGATTTTCCAGGTGAGTAAAAACTTATCGCGCAGGTAAACAGCAGAAGCAATCGTTGAACACTTGCTGAAATCCAAGTGAAATTTAAACAAGCTAACAAAGAAGCTGGAGATACATCAGAACCAAATCCCTCCTGTTGCCTGCAGCCTTAGCAAGCAGCAAAATCAGAGAAACGATGTGTTGTCCGTCAAAGAGCAGGCAGCCCACAAAACTGGACTAGACTGGGCTCTTTGTGCCACAGTAACAATTTCATTAGTGCAGAAGTTGTGACTCCTGGGCACAAAATCCCCCCTCTGCAAGATGTTCCCATGAAGGAAGCCCAAAGCTTTTGAGGAACTGAGCGCAGATGGCCACAGGACCAGCAATAGCAGGTGGATCCCAGCAGCTGGACAAAGGATACAGGACCAGACTTGGAGAAGCAGAAGCAATCGTGTCTATAGGGAAAGGACTGGAATAAAGTAGCACAAGTCTGCAACCAGGGAGGTAAAAAAAAAAAAAACAGATCAGGAAGGGCTGGAGAAGAGACTTCATTACTCTCTACAGCTCTTGGAAACAAAATTGTGGCAAGGTGGACTCTTCTGCCCAGCAACAAGTGAAAGGACGAGAGGAAATGGCCTCAAGTTGCGCAAAGGAGGTTTGGATCGAATATTGGGAAAAATTTCTCTACAGAAAGAGTGTTGAAGCACTGGCAGATGCTGCCCACGGCAGTTGTGGAGTCTCTGTCCCTGAAGGGGTCCTAAAACTGCGTAGGTGTGGCACTTTGGGACACGGTTTAGCAGGCACAGTGGGGCTGAGCTGATGGTTGGACTGGATGAGCTTGGAGGTCTTTTCCAACCTTAATGATTCTGTGATTCTATAAGGTCCTAAGGCATAAGTGTCTAAAACAACAGTAGTACACCATAACTAATTCTTGTATGGTGGCAGTTCGCCAAAGAAAAGGGTCACTGTGAATCCATCAGGTGATGGGAACAAACACTTGTAACAGGACAACCACAGAGTTGGGGTTCATAAGCTAGCAAATGCCATTAGACCAGCCTGCAATGAGAGATGCATCCCCTGCCATGAGACAGATGAGAGTAAAGGGCAAAAAAAACAGAGGCTCCAAGAGAGACACAACCCAAGCTACTCTGCATCTGATGTATGAACTCTTAAGGAGCAAGATTAGAAAGAACAGTGCTCTCCAATTCTGCCAGCCCTGACACGGGAACTCCAAATTCAAGGCTAAGATGAAAGTGTTCAAGAGAAGATCCAGGACCAGCAATGAGGATGCAGTTACTTCATCAAGCAGTGAACTTATCCAAAGATCCTTATATCTGTATCACTGCACTTGCCATCTTGGTATGCAGCCCTTTACCAAAGTCACTACGAGGGGTGGGGAACTGAGCTGTGGAGCAGACAACAGCTTGTAAATTGGAGATCTTGTTTTCTTCTTTTATAACACCAGGCTTCTAGAACATTACTACCTTCCAAAGGCCAGTTTAATCTTCAGGTAAAGCAACCCCTGCATCTTTAAAAGGTTTCCAGGTAACAACATGGTAGTTAGCCAGGAAGCAAGTCTTCCTAGCCAAGTGCCTAAAGCTTGCGCTTCTCCATTTCCAACAGATGCTCGCTCGCTCCCCATAGATGACCCAGCCTTGGACTGCCAGATTCCTAACAAGATTCAAAGGCTGCTACAGCGAAGCGTGTTTAAAAGGGGAGTTAGCACTGTGCCCTGAAGAATGGGACAGCTCTGAAAGACGCAGCTCACAAAGCCAAGCCAAGAATACGAAACAGGAAAAGAAAGTGAAAAAATGACATGAGGTTTTCACTTGACTTCTGGGAGATCTTACAAACCTAGTCACCAAACCCATGTTATGACTTGCTAGGAAAGGATCAGAATATGAAGCCCAGAAGACACACGTTGACGACAACTATAAAGTACAGTTCCATGACTTCCTTATATTTTCATATAAGGAAGTTGGCAATGATTTAATAGGTGGACAGAACAATAAACATGTGCTGGGGTATTCTCACCGAGCTTTATATAAGCCATTGCGAGACTCTTACCCACAACCCCATAAGCTGCTTTTCTTTCTCTTTTCTTTGGAGCCGTGAGAGGTTACGGAAGCCACCCAACCTGTCCTGCAGTGATCTGATTTAATCTGGCCAGCACTGCTGGGATTCCATGGAAAGAGAAGGAAGACCTGAGAAACGCACGGCTCTGGGGAAGAGGGCAGAGGAGGGGAGCCGTGTTGGACTGTTCAAGTTTTAGGCCAAGCTGTTTGGAAGCATGGTACCTTTGGCCTCACGCACTGACCACAGTTCCTTTAAAATGATGTCCCTTTCTGAAATGCCCCTACGACCACCCAAAACGGCCCATCTTGGCTCAAAACCATGGCATCATTTTCCATATTTCCATCTCATTAATTAGCAAGGCTGACTAAATGAATCCCAAGCTGTACTTGGTACAAGTCCATGGACACAGGTAGGTTTCAGACCACTCTCCAATATAAGAGCTATGGTATCACAGCTGAGGCAAACAAGCACTGCCCCCATTTCAAAGAGAGAACCTCACACTGCTTTCTAGGTACCAGAGGTTGCTGTTGCTCTCCATTTGCACACAAGCAACAGGAAGGCACACTGCTGACATCTGTGCTCTACACTCTGCAGCAAACACCGTGTGCCTTTTAAAGTCTGAACTCCTCATCGTCACCAACAACTGCATGGAGCAGCATCTAGATCAAAGCCTGAAGAGCAAACAGCAAAGGCTGGGCACAGGTTTGCAACAAGCAAAGGTTGTTAAGAATTTGTGGCTGCCCCATCCCTGGAGGTCTTCAAGGCCAGGTTGAATGGGACTTTGAGCACCCTGATCCAGTGGGAGGTGTCCCTGCCCATGGCACAGGGGCATAACTGGATGGGCTTTGAGGTCTCTTCTAACCCAAACCATCCCATAATTCTGTGAAACACAAAACATCTAAATGCAACCTAAACCATCATCCTGTTCCCTTAGGTCTGCAGTGCCAGGCAGCTCAGAGTAAGTCCCCATAACTACTCAACTCTGCAGCAGTGCATCATGAGACAGAAAAACAGTGCCGCAGCAAGTGAACCTTGACTCCAAGGCTGCAATTAAACACATAGAGGCCACAGAACTGGGGTTACCGGAAGGCAGAGCTGCTGCCAGCAGGGCATCACGAAGGAATGCAAATACCATGGCACTCACTAAGGCCTCCAGACACCTCTCCAGCAGCACAATGTTTCCTTCAAGGAAGCAATCAAGTTTCCCACATCCCTTCTCAGCCTCTTTTTACTGCTAAGGAAGTTCTTGGAGCATTGTGCAACCAGACTAGGATTATCATAGAATCATAGAATCATTAAGGTGGAAAAGACATCCAAGATCATCCAGTCCAGTCATATCACCCAGACGGTCAGACCTTCACAAAGGCTGAGACAGAGACCGACCCAGCACACAGACTGCATTTACCCCAGCAAGCTACAGAAGCAGCGCTAGCATTGATTCAGAGATGAAGCCCAGCTCAAAGCTTGGGAAGGACTTTCCCGTGTTCTCTGGCTATGCAAAAGCATTGTTTGATGCGGCCAAGCTCAAAGGAACCCAACGCTGCCACAGGATCAGCTATCTTCCACTTTTGGCCTCAATATCTTTTCCTGCTTGCCAAGAGGGTTCTGTCATTTGCCTTCACTGCTCCCCTGTGCCTGGATTTTTGGCATGGAGGATGTCTCTTAGAAGTCCATCAGTTCAATGATTAGGCAAAAAACATCACAGAGTTTGCTGAATACAGCCCAAGAGAGCAAACACTGGCATCACACAACTGCAACTGGACCTCCCCAACATGTTCTGTGTTCCCTTTTAATGTTAAAGGTCCCAGAAAAGCTCAGGAAGGGCAATCAGCCCATCTGGGCCTCACCTCTGAAGACTACAGAGAAAAGGCTGTACTGGTTCTTTCATCTCCATCCCGAACTGTCATATTCGATACCATTGCACATTAAACAAGAGCTGATGGGCAGGGGAAGGAATATACGATGGGTGGGAGATGGTCAAACCAGCCTGGACTTGAACTGTAACTGAAATGACCAAGGAGGGGAAGAGATTCTCGTGTAGCCAGCACACGCACACCACCACCACACCAGCCTTGTATGTGTAGTGATGTGGGCAGCAGCTACAAAATTCAAAGCACAAAAGAAAAGATGGCTTAAAAAGTGACCTTTGTAGAGTTGTTACCACAAGCATACTGCGACATGGGAGGTCCATGCCCTGGTCTGGACTACTGTGCCCTGCCCAAGAACCTGATCTCTCTTGGCAGGGACCAGTAGCTTCAGGGTGGTGCCAGTAACTGAAAACACCCACTTGGAGAATCTGTTCCCATCAAAGGGCCTAAGTGAGGACCACATTTCTCATCAGCATGGTCTCAGTAAATCAGTTTCACTGCCGGGGCAGAGAGCTGATGATTGTTTCTAAACCTATCAGGGATGGAGAAAAGCCAGTCCCTGTCAGAATGGTATGGAAACACCTTCCTTTGCTGCCACATACCTTACAGTGTGTGTCAGTGCAAAACTTATCATCGCTTGGAAGAAAACACCACCTTTGCTTCGCAACAGGCAAACCACATCATCTATTGACTCAGCTGCTCTTCTGTTTTCTCCGTTTTTCCTGCTTGCACAGCCAACTTATCACCTTGTGTAAAGTCCATTTATCATCATCCAAACTTAGACTGCAGTTTTTCTCACAGAACGTGGTGTAGGTGGGCATCAGCACCTTCTCAGAAGGCCTCAAGTTGTGCCAGAGGAGGTTTAGGCTGACTATCAGAAAAAAATTCTTCACGGAAAGAGTGGTGAATCACAGGCAGAGGCTGCCCAGGGCAGTGGTGGACTCTCTGTCCTTGAAGGGGTTAAAACGTGTAGATATGGCACTTTGGCACATGGTTTAGCAGGCACAATAGGGTTGGACTGATGGTTGGACCTGATAATCTTAGAGATCTTTTCCAACCTTAATGATTCTATGATTCTCACACAATCCCAGCAACTTGACAGCCCGTGCTGATTCCTGACATGAAACATCTGCAATGACCAGTGACACCCCTGTAGCAATAAGGAACAGAGAGACCAGCTGAAAATGGCCAACAGGAAGCACAATCACAGCTTTACTAGCACCAAGCTATCGAATGATTGGAAGACACATTATCTAAATGACAAACACCTGAACTTCACGAGTGACTCAGATTTCACAGACCTCACAGCATTTGTACTATTGACTTAGTTAACCTACACACACCAAAACCACTCCAAACTTTTCGAGAGGGACCTGCTGTACTATCAAAAGTCTGCAGTGAAGCCATAGCACTGGACCTTGTTGTTTGTGACCAACTAGTTAATGGCACATTTTAGCATCCTGCAAAGATTCATGGAGAATTAAAGCTGGAGAGAAGCTCAACTTAAATGGCTTTAAATTGGAAGGGGGAAGATTACATGAGGTATCATCAAGAAATATTTTCCTGTGAGGGTGGGGAGGCCCTGGCACAGGTTGCCCAGAGAAGTCCTTGCTGTCCCATCCCTGGAGGTGTTCAAGGCCAGGCTGGATGGGGCTTTGAGCAACCTGATCCAGTGGGAGGTGTCTCTGCCCATGGCAGGGGGGTGGAACTGGATGGGCTTTGAGGTCTCTTCCAACGCAAACCACTCCATGATTCTATGAGTCTACGAAATCTTTCATCCCAAAACCTTAAAGATGAGAAGACCCAAACCAACCAATTGCTCTGTGCGGCGCAGCGTTTGGGTCCTGATCTGTGCCCACCATCCCCAAGCTGTGCCGGCTGCCATACAGAAAGCGAAGAAAAAGGCAGTGCCTGAGTCCTCATCGCTTTGCTTTTGCATGAGCAAAGCCTAACTCAGTTGTATCAAAGCAAAAATACAGCCCACTATTTCAGCACATAAATTAAAGATACCAAAGAATATTAATGAAGTACAGTCTGTGCTGAGACTCTAACTGATTAATTTTCAATCATATTTGTTTCAGAAGCAATTCAAAAACTCAAATTTATGACAGAAGTCTGGTTATTGAAAAGGAGAAGATTTGACTGAGGGTGGGGATGAGAGAAGACAAAGAAAAGAAAGTGAATGTGTAAATATAGCTCATTTCTGCTACCTTCTGCCTGCTACTAACACAGATGAAGATTTTCACACTTATCTTTACCCTTCCAGTCTCTCTCCTCATTGATCCAACCATCAGGTAATAACCTCAGGCTTACGGCCTCACACAGCTTTCTACCAGAAAGTGCAGAGATACAACAGGGTTGAGAGCAGAAAGCTGGGAAGAGGAAAGGCTGGGGAGCAGGTGGCTGCAATGGAAAAAGTCATTAGGAAGAGTCATTACAAAATCCCTATTTTAGTAAATTCCATAATGATAACAGGATCCATGGAACAGGTTCCATTCTAAAAGGATTTTTCCCTGAATCCACTCCTACAGCAGTGGGATCTAAGAGAGACTCTTGAGACTTTTACTTTGCAGATCCTTTGAGATGCAGGACAAAGCACCTGACACCAGAGCTGGTCTCTTCTCCCTGAACACACAGATTTCCCAGCAGCCGAGCTGTCAGACTGCAAACCAGGCACCCTCCTCCCCACGGCAAAGCCTGGGGGAAGTCATGCTTAAGGAGCCAAGAATCCCTTATCTCAAAGGATAAGGTGGAGCTTTGCTTTTCCCCTCTTGCAAAAGTGGCTATGAAGTAATGTGTTTATGTCACACACACCAGCCCTCCAACAGTGGCACCACTGCAACATGTCATTACCTTCAAGGAAAGGAACGCACAGTGCTATGAGGGAACGGCTCTCCTGCACAGGAGGTCCAGCCATGGGCAGAGCCTCTTCCTGATTGCCCCCAAGCAAGGCTACTTTCTCACCCTGGCTTTCTTTCCCCACTCTGAACCGGACGCAGGATCCGTGGTCTTGCCAAGCCGCATTGCTGGGCACTGATGTGCAGCATCGGGGCTGGTCAGGAAATCAGCTCTCTATAACGAATCCGTAGGGATCGGATCCACAGAGTCCCTCACTGACACACTTGGACACAGGGGGAGCTGCAGCGGAATCACTCTCCAATGTCAACGGCTGGTATCGCAGATAAACCAGCAGCACATTCCAGCCTAGGACCATCTCAGAGGAACACTAAACGCCTCTGGAAGTGGGCCAGAGGGACATTCTTTGTCAGGTATGCATGGTTTCTGTTAACATTACATTCACTCAGCAAGGGCACGACCAACAATTGCCCCAAGCTGAAAAATTTCCCGGCATCCTACTGACCAGACAGCCTTTTTCCCCACTCCTTCAACAAGCAAAGCCCCTCCCTCTCCTCTATGCTGCTACATAATCAAATTAGCGAGTGCCATGTTCATTCAGGGTTGCTCTCTCCTTCTCATAGACACAGCGCGAGGCCATCAGTGATGAATAAATGACACCACACTGTTGTTTTCCTCTCGCAAAGAATGTGCCAGAGGGATGCTCAAAGTTACAAATTTAAAATCCTGTTTTCACCTGTTTGAACACAAACCAATTTATACACAACCAAATAGCCTGCTTTCTAAGCAGGTTATGATGCTCCACAGTAGGGTTTTCCCAGTCTCTCATGTAAATCCCTTCAGCCAGGGAACCCCCAGGTCCCATCATCCTAACACCACACTGTCAACTCTCTTCTCACAGAAGTTAAAATTCCCCTTTCCCTGATGGAGAGAAAAGCAAACAGTCTCTCCTCTCTGCTCAACTGTTTTTTTTCCTACAAGTTTGGTGAAAGTCAGAGGAGCTTTAAGGAGCCTTGATCAAAATCAGCTCCTAGGTGAACAAAATTATTGGGAGAGGAACAGAGAGTAGCTGCAAGAGAGGCAAACAACTATATTTGTGTGTTTTTTCCTCACAAATTTTGGCTAAAAATAAAAGCTCCCAGAAAAATAAGCCACATCTGGAGGTAACAATTTCACCTGCTGTTGCCTTCTTCTACCAAGGATGCAACTACTGCAAGCCTTTTAGAAAAACAACTTATAACTGTACCATGAAAGCAGCTAAAAGAACAGAGAGCCCTTCAAAGGTGACACATTCATCTCTCTGGACAAATGCTCTCCTGCTTGAAACCATCCCACCTACAGGGCAGAAATCTAGCAGACTGAAAAGTATCTTCACCAAGTGTCTGCCAAAGGTCTTCAACCTGATGTTTTAGCCCTTACATTGGATATTAAACTGAGAAATGGAATATTTAGATTGGATTTAAGGAAGAAATGCTTCACCATGAGGATGGTGAGGCACTGTCACAGGCTGCCCCACCCTTGGAGATGTTCAAGGCCAGGTTGGATGGGGCTTTGAGCACCCTGATCCAGTGGGAGGTGACCCTGCCCATGTCAGGGGGGGTTGGAACTGGATGGGCTTTGAGGTCACTTTCAACCCAAACCACTCTGTGAGTCTACAACTCATTCTACACGCGTACATTGGGACTATGGATGCGGTGCACATAGACACACACGTACATTACATGTGCCAGGCACACATCTGTGAAGAGTTAGCATAGGCTAAGGGCACCCATCTGCCCCTTTAAGGTACTTTTCAAAATGCTGAAGCCTTAAACGATTACTTGCACTGTGGCATGCCCCAGATTTGCCAGTTACTCTATGAACTCGGGGCTGTCCCACTCCAGAAGAACGGAAAGGCTGAGCAGCAACGCACCGGCCCATCACACACACACAGTGACACCAACAGATGCTGCAGTCTCGACACCAGGCCCCCCCATGGACAGCAGCCCCGTTGGTGATTTAGCAGGGTCAGCTGCAGAAGCCTGGCGAGAAGCAGGGCACTGCCTTTCGCACGCAGCAGGGAATTAGCCGGTTACACAGCTCCGGGTCTCTCCGGAGGCTCACACAAGCAGCTACAGCTCTCGGAAGCCTGTCGTGTGCAATTAGAAACCACTTGCTTCACCTCCTCCTCTCCCCCAGCGAGATGAACCACAACTGGTCTGTTAGTTCAAATAATTCCAATAGGAATATCTACATCGAAACACAGGGAAAAACCACCACTGCCACAGATACTCCTTACAGCACAAAGCCCTGCCTCTTCACAGCACCTGCACAACAATATGAATTATATTACATTCCTGGAGAATCACGAGGGCAATATGCACCACAACAGCACAGGGCAATGCTTCAGACAGTGAAAAATGTTCCCCCTCTCTCCCCTCTCCAAAGTTTCTGCCGTGCCAAAGTCTCAACCATTCCACAAGCACCAGACTAACACAAACGCCTGTCACCCTGACCCTGCAGATAGCAAACCGTCTCATTAAAAGCAACATGATTTACAGCTCCTGAACACAGATTACTGCATATGAGAGGAAGAAAACACAGCTTTTTCATGGAAAGGACTGGTTTGATTTGCTGGAAGTGTTGTAAATCCATCTTTTTGGAGATTATTTTCTTTCAGAGGCTTGATCCTTTCCCATCCATTCTCAATGACAGTGACATGGCTGTAACCTACTCCTTTCAAAACATTTTAAACTCAAAAGCCACTACCATTTGTTTGCAGAAATTAGAAGTGGAAATGAGAATAACATCAGATACTTAAGCCAAGGGGGGAGGGACAGCACTGGGAGGTAAAGCTGGCCTGCTTTCCATTCCAGGCAGCGTACGTACCCTATCGGCCTCTCCTTTTTCTCCCCCGCTCATTTATCAAGCGCACAGGCAACCATAACACAAGAAAACTCATAACACAAGAAAATGAGAATCTGCTGCAATTAATTCATTCCTATCAGCTTCATAATTTTCCACAAACAACCTGAAACTGAACTCCTTGAAATTCCTTTTACCTTCAGGATTTCACAACATTTTTAGTCAAGACAAAATGAAAACCCTTCCAAAGGAGCCTACTGTTCTCCTAAATATTGAAGAAATGGTTTGCTCTGTTACAAAGGTCCTCTCCAAAGGAAAATCTTCTCCTAAGCTCAAAGTATAACCTAGGTAAATGTTCCCTTGCTGCCTCACGCCCAGCCCCAATAGCCAGTACAAATCCTGCTGTATTTTCCAGTTCCCGCTCCACCTCCAGCCCCTGCCCTATATCCCAGCACTTGCAGGTGCAGCAGTGATTCCCGAGTGCTGCCAAAACTGTATTCCCAGAGGAAAGAAAAACAAAGACTCCCAATATTTCACAGCCACTGTCCAAGTCCCAATTCTGTGGGAAGGGGAAATGTGTGCCAGCAGCATAAACCAGTGTTCATTCCTGAACAGCAAAAGAGGATTTCTTTAAAAAGTTAGTTTCACCCCGATAAAGATTACCGATGTTTCAGGCAAATTCAGGATTAATTACCCAGCCAAACAAAGGCACCCTTTTTCCCTGCTCTCCAACTGTGCTGATCTGACACACAAACACATCCTTCCTCCCAGTTCCCCGTCTCTTACCTTCCACCTCTTCTTCGTCACA
The DNA here is from genome assembly GCA_033558185.1 of Dromococcyx pavoninus. Classification (NCBI taxonomy): domain Eukaryota; kingdom Metazoa; phylum Chordata; class Aves; order Cuculiformes; family Neomorphidae; genus Dromococcyx; species Dromococcyx pavoninus. The sequence goes on from JAUMJL010000712.1 coordinate 202,115, forward strand.
CACATGTTTAAGGAAGGAAGCCCCTCTATCCAGTACCGCCTCGTCCTCCATCCTATAGTAATAGAAAAGAAAAAAGGAATGCTCAGACTTTTCCTGGAGTGAGGTGTTGGAACCAGCCCAGGTCCTGGGCAGGTTAACTTGCAAGCTGTTGGTCATGTTCCTGCGGGCACTCCTGCTCTCCGTCCTGTGCCTGCTGTTCCTTCATAGAGCTCCTTGTGAACGGCGGTTGAGTTAAGCTGGCCTGGCGAAGCTCGAGTCCTGACCTTGAGAGGACATCGGTGGTGGCAGGTGTGGGAAAGGTAATCCTGACCAGCTGGCTGAGGGCTTGCCTGTTTCTGGTGCCTTTTTTCCCCCCCCTTTTTCTCTAAAAAGGAGGCATGTCTGGGACTGTCTACACAACAGCCAGGAGTTTGTGGAATTCCAGCCTTAAAGTCCTCCTAGAAGTCCTGGGCTGCAGAGCCAGGCAGACATGTGAACACACACACTGGCTAAAGACAGAGGCACACGGCCGAATGCCCAGTGGGAGCACAGCCTTCCACCAGCCTCTTAATACCAGCAAAGCACGCGTGTCTCCGAGAGGCCAGCTTTGTGTCACATGTTGGCCTGACAGAAATCTGCCAGCCGAGGATTAGCCAGAGACCCAGCGACAGCAAGTCAGCCCATCGCAGCAGTCAGTATGTGTGTCACCCACTCATTCATCCCTTCGGGGACAGGGTTTAGGAGTTGCCTTCCCTCCCCTCCCCTTTTCTCTCCTCCTCTTGTCCACTCCTCTGTGCAGAAGAGATTCCCAATTCCAGAGCTCTGCCATACAAGTCCTGCTGCGGTGCTGCCCACAACTCATGCTGCTGTGTTTCACTCACCAGCTAAGACTCTGCACACTTCCCAAGGGCTCCTCTGCAGGGGTACTTTTGACAAGCAGATACAAAACTGCTAAATAACAAAGAAAAAAAGCTCATTGTGTTAAATAATTTCCTTTTCTAGTGCTTAGAGGCTAGAGCAGGCATTTGCTGCTCGCTGTTGGGCAGTCACTGGGGAAGCTTTCTCTCTCAATACAACTGGAGATCGAGCTGGCAACCTGGTTTGGCAAGAAACAGGTATGTGGGCAACAATCAAAAAGCAGTATCTTTTCCTTATAGTCCCAAGATGGAATAGGGACAGAAAGAGACGGAACCATCAAAACTTCTTCACATCCGTGCTGCTTCCGTTTGTGATCCCACAGGATCCTCCAAGTGCAGTGGGAGGAAACAATAGAGTTTAAGGGCACATTCAAATTCAGGAGTATAAAAACTGAACAGTTTAATACCAAGAAATCTGAATGTCTTAGGATACTTACCCCGCATGTCAATGCCCACCTCAAACAAACCAAACTGAACCAAACAAATAAATCCAGAAGTAAGTAGCAAAACCCTCATTTTCCAAAAGCAGTACCACAGCAAACATTCTCCCACCTTTCCAATTTTCCTCCACCTCAAGCACCTTCACTAATGCCCTTGGCCTCATCCTTGGCTCTTCACCCGCAGCTCAGCTCCCACGAACAAGTCTCAAATAAGCCACAGATGAAGAACAACACCACAAAACAGGCCAGATTCAAACCCTAAGCATATGGAAATATGCATTTTTCACATGGATTATAGGTGGCGGCAAATAACACAGCACCATGCTCAGCAACAACCATGAGCATCACCTCCCAAGGTTTGGTCTGATCAAGCCAGGTGAAGCAAGGTCCCTTTACTCCACCCACACTGCTTGCTGGAGGCCCCAAAGCCAGTAGATTTGAGGACCAGGCTACCCTGGCTCAGGAAAGGTGCTGTTCCACAGCAGCTGCCCAGCACTAAGCAGTTGGGCATGCTTCTGGCCAATAAAGGAGTGTGCAGGCATACGCACAGGAGCCTTCTCCGACAGCTCCAGCTCTTCATTAAATTTTTCAAGACTATATGTTTTTTCTAAGGCAACCAGAGGGAACATTTTCCATAGATGCTATTGCCTGTGTGTGAAGGCCCATGTCGGTTTCTTACTTATTTCCTCCTCCAAAGCAGCACAGTAGCTCCTTGCTATAAACACAGCTGAAAACATCTGGAACAGATGGGACTGGATTTCCAGACCAAACACTGACCGCACGCGCTTCATTACTCTGTAAAGTCTGTTCTTACATTTTCACACACCACGTGCCCCAGCATCTGCCTCTGTTCCCCACACGCCAACACATTCAGGCCCCTCAGCATGGCAGCATCAGTCCAGGAGTGCAGGATCCAAGAAGCAGCAGTCTCATGGCACAGGGTAGAGGGAGAAAAGAGGGGAAAAGAAGCAAAGGAGCAATTCCCAGTGTCTGCAAGGAATACAGTGCTGAGAATTCCCTAGGTAAAACGTCTGTACAATGACCCACTGGAACAGTGCATCATCCCAGCATCATCCCGCCTGCCCTTGACAGTGATAAGCACCCAGGGCTGCATTCCCTGCAGGCAGCAGCACCAGACCCTACACTTCCCTCCCCACCTCCCAGGAACAGCCTCTTTCCTCCCTTGGATAGCTTGATCCCATTTAGCAGCCACGATCACTGGCTGCAGAGGCTTGGCAAACTGCTTACGACACATCGCAAGCCTGATGCTCTCTCTCCCCAAACCGCACGCAGAGCGGATCCAAAGGAGCTGGGGGGTTTAAAGGGCCAGGAATAGAGCTCGGGTCGTCTTGGCACAGCGCCCTGGCTCTAATCCGCAGGAGCCCAGCGATTAAACCCCTGAGAGCCACCTCCCTTGACTTGGTCTTTTCTGCCCTTCTCAGATTACTGCAGGATTTCTTCAGGACAAAACCTAGCAAGAAAATATCCTTTATGAGTTTGCACAAGGGAGATATTTCAGCCTCCTGGAATTTTTCAAATAATGCGAAATGGGAGTTGCAGAAATTAAAAAAATATATATATAACACATGAAACAACAGGAAAATCTTCACTTGGAAAACTGGTGGAGTCCCATCAGTGAAGCACTGCAGCAAGCTATTTTTACTGTCCCAGGGAGGAGACACAAACACACAGGGAGATGCTTTAGTAGTGGACAAGTACAGTTGGACTCAATGATCTCAAGTGTCTTTTCCAACTTATGATTCTATGACATGGGATAGAAGTAAGAGAGGGTGGACATTTTTTAGGGCCTCTGAACAGAAACATGCTGTAGTATGAGCCTGGTTTACCTTGTAGGAAGATAAAAAGCATGTGATGTTCATATAGTTTTTATCTAGGCCCACATCCTCTTCACTCCTACTGCAAGGTTTTGTAAGCAAACTTAAAAATGAATTTAAAAATACTGGTTTTCTATTTTCCAGGTCTAGATCTGAACAAGTTGAGTACTCTGACAGACAACACTCAAGTGGAAAACTACAAGACGCTTGAGTCCTTGGCCTCTCTCACACATGTTCTCCATGACCAAACTGCTTTGTTAAAACCAGCGTCATTCAACGTCCAACCACAGATGGAAGAAGGCAACCATCACCTAGTCTTTAGTGGAAGAGCCACCAAAGGCTTCCCTGTTGGTGACAACCAGGTGTCTTCGCCAAGCCATGTGTGTATGTGCACATCTATCCCAAAGATAATGAGCCAATATGCTTATCAGTCTTCTTTTGCCAATCAGCTGTGGAGGAGACAGAGATAACATTACTTCTTTTCTCTGCAACCTGTGAAGCGTCCGAATACTGCGATGACAGCAGCCAAGTAAATAGGAAACCAAGAAGGAGACTTGGTCCCAGCTGATGCTCTCACAGCCCAGGTGCAAAAGCTTGAATAAAACCACCCTAACATGACCAACTCTTTCCCAGGGGCTAGATGTGTTTTGATTTTCTCACATACTTGCAGATGGGCCCTATCACACAGAAAAATGAGCTTCTGACTCTACTCAGCGTTCTCTGGTTGATGCACTTTTAGAACACATTGCCAAATTTATCTTGGATGCATTTTCCCCTGCCAGCTCTGAAGCAGGCTTTATTTACGTGCTTTCTCAGCAAAGGGCTGTACTCACCAGGAGCAGAGGAGGACAGAAGCCTCTGCTTTCTGCAGTAAGAACTTGCACTACGATATTTTTAAATCCAGGACCCTGAGACAACTCCAAACGCTACAGGACTAAGAGCTGTAAATGCACACAAGGTGCCAAAGCCCCCTTTCTTCTGACAATGCAAGAAAAGGCTGCAATGTACACAGCCTCAAAGGAGTCTTGACTGCTCATCTCTTTTGGGCTGTACTTTTCCTTTTGCCACACCAACTCTTGTTTTCCAGTTCCACTGAACTGCCAGCACACGTTGGACCCCAATGCATGTGACGCAGCCGCTGCTGAACTGCGCACATGCTGTAGTGAAAAACATGGGAGACAGAAGAGTAAGAAAGCTTTGCATACTCCTCATCTTATACTAACTGCACATTCTGGATCACACATCTTTTCAAAGAGCACATGAAAACTCAGGGGTTTGCTGTTTCTTGCTCATCTCTCTTGAGCTTACAGTGACACAAGCCTTGCACTTACTCAATGCTGAAGCACACTCGTGAAAGTGGCTGGGGAGAAAGGGTCAGTACTCCCCTCAACATCAGTCACCGAGGTTACACTTCCACTCCAGCGTACCTTGTGCTCTTGGCAGTTCGTTACGAAGAGCTAGAGGACACCTCAAACCCAGGCTGCTGGGTGCCTCCGATCCATCAGGCGGCATGGAGGAGAATACAAACCTCGATAGAGGTCATCAGCTTGAAATGCCTCAGAGACGTTTATTTCACTCCAGAAATGCAGCCCACGCTATTCAGACTGCAAAAAGTGGGTTTAGTGTTCACGAGACATTATATAATTTGGATTTCAACTTATATCCATGACAACTTCAAGAGAATTCTCCAACTTGGATATGTTCCAACAATGAAAGACTATTGGGCAAAATCATTGCAAATGAATGAAACCAAGCTTTTTTCTGCACAACCAAGAAAGGAACATTACTGAAACACAGGGAACTACCAGGGCAATGCTGGCACTGGACCCTAAAGCAGGTGTAGCAGTTGAAGCCATTGTTTTATTATGTTTAGATTGCTTACCATAAAGTGACACAATTCTATAAAAACTGAGAAAGTCAGCTGTCTCTTTGTTTTCCTCCCCTTCTCTTAAAGGAAATAGTAGAGCTGGAACAAGAGACTCACCAGCAAGAAGGCCACATCTCACTCGAGCTTCATTTGAGAGTTGCAGTGTCTTAGTTAAAGCCTCTCTTGAGCAGCATCAGCGAACCTCCCCAGCCGGGCATCCTCCCCATATCTCCTCTGTATTTAACGGAGACAGAGCCAGCAAAGGGTACTGAAATGCTCCAAGAGGAATTCAGGATCACGTTTACGCAGGAGCTCTATGAGATGAGCCAGTTGACGGGGAGAAGTTATTTTGGACTGCAAATATTATGAATATCGCTGTTTGGGGCTAACATAAACTAGGCATTTTTGTAGCTTAATTTTCTGCAAGGCATGAAACACAAATCACAAAAGAGTTTCCTCTGGAGGCAGAACGGTGTCAGCTTTTAAACCCACAAGCAGGAGCGGATTTTTCCTAAAAATTATTATTTCAGGACAGCCTCTGGCATCTGATACTTTTCCTATTTGTTATGCTGACAATGTCACGTCCTGCAGTATTTTTGTTACAGTTTATGCCTTATGGGCAATCTCTTCCTTGACCATGGTTTACACATCCAGTCGCCTGTCCCTATATTCTTTTCAACTTTGCTTACTAAAGGAAAAAAAAACAGAGTTCAATGTTGGCAAGAAAACGCTCCTAAAATTCCCCACCAATTTCAAAACATTTGCTTGCGGTAAAAGGAGTTGGCAAATCCTTAGGAGTAGCTTGAAACTGGGAAAGTGGCAGGAAGAGAGGGCGTTTCAGGAGTGGACTAAGATGAAAAGGTGACTGCAAGGCAGACTGCATCTGTGTGCCCCACTTAATCAGGTGGCGTTATGGCAGGTTGGTAATTTAGCACTCAATAAACCTTCGATGAAACTGCTCCAGAGGGCTGATTGATGAGAGCATTTTCATGTGCTCTTCAACTAAACCCATGCTGAAGTAAAACCAATCTTGTTTTATTAAGTAGTTGCTCTTCGAGCCTCGTGCAAGAGCCCTTCTTGAGAAATCTGTACCTGAGCATGCTGTGTCATAAGACCAGGCATCACAGGCTAAGAGCTGCCTGCAATATCACAAGCATTTCATATCAGCTCCGCATACAATGTTAACGGGCTCAAGAACATTGCCCACATGGAGCCTCAAGGAGTGAGTATGGGTGGCTGGGCCCTGACACAGCATGTCCTACCCAGAGACACAAATGTGAAAGTGGCCTCCGAGCCTTGCCAGACTGCCTTTCCCAGGAAAAAGGTTCCCTGGAGTGGCAGTTTCTCAGCTGGCATCCATTTCCCGCTCAGTGGTGGTGCAGGTGGTGTGTACAATGTGGGGTTAGGCAGTGCCCAGCGGCACCATTCACCCAGATACAGTTTGCTCCAGGGAAACAATCCAGTGCACTTGATCCTGGCTTCCAGCAAGCCACTCCTGCACTCATCCCCCTGTAGCACTGCTCTGGGGGAAAGTCTCTTCTCTGTAGCAATAACCCCTAGCACATGAAATACCCTCGCTAACACAAAATGTGTGAGACCAGCTAATAGCTTAATTCTACTGCTGTAATTACAGGTTAGAACTTTGCCCTTCCTCCAGGCTTCATACTTTCCAATATATAACTCAAGAGCTGCACATTTTCCTCCCCATTGCCTTCCCAAGCATCTCAGAGATGCTGCAGTCATTCTAAAGCATCACAACACTCTGGACCACCCGTCTGAGAATGCAGCACAGAACATATGCTGCCCTGATGCTTTCTTCTGGGAGGAGGACAGGCAATGCCTTATCCAGCACAAAGCCCAGCTGGCATGGGCAGGGCCCACCAGGCAAAAAGCCCAGCTGTATAAAACGGTTTGGACACATCTGAAGCAGCCAAGGGAGCTACTGAACTTTCAGCACTTCACAGAGTGCAGTCACAGCATTTCTGATCCAGTTCTTGGCATTCTGAAGTGATAAGCGGTTTCACGACACACTGGTTTCAAAACTATAATCCAGCATAAAGGATATTTTTAACATGGATGATTTCGGTAATCTGCTTCAATACCCAACCTCAGACACCGTCCATGTGGCACAAGGGAGCAGCACAGAACGGCGTTACACGAGCGGGAGCTTCTAGAACTGTGCTTATCACCCAAATCCTCATGCAGCTATAGCACGGGCTCCCCAGCTACAGACTGAGGCTTGGAGAGAGTGCAGGACCAAGAACTGTGAGGGGTTTATTTTATTTCTAAACAGCAGAGGCCTTTAGGGGAAAGAATAAAGAACAATAATATCACTCTCTGCAAGCTGTACCTGGTTACCAGCTGAAAGTTCCTGTAAGATTATGGAATTTCTACCCAGAGAGACGCATCCAAGAGGAAGAAGGCATGTGATAACATCTAAGAGCACATCAAAAGGGTGTGATCAGAGCATGCACCTATAAAACAAAGGCTGAAGAGGCAAAGTTACCCAACCCAGACCTCAGCATACGCACATAATCCAGACTGAAGGAAGAAAACTTCTCCAACAACATCAGACAAGTGAGAAAACCAGTGGCTGCCCAGAGACTGAAATGCTCCAAGCTGACCTTGCCCTCCCTCGAGTGACAAGTGCTTGTCCAGAAGGCTTCATAGTGACTGTTCCCCAGAGCAGCCGAGACAAATCTCCTTTGAAGGAGGTCAATGGCATCGGACCCATGCAGGCATAAAGTGCTAATTTAATAAGTCAAACCAAAACAATGCAGACCTGATAGCCAGAAATGCAAACAGTCGATTTCCTAACTAAATGCCCTTTTTGCCTCCACCTGTTGCACTGGGAGAGGGAAAACACAAACCAAACCAAAAACACAAAACACAAAAACACAAACTGGAACAAGGTTAGTGAAGATGAAGAAAGAACATTTCCAGAGAGAAGAGGAGAGAAATGCTAAACTAAGTTATTTTAAAGTCATCTGAGAATAAACTGAAAAAAAGAATTTCATCTCTTCCACCAATTTAAGTCCCAGTCAGAATAACAGAAAAAAATGTCCCAGCCCAGAGCACCACGAGCCCAGGTAGCCATCCTGTCTCTCCAGAGCACTACATGCTCTGTGAAACACTGCTTACGCCAGCACAAGCCCCAGACCCCAGCAGTTGTGGGATCCTTATGAGGGACTCCACTAGGTTCCATCAGAAATGTGACTGCAGGTAACAACTCTTCTCTGCATGGCCACGGCAGACTCACTATCCTGTTCACGAAGAGCCATCTGTTGGGCCTCTGGGAGTGAGCTGATGGCTCAAAACTGCACCAGGGGAGGTTCAGACTGGGGTTTTTTAGACTGGATAAGAGGAGGCTGAGGAGATCTCCTTGTTTTCTACATCTCCCTGAAAGGAGTTTGTAACGAGGTGGGTACTGGTCTCTTCTCCCAGGTAACAAGTGATAGGATGAGAGGAAACAGCCTCAAGTTGCACCAGAGAAGGTTTAGATTGTATATTAGGGAAAATGTCTTTATTGAACAAGTGGTGAAGCACTGGCAGAGGCTGTGTAGGGCAGTGGTAGAATCTCTATCCCTGGAAGGGTTCAAAAAACGTGCAGATGTGGCACTTGAGACATGGTACAGTAGGCACAGTGGGGTTGGACTGGAGGAGCTTAGAGGTCTTTTCCAACCTTAATGATTCTATGATTCTATGATTGGACATCAGGAAGCATTTCTTTACTGACAGGGCGGACAAACACTGAGACAGGCTTCAAGAGGTGGTCGATGCCCCAAGCCTGGCAGCATTTCAGCAATGTTTGGACAGTGCCCTTAATAACAGGTTTGGAACTTTTGGTCCGGCAGTCAGACAGTTGGACAGGGTCATCAGTGTAGGTCCCTTCCAACTGAAATAGTTCAGCCTGGTCTCCCTATCATACCAGGCTGCCGGGACAGAACTGTGTATGTTTGATCCCTGGCTGATCCCTAGCCACACCTATGCCCACACGCAGGGAAACTTTTCTGCCACTAAAACTGTCCCGTCATGATATGAGAGGAGCAGGTTTGTACATTGGTTTGCCAATATTATCAGACAAAGAAAACAGCTGTCATGAAGCACCGATAGCAACTGGGAGAAAGGACAGACTGGAGGAATTCACTACCATGTCCTCACAAAAGAGCTCATCAGTCCCTGACAGTACTTGCAAAGAAAGCAAACAGAGATTGTGTGCCCTTCTTGATAAAATTTCCTGTGGTGGGCAAGAGAGAGCAGGTCACCAGTGCACAGAGCAAAGCACCACCTTCAGGCACTCCTTGCCCTTCCACGTGCTCCAGTGATCGAGTGACGAGACTAAACACCTATGTCCCACCTTGACTTGGAAACGTGGTGCCAGGGGAGAGCAGACCAAGCCCATGACCTTTAAACTGGGACCTGCAGACTATCAATCAGTCATTAATGAGAGCTTGGCCCAGACCAGGCAGGGGCACATGATTGTGGTTTTGCTGCATTAATCAGTGAACAACACGATACGGGTTTCTCACCACCCAGACACAGACTTAAATGAGAGGAACATGACACAGCATAAAAGCAGAGTGGTACAGGCAGACAATGCATGATCCTGCATAAAGCCAATCTGTTAGAAATGTTAAACTGACTTTACCAGCAGAATGAGTTTGCTGCTGCACTGGCAACTGGCTTAATGGGAGAGTCGTATTCTTAATTTGGTTCCGAGTGCCCTAAAGCTGGATTTACTGTATCCTCCAGCCACAGCCAAAGGAGTGTAACTGAACTGCTGAGTAAGCAGCTCCCAAGTTTTAACAAGACTGTCCTCTAGATGACATCCACATATGGGCAGTCCAAAACAGACTTACTCTATCAACCTAAATAGATAGAACAAAACCATAACCCTAGAGCTGAAAAGGAGTTTCTTGCCAGAAAGCATCCATAGCTACCTTCTTCTGAACTCCTTCCTAGTGACCCATTGCCATGAAGAGCAACTTGTGGGAAAGAACTGGTACAAACACAGTCATGTTGATAAGCAGCCCTGCTGCAGGAGGTCCAGGGTCCTCCAAAGTAACCCAAAAAACAGTGTAATGACTAACGAGCTTGTCCAGAAGACCGAACAGACTTCTGGAAGAGAAAAGAAAATGGGACTTTAGCATAGGTACTTAGAGACGACACCTGAAAAACCTCATCCGCTCTAGGAACGGACTTTGAAAACAATCATTCTTCTGGATAGAGATGGCCTAGGAAATGAAAACCACTGCATCTCCCTTACCAAAGAAAGGCTCCTCATATTACACAGGCTCCTGTAGCACTTGCCTCTCCCTGTATCAGTAGCTGGCTCCTCCTGACTCCAGTAACACAACAGTACTGGCCCGGAAACATCAACTTCCCAGACACCCCTAAAATATTCTCGTCAGAAATGAGAGACTTCCAGGCTCCTGCACAGCTCAGCCCTTTATCAACAAGAATTCAAAGTCACGGCAATTTAACATGAGCAGAATATATTAAAAATATTTTACAGCTCCCATGTTATCTTTCCTCTTCTTCCTCAACTCTGTAAAGTAAGAATTCCTCCTTCTGCTTTGTGAACAACAAACTCAGAAGCATTTTCAAGAGCCACAGTTAACATGAACACACTCTGTTGTGAATGCACTGCCCACAACAAACCAGCACGCAGGGTATGAGAACTGGTGTGCAGTGCCCATGAGTGTCAAGTTACGATGGTAATGGGCCAGGAACAGCACACTAAGATCTGATATACAGGCATATTGGACCAGACTCATTTGCTCATGCTGATCACTCACTGTCTGCTTCTATCTTCTTTTTCACATGCATCTGCTTAAAAAACCAGGGGCAGCTGTTCTTTGAGAAGAAACCACAGAAAACCAACTTTCTATAACAGGCCCAAAACAGCTCTTTTGCTTTGGCAATATGTGTTCATAAAAGCACACCAGGATAAAGCAAGTTTTACACTGCTTTTTAGGCTGACAGGGCCAAGGAAATGTTTTCTGACTTAATGATTTTAAAAAAAAACCCTAAAAGATGATGCATTTGGGTGTATCAGGGGCAACCACAAAGTATCTAGGGATGGAGAGGGTGATGCAAGGCAACGTGCATGGTCAGCAGCCATTGAACATAACCTGCCCAACTTGGCCATCACCTGGTCTCTCTGGAGCCGTTGGCGATTCATCCCAAACTCAACAGGAATCCTTCCCACCAGGATTCCTGGCTGTTGTACTCACACAAGGTGGTGCCAGCAAATTTCACCCGCTCCAGAGGAGAGTACAACAGTAGCCAACTCCAGCTAATTTTCAACAGGGTTTGGATACGAAGCTGCCTTTTGTCCCTCTGGCGATAAGGGCGTCAGTAAGCATAAGATAACAGGGACCCCTTGGTGACTGGCTGAACCATCAGCTTCCGGCACTTCCTCAAATACCAGATATAATCACCTAGCACTGAACCCAGCTCATAAACCTTCACGTAATCATAACTTTCTTGGAGATACCTGTTAACAAAGAGCAGCTTTATGCCAGGCACCTAATTGCAACATGGCTGTTTAAAGGTAAATGGAAAATAGTGTACAGTAATATTCAATCCCAGTTATCTGCACCCATTATCTTGCTTTGTTTTATTGCTAAGTGGAATGACTGGTCCGGGAACAGAGCCAGAAAAGTTGGGCTGATATCACAGTTCAAGACTTGATAGACATTACTGAGAATTTCAAATTAAGGGTCACATCCAGAAGCGTGCTGACCTCTGTGTGGAAAACACCTGGTACCTCTGCTGAGTTCCAAGCCTCCCCAGGAAAACACAAAGCCATCTGCAACCCAAGGCATTATTGTACCTGGAATACTTAATACAACCATGTGTTATTCATTGTCTAGAATTAAAAAAGGCAGAAACAGGTTCAAGAAAGAGAGTTTCATTTGTAGAAAAGTAATTACAGAAACTTTGAGAGATCACAGAGACATCCAAAACCCTCACACACTTCTCCACAGCTAAGGGCTCAGAGGACATTCAGGTTACTTGCCGGGAGATATATTTTGAGCACGATGAGCTTAAGTTGGTTTTGCAATGCTTTTTGATAAATTAAGTTTGTATATCTAACGTTCAGTGAACTACATTGGCTCTGGGCTCTTCCAGCTTGATCTTTAATTCGAGTAATTATTTTAAAAGCTGCAGACATGATCTCCCTTTATTCAGTGTCTGGAGAGGATTCTGACACTATAAGATACAGCTGGGGTTTCCATAGAGTTGTTTTGCAGTATATTCCCTTTCAACAAAAACTATACATTGCATTTTTGGCAAAGGGAAGAGATGGGCTATCCAAACAAAACTTACAAAACCGGGGAGTTTTCCTTTGCAGCAATTCCTGCTGTTTCACTGCTTTATTCACAGGCTTGGCGTGTCCAGCCCAGGATGATCCCAGTTAGGTGCCCATCCTTTAACTTGTACCACAAACAGGAACAAGCCATGCAGGTGAGTAGTCGGAGCATCACGGTTGCAGTTCAGTGCCCACATGAAGTTCTACTCAAGGAAGAGTGCCTGGGCTTGCCTATGCTGTCAGCAGAACACAGGCCCAAGCCTATGCTCAAGCCCCAGCTTGCTCACATTCTTTCCATGCTAGCAGGCTCGCAGGCTGAGTTTCAGAGCGCTGCTAAGGTGGAAAATTAAAGCCCAGCAGACACAGATTTCCTTCTTCCCACTGGACACCAGTGATGTCCCATGTACGAGCTAGTGCTCTGCAGTGCAGCAGCAGGAACCACAAGCAGGTCTCACAGGCCCAGTGCACAGATCTACCCTGCACAAACCACCAGGCTTTGAGCCAGAGAAGCTCTGAGCAGTCAGGCTTTGCACACCAAAACCTACTCACAGACCTGTGCTTCAAGCACAATCACAACACTGCATGGGACAAAGTGAGCTTGGTGCAGTACCAATCCCTCCTTTCCCCTGCAGTCCACTCTGACTGCTGCTTCCAGGTGTTCTCAGTAGTACGTCTGAGTGACATAAGTCATCTACCCAACTTCACCAGGTCCTCAGCTGAGCATTCACAGCTTAGCTAAACTTTCTTCAGATGTATTTCTTCTATTTCCCCCCAGGTACCACACCATTTAAAAGAGCACTATCTCTGTTCCAATGGATCTATTTTTGTACGACACAGAAGGCACACACTGTGGGAGACAGACTGCCTTTCCTTCTGAAAACCCACCTGCGGCTTTTCTATGTATAAACAGACCACTTACGGCTCATAAAGAGGTAGGAAACATCAAAACACTATTTAGTCCTGAGTGAGAAGCTTTTACACAGTTGGGGGGAATCTCTTCCTGCAACACACTCCCACAGAGGTACCCCTAGCTCTTAAACAAGAAGAATCTTGTCTTTCCAAGCGCATTCTGGGGTGTAAGTGTCAGTAACACACTGGAGACAGAGTCACTCTGAAATGGAAAGCATTTCAAGACTGTGCTCTGCTAACAACATCTGTCTGAGCGAGATGTTTTCTCAACAAAATTGGTGATGCCATCTGAGAGGGCTACAGGTGAACTGGGATGGAACACAAGGCAGGCAGCTGGGCTGGATGACAGTTGAAAGTACCTTCCAACGAAAGTTCTATTCTGCTCTAAAAATCTGTTCTATTCTACCACCTCTCTCTAACTCCACTCTTCAAATCCCAATTCAAAGACGCACTCAAAACTTTGCACTGGTCTTCCATCGATTTCCAACCCCACCCAGCGAGCAGCTCAAGGCTGTAATCGAGACTTTGTTCCTACCCCACTTGATCAGTTCTCTCCACTCGCTGTGCTATCTCAGCGTGTTTCTCCTGTATCTCCTGTTTCCAGATACCACTGGAGCTACTCACAAAAGACTTGGCCCAGCCCAGAACTTCAGCCTGGCCTTGAAGGTGAATTGCCTCAAGGCCAGAAGTCTCCTGCGCTGAAGTGCTTGGTGGGATTAAGGCCACAGCCGGCAGATATGAAAACCTCAGAATTGGTACCAGAATCAGAGCCCACCATACCGTCAGCAGAGATGCGAACCACGCTGTGGCACTCTGATGGCACGGCTCGAAATTTCTGGTCTTTCTCTAGGCACCGGTACATGCTCACTGCACTGAAACTCCATCCACCATGGTGCCTTCTCAGCTCACCCATCAGCAGCATTACAAATGCATCTGGCACCGCGTCCATTGGACACCGCATTCATGCTTTGCCAGGGACAATGCTCCTCAAAGTTGTTCATTACTCACAAACCCCAGCCTAACAGATCATGCGATGTTAAACAATTGATGTGGAACTACTCCCAGGGCACTACAGGCTGTATTGTTGTGCCATTAAGGCTTTGGAACCGAGCTTTGGTGGGGACAGCACAGAACAAAGTACCCATCTATTTTTTCATTGTGATTATTGTTTCTGCCTAGAAAGACATGGGCTGGGCTGCTGAAGAGCACTACTGTTTCTCAGCTGTGCCATTTCTTTGCTGAATGCAAGGACTGTGAGACCTGGGAGTGATATCAGACTGCTCAAATTTAACAAAAATTTGGGAAAAATGCACCAAATTTGCTAACTATGAGACCTAAGCAAAATTTCCATGTATGGTTCCCATACGAGAAATACCATGATACACTTTCAACCCATTTCAGTGCAACAAAGCAGGTTTAATATCCTCAAACGCTGCTCTTCCTTGAGCTACAAGTAGCTATTTCCCAATGCAGAGTCTTCTCAAATTGAGCAACCTTGATGAAAGATCTTTACGCTTACGTTCAGGGCTGACAATGTCTGAAGAGTTATATAGTCATAGGTACAATAAAAGCAGTTAATTTTGCAACCCTCTGTTCAAGGTTAAGAGTTGAAATTAGACACTCATATCAGCAAAGAGGTGATTAAAATTAAGTGAAAAAAGGAAGGTGAAAATCCTCTCATCTCCAAGTTGCACACGTCACCGAAAAACACAGGCAAGCTCTGTTTCTGCACCTGCTACACAAACCAAACAAAACATGAACATTTTAATCCTGATGATTACTTGACACATAAGACTCCAGTCATCGCCTTTGACCTGAGGTTACACATCCGCACAGTCATCAAAATCAATAAGTTTGCCTGTTTTGCTCAGAAAACAGTAGTAAAAAGAAAAAGAATATGCTACAGAAGTAAATTTTAAGGGAAAAAAAGCCAAAAACCTGTTGCACCTGTAAACCCACCCGGATTTCTGGCAAAACTTCAGCTCATTGTGATAACTCATAAAAGAAAGTAAAATTCAGTCTCTGCTGGGGAACAATAAAATGCCAGCCCATTTCATTAATTGCAGGGATGACAGCAGTCACCTTCCACCCGTTAAAAGGAGAGAGACTATTCCCATCACAGCCCCCAGAGCCCCAAGCACAGATTTCCACCCACAACTATCTATGTGCATAGCCAGGTAAATCCTGGAAATAGCCAAATTCCAGATTCAGCAGAAGGAACACTCAAATGGATCAAAACCCAAAGGTTTAAAACCATGCTCAAAAACTCTGTAGCAAAGAAAGCTGTAGCTCATGGGAGTGAAAGTAATAACCAAGTAAGCTGGAAAAGAACTCCTCGAAATATGGCTACAAAGGAGCAATCCAAACAAACCTGCTCCAAGTTTTAAAGCAATGCACTTTGTTTCACAGTCTCCAGCTGGATCCAAGCTTTTCTCATCTGAAACTCAGACAAAACATTCACTACAGACAGTACCTTGTAATAAGAATTTGTTTACAAGGCAAGGAAAACTATGTAATTCATGCAGCCAACATTTTATATTTCAGAATATTTTCATTTGTTATGGTAACATTAGAATTGAATTAAACCATTTCTATAATTATCATTAATAACAGAATAAAGTTATTTTAGCAACCCTCAGCATTAGAAGAAGTCATGCAAACAATTACCACCAGTTCAGTTTTTCAAGACTCTCTTGAGATGTGAGACACACAGATCAGTTCTTATGGAAGGACAACTAAGGCTTATTTCAAACTAGATTTAATACAGTGGATTTATATTATAAAGTAGCAAAATAGAAATATGACTATTATACAGCTACATTTATAGGATAAAGCTAGGATTTTAAATGTTGCAAGTTGGAAGATTTCCCCTTAAAGAATTTCCTTAGAAGTAAACACATGGATCAGCCATAGTCTCTCTCCACATACATTGACATATATAAAAAATAGACACATATTAAAAAACCCTACCCTTCAGTCTTTGTTTTACTTTTGCAGTAGACTTAGTTCTGCTAGCAGCACGCATTCTGGGAATTTAGGGCTTGAAAGTTCATTTGAGCCACAAATTAAAAGGATTTCAATTTTAGTGATGTCAAATCATCTTTCCTGACTTATCTGGTGAGAAAATCTGTCAGAAATAGGGCCAGTTCCCCTCTTCTCTAGTGTGCTCCAAGGGATCACTCACAATCAAACAGCATGGCTCACTGCTAACCACTCTACACTCCAAGTCCCTCTCTCCTGCTAGTTATGTGGTCCTAAATTTGGACAGAAAACCCCAGTTTCAAACCAAATGGAACCGAGTGCCAAGAACAGAGATGCTGGTTTCCCTGATTGCCTGCTGTTTCTCCCATGAAACTCACACAAACTCTCCCCATGGATAGTCCTGTGGCAACCTCAAGAGTTCCTTCCAACAAAAACTAGTAATTGCAGGAGAGTAACCCAGAGGCATTTCCCTCTCCTCAGCGATGTAATTAGGCAACTGAAAACAAGAGGAGAAATGACACCATTGGGGTTCCCGGCTTGACTGGTCACTGTGTGGCCACTCGGTTCAGAAACACCAGACGCAACACAGCGTGCACCCTCCTGGGCCCCAGAAGGCTCGCGTACCATCCTGTACTAATGGCTTTTATTTCACAGGAGGTATTGTATTCATAACAAAAATTACACACTGAATTTCAGGGCTCAATAGTTAACTCCAGGTCACAATATCTTTGAGCTCAACCTCCATGCAGGCTTTGACCTGAAGGACTATGGCCGTTCCTTGAAGCCACCATTGGGTATTGAGTCATCAGGGTCTGAAGGGATGATGGTAAAGACCTACCCGAGGGCAAGCACCCCAGCAGACGTGGTAGGGCTTTAACTAAGGCTTCTTAAAATCCTGTAGCTTTTTATTTACGCCACACACTGGTTTATCGCCTAATTATGGGTGCCATAATTGTCTCCAACACCATCCAACAGCAATAAAAGCATTTCTGTCACCAACTGCACACAGCCCTGAGCAAACTCAGTAGAAATGAGATGCTACGGCAACTCAAAGTTCAAGGGCAGGAGGGTCGAAGCTTTGATTTGAGCGGCTGTAGGACTTCTCTGCAATCTTGGTAATTTTATTGCTGTATTTTCATTTTGAGCCACAGAATGAAACACAGTTAAGAGAGAGCTCTGACTCCCCACTCAAGTTCTGCTATTTAGAAGAAGCACAAAAGAGAAGCTTTCCTCCCACCAGAAGCAGCACAATGCTGGAGCCACACTCCTTTATCAATATTAACTGTAGCTGCTATTATGGGATTTTCAGAGAGCACTCCCTTTTGAGCCTTCTAAATGGGTTTGGAGCCGGAAGCAGCTAATTGACTTTGGACAAGAGAACCTGATAGCAGTTATCAGAACCCTTTTAATTTGCTCAAAGCAAGAGTTCAAATTCTAAACCTAATGCACAAAGAAAACATGTGAAAGGCAGGGTGCTGGAGCGTGACAAGGATGCTATCTTGCTAAGGCAATGAAGTCATTACCAGCGCCACGGCCTGATGTCGCAGCACCAGAGACACAACACTGTGAACACTGCTTCAACAAGGCATCTTCAAAACCACCCTTAATTCCTCTGGTGCTCCCAGCCCCTAAGAAGAAATTCCAGTGCACACCAGCAAAAGCTATGCTGTGTTTGATAATGATGCAAACAATGCAATAACATCAAATTTAATAAATTAAATTAGAAAAATAAAGATCAGAAGGCTAGCAAATCCACACCAACAGACCAGCAGGAGGAAGAGCATCACTTCCTGTACCCACAGGAATATCCACCTTCCTGAAACAGCTATTTCATCTTGGCTCAACCAAGGCAATACCTAGACTTCACAATTGCTTCCCTCAGGCAGGCCGGTACCTCTGACTCTGGCTCAAAACTGCCAAGGAAAGAGCTGTTTGCAGAGGTATCAGTAGAAAAAGAAATGCAGGTTCTCCTTACTCTCTCCCACAGCAATTTTCATTCACAGCCTTGTCCCAGACACCTCCCAGGCTTGGTGTTTACGATGGCTCTTAAAGGTGACAAAGCAGTTACACAGCCAGTAGCCAGGAACACAACTGACTCGAATCCTGGCACATGTGAGTAAGGCGCCCCCTCCTCTAAGTAGGAAGATCAGGAAACATAAGGAGTTGCAGCTTTTCCCTTCTCACAGGGATGTTTGTCTCTGAGCTGCACTTTGTGCACAAATTCAACCTTTCCTGATCACTGCAAGACATCAGTAACCAAAGTGTTTGCCCTGCATCCACAGCAGGACTGGGAAAGCACATTTTGAAAGCTTTTCTACAGAGCTCCTTCAAAAAAACTACCGCAAGGAATACCACAACACAAGGGTATGAGGATGTTGCCTCACTGCAGAGGAGTTTCAGGATTTAAAACCATAACGTGGAAAAATCTGCACAGTTTTCAGCTGCAGAACAACCTGCTGGACTGTGCTGGGAGCTGAATGGACGTGTGCAGGGTGGGAACCTGCCAGGAATACCCCGTGCACACAAATGAGAACTTTATCCCTCCTCCCCTGAGTTGCAAACCAGATAAAAGCCAATCCATAATTCCTTCCGACCCCACTCTGACCCCTGGCAGCAGCAACATCCCTCGTTGCCGGCTCCTCCTTGGCTACCAGGCATTCCTCTACAGTTGCCAGCCCCTTGCAATCTTGGAAACGCAGCTTAGAGGAACCTCTTCCTGCAAGTCCAGGCACTGCTTTTCCAAACGTGAAATTCCCACTATGCAGGAGTGAAGGATAAGTTGCAAGCAAAACCTTCCCAAAGTATGTTTTTTGATATTTGGAAGTGTGGGTTTACTCCACATCTGTATCTGATGGAGGGGGAACCCTGCTGCAGGTGGTACTGGCATCAGCCCTTTGGATCCCACTGACACCCACAGGTAGCAGAGTTACCAAGCAGTAAAATCACCAGCTGAAACAAAAACCTTGCAAAACCAAACTCTACCATCTTCTGATGTCACAGCATTTCCTAGGAAAGTCCTTCGGCACATGCTTCAACACTGACTGGCAGCAGAAGGAAGGACAGACTGGGACAGATCTGCTCACAGATGCACAAATGTAAGCAATCTCATTTAATTATCCTGCAGGTGACTGGACAGTGTTATGACAAAATTAAACCTCTCATACAATAGTTGCTGCCGTTCGGAAGCCTCAGGTGCTGGAGAGTGGGTGGGGGATGCCTCTTTACCTTGCTCTGAATGCACAAACAATTCCCTTTTGATTCTCCATCACAATAAGAACACAGCATATCCCTGCAGCCCATCACACCAGCAATTACCAAGCAGCAAATTCTATTCCCACACACGCTATGCAACTCTGCACATTTTGCTAAATCCAGCCAAGTTCCTTCTTTTTTTTTTAAATGGAAAATACGTACATTAAAGCCACCGAGCAGCGAACAATCTACGCACAAAGTCACATTTAGATGCAAAGTAAAGTGCACCTCCCGAACGCAAATGACTGAGTATCCGGAGTGTGTGGACTGTCAGTGTTGGGGTTGCCCTGGGGTCCAGCCTTGCTGCTCCCCACACCTACCTCGGCTTCCGGGCACAGCTCTGTGGGACGATCAGACCCAGCTCCCGGCGCAGAGCCCAGCACCCTTCCCACACCACGCAACAGCCTTTCGGCACATTGAAGCGCACCAGCTCCTCCTAAACGCAAGCACTAAAAGGATGCGCTCCTAACGAGGGGGAAAGCCAGTCATAATTAATGCTGTCATTAAAAAAAACAAACCCAAGCGTATGCAGACAAAAGGATGATTAAATTCTCATTTCCACGTTCGCGCTGGAAGCTTACAGAAGGGCAAACAAGCAGCAAGGAGCTCAGCTTGACTAAGAAAACACCCCGACACAGCAACGAACCCAGCCCGACACCAGGTGGGAGGCTCAGACCCAGGGAAGCGATCGGATTTCCTGTGGCTGGCTTACTGGGGAGAAGATACACTGGAACCACAAAGTTTCCAAAACCGAGAAGCGTGTAGCGAGTCCTAAGGACTAACTTAGCTCGGGTGGAAAGGCAGGAAGGAACGGGGGCCGGTGCGGGGTCCGTGCTCACCTGCGAGGCTCGGGCTTGCGGCGCTGCTCCAGCTCGGCGGCTGCGGGGCGGCGGGGGGAAAGGCGAGGCAGAGCGGCTGTGCTGCCGGCGCCCTTCCCGGCCCGCATTTAAAGCCGCCCGCGGGCTCGGCCGGCCCCTCTCGCCCGCTCCCATCCCGGGCCGTCCCAGCCCCCGCTCCCTCCTCGGCCGCCGCCACGGGGCGGGCAGAGCGGGGAGGGGCGTGCGGGGCGGGGGCTGCGGGCACCGGACCCCCACCCTCCGGCTGGGATCCTGCCCGCCCCCGCCGAGATAAAAGCAGCAGGAAAAGTGTAGGGAACATCCTTCGGTGCGGTGCTTACACTTTTGAAGGGAAATACTATCCTATATGATGCTCCTCCTTCGCTTCCTGCCATCAACAGAGGGGTGGGCTTGGTCCCCCTCTCCCTCCTAAGCACACACACTTCTAATTACACTAATTGCCTCTCAAAAGCTTCCTTCCAGATCAGTTTGGGAATGGGATACCAGTATTGACGCTGTCTTTCAAAGACCCATCTCTGGAGGTGTTCAAGGCCTGGTTGGATGGGGCTTGGAACTCCCTGATCCTGTGGAAGCTGTCCCTGCCTACGGCAAGGGAACTGGATGGGCTTTGAGGTCTCTTCCAACCCAAACCATTCCATGATTCTATGTTTGAACCCTTCAGTTAACAGAAAGAAAATTTAAAGATCATTAGTCAGCTGCAGGAGTTTTAAGGTCCCTTCCAACAGAAACCATTCCATGATTCCATATTCCCAGTTCAGTCAGCTAGGGCTCTCAATAATCAGCTTTACAACCCAGTCCAAGGCAACAAGACCCATGCAATATTTTTAAACAACAGGGCACTCTAAACAGCTGAGGAGTATGGCAGAACAGGAACTCATCAGCAGGAAGTACATGGATGCTCAGGGGAACAAGGCAGACTGCTGTTGCTCTGCAGAGGAAAATCTTCGCTTCAATTAAGTTTAGGATTACTACACGGCAGCAGTCTCCTCAGCTCCTCCTCAGCTACCAGGCAAGCTCCGCTGCTGACACCCGTCCAAATTCTGTATTAGGGAATAACACGCAATCCGTTGGACAGACAAAAAGCAGCAACAACAGAAACCATGGCACTTGCAGCCTGGAGCGAGCACACTGCAGGAAGGATCTCCGTGCTGAATTCCCCCTCTCCCTTCTGCTGCTGTCACTGCTATGCTTGCCCCAGCCCCTCAAACAGGGAATTGTCTTTAAGTCCCTGTCCCCTCTCCCCCTTATGTATTCCTGAAAGATCTATGGTCTGCACATGATTGGGCCAGGACTGGGGCTTCTCTGCTCCCTTTAATAAATCAAATTCCCTAAGTACCTGTTCTAAACAGCCAATGGGGACCCAGTGGGTCCCTGATGGCACAGCGATGACATCCGACGCTTGGAACTATGTTTCATTTGGACTATGACAGTCCCTGTATTCACAAAGGCAAAGCACTGACTTGAGCAGCTCTGTATACTTTAGTCCACACCCAAATAACTACACATGTTCCCCTCTTCCGAAGGTGCAGGTAGCAGTTTGGAATCAAGGACTGCTTTCTTCATGCTTTAACTCCCTAACGATATTCAGGTGTGCTGAGGGCCTTTGCTAAAGTCACCCCCCCTCAAGACAAGCCTCCCCCAAGGGTGGCATGGGACACAATGCCACCATCCAGTAAATGTCTGTAAACACACGGGAATTAATATTCTGCCTTCTTGTCCAGCACACAATTTTCCTATGAGGTCGCACAATGACAATGACAGCGCTTGCGTGCACACGGATAACGGCAACAGCCAAAGTTATGGTGGTAAAGATTAGAGAATACAAACGCACATGCTCAGTGGAACTGGAAGGGTAAAACTTTCCCTGTGGGCAGGTTATTCCATAAATATATCTTGCAGCCGTTCTGGTTATGCTCAGCACTGCTCATGCTGACCACAGCGCTGTCAGTCAGGGATGATGCTGAACTAGATGGAACCTGGCAGCTCCTGCATTTCCAGGGTTTTGCGCAGGATACCAAGCGATAAAATATTTGCATTGGATTCAGACAGGAGTAATTCAGTCTAAGTCAGGAAGTTGCCAAGGATAAAACTAATTCAATAGAGAGAACTAGGGTCAGAGAGACCACAGTTGTGCTTGTCCAAGAGGCTTTGTGTGTCTTTTCCTGTGTTGACAAGTGGCCAGAGCCAAGTCCTCCTTTACAAAAGCAGGCTCAGCCCTGAGCACACTTGTGTGTTCGAGTAATCCCCTCTGCATCAACAAAACCAAGCACCCATACTTTCAGGACTCAGTCCTTGACTGCAGCTATTCCTAAGGACCTTGAGGTTCTGGAGGCTTTTTATTTTGTTCTAAGATGGGGCACACAGATTATTCTGGCTGTTGAACTCAATGGAACCAATTCCTGCACTACATTCCTTAGTATGACAGCTGAATGAGTTCAGCAGTACCAATTTCCAAGGGCAACTCTGAAAAGCAACTCTGTAGCTCTTGAATTTGTATTCCTTACTTATGTTCAAGTCACCAAGAATCAGGACTTGGCCGGCTCTTCTATCTACTTCCCTGTAAATCCACACAGACCTCGATATCTCAGCAAGCATTACCTGATAGCTGGTTATTAAAGTGTCAGGAAACCTATTGCCTTGTGAAACTTGATGAGCAGGTTCTGCTTTTTTTCCACAGTCCTGCCTTAACTCACTGCGAAAACCACATTCAGTGGGGAGCTGCCTTTTCCAACTCGATCTGAGCCTTCATTCAGACCCCTGAGTGCCTGCCCACGTGCTGCGGAACCACATGCAGGGCCCAAATTGGCAAATTCCAGCTCACTTCCCCTGTCCCAGCTCACGCCTTCATCTTTCAAAGAAGGCAGAAACAGTTGGTGCTGAAAAACATTCAGCTGAGGTAAGGCAGAATTGAACACTGGAGGCCTAAAGCTGTTGCTTTCTTTTTTTTTGTGATGTCTGCTTGATGTGCTTTATCATTAATAATACATCATGTCTCCTTGAGAGCAGCGAGCAGTCCTGGCTCACTTTGAGAGCCATACAGGGCACAGCAGGCTCTCTGTTCACCTCAAAAAGAGAAGAGAGCTATGGGTCACTTCCTTCTGGTACCTCCCAATCACACCTATAGCACTGCCTCTCTGCCTCAAAAGCCTTTCCAGCAGATCTCTAGTTGAGGTTGGAAGGTTAAACTCTTGGAGATCAGAATATATGAAAGTAAGTGTTGGGTTCTACTTGTCTGGGAAGCATGTCAAGTTTGTGCTTTGCACAGACCTGTCGGTAAGACCTAACAGTCTCTCACTGACTGCCTTCCAGGGCTGTGTTTCCTAAAACACTCATATTTCCTTGTAAAAACATCCCGTACCTTTCCAGCAAGAGCAACTCCTTCACTCTTATCATACACGGTAACAGCAGGGCTGTCAGGAGCCCCCGAGCTGCCTGGGACCAGGATGGCAGTGGCACCCAGCCCAATGCTGTGGTGCTCCTTGGGGGCCCTCTGCTGGAACCCCCCCTCTTTCCCCAACCACAGGCACCCGAAGATCAGCTCAGCAACCTGCCTTTCCCCCACTAGAACTTCCCCAGCTGCAGCCCACCAAGACGGTGAGCAGCGATGGCCCCTTTGCAGCCAGAGCTGCTTAAGGGTCCCAACTTCAAGAACAGCAGGGAAAGGGAACGGGTTTCATATGCCTGAGGCTGTGTCCTGCACCATGCTAGAGGGTGTGAAGCCAAACCAGTCCTCAGTCAGAGAGCCAAAAACACAGGGATCTGTTAAAATAAGGACAGTGTGCTTGTTTATACACCCACAAAGACCACCAGAGCATAGGATACTGAAACACGCTTCTGCCACCTCCAGCTGCTGGGATACTGGAACAAGAAATATGCACTCCTCTCTAGGATGAGTAAAGGAGGAGAGGGGTAGAAAATGGAGCAGTCCAATTCTGCACTTTCAAACATATTGTCCCCTCTCTGCGTCACTGTAAGCTCAAGCAGAAAGCACAGCAGAAGGGACATAAGGTTTTTGCACCTCTCAGGACAGGAAAAAATGCACGGGGCCCAAGAGAATGGGGAACAACTGGAAGCCCTTCTCTGCTGTGTGATGTATGGATGGGCTACTAATGAGAGGAGCAGTAACTGTGTCAGGAGGATCTATTCTTTTCCAGTTCCTCCCCTAGCATTCATTTAGATGAGTTTCTCTTCCTCATTCCTCAACTATTGGCATCCTGCAACAACAAAATGAACACTCAGAGACACCGTCCAACGTGCCCTCCAGTCCTTTTGTACAGCACCTGTACTGTGTCCAGACCGAATCTTCTGAGCACCAAATCCTTACCAAGTATTAACAATGATCTTTATCAAAATCCTTCTTACCATGCACCAGCTCAGGAAAGCTCCTAGTATTGGAGACATGGAGAGCTTTCACCCACTCTCAAGTCTGCCAATGTGACTAGCACAGACAAAACTCACACTGACTGTCAAAAACCAGCAGCTCCTCAATGAGCCTCCTTACCCTCTGGTTGAAGGCACCTACCAACAAGAAGACAGTAACCACCATTAGTGTTAGGAGGTAACAGAAATCAGGAAAACAAACTGCCTGCTCCTCTAAAATGGAATCCTTGCCTGTCTGACACTGATACCATCAAGACTATATCTTCTCCTGATGCAAAAAAATCCCAGCTGAATACATAACTGTGCCAAGACCCTGAAAGATGGAACACAGTCATTCTGAAGCAGAACTTCCCTTCCAATGCAATTGTTTATGAGAGAGAGAGGATAGCTTTAAGCTTAGCAAAGGGATTCAAATCTAATAGCTTTTGGCTGGTAAGACCCAAAACCAGATATCACAGTTATCTTCAAAAGGTGCCCTGTATCTGATAGCCTCCGTCACAATGAAATGTTCTGCAGACACCTCCACAGGGGTCTGGACATGCCAAATGGCAACAGCGGGAAATCCAAAACACAGCAAGCCACAGTGAAAACCAACTGGTCTGTTAAGTCCCTCCTGCTGGGGAAACGCACTCTTCACAAGGCAAACACATCCACAACTGCACCACAGGATCGGAAAGACTTTGCTTATGGATGAATCTGATGAAATGGAATAAAATTTCTGTGATGGAATAAGCCACAAACTGAATATTCATAGGAAATGCCTTTGATAAACGTATTTGTTACCTCAAGAACCATGAGCTTAAGATGCATGTGGCTTCCTATTATTCTGAAGGCCACAGCAGTAACACAGATGCTGTACTTATAAATGACCACCTTCTCTAACTAAACCAACTGTTTGTCTGTCTGGGCATCCTTCTCAGGTGATGTCTTGTGACAGAGATTTGAGAGAAAGCTATTAAACTATCACGAAAGGAAACTACACAGGGGAAGTCCATGGAGATCATGGAATGGTTTGGGTCGGAAGGGGTCCCAAAGTCCATCCAATTCCATGCCCCTGCCATGGGCAGGGACACCTTCCACTGGATCAGGGCGCTCAACGACCCATCCAGCCTGGCCTTGGACACCTCTAGGGATGGAGCAGCCACAGCTGCTCTGGGCTGGTTGCCAGTGCCTTCCCACCCTCACAGGGAAACATTTCTCCCTAAGATCTCATCTCAATCTCCACTCTTTCAGCTGAAAACCTTTCCCCTCATCCTATCCCTGCACTCCTTGATCAAGAGCTCCTCCCCAGGTTTGCTGTAGGCAGCCCTATTGCTTAGCTCCAGCAATTAATGATTAATTGCTTTCCAGTACAGTAGCCCCTGCTACAGCAGCTTCTGCAAGCTTGAGCAGATGAGGAGTAACCCCAGCATGTGGCCCCAGATCATATGGATTCATAACAAAAGGAGGGAGAAGAAACTTGAGCTGAAATCACCCAAAGGCAATGCACTCCCTCTGAAGCCTTTTAGGTATGAAAACCTTCCCTGGCCAACCCTGCATGAGATTCTGGCTGTGGTTGCAAGCTGTGCACTCTACATAAGGCAATACCATTGAGCTCAGAGGAACTGTGCCCTGGAGAGCTTTACCCACAAGACCTGCTGCTGAAACCACCAATTTAAATACCCCTCGTGGTTACCTCCTGCAGCAGTCCCAAAGGAAGGCTGCACAAGCAGCCCACATCAGAGCAAACCCTATCTCCTCTCCACGGGAAGGAGGCAATTTGTTGAGAAGTTTAAGGTCAAGGACTGCCTGGTGCTCTGCAAGGGCAGGCAGCGGAGCCTTGGTGTGAAACGCTTATCTGCAAGAATGGCTGAGGGGTAGAAGCCATTCTACCTGCTTATCTGCAAGAATGGCTGCCACGTAGAAGCAAGAGATGAAGTATGTGGTTGGCCTGTGCTTCTACAGGCTTCCAGTAAGCCAAATAAATTCAAGCTTAAGACTAACAGAAATTAAGACTGCGTATGAAGTAAAAATGTGCAGAAACAATATCTTCTGCCTTAAAAACTAATAAGCTCAGGCTTCATCTCAACATTTGTGTAGCAACAGGAGATGACTGTTGAGACAATATTCAGTTCAGTGTGCTGTACAGGACTCAGGGCATGACAGAGTATTGATGGATATGAAGGGACAGCATGTTCTGGTGGAGTGTTTTAAGAAAACACTAGTGCTGTCAAAGGGCAAGCTTTCATTTTATGCTTACAACACTGGAATAAAATATTGCCTTTGGAGAATCTCACATATCATTTTATTAATACAAACAGGAGGAATACCTCCATCTCTCAGAGCCCTGAACTTTTCGCCTGCGTTTCCCCCACACTCCTGGTCCCATCTCAAAGTCCCCATCCTGCCCCGCCAAAGGAGAGGACATCCCATCCTCAAGGCACCTACCAGGTCTTCCTCTGAGACTAGAGCATTTTCTTCCAAAGCTGTTATCTTCAGTGGGGCAGCAAAGAGTTGCGTTCCAGGGCACAACTTTCACTTTCAGTCTTGCTTTTACAGGGAAAACACAGCCCAGGGCACTGACATCCATTGTTTCTCTACTGCAGCAGACAGCACAATAGATGTCCAAGCACCAGTGGTATTCCTAGGCCTATTGTGCAACTGTTCCAGGTGCCACCTATGCACTAGAAGAAGCATTAGCTCAACCCTTTTTCCCCATCTGAAATGTATTGACACTTAACATGCATTGCAGTGAGATCACAGAAGGGCCATGGTCCCAATATGGTTTGAAGTGTATGAAGGCAGAAACAAACTCTCCACCCAGAGCATCTGCTTTTGGGGAGCCCTCCCTGACACAAGCCAACGGACACGGCAGCTTACAGCCTGCTGGTGGCCAAAGCCAGGTTAAACACACACAGAAACGAGAGCCAAGGCGACACCACACCATGAGCCAATCACTGGGCTCCCACGGCGGCAGGGGAATGCCAGGATGGCATCAGAGGCAGTGAGGACACAGATGCAGCAGAAATCAAGAGAAACAGTATTCCCCTCACTCAGGACAACATCTTCTGCTCTTTTCTTTCTACTTTTCTGCCTCTCTGATTTTGTGAGGTTCAATTCCAACTTCCTTCTCACACCAAAACTTCTGAGTTGATGAGGAGATTCCAAGGGACATTATTGCTGTTTGAAATCACTTCAAAGGACTGTTTTTCCCCTCTTGTATTAATAGCTGGAATGAGGAAATTGGTTTGGATTTCATACGTATATCTGCTCCCTAAGTCTTTGTGCATTTCAAAACCCCATCTCAAACCAAGCCTGTTTCGATTAAAAGGCTCCTACTCCACACAAATGCTCACACCCATTCCTTTCCACTTCCACAGGTATCTTTAGCCCTGAATTCCATTTGGCAGACAGAGGTGCCAGAAATAACCACAAGAAAGGGTGCCATGAAATCCCCAGCCAAGTTTTGAAAATCCAGGCACTTAGAGTACTTCATCTGAAGTCAACCTGAACTCTGTCATATAAGGTTTGCATATCATGGATCAAATATCAAAAAAGCTAGCTGCAATTACTCTTTTTCATAAAAACACACAGGATAACAGTTGTACGACAAGGCTGTTACTGCATAACTCTTTACAGTTAGCCAACGTTCCTGCCCCACTGGTACAAGCTAATGGCTGGGTTTCAGTCTAAAGTGGTTCCCCCCCTCCTTCCAAGTCCACGCTACAGTGATTTTGAAAACCAGGTCAAAATGCAATTCTTACTTTCCCATGCTTTGGGGTGGGGAAAGAAATTAAAAGGAGGAAGAATGGTAAGAAGAAATACTGTTGGCTGTGAGCCAGGGCTATGCTTCTGGCATTCTCACCTGTGCTGCAGCAAGTTGCTGTTTCCCAGCAAGGGTGGCAGGGAAGAGCACGCTTTGTCCTAACACAAGGTTTCCTGGCCAGCCCCCGGCCTGCCCTGCCCTGCAAACATGCTGGAGGATGGGAGTAAGCATGAGATGCAGTTGGTGGCAGTGGAGACCTCAAGAGTGGGTAGAGTTTCCCAGTAACTGGCAGGGAGACTTGCGTTCTCACAGTGGATGCTGCAGCAGCCAGCTCAGATCTCCAGAGCTCTCCCCCAGTTTGCCTTCCCCATCTTTTGGGGCATCCTATGACACAAGCAATATATGGAATCATAGAATCACAGAACGGTTTGGGTTGGAAAGGACCTTAAAGCCCACCCAGTTCCACCCCCCTGCCATGGGCAGAGACAACTCCCACTGGATCAGAATGCTCCAAACCCCATCCAGCCTGGCCTTGAACACCTCCAGGGATGGGGCAGCCGCAACTGCTCTGGGCAACCTGTGCCAGGGCCTCCCCACCCTCACAGGAAAACATTTCTCCTTAAGACCTCATCTCAATCTCGCCTCTTTTAGCTTAAGAGATCCCAGTACTTGGATTCCCCCACTCCACTGGGAGGAGTTTGCTGGTCCAAAATGGCTAGTGGGCCTTCTTGAATTGAGAACCAGCCATCAGCTGGTTCCTACATGACCTCGCTCCTCACTGACTCACATTTGCAAAGTCACTCACCTTACTAGAGGCACCTGCTTTTGGTGTCATCTACTGCTTCAGCTGACAAAACATAAACTCCATTTTCATGTGTAAACATTTTCCATCCTAGAAGGAAAATTCTCTGCTAAGTGTTTAGACATGTCCTTTTTATTGTCACCCTTATAACACAATCTAACACACCTTATCGAATTGCACACCTTTAGTGTGCCAATGGTTTGTGATTACACGTTTAGGCGGCTTTCAAATATGGAAAAGAGAATGACTCAAAGACTTATTTATTCCACACCTTCCTAACTAGGTCTCTCCGAGAAACACGGAGCCCATTATACGTCGCCCTTGTCTTTCTCTATCTCTTATTGTTTCTTGTCCACGCAATTATCACAAACCAATCCCCTTCACTGCTCCGCTCCCCAGCTTTGTTTTCCACCAGGCTCAGAATATCAGTTCCAACCCTGCAGCACTGGCTGGCTCTGCTCCCAGTTCATAACTGCAGGTTGGAGTTTGGTAGTTATGGTTGCAGATTAAGGCCTAGAAACATTCAACAGTTTCTGAGAGGCACAAACACACAACCTCTCTTTTCCTACCACCAAACACAGTTTATCTTGCCATCACAATGTTCCAAGGAGATGTTATGCCACTTATCTTAACAATTCAAACAAATCAAAAAGTTGGCTCTGCAAGAGCATTTGCCACTGACAACAAACCACAAGCCTGATGTTATCCAAGAGGTAACTGTAATGTTCTAGCACAGGCGAGACAGATCATATGCGGGATGAAAAAAAATGAATCTTCATGAGATCACTCTGCAATCATCCACACAGCAACAGTAAAGCAAACAGTAACACAAGGCAAAATGGACAGGTTTCCACTGGACATTTGGATTCTTTCAAACAGGTTTGCGAGGCACAGGATTTTCCATCCGCTTGAGAAAACCCCTGAGCTTGCTTTGAGAGAACTCTCCAGCTCCTAAGACCATCTGGAAAGCTCTCCTGCCTTACACTAACAGAATCTGGTCCAGAAGACCTTTGCACCTGGAAGAGTCTTATGTTCTGTATCAGCAGGAAAGACTCTGAAATACCAAGTCTGCCATGGAGGAAAAGGCAGCGTTATGATTTCAGATTGGAAGTCACTGCATCCCTTCTGAATGATTCTGCCTCTCAGTGTCTAGCCCCAAGCAAGGCTGCCCAGACCTACCTCCAGTCCGTCCAGAGATCCAGCTGCTCCATCAGGTTCCTTCAGCAGGAGAAGAAAATGTGACTCACAGCAGCTCACCTTCCACATTCGCTCCAGCTCAGAGAGAGAGGCAGAGCCCAGCAGACATTGTCCAAGCTCAGAGGAACACTTAACTTCAGTCCGTTATGACATTTACTATGGCCCCCTTCTTCCCTCCCCTCTGCCCCCCCAGTGAAAGGGATCAAAATAGTTCCCCCCTGTGACATTTTGCTTCAGTTGACCAACCGACCATGGGAGCGTCTCCGTTAAAGCCGCTGAAAGTCAAGCAAGAGCAGCAATACCAGCCACTGTCAGGGTAAGAGCAAAAGTAAGGGCACCACCGTGCAAACCTAACTTTTCTGCTGCTGGTAACAAGGGCATGGGGTCCAGAACAAATCGGAATATCCTACTATTACGATTTGCTTTGCATGTGCCTTAGGCGTAAGCTGAGCCCTTCACCTAGTGACGCTGTAACTAATACGTGTCAACAATCTGTCTGTGGTCCAGCCTGCCCATCTTGGGGCTGAGCAGAGCTGTCCTGGCCTGCTCTCCTGCCTCTGGGAGGCTTTCTCCAAGCACCTGACCCTTCAACCCCACTCACCTCATTTAATTCCTTCCCACCTCTGTCTCTCCTGAAGACACGGTCCCTCAATGAGCGAACCACACAGTCCTTGCCTGTGCTCCTGCCATGGGACCCACCACCTCACAGCAGCACACACATATGCATATGATGACATAGAACACAATCCTAGTCAGCTCCAGGCTGCCAAGAAGCAGAAGCAACAAGGAATTTTCCTGTGCTGAGAAAGAAGATCTGTGTCCAGCTCCAGATGAAGACCCAATCGCATCTGTCACCAAAAAAGAAGGAAGGAAACGAAGCTGAGCTGGGATGGGGAGCCAGGAGAACTGAGTTCCTTGCCAAAGGAGGAAGAAGTGCCTTGGGAGTCTGTCACAGCCATGCCACCCCTGACCCATCCCTCTGTGGCCGGGTGCCTGTCAGGGTGTTGGCACAGGCACACCGAAGGCAGGACCATGCCAGATTTGCAGCTGTCTGCCCAGAACCGCAGCATGCATATTTCATACTAGGAGAACAGCAGAAAGAGTCTCTGAAACCAAGGGCCAACAAGAGAACAGAACCTCCTTATTTTCTATATGTGCATAAGAACTGAAGACACATCAGTAACTTCAAGGTTCAGCAATGGACTCCCCAGTGCTCCTCCCTTACATTGCTTTGCTTACTCTTCCAGGGCATCTACTCGTCTTTGTCCTGCTGCTGTACGCCAAAGGAAGGACATGACCACTTGCTCAAAACACAAGGTGTGCCTCCCCAAGCCTGTACTGCAGACACTACAATGGATAAGGTTTTCCCAGTATACTAACCCCACACAGCCAATGCTCTCAGAACACAGACTGCACCTTACTGCCAGTTCCGCCAAAAAACATCGCATCTCTACCCAGCAGATATTACTCCTGCCAGCCGAGCACACAGAGCACGTCTGCCTGCCTTTTCAAGGCAAGTGTACGTGATAAAATACAAAACTCCAAAGTTGTTCCCAAGGAAGTCCCTTCTCTCCTCCATCCAGAACACTGTAAGTCTTCTGGAAAGCATTTAATTTCCTGCATGAATTGGCTCAGATCATCTTCAGCTGAAGTATCTTGTTTTCCTCTGTTTTTTTTCCCCTCGGTTTGTTGGAGCAAGCGTAGCTGTGGCAACAACAGCTTTGACTGCAGCGTTTGGATATTACCACACAGAATTTGCAGCACCCTGCTTTAACCACGACCCTGCTGTGCTGCACAAAGACAGACTCGGAGACAGCCTCTGCTCCAAAGCATTCAGCATCCAAGTGGACTGGGCACACAGAGGAGCTGCTGCTATCAGGGATTTGCAGAAGGAGGTAGAAAGGAATGACTTATTCACCTGCAGCACAGTGGGAACACAACCAGCTTTAGCCTTGCTCCAGCCCCTTACCCAGTTTCTTCTCATCCCAACATACCTCCAGGCAATGGAAACTCGTTATTAGCCTCCAGTTAAGCCTCAGAAAGGATTTTCCTTCCATAATTAACTCCATCACAAACACTTTCTGTTTCTTTCTACCTTATTGATAGGACTTTTGGGGAAAAGGATAAACAAGTTTTAAAACTTTAAATGTTTGATTTCAAGAACGGTAATAAGTGATGGAAATCACATTCAGACCAGCACGTTAACTGTGTAGTGCAGAAAACTTCGCTTGTTTTCTGCCCCCAAAAGTTAAATGATGGAGACTTTCCATAAGATGAAAAAAAATCAGGTCTGCATGCCGTGATACAAGGCCTCTTATTTACAAAACTACCTCAGACGTAGCTCGCCTAAGCAGCAGCAGAACCAAACAAGGAGGCAGCTTTTGTGCCTGCAGCTTCAAGTGCCTTTTGCACAGTACCAGACACAGAGCAGCTTTCCTTCTCAGCCTTGCAGGACGACCCTATCTGTCTCTGAGCCTGTCATCTTCCAACCAATTTGTCTCTCTGCTATACTGGCACTTTTGCCAGTTCTCTTGTTTGCAGACAGTCCCAATCCTTCCATCACTCATTTCTGCAGAGCTATATGTGTTCTCCAAGCCATTCCCACTCCCCTTCAAGCCTGGATGCACAGCTGTGGCCCCTCCCAGCAGTATTTCTCATCCCCCACAGCCTATGGACAAAGTTTAGCAAGGACCGCACATGTATCTCGGGTTTATGCAGCTCTTACCATGCATCCCCTTCCTTTGAGAAGGTTTCTGTCAATTCCACTGCCACATCTTCCCACTTGAATCTCTCCAAGTAAACTGCCGAACTTACCAATACAGGAATAAACGAGGAAGAGGAGCTGAAGTGCCAAAAAAGAGCAAACCTGGTTTCGGGAAGAGTTGCCATAGAACAACTCCACAGTCACACAGTACCAAGCATCAGAGCGCACCAGATCACTCTGCAGATGCAGGACGCTCACATTTGATGGAAAAATGTTTGTGACTGACCAGGTATCATCATCCCTTCTGCCACGGCCGGCTCAGGCACCATGAGCTCTAATGTATTCTGCCTTATGAAACAGAAACATGGCTGTGTTTTCATGCCTGGCCCCAGTGAATTCGGTACTGCCAAGTTATCTGATAGCGCCCAAGCCCGATGCACCTGCAGATGTAACCACAGCCTGATAACCAGCCTGTCAGGTTATTCCATTTTCTTTGGAAAGCTGGAGTGGCACCCTTACATTAATTTGTACTTAGGAACAGAGCCAAACCGATGCTGCTGCCAGTACAAGAACACCTAACGAAGCACTGAATTGTGTTCCATTTAAATGTATAAGAAAAAAGACAAGGAATGAAAACCCATGGAACAAAATAGAGTATTCAGCGGTTCTCTCTCCTTTGAGACAAAACAGCTTGTAAGGATTTTGGTACTCCGCAAGGAACTTACTGCTGATGAATTAAAACTCCATTTGGAAGGGGAAATACTCCAAATTCAGTGTGCGGCCATCACATAAACCAAGAGAATTCAAAATCCTTCAACTCCATGGAAATTAATACCAGGTACTCAGGGTGATTTAAAACAAACAAAGCTGGCTTTAACTGCATTTAAGTGGATCTTTCTGGCTCCTACAGATAGCACAGTTTCCAGACAAGTAACAGGGCACATCGAACACTTGACATGGCCCTCTAAAGATAAATGGCAGAAGGAGACACAAAGGTTAAGTGAAAGCCAGTTCCTCCTGTCAAGAGCCTGCTTCGCATCACCACACATAACAAGTAGGTTCCTGCTGAGCCAGGCACACACCAAGGGCTGGGAAACTGGTATAAAGCTGCACAGGAACACACTGTGGATGAGGCAGCTAATCACCAAAATACATGTTTGAGAGCCAAGGCAGAACCGCTACCACAGTGGTTCACCTGCTCTGCCTTAGACAGTGTTGCCAGCTTCTCCTCCTTACCTACCACTAAGGAGAGGAGAAGCAATACCAGGCACTCCTCCTCGAGGATACAGGAGGCTCCTCCAGCTCAGCCGCAGTGTTCAACAGGAGCAAATACCAGCAAGAGTAGCCCTCAGCCTCTCCCTTGGTTACTCCCTTCGAGAATTCTCTTCCTCCTCCTTTTAACATCAGCAGTACAACACCCGTCCTGCAGAAACGTAAAAAATGGAAGAGGGGAGTGAGTCATTCTCACTCCCTAAGGCCAAACAATGCCAGCCTCCAGTCCATGCTCTGTGGCCAGCTCTCCACTCCTTTCCCCAAGGCCCTCTTTGGGAAGAGGGGAGGAAGCTGATTGGACAACCCCGTGACTGCACCTCTCACATAATGAGAGGCCATAGTCAGATCATTGCTCCGGGCAGCTCCATTCCAGTCCGCTGGCTTTCACCACATGTTTGTATCACCCTCTAAATCCATACTCAAAAGTTGAGAAACCAGAAGATTCTCTTGGAAAATACCCAGTTCAGTCCCAGACACATTCGTTTAGAGTTGTTTCAAAAAGGAAAAAAAAACCAACCCTATTTCACCTGTTGCAACTGTTTAGGCAGCACTAAGAATCTCTTTAAAATGCACTATTACATCCGTAGGTTAAGAAATTGCTGGTTTACATACACCTGTCTCCAAGGCTGAGGACTCTTAACATGCACTTGCGGAACATATTTTATTCATGTGATTTTGGTCAGTATTCTGGGAAAGCTTGTCAGGTGCTCTAAAGAGAGGCTGTCACCATTCCTGCTGCATCAGAGGTGGTAATGCAAAATGACTTTGAAGGATGCAGAGTTAGGCCATTAGAGACAACTCAGAGGTCCCAATGGAGTCTCACCACAGCAGTGGAGATGATGGGAAGGAAGTAATTGGGAGGAGAGAAAGCAGGGATTTAAAGCCCCAAAATGAAGAGTGGTGAGGAAAGGAGGGGGAAACGGTATTCAAGGAAACAGAGAAAAGAATGTCTACACTGTAAGTCAGCTTCTGCTTGCCAGAGGAGGATGCTTGTCCGAGTCCTCCAGAAACAACAGAATCCCTATAGACTATAGGGATTGCTCTGGTTCCTGTCAGGGTCAGGCGCCAGCAGCTTGTATTTATAGAAGTGTGTTGTCCTCACCGCACGGGCTCTTGTATAATATTGCACACATTGCTTCCCTCTGCTCCCATCGTCTCGGATGACACGCAGCCAGCGCAACGTGAAGCACTGGGGAAAACGACACTTAGTGCAGCCAGCGTGCTGCCAGCGCTGCTGTCGCGTCCTCCCAACCCCTGCTATCGCTGAGGAGCTGCTCACCCCAGTGCTGCATGGCTGAGGATGGCAGAGGCACCTTGTGGAACAGAAAGGATGCACAATTTATTCCTGTGGAAACCACCACCCTGCTTAAAGGCCTGAGCAATGGCATTTTGGTGCATATGGTCTGTATTTTCCCGTCTGTAGAACAAGGATAAAGATCCTCAACTTCTTTTCTAAGGCATTTTGAGAAGCACAGAAGAAAGCACCTCATTTGTTTGCATTATTAATGCTAAGGAAGTGCAGAAACCTGCCCCTCAGCTGCTTTGCCAGTGGGACCGGGATTTCATTCAGCTGCTGACTTGCCCAGAAACTCTGACCAGGATTCCTTCACTTCTCTATGCTTTAATTCCACATACAAGCAGCAAGAAGAACTTCCTTCTCAGAGGGTTTGAAAACTCACGGACAGAGAAGCACAGAGACGGTGCAGCGGAGGGAGAGGGTTCCCACCCACACACTGCAGCCAGTCCAGATGGAAAGTTGGGCGCAGCCTTACAGGTGCTGGAAAACTTGAAATAATTGATCAATTGACAAGCCCAAGGCTTTAAAAATGAACCATTTAACAATTTGCCACAGCTTTTTCTCCCCCTTCGCTTTTTTTTTTTTAGAATGCTTGAAGAGTCTGAGGCATCAAATAGCAAACAATACTAAAGACTAAGGAGTTTTTATTAAAGTAGCTTTGAAAAGCTGAAAGAAAAAGCATTCTATTTGTCAGCATATTATTGTCGCAGGTTTTACACAAGCTATAGTAGACAGTAGATAAAAACAACTTGACAAACCTAATGCATCAAGTTGAAATATCAAACCTTGAATTTTTAAAACATTTGAAATTGGTTTTTCTGGAGGAAGAGGAAGGCGCTGTTTTAAAGGAATGAGCTGGGCTGACTCAGAGCTCTGGCCAGGGAGACAGCAAACATGTACCGACCCTTACTGGTCTAAAGGAGATCATAGTCCGTTTGGGCTGCTGGTGGGAGAACTCCTGCCTTGAAGAGCTTCTAGTCAAATACCATCTCCACAGAGAAACAACAGGAAAGGAAATATAGACAAGGAGGGACAAAGCATAGTGTATATAGAGCTCCACTGTTCCAAAACGATCAGGTCCTCTCATTTTAGTTTGGTCAGTACTCTATCCACACCACTGAATAGCCAGGAAAATTCCATTACCCCCTGAAAGCACTTGGTAGTTTCTATGGCTCTTCTGGGATTTCTGTTATCTTTTGCTGCTCACTCCTCTGATGCATTGCAAATCACAGACTACCATGTAACCACCCAGTAACATACTTATAAGATGATTTTTTAAAGCACTTTCATTGTGATAGAGAGAATCACAAATAGAAAAGACACAGGAGATGTACAGCTCACCATATAACAACATACAGCATCCAAAATTGCCTCCCGCAGGATAATGCTACTCATGCCTCTTGCTAATGGGACAGGAGGCACATAATGAGACTGTTTAGCAGGTAATTTTGTGATACCTTTATACACATCAGTTTTCTAAGACCTATTTCACATTCAGGACACCGCTTGGCACTTTGAAATGGTTCACATCACACTCCTGCACAATCAGGAAGTTCGTCAGAAATTCCTGCTTTGATAGCTACTTCACCAAGCTCCCAAACATCAATACAATACTCACAGGTCTGCATTTCAGCACTTCTTTGTGCACAGCTACACAGGAGGGCACAGTGGTTTAAGTACCATACCCACATGCTTTCTGCTAGAGAGGTGGTAATTTGTGAATCGATTGTAAAGCAGCACCAAACTCACAGAGAGTGTGCATCATCCATTGAACAAGATAAATCATCTACGTTCAGACTAAAGAATTGCAGCACACCTATCAACTGACACCCCAGGTCAGCAGACCTTTGCTACTAGATATGGAAACAACCTCCAAAGCCAAAAATCTGTGTTCCTAAGCGAGTAGTACCTCTCCACCAGTATCATCCATCATCTTCCATCTTCCCTCCACCAAACTGCTTGAACCACATTTTGTTCTCTTCTCCCAGCTGCTGGCCCAGAAGTGGGATAAAAGGAAGCCCAGATCCTACTAGTTTCTTGTAAGCATTTCCCTCT
Organism: Dromococcyx pavoninus; assembly: GCA_033558185.1. Classification (NCBI taxonomy): domain Eukaryota; kingdom Metazoa; phylum Chordata; class Aves; order Cuculiformes; family Neomorphidae; genus Dromococcyx; species Dromococcyx pavoninus. The sequence continues at coordinate 239,923 of JAUMJL010000712.1, forward strand.
TTCCAGTTTTTACAGCCTTGCTGTAAAGCTTGGAGCAGAAAGAGCCCATAGGACTACCCAGGTGATCTGGTACAAAGCATCTGTTAAGGGAGTCTGAGCACTGGAAGTAGAGAGGCAGGGAGAGAAGGAGAATGCAGTCATGAAAATCATTTGCAAGGGATGACTCTCCTTTTCAAGCTGATGTAGAAGAATGCATCATCAAAGCGGCAGGGCTCCCTGTTTTCCCCATGTCAGTGATTTTTCCCATTTAGTCCTTGCCAGGGAATGGATGGAAACTTTTGAGCCGGCCAGATCGCAGTGATGTCTTGTAATGGCAATCTCCCATTTATTAAGCATGGCATATATGTGATCATGTAGAAAGAGCTGGACACAAATGGTACCTTCTGGGCTGAAAATTATTAACCAGTGCCCTGCCTTCCCTGTATCCCATCCATGTAAAATTCCTGGGGCACTCTACACCCAAGGATTTATTTTTACTTTTTATCTTTGTTTCCCTTTCCCTTCCAGCTACACATACAAGTTTCCCTCTATCCTTGCTGACATCGTACTTTTTCATATCCTTTAAATTTATTGCAGGGGTTGCTGCAGGATCTCATTAAAAGTGATTATAATTAGCTCTGTAGTATTTCTTCTCACACTTGAGCATGAGTCATCAACTAAAGACACCAAAACTCAAATAAGAAGGGACTTTATCTGACATGCAAACCCACAAAAAAGCTGCTTCCTCGCTAAGCTGATACCCAGTTGTCACATCAGTAGAATTGTCACCAGAACAGGGTAGAATGTTAGGTGCCACAAGTGTCACTGGCTAAAGCAGCACAGCTTCAGATAATAGGTTACATTTTTTCTGAAGCCAAGGAACTTGACAACTGCTACTCGCAGTCCTGCTGTGCGTTATTAAAAGGTCATGAGAAACAAGAGCTCTGAAATGGTTTCTGTAGTTCTTTTGAACAGGAGATTTCTCCTCCTCGTACTGAAAAGCAGTGCAGTTTAACTCAATTTGGTGAGCATTATCTGAGTCAGCACCCAGTAAAATAAGGGGGGAAATTCACTTCTGATATCACTTGAAATTCTTTGTTGACTCAGACAAGCACCAGGTTGAAAAACCTGCCAAAGCCTTTTCTTACTGACCAGCCCAAGAGTTTAGATTACTCACTTTCACTTCAGTTTGAGTGGAAGACGTTTTCAGTGTTGATTTAGCTGCTTGCTGGATAACCCTCCCTCTTCTGTCAACCTGCCAGACTCTGTTTGTTGATCCTGAGAACACAGCACAAAGCTGATCTATTTACCACAGCACTTTCCCCTGTGTGGGACGGAGTAAGGTGTATCTGGAAGAAGAATAGGCAGTTAGGCAACAAGGGAGCACTGCTGCAGGCGTGAGTGGTTTATCTTCTGTTCGATCTCTTCTGCTAAAGGAAGACAAGAATGGATGCAGTAAATCTGCATAAATACATGAAAGAAACAAACAACTGTCAGGAATCTGGGGTGATTTGGGAAATGCAGACAACTATCGCTACCTGCTCTGACACAGCAGAAAATACTCATTATAGAGAGCAGCTGTCACCAGGACAGTGAGCATCTTCTTAAAATGAAGAAGGATCACACCATACTAGATGGGATGAAGTACAAGAAACTATTCACAGTTTTCAAAAATAATCTCCCATAGAAAGAATATTTCATAAAGAATTTTGTGTGAATATTTCCTGAGGAAGCTCTCCAGATTCCTTCAGGCAGGAAGAAATCCCTCTAAGGTGCACAGGATCAAAAAAATTGCCATGCATTGAGAACCCTACAACAACTTTTGCCAGTGTTTTAACTAGGATGCCGATTCCTTCCTTCCTAAGCAGCTTTTATGCTGTGCCATCCCCTCCTTCCCTCCATTGTCAAGTTCTTCATCTGCCTCTGCTTTGCTCCCTAGCACATGGCATTTCTGAGACTGTTCTCCAGTCTCAGATCTCTACCCCTCCCTAGGTCTCTACCAATGCCACAATTACTTCCACCCCTTACCTACATGGGTTACCTGATCTCTTTCATGAATTACGCAATGTTTATTCACCATTTGATCTTCTTTGATTGTATCATAGCAACAGACAACAGTTTACGGAGGACATTGTGTGAACATTCTCCAACAGAACGCATCTATGATTCCCGCTGGTTCCTTGGGCAATGTTATGCTCTTTGGAACAATAATGCTAGTCAAGTTACCTTAATTTTATGCTAAAATTAGAGCAGTTGAACATTATTTATTTCGAGTCCACTGGTTTTACTGAATACCAGGAAGCAGCGTGAATGTGTCACAAGCATGGCCACCCACAGAATTTAATCTGTGACATTCATGCAATATTGTTTGCAAGTCTAAGCAGTCGGAACACAAAACACTACGTGGCAACCATACACAGTAAAATCTAAATGTGCTCACCTCATTCCTTTGTCTAAATGCACTTGTAAAAGAGAGACCCAAATCCTTTAGACTGGGATTCAGAAGAGCTTCTCCGAGTCATAAATAAAACCACGTTAAAGCAAAAAAACAAAGTTTCTAATGAACTTAAGCAAGGGAGGGGTAAGCCCCCACCAGTGTCCCTTAGAGGTTAATAGACTCCAGAACTATAAACATCATCTCCCACATGCTAAACCTAACTGGACATCTATGAAGTGGAAAACATGTCTGGACAGGTCTTTGAAAGGATCCTCTTTCATCCCCATCACCCTTCTGCAGATCCATTTCCCACCTGTGCTACCAGCCAACTCACATGAGGAGGTTTTTGTTGAGACTGAGGGAAGGATCTCCCTCAAAACATCAAGGAAGAACAGGAAGCAGGATTTACAGTGTGGTGACCATGTTTCCCTTTGAGTTGCTCTGAACACATCATGTTGTTAGCCAGCATCATAACAGTGAGCCAGTCTACCCCTCAGACAGCTAAATTTCTTCAAGGTCAGTTTTGATCACCAACGAAACACAGTCTTTTATTGCTGCTGAAGGTGCCACGTAATGTCACAGCACTGAGCACAGCTCCCATGGCCCTTAAGGAAAGGGATTTCATATGCATAACTGGATTTCATATGGCATAACTGGAGTCAGAGGATTGCACTGCAGCTCTACAGATTCCTCCTCTGAAGGTCCACAGTGCTGCAGGTTTCCCAGCTGCTGACCAACTTTAGCCTCTCTCCCAGAACAGGCTGCTTTGCAGCAGCAAGTGGAACAACTCCAACGTTTCTTACAAATCCGGCAGGCAGATATAACGCTGAAGTGATGTTTAGCAGCTACATTTATTTTGTGACCAAGCATTCCTGGAAGTGTTAAAAGAACAGCCTCTATGGAGCAGTGCCTAAAACTACAAAAGCATCCGGACTTCGGCAGCTCTCTAACCTTTGCTGGTGAAGTCCCAGCAACTGTTAAGCAGCACGTTCCCTCTCCCTTGGCAACTGAACCATGTTCTTCATAATCCTTGCAAGAGCCCCTGCTTACAGAAACAGCTCCAGTATCTCTCCTGCAGGTTCTAGCAAAAATCCTAAACTCTAGCTTCATTATCTAGTGTCTTCTCCCTTACTCTGTAAGGGCCCACCTACATCTGAGCTCTCTTTACCGAATTCTCTGCCTACCCAGGGAAGGCATGGTAGGGAAGGAAAATCTGATTATTTCTTTCAGGGTTTAACCTTTTCCTTGGTGCCTTCATCCTCCATCCAGCACTATAGAAACACATTCTCATTCATCATATCTTGCGGTATTCTGTTCTGCTGGCCTGTCCTACTCTCCTGATCATAACCTCCTCCCTAAGGATACAACACTCATCACTCTTGTTGATGGCATGTTTCTATTTAACCACTCACCACACTGTAACAGTAGTCGTGCATGCAGCACCAGAAAAGGAAATCTAACAATGACCAAAAAGTGATAAGCTGCATCTGCTGCAGTCTCTTGTCAATGAACACCAATTCCCTCCCTGTTTCATTCCTTTCCCAATGAATGAATCAATGGGGAAGATTTACCTGCAGTACAGGAGACTGAAAAGAACACAGAAAGGAGTTTTACTGACCTCATACCTTCTGTCTCATGTTGTCTGAGCCCCCAAGGACAGAGGTAACAAAACCCACTCTATTATGGATTTTTGGCCACACAGCCAGATGAGTCAAAAATCAGAAGAGACAAAACAACAACAACTCAAATAACCTGAAATCAGATTTCTAAACTGAAGACCTTTTCCAATTTACACATCATTAGCAATTTTCTTATGTCCAACCGGGGAAGTGAAGGTTTGCAATAACAGGTTGTGCTGGTGTAGTCAGACTGCCTGCTGCTTCTTAATTTTACTTGCTCGAATAGGTCACTCACTTCTATATCTATCGCCTGCACTTCAAATCAAAATGTAGTGCTCTCAATTCATTTTCAAATTAGCTGCTAATACATTATAACAGAAAGGTCCAAATACAAAAAATACCCAGGCACAGACACACACTTATCAATTTAGTTTATTCAATGCACACTTTCTTCCCACTGTAAGGTTATTGACAAGGTCCTTGATTTCTTTTGGTTTCTTCAGTATGGATTAGCACGCAAAGCAAAAACTGTACTGCTGACCTTTTTATGAATAGTTTGATAGATTTCCATGTCCTTCGCGTCATCGTGATGTTTTATAATATGCAATATCCTCCCAAAATTATATCTTGCAAAACCAATATTTACGATTTAATTCCTTGTAAGGTAACAAAGTGCCCTCAATAGCAATACATCCAAAGACGTACCAGACCTCAGATTTGGTCACCTACCAAGAAAAATAACCTCTCTAAACTATGCTGCGGGCAGGAAGGGAAGTAACAAGAACTCTGAGGCTTAGTCCCAACTTCCCCTGCTCTCCCACACAGCAGCGCAGTGGGGAAGCAGGCAAGAATGTGCTAGTAGGGTCAGGGTGAAACTGTCCTTTTGGCAACAGTATAATCTTAAATCAGGAATATCTCATTCCCCTTCCATCTTTCTTACAGAGATCTCATGCCTTCGGAACACAAAAGGGGAAGAAAAGATACCAAGTGTTCAGATACATCAGCACCATTTTACGGGAGAAGCCATTGAGCTCCAGACCATGTAAACAAACTGTTACAGAAGAGCAAGGGCCAGAAACAGGTTCTCTGACACATCCTAGAAATAAACATGGCTGTTCCCTCTCTGTTATCAGACGTACCCGATCTGAGTCTCAGTAGGCTCTGCTTTGCTAAGCAAGCAACACCACGTCTCAGGATGACAAAGCTCTCATGACCTCTATTGTTATTACTGTTATCAAGGACATCACAAAATGGTATTCATTGGAAGCTCAGCTTGGCTTTGATTTTCTACTGGAGCAAGAATTAATTTTTTCCCTCTTGTTGTTTATTGTTGTAGGGATCAGCCGTTGTAAGGTGTTTCATGTTATGACTTCTTAAATAGAAACAGATGCCTACTGACCGGTCAGAGACAAAAGACCGCTGTTGGTACTACTAGCTAAGCCTGCACCACCACAGTCTATGGATGGGGAAACCTAAGCCCTGGAAATACTTGGGTTTAATATGTTAGTAATCCCTCACCTTCCTCTTCACAGTCATCCCAAACACATTCTGTCCTTCAGAAACCAACAAACACACGGAAAAAAAGATGAATTTTCTTCTCCACTGCAAAACCTCGAGGATAGACATGCAGTTCCCAGTGCTAAGGATATGTTGGCTACATCGTCCTTACCATTAAGAGACTTCACTTTCAACTCCCAAAACAACTCCTAAGAGACACTTTCCGAGGCAGCAAGCGATTGCACATTTGCTCAAAAGGTCTTTTAGATACTCATTTTTCTACATTGTCAGAACAAACACCAACTACTTTCCAAACCTTCAGCATGTTTAAAAGAGACTCACCAGAAACACATCACTCCCTGGTAAACCATGCTCCACTTAAAACCTCTATTCAAGGCTCTTCCATCTGCTTGGCAAAGTCACCTTGGGAAGAAGGAAAAGGTATTTCCAACATGAGTCTGGGACATTAAAAAAAGTCACCAGAGAGACGAAAGGATAGTTGTGCTCCAGACAGGCTATCTGCTGGTGGGTGTCTCACCTCCCAGTTACTCCCATTGGGAGAAGGCTGTCCAACACAACTGTCTGGGGGTGCTGTTGGCACTGCCGCAGGCCCCCACCTCTGCCCCCAGAGCAAGGAAGAGGTCGTGAGGGGAAATCCAGTGGGGATAGGAGCTGAGGGGAGGGCAAAACTAAGGCAGTTCTGGTCTCAGTCAATTGAAGTGCTTCCATGTGAAGTGTTGCTAATAAACCAAATATTACTGGTAACACCAAGATGGTTTGTATCGTCTTCAAACCTCATTTTCATCTTCCTTAAGAAATGGAGTTTCCCAGATTTGCTTTAAGTTATTTTCAACTTAATAGTGCTAAAGGATGTGTTAAAGGTTGAATGAGGTGCAACAGGCCTTAAATATTTATGGGCTTTGTATTTATTACAGATCCCAGGCCTCCTAAACATATGTGGCAGCACCTCCATTTAATGATAAATATTATCATCTTTCAGCCAGGAAGAGTTTACATCTATCTCAAGTAAATAAATCAAAATGATCAAGTGATATGTTTCTTTCTATTTTAATGGGGGTTTAGAATATTATGCAAGAAAGACGTTTCATGTTGCCAAGTTTGGGAGTTTATCCACTGAAATAGTCACCAGAAAGAGGCCATTCTTCAGTGCAGTTTGCCATAATTTAATTAAACACCATAGTTACTAGGAATTTCTCACAGTTCCGTGAGAACACTCTGTATCACGCTTACAGAATCAGACTGGAGCTTATATTTATACGGCTGTTATAATGTCTTCATCATCTGAGTAAATCCAACATTAACTCAGGGCCCAGTTAAAAACAGAAAGCAAAATCAGCCATCAACACTGAAAGTCACTTTCACAACTGTATTTTTATATTCTTTGTCTACACATGGGGCCGTAACTTCATATTAGAAGATACCAGCGGCTGAAAAGCAAGCTTCACCAGTGTGTTTGTCCTTCCTAAGCCCATTCCGTTGCGCATTCCCTGGAGAGCTCTCTCATGCTTTCTCTTTGCTATTCTTGCAGTTGATGCTCAGAAAGCAAGCAGGATTTTGGCCAGAAAAATTTTCCTGCATGCAGCTTACACTGCAGAAACTTCCACATTAACCTTCCCAATGACCCTCATATGCACCTAGGCATATACTGATGTGAGAGAGCAGGGCCAGCACCGGAAGAAGGAGAGCAATGCCTGTTCTGGTCAACCCCCAGGTCTGCCAGCACTTGCCTGGGACCAGTCCCCGACGTGCATGGCTGACATCACTCCCCTCTCCCTACTCAGCATTATGGTGTCACTTGCCTGTGCATCAGCTCTATCCGCACGGAGTCTCAGGGCAGCTGTCAGTGGCACTTCCCAACCACGAGGCAGATTGCTCTGCTGCTGGGATGACTATCTAATGCTAGGCGCTCGCAGTTGGCAAGCTGTCGGAATCCCACAACACAACTATAATAAGCACAGGGCATGACTAAACCTGAAGTGCTGTCTCCTTTCAGTGGCGTGGTGCCATAACCCATATGTGACCAAGAATTTGAAAAAAAATGTGACCCACATCCTCTTCCAATTCCTTCTCCCTCTGCCAGCAGCACCTCGCCACCTGCACAGCTCCACCTAGCCAGCAGCCCAGTTGGCTTTGGGAAGCCATGTTGTACAACATGGATGCCTTCCCTTTCTTGATGCACTCAGCCTGAGAAAGGAAAGGAATGGGGCAAGGAAAGCAGCTTTACTCTCTCAGTGTTATCTTTCATGCCCTAAACATGAGACAACTTGAAATTCCATCACTGGAAGCTACAGTGAGCTCATTGCCATATAGCTGATGCTGCCCTACAGTGAAATTTGCATTTCTGCTTGGCTGAGCACAATCCTCATTATCCTGCTGACACTCTGAACGTGCCATATTCCAAACTTGTTCCCACAGCAACTTTAAGGCAGTCTCTCTTGCCGTTAGGCGTGTCAGTTTTATTCACAAGGTGATGGAAGGCACAGTGACAAGAACACATGGCCAACGTTTCTCACTGAGAACGGAGAAACTGAAACTAGCTGATAAAACACTGCTTGTACCACTTAGCACTGCTCTCTTGTAAAAGAATAACTTGTGTTTCATCCAAACACAACCAAGCAGGCAGAATAGCTGGCAGCACACTAAAATGCATGTAGAGTGACACCTTGCACCATTTCAGTGCTTACTTACAGCTATATCATCAGCTCTCTAGCTATCACTACTCCTAATAACTTTACTACATCTTTGCACAGACATAAACAAGGAAAGCTTCAATAGTCAGGCAGGAATTTTGAATGAGGAATGCCAGGACTGTAAGCTGAAAAGCCAGAGTTAGCTTTTCACTGAATCCCAGGGGGAAAAACAGCCCAGCAACACCCTCACAGTTCTTGCTGAGAAAACAACCCGCTGGAAGCATAACTGCATCTGAAGTACTTCATCTTCGGCAGTGAGCTAGTCCCAAATTCCTGCAGTGAATGCTTAATGCTCTGTCTTCTCAGCTTTCACAAACACTTTTGGGTTAAAGGAATTTGCAATCAGTTAGCCCAAACTGGTGGGCAAACAAAAAAAGAGAAAGAGGAGGAAAGCTGGTCCTTAAACCAATGATTTTGCATCTTGGTTTTACAATCCAGAGGTCACCACAGTTAGTGTCCTGACACTGCACAAAGTGGTGACGAAACATGCACACGCATGTACGTAGAGATACACACAGATACACGATGCTTTTATGAGAATAGTAACAAAACACAGGAAGAAATTGTTCCTTTCTGAAGTCACATGTAGTTCATTAAAACTAGATTTTGGAAGCAGTCCAATCCTAACCACCTCCTCTGAAAGAACTCCATGCCTTAAACATACACAGTGTGTCATAAACATTAGTTCCCTTTTCCTTTTAACTCCTAACCAGGCAGACAGCTAGCGATGGCCCTGGTTTGATATGCATAGTAAAAGGCAGACAGAATGATATGGTCAGGCTAGCAATGGGAAAGAGGTCAGACTCTGCAAGTCTCCGCAGAGCATGGCACTGTGTTTCTCTGAAGGACTGCTGTTTCGACTTCAGTAACTACACCAGCTGGACATACATAGCTTTCCTTCTCTTATTACTAAAAGGACTTATTACTCCTTACCTCTGGAAAAGTCTGTGTGCAGACTCCCTCCTACACCACCTGGACACACATCCTCACTGTGTTCTCTGGGATAAACTGTCTTCCTAAACCAATTTCTGACTCCTTCATTTTTAACTCTTCATCGCTCTTTTGATTTTCAGGTGACCAGCTTAATGGAAATAAAAATTTACAACTTGGTTAAAGCTCACAGACATCAGCTTGGACCAAATCCTTGGTCCAGTACCTTTCAGACTTGGGGTTTTTATCGTGAGTGATGGTGGGGCTTATTTGTTCACTCCCCACTCTATAGCCTTTATGAACATGGACTAACAAACGCTCTCAACTTGCCACGCTACTTGAACTTCCCCTTCCTGAGCAGGAGGCATAAATCTCTCATAAAGTGATATAATGTTATTACACATCACCACCGTGATTCTCACTCTTGACTCTCAGACCTTTCCCTTGTAAAAAGACCGGGTTTCTGGTGGAATTCTGTAAGGGTACAGGCCTGGCCGTTGAAATAACCAGTTGTTACGCTGGCCAGCCATAAGACAACAGCACCATCCAGCGGCCCCTCCTTCAGTAGACACTTGCAATTACAAGAGCTCTGAATGAGTCCTGAGTGTCTCTGCAAGGGGAATGCACCTTGGGATACACTCTCAGAAATACCAACGTGCTTCAACTCCCTCCGTTTCAATTGTGCAGGTTATTTCCCCGTGAAAACAGGACTTCATTTCCAAAGGGGATAAACCCCAGCAACACCGATAACCACACACGACGGGCATTTCTGAAATGTTAGGAGTCATACAATCATGGAATAGTTTGGGCTGGAAGGGACCTTAAAGATCATCCACCTCCAATCCCCTGCCATGGGGGAGAAGAGAGAACTGCATGAGTCTGTGACAGTGGTGTTCCGTATTCTTTGAGAACAATAGGAATAATCAGGCAACATAGGCAAATGCTGGTGAGCCACCTGCAACTGGTAGTGGGGCTGCATATCAATATAAGTGGTTATTAAATAGCGTTATTAAAACAGCTTAGGGAAAAAAATACTATAATTAAGTAAAGTTACGTGTTAATAGTTGTTTACATAAAAAACCAAATCGTGCAACATTAGACATCTCATATCGTGTGATTCCACGCCTGCAAATTTTACAGAATCCAGCACTCACTGACAAAGAACCTAAGCCCATGTTAAAATGTATGTTCATAACAACTAGAAATTGAGTGAAGAAAACAGCAAACCAGAGAGCTCCCAAAATTTCTGGTGTGCCAGCCACTCCCTTCATCACTGAAGACCACTGGTATGAAACCTGTTGGCAATCAAGGGAGCCTCCATAGGGGTTAAGAGCTAAAGGTCACCTCATATACAGAGTTCCCAATCTGCTGGTCCCGGAGTTCTTAACACCACAGAGGGTCTTAACCGCTTTCATCCCAAGGCAGAGAGAAACGTCCTAATTTTCAGATGACACTGCTGCGTCTGTAGTATAAACCATTCCTTTTTTAGTGTGGGACAGTACTGTCCTTTGAGATCAGTCTTGTTTGGGAATCCATCCAGTTGCTCGGCAGCTGGGACAAAAAATCTAAGGAGTCTGCATCCAAGCTCTGGCCACTCATCAGCTGTTTGGATCACATCTCACCTCACAGCACATCGTAACCATTACCTGAAGCCACAATAGGAAGGGGCATTTTAAACAGCAGCATGACTTGTGGAGCCATCACTGTTTCTACCTCACTATGCGGTCTCAGGAGACCATCTATGCTTAAGCCAGATCAATCTGTTTCTGGGTCTTTTTTGTTCCAAAGCTTGGACTTCATCAGTGAGACATCTGCTTTCTCTGCTAGGCAAGCTTCCTTTGAGGTCATCCAGCCCTCTCCCTAATGAACCCACACATTGTTTGTGTGAAAGTCATTCCTGCTTGCTCATGCTGCTCTACTTTCTGTAACTGACCTAGGACAAAGGGTTATCTCTCCCATCTCCGTGGGTGATGTAACAACAGGCTGAAGGAAGATCTCTATTAGACTAAATTCCTCCCAGGTGCCTTCTAATTAGAAGGCAACAGTCACAGGGCTGTAGCAATCAAAGAAGGGAGGCTAGCTTTAGTTAATGGAGCCAAAAGATCATTTATTAAAAAAAATAAACTAAACCAACACAGTTGTATATGATGCAGGAATACACACTGTGCATCCTTGTTATGGAAAGAACTGCACAATCTCATCTCAAAATGGATTTAGGTGTTTAATTGCCTCTGCAACTAATTCAAACACTCAAAATTCCTGAGTCTGTGAAAGTAAGCACAGTTTTAATAATAAAATGCTCTTTTATCTACCAGAAAGACTGTTTTAAAAGTCAGCTGTAATTAAACACTGAGAGGTCTTCCAGCTAAAACCTTCTGTAACTGTAGCACAGACACAGCACCCATTGTTAACTCTGCATTTTACCCTCGGCAGGGACCAGTTTTCCTTTTCTTCTGTGGCATTACTCAGGCATTGAACAACCCCAGAGTCTAATCCCTTTCCGTCAGACTCACAGGACCACAGAAGTTCTTCCCACAGGACATTTTCTCACCAGCCTACAACCCAGGGCACACTTGCTCAGCCCACAGCGAAATCCCAAAGGCACTGGAGGATCTGTTTACCTTGACACTACAGACCCAGTTTCTGTTTCTCCTCTCTTCCCATTACATAACTGCAAGCTGGAAGTGCCCAACCAGAATATCAAGCCATGTGAGCAGCTGAAGCATTCATGGGTTGTGGATTGTCAGAAAGAAACAACCACAGCCATTGCTGTGGACTCCCCTCCATTACCTTTGATGCATTCTTTTTACCTCTGGAAGAACTCACATTTCAGCTTTCCAGCAGCACACGCTGAGAGCTGCAAGAAGCTCAGATACTGCCAGCCACACCAGGAGCTGTACAGGTGCCCATGGCAAATAAAAGAGATCATTTATCTTGTGCCCAGAGGCCTCTGAAAGGGCCCAGGGCCAAACTACAGCAAAAGGACTGTTATTTGCCAGGTGAAACAGTCAGCAGCCTGACTGAGCCAAAACTCAGCTTTAAAATAATCTCAATGAGCTGTGCAGGCACTATGGCTCTGCTGAAGGTGGATTCCCATCAGGAGACCAGAGCAGCTTTTTATCCTAGAGCAATAAGGAGGGTTTTCCCTTTGTGGCCAACTGTGGGGCTTGGTGATGGCAGTTTGGTCATTGTTGTACCACAAGAACTGGGTTTCTGCTTCTACCTATCCTGGTTTATATAGCAAATACAACATACCTCCACCCTTTTCTCAACAAGTAGGAAAGGGAGGAAGAACTCTCAAGGAGATGGAGGAAATCAGGTGGTTTGTGCTGGTATGACTTTAAGAATGGTCAGGGACACCAAAGCTAATTTGTCCACCATTAAAGCATCAGATTGGCCAGTCTACTCCTAAAGCATTCGCTGCAGAAGGAGACAGTAAAAGCAAAAGACAAGGCCTGAGGCCGCAGTAGCCCATTGGAACAACAAAACCCCACCACAACATACATGCACACACCCAGAACTGTTTAACCTGTGGCGAAACCAGAAAATCCAGGAGATGAGAGCCAAGGAAAATCCTCAGAAGGATCTGTACATCAGCATGGGAATGATTTGCAGCAGTGAGCCCCCTTGCACCCACAGCATACTCCAACAGCCCTTCCCTGCCTTGCCAAGCTCCAAGGCTACAGAGAGCGAGAACATCCTGTCACCTGTCTCTGGCATCCTCACCCAACAAGACCTGGCTGTAAGATCCATGCTGCCAAGTCACTCAAGCACTTGCTTAAGGATGGGCCACCAACCAAACCTAAGAGCTATCTTCTGCCTTAGGAGGTATTGCTGGGTTTCCCAATCTCACTGCCATACTCGTATGCTCTCTCTCCCAAAGCTGAGCTTCCCGACTCCTGTCTGTTACGCACAGTGCCCAGGGCAGGCTGCCAGGCAGGCTCCAGGAACCTTCCCTTCTTTCCAGTTTCCTGTGCAGGGAGCCTCACTGCATACAGAGCAGGGGGGAAATGGGGGATGTGAGCATTTAACCAGGATTGCAAAGAACCCTCTTTGAGCCAAACAGATAGCACACACCGCTGCAGCTCACCACAGAATGAACATGGAAGCTATATGGCAGCACTACCATGGAAACAAGCAGCAAACAGTCTGGCATTCAAAACCCCATATGGTTTATGTCTTCAGTTAGAACTGACCAAACAGGAACATGCAGATCCAGCCTCCTTAGCTTGGAGCAGTGCAGCTCCACAGCTTCATAAGCTATGCACATAGCAAGTAAAGGAAGATATCCATAGCCCAGACAGGAGAGCAGGGCAGTTGGAAAGGGCCCGGGGCACAACTGGCACCCTCCACAGCTGGTGCAGTTGGACACTTTTGAGGTTTTCCAGCTCAGGTGGCTTGGGGTAAACAGCTGAGCTTGTTTTCCATTTTTCCTTTTCACCTTGGGATACCTCAAACTCAGTTTGGTAAACACCAAAGTTCTAAACAGCTCCAGAATGACTCTTTCCTTCATTCCTCTCCTGTTGCAATGGCCTGGGAACAAAGCCATGCTTTTGCTACTATGCTGGCTGTCCTGACTACCTCTGTTCCAAACGCAGACATGAAACTGCCTCTCTGTAAGAGCATCTTCTCATCAGAGTGCTAGTAGAGTGGAGGGGGTATTCCTGGCCCTTGGGTAACTGTGTACTGTCAATGGCACTGAAGAGAAGTCAGGGCCGGTTACTGCCTCAGCAGGAGAGGGGCGGCACAGAAGGCAGACATCTACAAGACCCACCGGTTCTGGGACAGACAAGAGTTGAATGGACTTCTATACAGAAAACATTCAGACAACCTTTCTGCATAAGAAAAACAAAAGACAAAGCTCACATGCCAAGAGATTACAGGAAAGCAACCATGAGGCAGCAAAACCAAACCATAATTAGCTGTTAAGATTACCAAGCAGTAACTATGTTGTGTGTCATTGCAGAGCAATAACCCACGTTCAGAATCGCTGACCGGCTACAAACTCTGGCCAGATGCTGCAGGCACATTTTTCCATAAACACTCAAATACCTTTGAAAACCCACGCAGAATGTGGCTAAATCTGCCAGGGGCTTAACAGGCACGACCGGGAAGGAGATGTTCCTGAAAGCCCAGGCCACTTCACCTCCTGTGCTCACACAGAAACCATGCTCCTTCACAAACCTAAGTGCCACTGAGAAAACAGTCTGACAGTTCACAGAGAGAGGCATCAAGCCAGTTAGATGACACCCCCCGAAGGCAAAGGGGCATGGGATTAATCCCAATCACATGCAATCCTCGAGTGAGAGTGGTCTTGGACTGTGTGAAGTTAGGTGGAGTCAGAGACAGAAATGAAGTGAAGCCTGTTAATACAGGCTGCATTTTCCTTCTAAGGAGATAAGGAGAGTGCTGGAGGGCTCTCAGCAGGAAAAGAATACAGTTGAATTAAAAAAGTTGTGAAATCTGTGCCCATTTCCAACCAGCTGCCTCAGTGATGGGAAAGGATGAGCAATAGTTCCTGGACTGAGAGGAAGAAATAATCAGCTGTCTCAAATCATTATGGAAAATAAACGCAACAATAAGCCACATAAAACATGAGCTGCCCAACAAACCTCAATTGATGAAACTCTGGTGGAAGGAGGAACCTCTTTTGGTTAGTTTCTATCTGGTGCCCAAACATCTAGTGGAGCTAATGGAGAGGTACTCAAGTCCCCATTACACATCTTTTGCGAGGAAGGGCTCAGTAAGATGGAGTCCCCGTGTGATACGATCAAATATTTAGACACAACCCCTTCGATCTCAGAAGGCCAAATTCCACGAAGATGTCAAAAAAGGCAACAAGTCATGTAAAACGAAGAAAACATTGAAGGATTCAGAAGGATGGAGTCGCAGAAAAAGATTACAAAGGCTGCAACATTTCTTTGTAATGAAAAAGACAAGGACAATTTGAACTTCTTCACAGATATGATTCTGTGCAAATGATAAATTCTCTGTCACAAGCACAAGGGAAACCAGTTCACTCAAGCCAATCTGATCAGGATGAAATACTGTGAGGGATGGAGCCTGTTCTATCAAAAGAAACCCACAATTCAGCAAAGCTACTTTTAAGTTCTTAAATAACCTTTTAATGACTCTCTGCTGCTTCTGAACTTGTTCTTTCAGCCACTCAAAAGACTTCCAGATAACTTACACAGCATGCAGCTTTAAACAAACAAACAGATGAACACTGATAAACAATTTAATTAGAACATTGCTGCAAATCACTGGAGATGAGGGTTGTGCAACGTAATGCCAGGGGCAACAAGCACACTGCTGTGGTCAGCAATTTGTAACAGTAGTTAGGACAGGAGAAGACATCAGAAGTGGTGCTCGGGGGGAGAGTTTCACTGGTGTCTAGAAAGATTCCCCGCTCCATGTGAATTGTAATCAAATCCATTAATTACAAGGAAGTCATAAAGCTCTTCTCATTCCCTTAGCAACATTCACCCCCATCCAGTTACCTGCCAGCAGAAGACAAGCAGAGAGCTCTAGGATGAAATGACTCTCTCAGACCATAGCAACATCTATTTCAGAAACAAAGGCAATTTAGCTGCGAATTATTTGTTTGCAGTATATTTTTCCTCTTAGTACCTCATCAAGACTGTTTCTACATTCCTAAAGTAACATTTTTCAATATAAAAGTCAGCCCAATTGTGTCCCACGGGACATCACTGCTGCTGGAGCAGAATCTGCTTGGGGCAGGAGGAATCAGCTTTCTCACAAAGGAGCAATTCAGACATGTCCTCCCCAAGAAGCTGTGCTGTCTGTTAAGCATCTCATTTCTCCACCTCCCGTTAGTGACTTGTAAAAACAGAATATGCTTATTCTCAAACTCAGCAGAATTAAAATACCAAGAAGGAAAGAGAGTAAAAACCCACACAACTCCTACCCAAAGCACATCGGACAAGTGTCAGAGCACACCACTGCTCCAGCCGCTTTCATTAACCATTTACAGAGATCATCTGCATATCTCAACCTCAAACAAATAGACAGAGGTTTTGAGTCAGCTGTGTTTTGCTGGATTAGCCATCACTTTCCCTCTCACCCCACCAAATTCATAACATGAAACAGACATAAGGGGCTCAAAAAGACTGTCAAGTTTGGGACCAAAACTGACTTTTCCTCAAGTTCTTTCTGAGCATATTCTAACTGGGAGATGCCATTTAAAAGAACAACCAACCTTAGCCACTAACTTGACGGATTCATCTTGGACAATGCACTACATGCCAGGAAAAACCCCAAACTCTTCATTCTCTTACATCATGTGCTTAACTGAGACCAAGTTCAGATCAATAACCTTACTGCCTCAGCAGGAGAGGTCAGGTCTGTACTGCGTTCTACTTTGCAACACAGCAACACCATGCTTTGTGCTAGTAAATGGTTTGTGGGTTGAGTATGGCCTTTCCCGGAGAAAACACACTCTTGCTTCCCAGGCAAACCTTGCGTTGACAGAAAGAACTTTCTAACCAAAACACTGTGCCAGCAGTAGACACAAGACAAAAGAGCCTGCCATATTCATAACAGCCTTTCTTTACTTTTTAACTTGTTTACCTGGCAGAGAAAACTTATCAGTATCTCTTATTCAGTAACTCAATCAGGGTGTAAATGCCTAACCCTACCACCACCATGTTAGCATCCAGCCCCTCGAAACTACTTCTTCCTACTTGCATTACCCTGCAGTGGTAGCTCTGTCCTATCACCTCCAGTATCTAGATACGGAACAGATACAGCAGAGAATGACCAACTTGGGGCAAGTCTCCTTAGCCCCATCAGCCATTACCTACAACGAGCAAATCACCAAACACTTTCCCTTTCAAGTGGCCCAGGGCATACAAGCTTTCCACACAGGGAGAGAGAGAAAAAAGAATATCAAAATTTCTCAAGGGTCTCAGGCTCCCCTTTAATTTTCTATCTCCCATTGCTTCTCCCTCCATTGTCAAGCATGCAGCAGCCAGAAGAGAGGTTTTGCTGTGTCACTGGCAAGGCAGGAACTCAGCTCCCAGCTGCCCTCTGAGTGCTGAGGCTCTGGCAGTTGCTCAAGGTAACAGAGGGTAGCAGTACAGAGATTACCTTAAACTGACCTCTGTCCCCTTTTCCTTCTATGAGGTACAGGATGTAAACCTGATCTGTCGTAATAGCTCTTCAAGCCTGCTTTTAAGTAGTACTTTACAGTTGTCTTCTACAGAAAAGCAGGTCAATTTTTCCCCTTTTGTTCTTTAGTATGAAGAAAAAAAACCTCACTGCTGAACAGACCTTTCAGCACTGTACTTCCAAACCTGGAAGTAAAATTCCATCAATCAATTTTGTTAATATCTCTAAACCTACTTGGTCTGGTCTCTGCTCCACTCGCTCACTCAGCGTGTGAGGTGATGTGTTCTGCTCTATTTAGGTCACTGCCCATTCCCACCTCTCGCTCAGACATTTCAATGAGAAACACAGTCCAAAGCAACAGTTCAAGTCCAGAAGAGATATTGTTCCAATCTCTGATGTTCAAGGTCACACAGTAAACGTACTCACTCCTCCTCACTCTGTGTCAGTTTAGTCCTCTCTAAAAAAGGGGGGCAACTTTACTTCTATTTGTCATGTACTTTCACATTAGTCTTGGTAACTTCTTAACTTCAGTTTCTGAAAAACCTGATGTAGGTTTCAAAACCATTTTTTTGAGCTCAGCTTTGTTACTGTAATAAAATATCCTATTCCCTTTTCAGGTACATGCACCATCTCCTAACTAGTATAACACGTCTCATTGGGAATCTTATTAGGTCAGATGGAGATGCTGCATATGGCTTGCTGGGACTGCACAATTTCACTGTTCCCTAGAACACCTTTGGGACATCAAACCGTGACATTCCTAAGTATTCACTTTCCCATTTCTGGTTTCAGTACTTTCCACATGCATAGTAAAAATATCTACTAATTCCACCACTGTTGACACAACTGGCTCCTCTCCCAGAAAATGCCAAACTAGTCTTAATTGCCTACAACACTAACTCCAACCTGTAGACTGCAGATTCCTGAGGTCAAGGGCCAAAGGATTTCAGAAGTTAACAGAGAAAGCAAGCTTTCTCTTCAGAAGCTTACACTGCTTCCATAAAAGCACATCACACCTGTACGAGTGGTCTGAACCAGGACTAAGAACTGAGAGTCCACAAGTTCCAAATCTGCCAGCCATCATGGGCCTCTCAAAAGAGCTAAGAGCCTTCATTTTGGCCACTGAACAACAAAAATAAGCACCCCATGGAGGCGATTCTCCTGTCTCATCCCAGTGGAAAGCAGAAGCAAGTTGATTAAACCTTGTTGTTCAGTGACGTCCATGTCCATTGCACTGCTGCTGAAGCAGAGACCGTGTTTATTTCATTGCTGACAGCAGAGCCCCTTTAGCCCCAGTCGGTGCATGTCAGTCACTCCAGTCTTACCTCCCAAGACTCTCACTGCATTTTGCACACTACAGAGACCTCAATGGATTCCACTTGGAAATAGCCTGCTTCAAAGCCAGTCTGCCAATACCTTTGTCTCACCTGAATGACAGCAGAGCTATGTCCTATCTGTGTTCATGATCTCTAGTTCTTGGTCTGATCTCTAGAAAGCTATTTTGAAATGAAGCTTCAATAATGAACATCAGTCAAACATTTAGTCCAGGGCATCTCATGCTCCCTTCATGATGAATGAGGAAGAAATCTGTAGAAGTCATATCAGAAAGAAGAAAATCAGCTGTACCACATAAGCATCTCCCTTTCCAACATCTGCCTGCCTCTTCAGCGTGTGTGATCGAACAGGAACACTGCTAGCAGGACTGTCCCCAGACCACTTGTCCATCTCTGCAATATCAATAAACAACTTGTCTCGCTAGACCTACATATATGTGACTAGAAATCAATACGTGAAATACCGGGCCTTGCACAATTACGGCTGTACCTTAGAGAGTACATGGGATTTGCTGAATACCACGGAGATAGTCCAGATTTACAATGCAACAGGACAAAACCAGGTTAATGGCAAAATATTCTCAACTTAGCATTTTTCTTCTGTTAGCTTATGTAGCCTCAGCCTGAGCCAGACTCATTTTCTGGTTTATCCATAGGTGATAGCCAATACTGCACACTAAACGCTTTATTTGCCTCTCAATGGAGAGCACTCAGCCTTATACAACCCACTCTGCCTCTGCTGCACTGAAACTCTTCAACTAAAAGCGATCTTCCCCTTTTTCAGAGGGGGCAGGTATGATCATCAACCACACATCAACAAACATATCCTGGTCACTAGTTTGTTAACTGAACCCCTTACTACCAGGGCTGACTACATTGCCTTTTAAAGTGGCTTATCATCTTCCAGGGTCTTAAAGTCATACTCTGTCTCCATTGCCACAGACAAAAGTTTGCAGAAATCATATTAGCAGAACTTTTAAGTGCAGTCTCTCTTTTTCATACCATTTGACAACTCCCATGCAAGTATTTTCACCTTATCCATTCCCCAGATGTCTTTTTGTTGCAGCATCAAACATCATTTACAGAGACTCCATCCTAGATTCTGCTAGTGTTGCATCTTATTCACAGAAAAAGGTACGCTCTACTCATGCACTATCTGTTTGCATCTACTTTTCATTTCAGGTATATCTATGCATTAGTTACATTCAGGCTAATAATAAAATTTCTTTCCCTTAACGTCTGTCTCAACTCCCTCTCTTTAAAAAACAGCAACTAAGAACTTTCCCCCAGCTCCTTCCATCCTCGCCAGCCATTCATACAGCAGTTAAACGGTTCAAAATACAGACCAAACCTTAAGGCACTCTTTGTTATCAGCAGTGCAGGTGCTACCCATGAGTCGTGCTCAGAAAAGCAACTTGTCCAAGACCACAAACTGTCAGCAACAGTCATAGCTAGAACCGACATTTTTGTTATAATTCCACATTAAAGCTCATTTTACAAACAGCCCACGGTCCCCTAAAAAAATAAAAACAACCCCCCCTCCAACAAAAAAAAAACTAAACCCAAACTACAGAGAGGCATAACAGCTGTTGTTTAACCAGGACTGTGATCTTGTAAATGTAAACGTGGGTCAGAGGCAGCACGGAAAAACAAAGGTGAGAGTTGCACTGTGAATCTCACCAGTTCCCAAACAGGTGGTGTCCCTGAAGAAGCCTGCGGGGTAGAAGCACAGAATCTAAAGAACAGAGTATTTTCATTTGTGTGCACACACCTGGGAAGCTACACTGCAGCCAGGGTCTTCTGGTAAATACAGAAAGTCAAAATAATTTACACAGAGACCTAACACATTATTCAGTGTATAATACATGAAATATACTGGCAGCTCAGCAAGTTAACAGGATTCACAACAACACACTCTTAGAAATATAGCAGAAATGCAGGGTGTTAGCAAAAACCTTGCTAGTCACATTAGCTGCTAGGTTTCCTTGCCTAGAAATCCCTACACCAAGTTGGCCAAAGGAGATAAAAATCAAAGCAATACAGCTTTCTGCTATCTCCAATAACAGGAGAGGGAAAAAGGACACACTTTGCACGGAGTAATGCTTGGGAAAAAAAACCAAAAAACCACAAGTTTCTTGCCTTGTTCAGTGAACACAGTGCTCCTGTAAACAGAGAATTTATTAGTAAAACATACCAGCAAACAAAGAACCCAAAGCACCCTAAAATCAAGCAGCAGAAGAGGAAATCAGTACTTACATTAAGAAGCGGAGAACTGTCAGATCTACACCTAATTTCAAGACCGTATTTCCTAGTGAAAGACAAGCTCATTCAATGGACATAGTATTCCAGCCAGTAGGAAATGTCAGACAGATATAATCCCCTATAGAAGTGTCTCCCAAGATCTAAAGCAACCAGAGCTATCCAAGACAAGGATCAGCACACTAACTGCCAGTGGTTTAGTCTAAGTACACCAGCTCAGACAGTGGAAGTTGAGGAAGGAAAAGGACAGACAGAGCAGTGCAGTTATCACCATCCAATGTACATGCTGTGGTACGAAATAAAACGTAAAGGGTTCAGTGCATGGGTAGCAGCCCAACAGATGCAGGTGCAGAATTACATTGCGCTGACAGAGATAGAGTGGTAGACAGGCAAACAAAACCTCCTCAAAGACAGTACAACAAACACGGAGTCAGAGAAAATTCCAACCAAAAAGTGACCAAAAGGAGAGTTCCGCAGAGCGAATCCTGTAGACTCTGAGACCTTCAGTCCGCGCTCCACAGCAAGCAGAGCATCCTTACATTCTCAGCAATGCCTTCTGTCCTACTGCCAATATGATTCCAGCTGGTTTGTAAAGGCAATCCCAAAAGCAAAGCTAACAGCAGTATTTAAAGCCAGAAGTGCAACCAGATGCTGGAGATGTCTTCATCTGAGAGCAACAAGCAAGTGCAGGCTGTCAATAAAACATAAAGCTAAGATGCATTAGCACTTCGAGCGTATCATGGGTGAACAACCTTGGGAGAAAAGGAAATGTTCAAAGTTATTGACTCATCTCTGGCATGGACAAAAACTAACAGCCCCACTGATGCCTAGACTAAGTCAGTCACTAATACGTAATGGTTTGGGTTGGAAGGGACCTCAAAACTCATCTAGTTCCACCCCCCTGCCATGGGCAGGGATACCTCCCACTGGATCAGGGTCCTCAAAGAGCCATCTAACCTGGCCTTGAACACCACCAGGGATGGAGCAGCCACAACTTCTCCGAGCAACCTGTGCCAGGGCCTCTCCGCAATCACAGGAAATATTTCTTCCTAAGATCTCACCTCAATCTTCCCTTTCAGCTTAAAACCATTCTCTCTCATCCTATCCCTGCACTCCCTGACAAAGAACCCCTCCCCAGCTTTCCTCTAGGCCCTCTTCATGAAAAGCCATTAACTTACATGAGCTAAATAATCAGAAACATAATCCAGATTCTAACTCTATCACTTAAGTGTGTGATATGGCCATAAGACTTGAGATACAATTAGAAATAATCTCTAGAGTGCATCATGCCACAGCATCTCAGCATGCCCAAAGATCAGTCTGGCCATTACTACCACGCTGAACAGGAGGGGAAGCCAGCCATAAGCAACAGAAAAATCACCCACAAGACCACAGGCATCGTGCTATCCTCTGAGGAAAAAGCTCATCTTGTGCATAAGCCATGATTACGTTCAGAGGGGACAAAGTAAACCTCAGCAGAGAGGAGCTGAAGCTATGAGATCAATATAGTTCACAGTTCAATGTTTAAGAACAGTAGAAGCGCTCATGAACTACAAACCTCAAGGTAAGTGCACGCATAACAGCATGAAGCACACTGAAAACAGAGATACCTTGAGAAAAAGAGGGCTCCCAGCCTCCAGGAATCTCAGCTAACTCTCCAAGACATGAAACTGCAGGGTTCTACAAAACAGAGCTACATTACTGTGTCACAACACACAGCAAGGCTACCACACAGAAACCAAAATGTTTAACCACAGTTCTTTTGGAGAGTGCTTTAAAGTAGGCTGTAAAATCTAAAGCATCCAAACAAGCTATGAGCAGACTGTGGCCAGAGTACACTGCAACAAAAACCCCACTGGCAACAAGATTTTAGTCACTCAACATGAACCCCAGACAATAATAAAGCAGAGACAGCAAATGAAGTGTTGACAAGCACACACAAAACACCTACCCAACTACACTGGACCATTGCCATAAACCTTCATGAAAAACACACAGCAGAGCAGAGCGGGAACAGACACCTAAAAAGCCAAGTCCTGCTTTCTGCAGCAGCAGGTCTCTTCCGGAGGTGCAGCACGGAGAGGATGCAGGCAACCGACACTGAGCAGCAATCTGCTGCAACAAGCCAGGCAATGACCCGCGGCCACTGTCCCCAGCTGAGCAGGTCAGGGTAAAGGCCGGTAGCCTGCCCCCAGAGAAGACAAAGCCAAAGGTGCAGCGGAAACTCGGAGAGCAATAGTGATTGTTTAAAGATGCCAGCAGAGGCAAATCTGGACATAATTATGAAAAGAGAGCACACTATCAGCAGGCATCCATAGGCAGCGCTGAAGCCAGGAGAAGTCAGGAAGAGTCCCAAAACCTAAGCAGGCTAACACAGAACAGCTCGGGAAAGAGGACCAAAAACCCTAAGTACCGAACTGGAACAGAGGCAGGAGCCACATCCAATAGGCTGCATACCAGTTAAATTTTGGGTTTAACAAGTCTGCTACAATTTGTACGAGGTGATGCTTTTGGTATTTACTAAACGACAAGTCACAACAACTTAGAAGGAAATTGGAGAGAAAAGCACAAAATGCAAGATGGAAAAGCCTGGAGTCAGCCCAGGAATATACTCTGAATGAAGTGCAGTGAAAACTTCTTTGTAAGCGACTCAGAACCCAATTGCCTTTTTCCAAGTCGGCCAGTGCTATTTACAGTGCCACTGGCCAGCAAACAACCCAGGTACAACCTGGACCACCTCGATGTTCTGGAGATACAGTTTTGTAACATACCCCCTGCCAGGACATGGGTAGATAGCCAGCAGGGATCCAAGAAGCAGGCCAACAGCCCGTATTCTATGTCAGCAGCCACTACAGTCTCATTTATGCTGCTGCCATATTATTTACAACCACAGGTTGAAACCTAGACCCAAGAACAACAAAAGACTTCTAGGCTCTGTGCATTATATTGATTTTACACCCACACTGATTCCTCTATGGAATCCATGCTCTTTGTCACTACTGGATTCCAATCAAGAGTTTCAGAGGAGACATATCCAGTTCAAGCTAATACTCAGCACAAAATATTGTTTGTGACTTCAGCCAGAATTCATAATGGCTTTGTCTCCCCAACAGACTGTCAGCATTAGGGCCTGATGGCTCAGCACTAGAAGACTGTTATCGCTCAGACATCCATGGATTAGTGTTATCCATGTGCTAATATTCACTCTCAGAACAGAAACAGCTGGTGGCTGCACGGAAGACCTGGTGTCAAAGACCTCCTGTTAGCTCAGCCTTCTCTAGTCTTTCATCTAACCCAGCAGGAGCTCACTTTACGCCCTCCCTCCCTCCAGAGGTGGAAATTTATCGCATTCAATCGAGTATTTATTCATCAGTTTAACGGATTTGCCATGGCAAAGCAAGGAAGTGACCTCTTCCTTCTGTTTCGTTTCCAAGCCCTTCGCTGTTGACACACAGACGATCTCCTTACCAGAACTCAGCAAGCGAGCACTGAGGACACCATGACCTCACGTGGCAGGGCCCACACACAGCTCTGCCACCACAGAGACTGCAGCATGGGTTTGGTCACCAATTCTGGTTCAAGATTAAAATTGTTATACGTTTCCTTCCCTCACAAATGGTGACAGTTTTCAGTGGTTGTGGTTTTCAGGGAAGTACAACACAATTTTTGCACTGATGGCTTTTAATATCTTTTAAAACAAATAGATAATTTCTGTTGGCCATGAATCTGTGATGCCTTTCATGAGGGCATCCAGACACCCCAGTGAAACATCTAAAGCCATGGCTGCCTTCATTCTCAATTATTTAACAGAGCCCTGCATAACAGCACATAGATACTAACTCATGACCTCCCCCAGCCTTCTGAAGACATAGGAGGTATTAGTATTTCAAAGATGAAAACACTGAAGCAAAGAGTGATTTACTAACAGCCACACAGCGAGTCTAAACGGGAGCTGGGAAAACAACCTATATCTATCCATCCCCAGACCTCTTGGCAATAGCAATTGCACACTGGTTTCCCCTAAGATATAACTGAATTACTGCTACATCCCTGGTCTATGTGTAACAGGTAACGGTGAATTTCTCCTGTGTCAGATTGCTGGAGTCTTTAATTACTGGAAAAAGAACAGAATAATCTCAATATTAATCACATTTTATATACCATTCCATTATTACGAAGTCTGCTTAAGTAAACAGAAAACACTAGAAATAAATTACTGGCACAACATTATAGAAAATTAAGTTCCACCCACAAAATCAGCCGTTGTTCTAAGAAGCACTTCTAATATAAAAGAATTTAAAATTCACTATACAAAAGACAACTACAAGGTCTAAAAAGGAGGCAATATTACGTCCACTGCTCACACATATACTTACACAGCAATTAAACACTACCGATCAGTACTTTCATCTGCATCCTAACCAGAAGGAATGTCACAAACCCCACATACCGATTTTGTTTCCAGATTGTGATGACACTTGACTAAAACAAGCAAAGATTTCTAGCCAGTTCCATCCAAGTCTTTCTTATCCCAGGGAAGAGAAAGGGACATAGCATTCAAAGACTGAAAAATCATCATCACTAAACAGCAGGGACCAGTTCAGAAACTTTCTGTATCTCTATAGGCAAGAAACCAACAGAACAATCCAGGGGGGTGGTAGACCAGGAATAAAGTTAAGCAAAGAAAAGAATACTGACAAATTCCAAACCCTGAGGTACTGTTAGAGTTATGAGGCTTGAGCTGTTGCACAGGCAGAACCGTCTGACATCTCTGGCCCACTGTGCTGCACCTGTCCTAAGTACAGAAACTGCAGCTTCACATGCCTCAGCCCTGCTACTGCCCAAGCCCTGTGAAGCCTGGGGCAGGTGGGGTGGGTGTTACGGGTTTGTGGCTGTTTTTTCTCCACAGTAATTAAAAACATTCTCATAATTGGTCAGGACCTCGCTCCTTCAAACCCAAAATTGGCAGCCAGGGATTCTGTAAAGCTTTCTGGAGCGGGACGCAGATAGCCTGCCACAGAATTCCTGTGTGCTCTGTGATGGGTTTGAAAAGGAGGCTTTATTAGAACTCCAAGCTTGTTTACTTCTTGCAGTGAGCACTGTCATTGCAATTCCTGTAATTACCTTCACAAATTTGACAGCTGAAACTGTAGGAATAATTGCACTGTTAGTCAAAGTAAGTTGTTACTGTTCAGACTGTTGCCAAGAATGTTTTAAAGGATTCTACAATGTGTTTCAAGTAAATCTGAACTGAATTGTCACCCATTCTACCTCACTTCATTTCTAGAGCAAAGATCTTAAAACTCTTCCTTAAGCTGGGCAACCTGGGAGTCCAAAACAAGATTTACTACCAAACTATTGTAACATTCCACTGTAATATATACATTATACAAACCACTTCTACTGATCAGTGAAGTTACAAATGAGTCATTCTATAAAATCCAGTCTCTATCCCATAAGCTCATTTCCTACACATGGAAAAAAACAGAAGCCAGTCACAGTGTTTCAGAAATCCTGGAGAACTTGTACACCAAATACATGAGAATACATAATCTTAAATTCATCCTGTATCACATACCACCATTCCACAATGTTACTTCTTTTATGAGACCAGAGAACCAACAAATCACTGAAAGTCTTTCCAGCCATTTTTATTTTCAGTCAATGGTTAGAGAACGCCAGCGCAATTCCAACCACAAAGCAAGAAAGCTCAAATTAGCAGGTAAAAAAGGCACCACAGAAGAGAATAAAATACTTTATGATGAGTTTTCATACAAAAGCCAACTGTGGAATCATTCAGAAATGTTTAAAAACACAGGACAAAGGAGCTCATAAAACTCATAAAACCCAGGACTCAAGGCGTGTGCCCCGTATCGTTTCCATTTACTGTACCTGAAACACAAGGTGCTCAGTCAATGAAACAAGATGCACTGGAGCAGCAGCTCCTTCACACAGCTCTCCCCTCTCACCACAAGAGAAGAATGGGCAGTCTACTTCCAATACCACAGTATCTCATATAAGCACCAAGAAAGGCCAGTTAACAAAAGGAGAAGCTGGAACAAAAGCAGGAAGCACCTCTGACATCCAAAATGTGATTAAGGAAAGGTTTAGATACACGTCATTTACAGATGGAGGACATTCGCAAAATCATCTTCTTCCTTTTACAGTGCCCATCCAACAAACACAGTCCTCTACAGGAAAACAGGACTTACCAACAACAAAACCAGCTCTGTTTTCATTAACAGCTTAAAAACAATTGGAAAAAAACACTAAAACATGCCAGACAATGCAAAGCCTCTCAATACCCTACTTTGCATTGCACAATGAAAACAGATATAACAATTTATTTGTTAACTAGAGAATTTCACCCATATTTGGATTCAATTCAGTGTATTCTCTGAAGAACTTCATCTATCAAAATTGTCAGATGACTTTTTTTATACATTACAATATAAAATTACAGGTTATATTAAAACAATGATACATCCATTACAAATCAACTCGACTGAGAAAAACACTCAAGATCTAAAAAAACACTACCTCTTGAAAATTAAATAGCTACTGGACATAAAATAAATTTAAAAAAAACAGTAAAACACTCCAGAAGAACTTATTGGTCTGATTAGAAATAGGCACAGTATTTGGCAACTCTGAAGAGTTTTAGTATCTTCAGAATTTGCGTGTGTTACTTAACATAATACTGAACAGACCTACAGATTTATTTAATAGCTTTCCTATTCACAAGGTTTGTTTGTTCCTCACAATTAAATCAACAGGATTGAGTCCTGCCTCTCCAGAGGCCCTCTATAAAAGCAGAAGCACTATTTCAGACTTCGATTGCACAGATGTTTGGAACAGTTTGACTCTGCCTGTACTTCAAAGAGGATTACAAGCTGCTCAGAAACTCTTTCACCTGCAAAAAGAAACAAATATTGTCAATCAAACTCAGTATTTATCAATAGAAGTAGATAGCAACTACATTGACCTCTCCATAGCTTTTCTCCAACCTGCAGAAACAGGAACTGGGAAAAATAATATTAGCTTCAGCTATGCCATTTCTTGTCCTTTCTTGTCTCAGCCAAGGTACCTGGAATTTAGCAGGTGCCGAGACTCACACTGGAACCATGCACATTCCTCCCTTGATCCTAAACTACAACCCTACCTCACAAATTAATTCTCTTGAAAGCAGGTGTAACCTAACCATGAGGAAGATAATGACCCCCTAAAAAGATCTGTCATTTGGAAAGCACCATGTCACACCCACTACCAGAATACTGTTTGTATTTAATGTCAATGCACCTAATTATTAGGTTCCTTGGAATTCGACGTTGGCAAATAAATAATAAAGCAATACCTAGCAAAACCATAGTACTTGAAAAGAATTCAATATTGTAGAACTGTGCCATAAAGAGTGCAGTTACTGTTGCACTCCATCTCCATTATCTGAAGAGTGGTTCAAATTACTACAGCTACTTAAAATTAGTAGTGATGCTCTGGCACATAGAATGTTACCTAGAACCCTGAGCTGGAAATGAGTGATCCTACCCAGAACACTAAGACCCAGTACAGCAGCCCAAAGAATCTATGCAATTGATGAGAAGTGGATCCAGAACAGGCAGCCAGCTACACAGCAAGCTAGCACGGCACTAGAAGAGCGGTCACTTAAGACATCAGCCTAAATTCAAGTCACTATCAAAGCCTGCAGGAAGATGACATGCCGAGAATGCACTTCTTGACAGAAATATGCATGCCTTTTTGGTATGGCCTCATCCCCAGAAATAAAAAGGTAATTGCTCTCTCCCTGTTGGAGTAGGAAGAGGCAGCAGTGAGGGCCAGATTTCAAATCCCAGCAGATACAAGACCCAAGAAATACAGGACAAGGCATGCAACTCCCATCTCTCAGGTTCAAGACTGTGATACAGTCTGAACTGCAAGCATTTTCCTCTCTGTTCACTCACGCTAGACTGCTGCATAGAAAGGAACAGACAGCTCACTATAGAACATGGTATTATTCTTCTGGCACATGCTCTCACACACAGAGTACATCTGTAAGCCCTTTGTCCAAATTTTTGATGTGAAATGAGAACAGATCTTGGATCACATTCTCCAGCTGTGACTCTTCCCTTCAAAGTTCAGGGTTCACAGAGATGGGTAAAAAGAGAGGTCATACCCCTTCACGTAGAGAAGGGAACAAATAACATTGTCAATACTATGACCTGACAGGTATCAATAGAAAGCCACCCTCCACTTTAGAAAGCAGCAACAGCAATACTGCATGATGAGCCTTATCACTGCTTTTGCACTACGCATAGTTTCAGGATGGGTCTGAGTATGGTGACGGAAGGGGGAAGAAAACATGCGTTTGGGTCCCCACTGGACATGAGTGTACACTAAAGGCCAAAGCACCCAGCCTCACAAAGAGAGAAGCTATCTCAGGACTCTACTTTGGAAATGCAAAACATTAAGGCCAACAGACAGCTGAGGCTCTCCCCAGACAACCTGATAGCTCTTTGGGAGTAAAATCCTTCAGAAGCCCTGTTTAGGTGCCTGAGCTTGGCCTTATCTAATGGTGCAGATGGGAAGCATATTCACTTCACAGCTGCCCTTCCATCAATTACCGCTTTAAAAGAGCAAATACCATGAAGGCTGGGTTTAATCAGGTGAACCGTTCTTCTTCCCAGTGGATAAACTGAGATCAAAGGACAAAGCTGCTTTTCATGTGAGGTAAACAATTCATTTCCAAAGAGCAGAAAAATGTGTGCATACCATTGCTAAGGTCTGTAACTCATGGCAACTGCTCAAAGAAAAGTCAAGCTGTCCTCAGCTGAATCCCATCAAGATTCAAATAAGAAACATCTGAGTAGTTGAAAAGTTGATGGTTTGGCCTTGCTTTAAATTATACATTGCACATTTTTATGTTAAAGATTAGATCTTCTTTAATGCAAATAGCCACCTCCACTTGAATTATTTTTGTATCAAATATACACTATTTTTTCCATGCCTTCAAATAAAACCAAAACATACTTCCAATTTCTATTCTGCATTACCTCCTAAACAAAGTAGGATGCTACATTTGAAAAGTACTTACTGAAGCTTCAGACCACTGCTTTTGAGAAGTATTTTGAATAACACTTTAACAAACACAGCTGAAGGGAAAAACTTCCATAATAGCATCAATTTAATAAACAACACTAAAAAAAGACCAGTATTGCAGAAGGCTATAACACTGTTCATTATCTGAAATTAACTCCATGACTTAAATACAATCTGAGGATGATTATGGACTGAAGGACGATTAAGCAGTGAGTATTTTTAGAGCCAAGGATCCCTATTTGCATTAACTGTGCTGCCCTTTGCTGTGACACACTAACCCGAATATCATTTATTTAGCTAGGAATATCTCCAAAGCTTACAAGTTTGCCATTGGTTCACTGCTTTGGATCAAAATTCAGCTGTACTTTCAAGCTAACTTATCCTTCAATTGGCCGTTGTGATGGGTTTGTACCGTGTTCTCACAGTACCTGACACCAAAATTCTTTTACTGGCCAGCACTGTAGGTGAGACACTTCCTCTCCTAATACAAAGATGACTTTACCCCAGACATCCAACTCAGACCCTGTAAGCCTTCCTTCTACATTTCTGAGGGCACCTGCACAACGGTAGAAGTAGGACAGAGCAAATAACAGTTATTTCAAACAGTTGAGGGTTATTTAAATCAGAAATTATATTTGCAAACAAAACTAGTAGTGCAACTCTTCTCAAATAAGCCTGGAATATTTCCTTTCCTCAACCTTTTTTTTTTAAATGGAAAATCTGCGTAGGAAATAACACAAAGAACCACAGGTTCTATGCCTACTCTGACTTCAACGAATGCTACACTTTGAGATGCAAGAGGTATCCTGAATTCATTGTGACGTGCTGGCAACAGACCTAAGTCAGCAGTTTGTTCTGCTTGTGAAACTTTACCTTTTCAGTCATGTGATCGTATCTGTCCTTCTTGCCTTTGAAGTCTTCATTAACATCTAATGTTAAAATAGGTATTTCCTGTAGATACTCAAAATCTGTTCTATATTGGAAGAGGAACAGAGAAAATATTACTAGTTGAAAAAGAGTACACATCATTCAAGACTTCAGCATCTTCATTGTTAAGAATCCCATTAAGAGAACTGCATATATAAATTACAGCTATGGATTCTGAACATACAGCAGTTGAAATTTAATGTGGCTCCTAGGATATAGTATTGATTCTGGAACTTTCTGTTCCCCCAGCAACTTAAGTTCAATTCAACTGTGTGTTAGAAAAGAGCTGAATCCTCCACCATTCAGAGTTCTGTGTGAAGACAGCTCAAGGCGCATTGGATGTCCTAGCACAAGTTAATATGCTGTAAAGCCAATATTACTACAGAGAGATAGAAATATTCCTGGGGTTTAACTTGACATATCACAGGAAAAGCTGACATTTCACTGGTGGAAAAATCATTGTGGAACATCCCTACAAAGCCATCGTCTAGTAGCCATTAAACAAACCCTACCGCAAAGTCCTATGCTGAAGCCAGCTTTCATGTTTGTAGTGAAGCTTCTCCAGATACTCAATGGGAATTTCTTGCTCTTCATCTCTTCCACGCAAGTAAATCCTATTTAAGCATTTCTAGAAGCAAACAATATTAAAAAATAAATTGATGACTTTTGCAGACCCATAGAGGAAGCCAACTTTGTTGAAGTTCTTTTGTCAGCTCCTCCTGTGCTCAACATGCTGCTCTTTGCCAAAGTTTTACACTCAGCTTGCTAACTGTCTTATGAGCACAGAAATGTTGTGCCATGTTCCACTGGTGGAACCCACAGACTACACACAGAATCAAAGAAGGACCCAAGGAAATACATCACATTATTTTTCCATTACAAGGAGAATTCCCAAATAAGCTCTTTAATAAGAGAAGGGTACCAGTGTATTGCACCAGAAGAGCACAGAAATACCCATTGGACATTATAGACAGGTATTTCAAAAGCTCGTTACAGATTTCTGGCAGCAAATAATTTATTCCTGCCTTGAACACACTCAAAGCCTCAACAACAAGACAATCAAAACTGTTTAAAACTGTTATACTTTGTAATTTAAATATACATTCTTGACTTTAAGAGTAAAAATGCAGCCCTCATGAGCAAGCTGACTGAAAAAGCCCTCAGCATGTTACATACGCAGCTGTTTACAACAATAACAAAGTTGGAAGCATGAGTGCTGGAAGTATTGAAGTACAGAAGTGACCTGTAAGTTAATTACTGCAATTAGAGCTCTTCTAAACTCTTATGTTTTTCTCTTGTTCATGTAAGTTTCATACTCCAAAGACACATTCATGATGTTATTATCTGCTTTTAAAACATATTAGGCACAGATCAAAGCAGTCTCATAAAGCAGTGCCATTAAGCCCACAGTTCACCTGGCTGAGCTCCATGACTTCAGGTGAAAGGGCTTCACACACACCCATGCCCCAAATCAGCTGTGACATGAACTACAAACTGTTATATCTATCACAGCATTTTGTATTTTCCTTTTTTTCTTTTCAGTTCCAGTGGTATTTTCTGGTTTGCTCATCATCTATTCTTTTCTTATAATTAGAAAATCATTATCATCACATTTTATTTAAAAATACACAGGTTACATGTGAAAACACATTATTTCAAGTATTCCCAGACAGCATCAGTCATAGCTCGTCTTTAGGTGAATACTACAATCTGAACTGAACTTGAGTCATCGGAACTCTCACAGGGAAAGACAAGGGGAGCTCGAGATTTTGAGATAACATTTCAAGGAGAATTTCTCCACTGTTTCCTTGTCAAGACATTCAAAATAATCCCTAAACCAAAGATACAGTGAAGTGTAATGACACACAACTGTGACTTTACTGAGGTTGACTGCAGATGTATTCTTTTACCATAAAAAAGGTCTGGAATCAAGAGTTACACTAGATAAAAGAACATTATGGAAGCATAGATCAAATTTTACAGCCAAGGCACAGAACATGTACTTTGCTTCGCTCTGCGGTCATAAACTTTTATTCCTCACCTCAGGAGTGGCTCTGAGATAAATGATCCCATCCAGCACTAAGCTTTGCCCAAACTGCTTATTCATCCAGTCATGCCAGTCTTGGTAGATAGTCCATTCCGTTTCATTCATGCAATCAGACTCATATAAATTAGCTGCAAAGATATACCTGTGCACACAAAATAGTTAAGTCAAAACTCAGCTCGAACACAGTCATCACTTTATTTGCCCAAAGTGCTGCACAGTGACCAGAACACAAGCTGAGCACAGTAGTTCTGTAACTTCCCTGAGGTCTGCTTGGATGGGCAATGAGCAGCCAGTAACTATGCCCACTGCAGCCGCATAGAGCAGTGTCCATGGGAAGTAGCAACTTTTGCACCTCAGGTAACTGTTCAAGAACTACCTACAAACCATCTCTGGTCAGTCCACTGTGGTCATTTACTTACAATATGTTAGAACATGGTGAATACCTAAGGATTACGTGATGGGATTTTGCTACCAAATCTAACCTGCCAAATGCAGTAACACAGGGTATGGCAATATGAAACAGCTAGGCCTGTTTCAAGAAGCATAAGTGAAAATAAGACTAAGTTAGAATTGGTCTTTACTCTTCTTGATGCTTACTCCCCTCTTTGCTTTGAAGAGAAACGTGTATGCACAAATCACAAAAATCCTACACACAAAAATGAGAAACTACACAGTTACACAACAAAACTATAAACCCCCAAACCAGGAATTGTACTTATCTTTCTCTCGTTGGTGTTAAGAGCTATCAAAGCCCTTACTGAGGTTACTGTGATTCACTAGCATCAAAATTATGACAAAAGGAGGCACAAAACTCAGTCATGCCCTGTTTTTTATTTATTTATGCATTTTACATCAGAGAATGCTTATCTTCACTTCAAGGACTTCAGCCCCAGATACCTGTCACTGTAGACAGATCGCTCAAAGAACACCACAGGATTCTCTGCCTCTTTGAGTTTGCCATCCAGGGACTTGAGCTGAGCCCGGATCCTGCTGAGACATGCGTATGTCTGAAAAGTGAAAGACCACCTCTCTGGCTTCTCATACATCATCCGAAGCACGTTGCCACCACTCCTTTGGGATGTGGTCAGCTCCTGGTATTAAACAAACACAGCAACCCTTTAAGATGAGAAGGTGGATGATTAAGGTAAACAGAACTGCTCTATGTTAAAGCTGTTCACGTTTAAAATTGCACCATTTACCTCTCAACCCTATTTGTAATAAAAGGCTTAAATGCCAGTAGCACTACTCTTCCTATGAAGTAAGCAATTCTCTGCACTCTAAACTGTCAAAATGTTCAAGTACCAAACACTTTGCTCACTATTTACAAGCTTTAATAAAAACATCATTCTATCAGTGCAAAAAGTCACCAATCTTGTAGAAAAATCCATGCTCCTTTCACTCTCATGAGTGGGAGTGTAAAATTTAAATCTGGGCTCATTTTGTTTTGCCATCTATTAATTACAGTTCCTATCATAGCAGCTGCTGATGCAGCACCTCAAGATAGGTTTACGCTCTCATCTTACCTGGGGCTGTTCAGAACAGGTGAAAGGTTTGTTGCAGTCTGCAAGGGAGACCCAACACCTGGAGACAGCCGCTAAATCACATGAGAGCAGAAAGCTGTGTTGTTCAGCTTTACTAGAAAACACAGCCTACCAAGGACAGCTGCTTCTGTCACAACTTTTCTGCTACATTAACATCAAATCCGAACAGTGACTTATTGTCAAAAATCTAGATAGATGTCAGCACCTAGGTAACAGCAATTAAGAGTCTGCCACTGGCCAAGCAGCACACAAGAGCAATACCTACAGCACAAAGCTTCCTAAGCCTCCAGCAGGATGTAGTTACTTGCAGAGTCCCAGGCTATCCTACTGTCCAAACCATGCTGAGGAACTGCGTGGAGAAGTCCTAGCTGGCACAGGACAGTCCACCAGGGACAGGGGACACGGCCTGGTTCCACTATCCAGGATACGCCCCAAACTCCATAACCAAGTAGAGAAGATGCAGCTGTGGTGACATTTCACAAGTCAGAGGATCCTTATTTATCAGTCTCACCAGTAAGAAATAAAAGATACAGATTTATCCTCTGGAAGAGATTCCACTATCTTTGAAAATCTCTGTATTGAGAAGCACAGTACTAAGCCACCTGAAGTATCTAGGTGCAACTTCCCTAAGAACTAACAACTACAAAAGCAGTAAGACACATTTCTACAAACACACACACGTGTAAAAATGAACTTCACAAATCTTTTATCATTCTTTCTTTCCTGGTAGTGTGGGACGAAGAAAGTAGCAGCTTTATTAAAGAGGGAAAAGTGAAGTCTACTTTTTGCTATTAAACTAGATTAAAAAAATGATGATCAATCCTGAATGCTGATAACTTTTCTCAGAACAGGGAAGGAAAAGTGGAAAGCCAGCCAAAGGCCCCACAGCTGAGGCTGTACAATATCTTTACTGTGAACAGAGTCAGTGTGCAGCACAGTGCGGCTTCACAGGCATTGCTGCGTGAATTGCCCAAAAACAAGCAGAACATAAGCTGTTGGCAGTGCATGCAGAGATCCCTACAGACACACGCACAAACAGCTCACACATGGGGTACAGCCTTGTCTTCAGGAATCTTTTCTTAAGTGTTTCCTGACTAATTTTAGGAGTCATACAGAACCTCCTATTTCTGCAAACCAGCCAATGCCAAAGGAGCAAAGAGGGAATTAGTACATCCAGCTTCAGTGATGATTATGACGGATTGGCAATTTAACATTAGGCTTACTGACCTGGCTGGGGTGGAATTAACTTTCTTCCTAAGTGCCCACACAATGACGTGGTTTGTGTTTGTGGCTAGAACAGGGTTAATAACCCACTAACATTTGGCTATGGCTGCACAGCGCTTGCATAGCGCCAAGGCTTTCTCCCTTTTCCGCTCTGCTCCGCAGGAATCAGGCTGGGTGGCACACAGCTGGGACAGCTGACCGTGGCACCCAAAGGGATATTCTGCACGGCACAGCGCCACGCTCAGCACGGAAGGTGGAGGCAGGAAGGGGTTTGTCTTACAGGGTTGCTCAGAGACCAGTTGGGCATTGCAGTGCTTCCAGGAGGTAAGCAAGTGCCTTTGCATCACTCCTTTCTTATCCTCCTCCCTCTGCTTATTGAACTGTCTTGACAGCAACCCATGAACTATCCTGCTCTCTTCTCTGCCTCACTGGACATGAGCTGGCATTTGTGCAGGGCCTTAGCTGCAGGCTGAGACCAACCCACCACAGTAAATTCAAAAAATTCTTCAACTGGAAGTTCAAATGTATTAAACTGGCTTGTCAGGTTAGTTCTTCAAAGGACTTGAATACCATGTTACACTTTGATTTACTTCAGTATGAGGAAGAAAATAAAAAGAAAACAAGAGCAGTCTAACTCTGCAAAACACCTGGTCAGTTCTCAGGTCCTACAAGCAACTTCTGCCTGACTTTTTTCCATCCCTTGCTTTTATAAATGGAATAGAACAGGCTTTTACTGCCTTTATAATTTACAACCTAATGTTGAGTAACATTTATTCTATTAAAGACTGAGCAGACGAAAAAACAAGAACTCAAACATTATGATAAGAACCAGTGAAAGCATTGCTGTCACATATATTTTCTAAAATAACTGCTCTAATCAGACAGACTGGGCTGCTGAAATCTAAAGAACATAAGACTAATTCGGAGTTTCTTTAAGTTAAAGTTTCACCCTCGTTTCTCTACCCATACCTCACAATCCTCCTCAGAGCTCTGCTGTACATTGCACCATCTAGCTACAGGCTCAGGAACAACTTCCCACTCCTCATCAGCTTGTTTGAGAATATTCACAAACGTCGACTTCCCTGCAGCTGGAGAAAAAGCATTCAGAAAGGACAACAGTCAAAACACACCAATAGTCATGTTTATTTAACTATTGTACAACTCCAGTTTCACGTCTCATAGTGGGTCTCCCATATCCAGGTACTTCTTGACTTCACAGCACGTATGAATCACAGGCCATCATGTACCACAGGTCATCAGTTAATTCAGCCAATGTGGTTTTTCTTTTTTATTTTGTACCTACAACATCAATACCAAGTTTAACAAAAATCAATAATAACACCAAGTCTCAGTCCAGACCAGTTATCTAAATTCTACAGTTACATTTGCAATTAAAACACTGGTTCAATTTTAGAAGTGGATCCAATTTTAACCTTCTAGGTTATTTTATGAAGGAAAAACCAAGCAACGACGACAGAACCATAAAGCAGACGTGATTGCTCTCAAATGAGAATACAACCAGTTACTTCCCATGGCACCGAATTCATGAATCTGCTGCAAATGGAAAAAACAGCTCAGGAAATTTCAAAAAGAGATACTTAGACCTGAGAGAGGCCAACCAGTTGGCTATCAGCCCCCAACCCCAAACACATATCACTAAGCAAACTGACACCGTGGCAGTACACATCCTCAATTTTAAGCTCAGCCTCTTGCCAAAACCCCACAAATACCAGAGTAGTATCTGAATAACCCATAATTCTTCTTGCTGGTTAAAACCATTGTCCAGGCTCCTGTTTACTAAGGAAGAGACTGAACCTCACAAGTCTGACCTGATGGTCTGCATTCACACAGGTGTTTGATACCGCAGCAGGGAAAGCCATGGGCAAAGTCCTACCCAGGGGTTCAGGACATTCTTAAAAACTGTAGCAAAACACTTTTCCCTTCCCAAATCTCATCATCTTTATAGCACCAATATCTACGGTGTCAGTGCAGTTTCTAAAGTTATTAAGCAGCTTTGCTGGCAAAACATGTCTCATACACCTTCCTCACATCTCCTAAAAAGCATTTTTCGCAGGCAAAAGGTGAGGAAAACCTTGAAGTGCCCAGGCGCCAGGTGGGACGGAGAGAAGGGAGAACACAGAAAAGCAGGAGAGTGATGGAAGAAGGGAAGGGGGGACAGAAGGGTAGGGGGAACAGAAAGAGGGGATGGGGGAACAAAGGGGGGGCAGAAGGGATGAGGGTATGGAGGGAAATGGGGGACAAGGGGAACAGGAGGATAAAGAAAAGGGGGGGATGAGGGAGAATGAGGTGGGGACAAGGGGAGACAGAGGAAGGGCGTGGGGAACGGGAGGTGAATGAGGGGGCACGGGGTCTAAAAGATAATGGGGGGACAGAGGGAAATAGGGATGGAGAGACGAGGGATGGCCAGAGAAAAGAGGGGAAAATGAAGGAAAGGGGAGAGAAGGGGAAACGCGGAAAGGGGAAGGGGTGGGGGAAAGAGGTCCGCCCGTTCCAGGCGGCTGCGAAGACGAGATCCGCGCCGGCCCTCGGTCCCCGGGCCACCCCGACTCACCGATGTTTCCCTCCACAGCAACCTTCTTGATTCTTCCCTCCAGGCGCCCGCGCTTCGGCGGAGTGGCCATGGCATGGGGGGGCGCGCGCGCTGCCTGCCCGCCAACAGCCGCCAACGGAAACGGCGCCCACGCGCCCACCCGCTCCGTTCCCGCCTTCGAATTTGGCGCGCGCAGGGCGGGCACTGACGTCACGGGCGGACCAGAAGAAAGGCGCGGGAAGGGCCTGGCCCGCGGGCGCGGGGCCGCACGGGGGTATGGGGAAGGGCGGAAGGCGGAAGAAGCGGCGGAAGGAGCCGCGCGCCGAGGGGGTGGGGGAGCGTCTGCCAATCATCCACCTCAGGCCACGCCCCCCGAGGTGGGACAAAGCGCCTTGGGAATTCGGGAAAAGCGCTTAAATCCAGCCCCTTAAGTCAAAAATCTTCCTAAACCGTCTCCAACGGGACTCCCGTAGGAGAGCTCACATGTTGCACGAGCAGCCTGGGCCTGTTCACTGCTGAACATACTGAACAACCCACAGCCTCTGAAACCGCGCATGGCATTGCATGCTGCAGGGCTTCAGTTCCGGAAAACCCCTCAGGTCCAAGGTTAAAGGGAGCCTTAACCCAACAGATGCTCCCATGTGACACAAGCGATCAAGGCCAGGTTGGATGGGGCTCTGAGCACTCTGATCCAGTGGGAGGTGTCCCTGCCCAGCGCAGGGGAACGGGATGGGCGTTCAAATCCCATGGGCTTTGAGGTTCCTTCCAGCACAAACCATTCCATGATTCCCCTCAGCCACCCCTGACACCAAAATTTGTGGGGACTGAGGGAAAAACAAGGGATTAACCACCTTCCCAACACTGTGGCACAAACCCTCCCCAGCTGGAGGCAAGGGATGACTCACCACAGGAATGGGGTGCTCTGGAGTTACAGAGGTGAGCTGAGAGGGTGGAGGGCATTGGATAGGCTGGAAAGGAAAGAAACGCCAAGGGCTGGAGCGGTCAGAGTCACAGGAGGCTTTGAGGAGAAAGTAAAAAAGAAGGCACCTGTGCTGCTGAGCAGGGCCAAAAGTAGAGCTATATTCCAATGAACTTCGACACCGAAGCACCACGGCTGCGACAGCACATCCTCTGCATAGCAAAGCTTTCAAATCACCCAGGATCTGTGCCAGGATGCACCTAATGTGATACCGAAGTGGTTATTGGAAATCTTGCTCCAAGTCCAGTCCGACCTGGGTAAATTCCAACCGCGAATAAGGAAAAGAAAAGGGTATCTGTTTGGTTTATTGCTATTATGTCTGCCTGCAATACAAATATTCACAAATTCCAACAAGGCCATTACAAAAATCTAATTTGTCTGTGTAATGGTTAGATGTAAACAAAATACAGGGGGGAAAAAAAAATCTATCTACAAGTAGAAGATACTTCAGAAACGAGTTGAAGAAGGAGACAATCATCGTCAAACATAGCTATTTATTTTCTCTTATAAACAGCCTTCTGTTTCTTATTGAAAAACCCTAGGATTTAAATATTCTGTCCCATCACATACAACAATCTGTATACATTATTTACAACTCTCAAATAAACATGGTGCAGATTTTCAGACATTCAACCTTTTTTTTTGTTTGCTTTTTTTATCAAAAGCTATTCTCATTTGAAACTACTATATCAATCGGTGGCTACAAACTAAAGCGATATTGGCACAATTAGCTTACAGCAAGGGTTCTCATCTTGCATTTTATGTTTTACACCGCGTTTTCTCCCATCTATTTCAGGATTCTAAAGGAGGAGGAAAGGTTAGTGTTGCTTTCGTAATATCTCTTTTTTTTGCCTTCAAAAACAGCCTTTTATTGAAACCTCAATCGCTTTTATTGCATTCTCCTCTCTCTGCCATCACGCATCGAGGTATGTGCTCCTAGGTACTGAGCATACAACTACACAGCAAATCCACGTAGCAAAACAGCCATGAAAATAAGTGTTCCCTCCATGATCTGGCTCTGAAAAATGTCAGAAGTTGCAAACATACAAAAATAATGAGCACTGCTTAGTGGCTATAAAAATTAATTTCCCCTAAATATACAACACTCTATGGAACAGTGTAGGGAATTGGTTCTTAGAAGAATAATGTAATTAGATAGCTAGCGAGACTGCAATCTTGACCTGGCAAGAGGAAATGGTTTGAAAAGCAGGAGATAAGGTTTAATGCTTCAAATAACCAATGTTAGCTCATCTTAGGAGGGGAATATCCAGGAAAAGATAACAGGCATCCATAAAACTGCTAGTGGCTTTAGTAGTGCAGTCTGGGACAAGGACAACTGATACCAGCAGGGAAGGAAACAGCAGAATGTGGAACAGGGAATGCTATAGTGAAAGAAAAGCAAGGAGTCTGGGTTCATGCTGCAGCTTTTTCCATAGTCCAATGAAAAGGGGTGTATGTACAGTACTACAGCACTCCGGCAAGCAAGAACAGGGAGAGGGTTGCAAGAAAAAGAACAATCACTCAAAAAGCATGTGTTTATGGTAAAATTGTGTCTGGTGAGTCAAGAGAAAAGGGGGTTGGAGGAGCAAAACAGAGAGGACGATCGGAAAGGTAAGTCAAGTCATAGCAGCAAGTATGTGTCCTTACTTGTAAAGGTAAGAGTCAGGGGGACTGGGAGAGCAGTCAGTTCCTAAACACTGAGTAAGAACAGTGCTCCTCCATATCATAAAGGAAAAGCGGAACGTCAAAGCTCTACATTGCATAGTAAGCAGTAAAATAAACTGGATCCTTGCAGAGAGGCCACCTGCCCCTTGAGACCTGTTTTCTCCCTTCATCTACCATTCAGCTACCGGTGACAGCAGAACATGGTGGGTTTATTTTCTCTTTGCCTGCTAAACCTGTATCCCTGACTTGAATTTGAAAGGCTGGAAAAGGGATTTCTGTGAACATAATGTATCCGGTGCCAGCCTTGGCCACAGTGGCTGAACTCTGCAGGGTTTGCCCTGTCCTGTCTTGAGGTAGATGACCTCCTGAAGTTACCACCCAGATCACTGGTCTCAGACATGGAAAACCACCTCATACTACAGAATTTAGGGACCTATAACCTCAGGCAGCACTGGTGGCCCAGCCTGGTTTAACTCTGCCAGTGCCGTCCTCTCCCAGCGACATCAATGCTGGAAGGTTTCGTCTTCAAGCACTCATGGCAATAATAGCATCCAACCACATGGGCCTAGCATGGCGCAGGGTTTGTTCAGGGCTTGTTTCTCTGGGTTTGATTTGGGGTCAGAGGGTGTGCCCCCCTTCCCCTCAATAAATGCACTGGTTTATAAACACATTCACACGATCCAGGCTCTGTTTGTACAGCCTGGCAACTTCTGTTTAGCATTTCCATGTGCCCTTACTTCCAGTGTTGTAAACACACATCAGCTCCTGGTCCCACATTGTTTTGAAGTGAAAACAATTAAAAGCTGAAAATATAAACAGCAGTGGGATAACTAAATCCCAGACACTGCATACAGATCTTTACTGTTGTTATTTTCAAGTGTTGTATAACTAAATAATGTGTTTTTACAGCTGTCAGGCAAATCATGATCTCCGAGCTTTTATTACACACCTAGAAAATATTCAGTAAAGTGTTTTCTGCTGCCAGATACTAAATACAAAAATACACTATCTGGATAAGACTCATTCTGTACATAATACATTCCATTCTGATTGGCTTAACTGCAGCAGGCACCTCTGAATTTCTAGAACTGGCTATTTAAAGGAAAAAAAAAAAAACAACCAATAACTGCCTTCCAGAGCAGAACTCTGCCAACAATGAGAACAACTGCACCAGTATCACTCCAAGCAAACCCTAATTTCTAATTATTTCTCTTTTAGGTTTCTTGCTGGTAACTGACACCAAACCACTACAACAGCTTTCCATCAAATGGAGGAGATCTCCTACTGAGCACCCTGGAGCAGGCTCTGCCACTCCCCCTCTCGCG
The DNA here is from genome assembly GCA_033558185.1 of Dromococcyx pavoninus. Lineage (NCBI taxonomy): Eukaryota > Metazoa > Chordata > Aves > Cuculiformes > Neomorphidae > Dromococcyx > Dromococcyx pavoninus. Next base: position 282,171 of record JAUMJL010000712.1, read on the forward strand.
TCTTGATGCGATGGGATAAGCCAGCTCTAGCACCAGTTAAAGGCTCCTCACCAGTCAGCACTACCAGCACAGCAAACATGCGCACACAGCCTCCTGAGCAGCACTGACAACTCAGCACAGCACTTCTCATTGGAAAGATTACAAGATTCTGAATAAAACTGCGCCTGCAGTGCTCTCCATGCCTCTGGAGCTGGAAACTGTCAGTTGTTAAACACTGCTCAGATAAAAGCAAACATAAAAGGCTGTGTGTGGAGGATGGTGTACTTAAATTCAGCTTCCTGCATGACCACAGTCTGTTTCAAATCATGCAGTTCAGATTTGGGAGTTCAGGTGGCTTTTGTGCAGTCAGGTGGATGCTGGCTGCTCCTGTAACTTGGAACAGATGACAGTCTGCTGTGTTATCCCATCCCAAACTAAGAGGGCCCTCCGATCCTGCATGTAGAGCTCGCGCTGCCACCCTGCCTCTCCCAAACCAGACATGTCTGGTATGCCACCCCATTAAAAACATGCAGAGCCATCATGGGTGGTGCTCACAGTCCATACAAGTCTCACATTCCCAGCTGCTGTGGCAAACAAACAGCGTATGAAAGGTTGGTGCACACTGAAGGAACGCTGCTTCTCCAGCTGCTCAACTTGATGGTACTTGTCCGGTTCAACACATGGGATATTCCACCCATGGAAGCGCCTGCTTTCTTTCAGCCCGTTACTCGACTCCAGATGGCAGCACTGAGGTGCTGTAGCAGTCAGACTCTGCGCGGGGAAATCCCATGTTCGCCAGGCCAGGCACATCCTGCAAACAGCAGGACTGATAAAGCCCTGAGGTGAACACTGCAGACACAGGTGACTGCTGAAAGAAAGGGATTTGCGCTCGTGCTTCATGTTTGCGTTTGCCTCTAATTTTCTTCTGCCTTGTGCACCTTTTTCCATCTCCCCAAGGAAGTAACAGACATTGTGCATCTTTCCTCTTTTCCTCCTCCTTTGTACGTGTAGGCACAAAGGAGAGTCAAAATCCTTACTGGCTGAGGAGGGATAAGACCTAACTCCGCTTTTTCTAAACTAGGAGTCTGTTAAAACACCTGCGGGAAAGCTCTCTGCATCATCAGCTTGGCTCCGTGCGGACTGTGCGTGCACCAACCCCACCCCACCAATGGTAAGAAAAACACTATCTTGAAAGTCTTTCCTTTGGCATTCACATGATAAGCAAACTTAGTAATTCTGTATGACAAAAAGAAGCCAAAACAGAAGGGTAACTGCAAATTCCACTTGTCCTTTGAGCAGATTACAGTGGGCAATGGCATTGATCTGCAACAGAGCCAAACACATCCTATGTTTTCTTGAGCTATAATGAAGCTTCGAATGAAACCAAGGCCGGTCTTAATTACAAATGCCAAGCAGCGGGTGTTGTGCAAGCAACCTCTCTTTGCAAGCAGCAAACAAGTACACAATGCCAGTCATTGGCTCAATACTAGGTCTTCCCAATCACTCTAAGTCAGGAAAATTAAAACAGAGACACATAGAAGTGGTAACAAACCATCAGATTGCTTCTCCAGGAGGCACTTTAAGAAGACCAGAAAATTTAACTCAATTGAAGATAATATGGTTCTCAAAATAACCTTCAGGTGCTTCTGAAACACAGCATTTTAGCATAGAAGCAACGATTATTGTCTCAGAGATTTTAGATGTGTATCAGCTGGCTGTACCAATAGCCACTCACAGATTTCCCAGGCTACTGCACAGTGTTTTACGCTTCACTCAGCCTTTTCAGTCAAGCACAGGCACACAAAGTGTAAACTCAACTCTTCTATCACATGCTAACCTTGGCCCTACCTGTAAATCCCAAAGCTGAGGAGTCAGTTTGGCGTACAGCCTTCTTATACAGGTTGAAAAACGGTGGGTTCGGGGAGTTACAATCTAGCAAAGATCAGCAATAACCAACCTCCTTGTGCTGTATTCAGCAACCAGGGATATCATAGGATAGCATGCTGCAGAACCTAACATGGATTCTTTGCAATCTGCAATAGCAGGTAGCACCTGTAGTTCCTTGAAGACAAGCTGCAACTGGAATTTGAGGAGAACACCATCATGCTAATGTAAATCCAAAGTGGTCCATGGAATTATATTACCCCCCAAGATAACATTTCCTACCATAGAAAACACAGGCTGCCAGAGCTTCTCCTCAGAGCCAGACTTTTTATTCATAACTTACAAACACCATTTCACCAGATTTTCCTTAGTTTTGCCCCAGTGCATTTTTGTAACTGATTCTTTTCCCTAACTGTGTTTGTGCAAATGAACCATTCATTTGGCAAATGATAGGAAACTGAGGAAAAGCAGCTGGCCCAAGTGGATGCTTCCCCGTTAAAAAAATAAAAGCAACTATGAAAAGCCGACACCAATGGCAGCAGACATACAAGTACTCACTAAGCACAGTTTTTTTGTATTGACACCACCTTCATCATCTCAATTTAGAGAACTTCACCAGCGCTTTTCTCTATAAGAAATATCTAGTTTTTAAAAATTCTATATTAATCTCTAAAAAAAATAAGACAAATATTTGTATTAAAAGCTGGAGATCATTGATTTCAGTAAGTTATGGCTTTTTTTTTTTAGTGTAAGCATATATATATATATTCCTCTAAAACAAGTATCAGTAAGTGTCCTGGGTGTTAGTTCGTATTCTCTGTTTCCAGCAATGTTCAGTATCATATGTGCTTTGCAGAAATGAGTCTGCCAAGGCACTTGGAGAACGTAAGCAAGTCTTCTAGGGACTTTGTGAGAATGGGCAACCACTGACACAGCACAAGAACCCATCCACCAGCAGAGGCAATCCCCCATCCAAGCACGGTTCCTTTATGAACACTCAGCACCTCCTAGAATTCCACACATAATAACAACAATTAGGAAAAAAAAGAGCTATTTACCACGTGTCACTAACAGATAAAAGATTTCCCCTAATGAAAGCACAGAAAGTTAATCTTGGCTGTCATTAAGCAACAGCACACGGGTTTGTTTTGTTTTGTTTTTAAAAAACAAATGAACAAAAATACCACACGCTCGCTTAAAGAAACAAGTGACTGAGAAATCCTCTTCCTTTTATCTGTCCTTAGAGGTGAGTTTTTCAATCAGTTCTTGAAGTGGTGCAAGTTCTCTTCTATCAATAAGGTTGAATTCCTGAAACAAGGATAAGGAGAGAGACAGACAGAGTTTTATAGATAGTGCTCAAGGAAGAAGCCTTATTCAGAGAGAAGATATTTGGCAGTGGACTCTTTTGAGTCCAGGCTGAGCGACTGCAGCCTTGTCTGCCCTCCTGCCTTTAGCTGAACAGCAGCAGTCACCAGACTGAAGTTTCTTTCCCTGCTTAAAGGAAGGAAGTGTAAGAAGATGCTCTTTTTTCATAAGGGGAGGGGTAATGTAACTTCGAAGCAAGCACACTCTTCAATCTGGCTTCAGATGCCATCCTCCCTCTTCCTTCTGTAACAAATTACCCTTCTATTGAATCACTCAGCAGGGAACACTTCTCAGGATTCAATTTTGTGTCAAAGATAAACTTTGTTATAAAACTTTTTCATCATTTGAATGCCTCCAGCATTAAATACATATCCAAATAGAGCACGACACTATCCTAGGGGCCTGGAGGTATGGGCTCTCCTACAAACACACCAGCTGCTAAGAACCTGAAGGAGCATTACCTTGATCCATTACTTTTTCTGAAATACACGTGTAACTGTAATGCTCCTGCCGTGCTTACCTGAACAAAGAATATAAAGTGCTTGAAAGAAGTGTTAAGGTGCGCTTCCTCCTGGAGCTGGATCACTGGGTCAAAGTGCTGGTGATAAATGTGGGCATAAACTCGGAAAAGACGCTTTAGAATGGTCTTTGCCACCGACATGAAATTCTTTGGGAATGGTACACCTAGAAATAAGAAAGGAGATGGGTTATTTTCAAATGCCGGTGACGTGTTCGTGCATTGTGAGGTCTCATAAAACCCAGAGAGAAAGAACCCTCTGTTCAAAATGAAAAGAACATCAGATGTGATCAACACAGTCAATTATTAAATAAAAACAGTACTTCCTGCATTCGGAATTGTGATGGAGAATTTTATGACAAGTATTAACGCATGGATCAGAGTTCACGAACTACCCCATCAATTTCATCTTAAGAGATAAAGTACTTTTATAGGTATATATAAATAATGTAACCTTTTAAAGTTACCCTGCTCATCAGTCATTTAGGAGACCTTTTAGTGCTGCAAGACTTGAACATTCCTGCACAATTGTAATCCAGTGCTCAATTTTACTTCTTTACCTATTTTGGAAGGAAATAGTGTTTCATCATCCAGCTGATCCTGGACCCAGGTCATCAGGTAATCAATGTACTTTGGTGCTGAGCACTTAATGGGTTTCTTGATGTTTGTCCCATCTGCCCAGTGGTACTCGTATCTGCATCGGGACAAAAAGACAGTTCTTAACACAAGCGAATCATTCACATCAAGGCCTAGAAGGCTGCTCTTCCTGCTCCAGTCCCCATGATTCCACACCCTCCCAACAGCCCCTCCTTCAAACTGAGGTCCGAACACCCCCAACTCATCTGCAGCCACCTTGTATCTCATGACCCCACTGAAATGATTCTCACAAAAACAAAATCCGAGGTCCAGGGCTTAAATCGGTGACGACACCCGATTTTCGATGTGGAACTCCACACAACCAGCCCTAGGAATGGGCTTCTCTTCATCTACAAATCAAACACACCAACATACAAGGATGGTGGCGTCAGCTCAGACACGCTTTGACAGGAAATGTACCCACTTCATCGAGTTTTATCAGGTTTTTTTTTAAGAAGATGTTATTAGTGGGTAATATCTCTCCTTCTCATGCAGGACAGTGTTAATTCTTAGCATAGCAGTAGCACATTGCAACATCTGGGCTGCGACCATCACTATTTGAACTTTCCCTTGCTAGCCCCAACCAGCACAGTCTGGGCACTGCAGAAGGTTGTCTCTTTTAAAGATCATACACGGCATTTCTTATGCAAAGCTGAAGTGTAACTGATAAATCTGGCTTCTCAGTTTGTTTAACAAATTTGGTTTTGTCAGAGCAGTAGCTGGGAGAACATTTTCACAATAAACAGATTTTACAAGTGATTATGGGAGTGCTGCTCACAATGGCACAAAAAGATCCTATTTTTACAACGGCAACATATCAGGGGGTCCAAAGCATTTAAAAATTATATTTCCAAACACATGCACAAATTTCATGCATGCTGAATGTACCACGGTGTGTCTGGACTTCTGAAAAATCAGAACTCCTCACCACCTAGCATAACCTAGCACTGAGACTGAAGTGGCAGTAACACAGGACAACTATCAACACTCAGTCTGGAGACTAGGTGAGACATCAAACCTAATGACTTGCTGAAAACCTCACCCAAAAAACGTGTATCCATAAGAAGCCAAATAATATTTACCCATAAGAAGCCTCTATCCCTGGCAAGCTCCCAACATTACAGGTTAATTCTGCACTTTGAAGGACACCTCCCACTGGATCAGGGTGCTTGAAGCCCCATCCAACCTGGCCTTGAACACCTCCAGGGAGGGGGCATCCATCACCCAATTAAAACCATGGCAGAATGTATCTCCCAGCCTCCAGTATTTTCCTCCTACCCTGCTTCATAACTATTTGAGTGTAACATATATTTCTGTCAATGGTTATTGGTCTCTTTGGAAAGAAATAAACTGTTTAGTCTGGCAACCAGACAGCTAAGCCTTCAATAATTAACCTCCCCCCACAAATAACTGCTTCTCAACAGACAAACAATGAAGCAAAGAAATATTTTCATGCTCTTATTTAATAAATAAGAGCCTGTTCTGCTTGCCAAGGCACAAAACAGACAATGAGCGATGCGATTGCACAAGCTTATCCCCAAGTCCTTTTGCATAATGGTAAACTTCTATTCCTTTTGTATTTTCAGCCCTGAGGGTCTGCTTGCCCACACTGGTTTGGGCATTCAGCAGTGTCCATTTTTAGTTTAAGAACAGAGTGCCAAATCTTTTCTTGGTCCGCATGGCTGCTTTCGCCTTGCCAAGCTCCCACCCTGCCAGCAGCACCCTTTTGCATACCCTCAGCTCCCGAAAACGGGGGCTGGAAACCACTGCCTCCAGACAAAGTTGTTACAGAGGAGGAAGTGGGAGAGAGAATTGTTTATTGCTTATTTAAGATTTCACAGTAACTGAAAAGGAAGCAGTGCCCTCCCTCACTACCTACATAAAAACACAGGTATTTTCTTCTTTGGAAGACACTAAATCAGCTGGAGAGCAAAAAAAAAAAACCCCACAAATGCTGGATGTTTGTACAAAAGGATAAATGGGAATTGAAGAAGTGAAACTTAACTGAGCAAGAGGGCAAAGGATTTTTACCCAGATTACTAAAACTGCACCCAAGTTTATTGCTACAATACCTACTCAAAGGCCTAAAAGAAAGGTTCTGTTAAGCCCTAACTGAACGCTTGCATGTAAAAAACACAAATCTTAATTTAAGAGTTATCACTTCTAGAGAGAAATGCTGTCTGAAAAAGTTAACTCTCAGAAAATGAAGTTACGTAGACAAGACTTAGCTGAAAAGTCAGAAAAACAATTCTGCTTCAGCTCAAAGCAGAAGAAGCCCTCATTAACATTTCAAGAGAAAAAGAAAAAATAGTTTTGATAATCAGTATACTTCCCGGGCTTAAGAAAAAACCCATACATACCCCAAAAAACACCCGTTCTGTGCCCTGCTTCCTTAATAAAGGTTCATTTTTTTCAGCCTTCCCAGGAAACAGAAGACATCTCTTTTGCCCACAGCAGTTACCTTGTCCTCGGCACTCAACTGAGCTACTCTCAAGTTTGCAAGTGCAAAATCACCTCAAAACCTGCACACTCTCAGCAATGGGTAAAAGCGATCTTACTTGGGGCCTGCAGACATCACAGGGCAGCTCTCCTCCGTGCAGAAGTCCGTGATGGTTCCATACAGCATATTGATCTGGTTGAAGAAGTCGACAGCTGGAAAGCATTGAAACCACCGATTAAAACTCCACATTGCAAAGGCAACATAAGCGTCCTACAGCCTGAACTGCAACGTGCACGCCACTGCAGTATCTTTTTGTGAAACCCTACTTTTTAAGATGTGTTGTAAAGGAGATGCAGAATGCAACCACCAACTTTCTAGAACAGCCTCTGGTGAAAACTATTTAATTGTTCACTGCAGCAAAATCTTCACTTGAAAGAAGAAAAGAGACAAAGCTGAGTTATTTCCTTTTCTGAAAGTTTGGTGCATTTTCTTAGAATCTCTAATTTTACTGGCAAGTCTGGAATACAGCAAAGATTTTCAGTGTTAACTTTCCAGCTGGAGAGCACTGTAACTCATGAGGTGACAGTGACTCCCCTAGGCTTTGCATTCCAAAAGCTGACCTTTTCCAAGAAAATTTATCGAACCATAGAATGGTTTGGGTTGGAAGGGACCTCAGAGCCCATCCAGTTCCCCTGCCATGGGGAACTCTCACTGGATCAGGGTGCTCAAAGCCTCATCCAACCTGGCCTTCCCAACACTTGTAAAGTTGTACAGAGTCTCTGCATGTTCTCATTTCCTCATTTTACCCATTATTCTTAAGCTTTGAGGGCTAAGTTTGCTTTTTCTTTCTGTTCTATTCAAAGTGCGCGCAGTCTCGTGCTCTATTTCAAAGATGGGGGCATGATGTACTTCTGAAATTGGTTTTAGTGTTTTCAAATCAAGGAGATTTCAAAACAAACTGATTGTACACGTCTAAACAACTTCTATTTGGAAAATCTACAAGCAGGTCACCTGGGCTGCATCAAAAGAAGCGTGACCAGCAGGGTGAGGGAGGGGATTCTCCCCCTCTACTCTGCTCTGGTGAGACCCTACCTGGAATCCTGTGTCCAGTTCTGGAATCCCTAACATCAGAAGGATATGGAACTGTTGGAATGGCTCCAAAGGAAGGCACAGAGATGATCCAAGGGCTGGAGCACCTCTTCTATGAGGACAGGCTGAGAGAGCTGTGGTTGTTCAGCCTAGAGAAGAGAAGACTCTAGGACAAACTTATAGCAGCCTTCCAGGGCTACAAGAAAGCTGGGGAGGGACTTTTTACAAGGGCATGGAGTGATAGGACAAGGGGAAATGGCTTTAAATTGGAAGGAGAAAGATTTAGATTAGACATTAGGAAGAAATTCTTCCTGATGAGGGTGGGGAGGCCCTGGCACAGGTTCCCCAGAGCAGCCGTGGCTGGAGGTGTTCAAGGCCAGGTTGAATGGGGCTTTGAGCACTGTGATCCAGTGGGAAGTGTCCTTGTCCATGGCAGGGGGGTGGAACTGCACGGGCTTTGAGGTCCCTTCCAATCCAACCTATTCTAAGATTCTAAGAACTCATTACCATTAAGTCACTAGGAAGGCTGAGAGCTGAGCAAGGAGTAGAAGAGCAGAGCAATTTGTTCCTGTGCTCTCACTAAGATGAAGAGCAAAAATCAACAACGTGAAGTCATACATTTGACTTCCTTATTGGATACCTGAATCAATGGAAGGGGCTCGCAGCTACCCTAACCAGTACAAGCTGCAGCGGAGATGCTACAAATGAAGGGAGCACCTAAGCATTTAAGTGCTTCTAGAAAAAATAAAAATCTAACGTTAAAGCCCCACTTTGCTGCAGGAGGCATGGGAGAGGATGGTGTCATCACAGAGTGCTGCTGCTGACAAAACAGTGCTTCACTGCCTTTTGCCACCCAGCTAATTTAGCAGTTCAGTCATTTGGGAGTGGAAAAACACCACTGCCACATAGGAGAGACGTGGAATGAAGGAAACACCAAAAGGGAAGGACGCCAGCAATAGATGAAGCCTCTTTAGTAATGATTACTCATAAAAATGAGCTGGCTGTTTCTCTACACAGTTTTGCAATACAATGCGAATAAACTTTTATAAAAGCATAGCGTCAGGACTTTCAACATTCCCTGGATGCAGTGGGAAGTCAAACACCAGAGTGCTGTGTGGCCAATGAAGAACCAGAAGGTTAAAGTCAGTAGAACAGTTTCGCTTCTCAAAAATGTCAAAGAGCACTAAGAGGCTGGGAGAACCACAATTAGAAGACATTTATCTGGAGTATAATTTACACTGTGCTGCAGTGCACAATCAGGACTATTCAATCACAGAAGCACACCAAGCCAAGGACACAACGGATGAGGAAATACCCAGAGAGGGCATAGAGGCTGTGGCAGCCAAAACCCTGCATGGGCTACAGAGCATGACAGGACTTGGGTCAATCCATTCTTTAGGAGCAGAAGGCAGTCAGCAAATTCATGCAGCAGGGAGAGGGAGGAGGATGTAACATGGTGAAGCAATCAGAGAACACTAATTTGGGCATCATTGTTTGGCCTGACCTAGCATGAAAGGACAAATAGTGTTAGAGGAAGTTACAATAATGACATCAGTCTTTGCAGAGCAAGGCTCACAACCTCGGAGGAACAAAAGGAAGGAACTAACTATAGGAAAATTGCAAAGATCTATCTCTGGGTTTGTTGCCGGAAGAAGGAAAGCCAGGCCACATGTGCAACTGTAGGCTTCAGCAGCCTTCAGACCTGACCCTCACATTTAACTCAATTGAGGTTTTGTGCTTAGCAGGTAGAGGCCTGATAATGGGCTGGGTAACAACCCCAGCTGAAAAAGACCTTGATTAAACACACGAATATGGCACTGACAGGCTCCTTTCTAAAAACAGCAGTGACATTTCCACTGTAGCGCTTGTTTGTAATGGAGTGCTCACACTTTAACCACTTAAAATAAGAATTATTTTGTTAACAGGAACAAGGAGACTAAGGCAGTTTTGTCTCGGCGAGACGCTCTGCATTTGTCACCTCTCGCACTCACACAGAGCAGTGCATGCAGGACAGAAGAGCCTGCTCCATGAGAAAGGGAAACACAGCCGTCACCCCACAAATGTTTGCCCACATTCAGCACCCCTGATGAAAAAAAAAGGTCACTTTTACTTACTGTTAACTGCAACCCACTCATTTAAGTCTTCGCCTTCTGGAAGCATAACGGCCATCCGGAGATTACCACTTCCAAGTGTGGCTTCGGCATGTTTTAGCAGCTCGTACTGGTGAGACCCCTCTGGGATATTCTTCTTTGGTTTGAACGTTTTGGAAGAGCGACTACCACTGTGAAAGGAAAAGGGAATTAAATATTTCCTTGAGAACTTGTGGAAAGAGAAGGGAAAGAGAAAGAAGTGGGCAAGGCATGCGTAAGCGCAGTATTATAATTCAAGAGTTGCCACTTCCGTACTTTCATGTTGAGAAAGGATGTTTCACAAAAGCGGGGATGCAAAAGCAACAGGTGCTTTGGCTTGTTGTTCTAAACAGTTAAATGATTCTCCACTACCCTGCCTTCTCACCAGCCAGCCGGACAACTCAGAATCCCTTCCCTACCATATTTCCCTCCCCAGACTCTGGACAGCCACGTATCAAGGAGAGCAGCCCAGTCAAACGGAAACCTTCTTTACTGCAACCAGTCATGAAGCTGTCACAGTAACTACAGATACCATTTATTTACCAGGAAAACCCATGTTCTTTTCCTGACACCCACCTTCTAGAGACACAAAACATCATCCCACCCACACAAGGGCAGGGACAGACCCCTGTCTTCTCCAATCTGGTACAGCGTGTTGAGGAGTTGTCATAAATTCCTCAATGCCAAGCTGCTTTTGTTTAGGAAAGCATACTTCCTGCAGGCCTGGCTGATTCCTAGCTACCAACATAAATCAAAATTTCCACTATCTGGGATTGTTTAAAAACTTTGTTTTTAAAATACACAAACACTTCAGCTGAAGACTGAAACAATTCCACACTTTTCACAAGCTTTCTATGTTATTTTCCCCTGGTTTCACAGCACACACAGACTTTTCAGTCCACCCGTCAGGCAAGAAATAAGGATAACACCTTTTACTACTTTCGTATAAATTGTTTTCTGACCCATCATTTAGTTTGAAAAAAAATGGACTGATTTACGAAAAAGTTTAGATATATGATGCTGGGCAGCACATTAACCCCTAACATGTCAGAAATCTGATGTGTAAAACTACATATTTGCAGAAAAGTGTCAAACGACCCAATATTTGTGCATGTTGGAGTGTGTGAGCTGATAAAAGATTTCTATCAAATAGGGAAAAATGAGCTGTGAATTCCTGTGAAAGGAAGTGGAAAGATGTGAAACCCAGACAGCAGAGTTTTCACTACAATTATTAACCAGTTCTCATTTCTTTGCACGAAAGACCTGGCTTATTTTTCATCATCTCTACAGGACCAAACTTTCTCTTAGTGAGGAGTAAGGGCTCTGCCAGCTCTCTAAGTATTTAAATGGCACATTTGAACACGCAAGGGCGGTAGCTCATCCTCGGGGTGACGCCAGTGCAGCTAGGCTGCCACACAGCAGCACTCCAAGAACCTGAATTCCGCATCTCATTTCCCCATCACTCCATGCTGCAGCCATCAACAGAAAGTTAACCAAGATCATCACCTGTTTCTACACCCTTAAACTGCAACAGCTCTTGCAGAAACGCGATGCATACCAAAGAACACAACAATTGTTCTTTCCTTTGGGAAGAACCATGTCATTTGCCAAGCTTGTGACCAAACTGCCTAACCACTCTATAAGGCACAGCTTAGACCTGAATGGGAGCAATGGAAAGAGAAAACATACTGAAACTGGAGATAAATAATGAGTTCCCCAAATTCTTTTGGGCAGGTAACAACATCTTTGCAGGTGCATCTGTGAATACAGAATAGATCCCACAAGCCAGGCTGGTTAGAAGTTTACACGGTTCCAACCTGACTTTGAGCCTCCCCTGCTACAAAGGAACAGCAGCATCCTCTCCTCCCACTGGTCTCCAGATTAATCCCGTGTTCTTATCTGCGGAAAGAAGCACCTGCCTAGACTAACAGATCACAGCTGAACAGGCCATGTACATTCACACAGACACCAGCACAACGCTAATGCAGTCAGCTACTGAACACAACCAAGAGCCAGAAACAGGAAGAGGAGACATTTGGCTCATGTACATTCTGTTACGGGACATTTCTTCCATGCACCCAGTCTTTGCATTTCCCCCTAAGCAAGGATACCAGATTCAAATCTTAAATAAAATAATTGCATGCCAGTGGGAGCAAGACGCTTCTGCGGCTCAGGGCGTTCCCTTCACCTCCCACCCCTCCAGCCACCTGCATTTGGTGCCAGGCCAAGGTCAAACCAGCTCTGAACAAACAGCAGCCAAAAAAAAACCCCCAAACTTTTTAATTGTGTACTCAAAGACCCCAGTTTTTCTCTGCAGGAATATTATCCACTTTATAGTCACCAGGCCAGTGCAGGGGGAAAAAAATGGAGCTTAAACCAACTGTAAATTGCGTTGGGACACGGATGCATCAACAGTGCTGACATAGGGTAACATAACAGTGGGAGAGCAAGAGCGAGTGGTATCAGTATCTTTCCACGTGTGGAAGCAGAAGAGAAACAGCACACGCTAAATACAAGCACAGCACTTCCTAATTTGCTCACATGAGATTTTGCTCTCACTTCATCACCACTAGATGATGGGGGAAAACAACTCCTAATACTGCCATGAACAGCAAAACAAAGATTTCCACAGAATCACCGGTCCAAAGCTCTGGCCATTCTTTCACCATAAACAAGAGAGTAAAATGGAAGATTCCTTCCCACCGCATTTACATAGAACCCCCAGTTCTTGAAGTCTCCACCCTCCTGTCACCATGCACATCAGCTTCTCTTTTGCAACACTGCCACTGCCAGACAAGATCTGAAGATAAGCTCATTACTGAGACTACTCCCAGGTGCACGGAGCTCCCAGAGCATGCACAAAAAAGCTCTATCCAGACAGAGGGACCATGGACCAAGAGGATTCCCACCATGCAGGGCAGCACCCCACTTGCAGCTTCAGTGGCAAATCTTTGTTCGGAAGAAGATGGTGGAATAGAAATATGGGAAGCAGTAACTGGAAAAAGAGTTTGGAATAATTAAACCAATAAATTGTTTGCATTTTGGCAAAAAGCGTAAAGCCAAAAGGGTGGACGAGGGTTTGAGAACAAGGCACAAGGAAAGCACAGTGAAGGAGCTCCCTATATAAAACAGCCTAGGCTGACAGAACCCCGGGGCAGGAATTCACACCCCATCTGCCCCAGACGGTGAACTGGACAGATAACAAACCAAGTCATGGCAGATCTCCTGACTATCCATCAGAGATCTTCCAGGGTCAGGGAAGCAGAGTGTGATTTCCCAGTGTATTGTGATTCAGTATCACATACTCACTGCCATCCCCTTCCCAGACATAGGGGGTCTCTTCCCATAAGCTGGCAAAAGCTATAACAACAGAACACACAACGATTTGGTCTCATCAACCATTCCAAATAAGTCATTCCGTATTTGCCACCACTACCTTTCCAATTGCTACTGCTTAAACCAAGCCCAGCCATCCTAAGAAAATGGTCTCACGAAAGTGAGGCAGGAAGGAAAAGTAATTAGGATAAACACAGGCTGCTGCTGGTTGTGTCCTATGGAAATATCCACAGGTTTGGCAACGAATTGTCAGAATTCCATGCACTGATGCAGCTCAGTGTATGTGAAGCCATATATATGCAGGCACGGTCACACACTCCCTGGGAAAGACACAAGTCCAGGAACTCAACAACCCAGTGCAGCCTCCCTAAGCCAAAACACTTAAGAGAATCACAGACTCCTTAAGATTGGAAAAGCCCTCTGAGCTCATTCAGTCCAACGATCAGCCGAACCCACCCTGCCTGCTAAACCATGTCCTGAAGCATCACATCTACAGACTTTTGAACCCCTCCAGGGATGGAGACTCCATCACTGCCCTGGGCAGCCTCTGCCAGTGTTTCAGTCACTCTTTCCATAAAGAAATGTTTCCTAATATCCAATCTAAACCTCCCCTGGTGCACCTTGAGGCCATTTCCTCTCATCCTATCACTTGTTACTTCTGAGAAGAGACTGGCACCCATCTCACCACAACTTCCTGTCTGGGAGCTGCAGAGAGCGATGGGGTCTCCCCTCAGCCTCCTTTTCTCCAGACTAAACAGCCCCAGGTCCCTCAGCTGCTTCCACAACCCCTGGGCTCCAGACTCCTCCCCAGCTCCATTCCCTTCTACATATGCGCTTCAGCCCCTCAATGTTTTTCTTGTACTGAGGGGCCCAGTAGTGAACTCAGAATTCGAGGTGTGGCCTCATCAACACAAAGTCCAGAGGGATGATCACTTCCCTACTCCTGCTGGCCACACCATGGCTGATTGCTCCCGGGAACTCCAGTTGAAAATGTTGCTGCCACCACTAGTGCAGAGTTCTCCTGTTATTTAACCAAAACCAGCCTCATTTATTTATGCCTTAGCACCATCAGTTAATTGTCCCTTCAGATGGTTACCGTACTCAGTAATCCTTCTTCCTCCTTAAGCCCCAACCACAGCAGCAGTTTATTCCTGCTATCCCACATTACGGCTCCCAACACTGAGCTGAAGGCATCTTAAAAAAACAAACCAAATAAAATATTTTTTCTTCCTGTTATGTCAATCTGTTCCATGGGACCGATTCAGAACGTCGGAATTACAAATAACAATAACAGATGTCTCGATCAAGGATGACATTTCATTCTCACCTACATTCCATAACAGAATTAGCTGTATTGCTGAGCCACTTATCCCGGGGTTTTAGACTCCTTCGAGGTAGCTGCAGTGCCCGCCTTCCCATGTTAAGCGCCCCTGACCTCTCCTTCAGCCTCAAAACACCACATTAATGCAGAAGTGAAAAGAGACAGAGAAATCCTCAGAAATGCCACACTGAAGATCCCATTTTCCTTGGACATAAAATGGGCCTGAAATGGGAAACACATCGCATCATCCCCACCATTTGTCACAACCCATTTCTTGTCTTCCAGGAGGAACTGACTTCTCAAAAAATTCTCACAATTCCAAGGACATTTATCTCCCTACACTCCCACATCCAACCTTTGCAGCAAACCATGCCCTTCTATTTTTATAGGTGAGCACAGCTCCAGCAGTGCCAGATGCAGCCCAGCCCCCTGCTAAATCAGGCAGCATGTTTAGAGCTGTTGACTCAAGAGCCGGGATGTGGCTGAAAGCCTGGCAAGGCAGCCACACCTCCAAGCTGCCAGAACCGCTTTCCCCCTGCCAGGAGCCCACGCATTGCTGGGCCTCACGGACGTCACAACTTGCTGGTAAGCAAGAACACAGAATTTCCTCCCAAGCTGTAATTTTATCTGACAGTGAGGGGGTTTAATGATGAGGATTCTGCCACGGGTTGCTGAGACGGTCTTTCCAGAAGAAAGGAAACTTTTCAGGAGTCCTGCTTGCAGCCAAGCTGCCTCAATAGCCCATCTCAACTTCAGAGGCAGCTCTTGTACTAAATACCCAGCCTGAACTCTTGATTCTGCGGGAAAGGAGCTGCTTAAAACTTTGCATTTGTAAGGGAAGCACTTTGGCTGGCGTGTATCAGCCCTCCTCACACCCAGCTCTTGTGCACTGCAGTCTTTCAGCGGCGCATTTTATCGATTTCTATGAAGTCTGCTGCATATCTATGGAAATGTGAATTAAACCAGAAATGTTTAGGCTCCTTATGCATAAAACTGAAGACTTGACAGTTTGTTCTTACTACAGAACCAATCTTG
This sequence comes from Dromococcyx pavoninus, assembly GCA_033558185.1. NCBI lineage: Eukaryota > Metazoa > Chordata > Aves > Cuculiformes > Neomorphidae > Dromococcyx > Dromococcyx pavoninus. The sequence goes on from JAUMJL010000712.1 coordinate 297,902, forward strand.
AGCTCTTCCCTACTGTTATGTCTAATATGGCTCAAACTTACGAGCAAAAAAACGTGCTCAGAATCACAGAACCATCCAGTTCCAACCCCTCCTATTACGGGCAGGGACACCTACCACTTGATCAGGATGCTCAAAGCCCCATCCAACCTGGCCTTGAGCACCTCCAGGGATGGGACAGCTATCACTTCTCTGGGCAACCTGTGCCACTGCCTCACCACCCTCACAGGAAAACATTCCTTCCTAAGATCTCATCTCAATCTTCACTCTTTCAGATTAAAACTTACCCCTCATCCTATCACTACATTAGCACGTTTTGCAATCAAGCTTATGGATGTGGATCAAAGCCCAACTCGTGCCTCTACCCAGGCTGCCAACCCATCAGTTTTGCCGCAGCACCACAACCTAAACCACTGAAATATTGACAATGCTCCAAAGTCTTCCTCAGAGTCCTCTGGAGTGAACAAAATCAAAACCAGTTATCCCATAATTCACGAACGGTGCCTTACAGCATCTCAAACCAATGCAGCGCTTACAAAGTATGCAATTACTTTGCCATTTGTGAAACGGAAGAAGGAGAAGAGGAGACGCCACCACAGGGAAGGCATGAAAATCTGAAACCCCTTTTTTTCCCTGCACATTTATTGCACATCACACACCAAACTGACATGTTGTACAAGAAATTAAGATTTGCTTTTAAAATAGCACAAGCATCCAACTTTCATGGAGAGCACAGAGAACACTGATCTACTGATCCTTTTCAGGCTCCCTGTAAAACCAAGAAAGAACGCAGTGCTGCAATTCCTGTAAATCATTTGGCACAGGGCTCATCAGCAGGCTGTTTTATCCAATGCTGGGAACAACAGAAACTTGCCCTGGGGAAAAAAATTAACAGAGAATGTTGCAGTGGTACCATTTTCAGGATGGAATCACCATCTATGTTCTTTTCATGCTGAGGCCGTGGGGTATCATCTTTCTTTCCTTGGCGAATGTGCGAGTCACCCCTGCAAGTACAGCTGTACCACTGCATCTCTCCCAAAAGCTTTCACTGTCATGATACCACTGAAATGAGCCCTTCAAAACATCTGGAAGTGCTCAAGAGATTCTGAAAAAGCCAAACTCACAACAATAAACAGAACATTGACCTGGGCCATGGAAACTTTTCATTTTTCACCTCCTCCTTTTTCATCTTCAAAGGCCTTCACAAGCATTCATTAATCTGCACAAAGTAACTTTGAAGTAAGCATCGTTAGTGTTTTGCTAGACATAAGGAAACCAAGGCAGTGACTCAAAGGCCAATGAGTAAATCCAACAGAGGAGCCCCCAAGTTCTAACTCTGTGCCTCCTTGTGTCCTTTCTCCTGCTGCACTTCTTTAAACCTCGATACACAGCAACACTGTAAGGGGAGAATCGAATGCCAGAGAAGTGAACATTTCAAGCCTTCAAACAATAATATGGGGCTTCAGATGGCAACATCCTGCTAAGAACAGACACACCAGAGTATGAGCATTTACAACAGCCAACACCTCAACAGAGACATTAAAGTAAGAGCTCAAGCTGCCTTTTGGAAATCGCATCAATAGCTGCAGCATTTAAACACATTTTCCCCGTGACAGCTGCAGCATCAGAAGGACAGCAGGTAAAATGGAGGTGCACACATTCAAAATCTGCACTGGCAATATATAACTTGAGCATTTCTATTTATAAAACTGAGCAGTCACAACATTTCTATTCTGAAGAGACGGTGTGCAAGCCAGGCATTACTTTCTTCAGCTCTTACAATACCAAAAAGTCAAGTATTTCCCGTATTTCCCACCCTTTAGAATATGCCTGTCCCAGTCAGTTCACTTTAATTTGGAGGCGACAAATCCAATATAAGTATTCTGGCAGCAAGCACTCCACAACTTTGTGTTCCTTTGACATATCACTGTGCAGCAGGCTGAAACACAAATAACCACCAACCTCAGGCAGAGAGAAATGGCCAAGGGAACTCCAGCCCCATGCTCCGAGGTTACAGGTGCAAAGGGCCAGAGAAATGAACACTTCTGCCCAGCACCCAGGCAGGATGAGACTCTCGGAGTCCAGCTATTCCAGAGCTACAGGCAATTCTGTCAATGACATTCTACTGTCCGATATTACTTCAAAAGCAGTGGGATCAGCAGGACGAGGGAGGGGATTCTGCCCCTCTGCTCTGGCGACACCCCACCTGGAGCCCTGTGTTCAGTTCCAGAGTCCTCAGAGCGGGAAGGACATGGAGCTGTTACAAGTCCAGAGGAGACCACAAAGATGATGCGAGGGCCAGAGCATCTCTGCTATGAGGACAGGCTGAGAGAGCTTGAGTTTTTCAGCCTGGAGAAGGCTGCAGGGAGACCTTAGAGCAGCCTCCCAGTACTGAAAGAGGCTACAGGAAAGCTGGGGAGGGGCTCTTAATCAGGAAGTGCAGGGATAGGACAAGGGGGAACAGTTTTAAAGTGAAAGAAGAAGGGAGATTGAGATGAGATCTTCAGAAGAAATGTTTTCCTGTGAGGGTGGTGAGGTGCTACCCACGGCCAGGGCCTGGAACTGGATCGCTTTAAGGGCTTTAAGGTCCTTTCCAGCAAACCATTCCATGATTCTATGACTCCATGAACTTCCCACAAAGACAATGAGAACCCTCCAACCGAGTGGGCTAACGGTGTGCAATGAGATGTGGTGCTACCAGTCCAGCCACCTCGGACTACACAGACTGAAGTGCTCCAGGACAGTACAACCGTTGGTTACCACTCAACAGTAAGAGGTATTGGGAGGCTGCTCAGCACAGTCAGCGAATTAAAAGCCAGGAGGCACATGAGTAAGAAGAGACTGAGTGCACAAGCTGATAGCTCACACCCTGACAAGTGTCCCTCTGTGTAAATTGCTCAAATGCAGTCACTGTGTGACTCTGAACACCAGTAAATGCAACACACTTCTACAGAGCACTCCCATCAAAGATAACTTTCACAAATGCTACGCTACATAGTCTCCCTCTCTTCACATGAAGGGAAACACGGACTTTGCCAAGCTTGCTAAGCAAATCCAAGCGGCCTGTCTGGGAAAGAGTTATGAGCTACCAGCTCCTTACACAACGACGCTGCTGGCCTAAAAGGTGAGGCAGGGATCAGAAAGTCATTCTGGGCCCAGGGGGGGTTGGTGTGCTTACTTGCCTTGTTTGTTGGTTTGTTTTTTTTTTAAGGAAGCCTCAGTTGCACTGACTTGAAAAACTTCCAGACTCCTATAGGAAGGGAATACATGTTGTTTGTTGTTTATACTCTCTATTACAGGGAATAGCAACTGAAAATACTTAGATTACTGGCACACAGTTGAAGGTTTCCAGCACAGCTGGTATGAGACAGCAGGATGACCTGAGTTGTCCGCTACAGCTGGAGTAACTCACTGAAATTAGAAACACCAAGTTAAACACAGTGACACAATTTCTCCCAAAGCCAACACAGCACTGGGTGACCAAGGGGCACTCGCCTTCTGAAGCTCAGCCTGCCCAGCACAGCCCCTTGCCCAGGCTGCAGAGCACCAGTGCCACGCTCTGTAACCTCAGGTACCTCTTCCCAGATTTCAGCATGCTGAAAGCTGCACTCTCAGGGATAACTACTTCATCCTGTCACCCACCCAGATCCAAGGCATCTCTGGGGAGGCAGCTGACCCTGCTCCCTTTGGCTCCCCTCCGTCCAGTGCAGCCCTTCCCCACAGATCGCTGCAGATGTTTTTCCCCAAAAACCCCAGTCCTTGAACTGAGCAGCTTGACAAGAAATTCAGATATAAAAACAAAGAAAACAGTCCCAAGGGAAAAGATACAAAACACAGCTTTCCACAAAAGGCAGGGAGTCCTTTCAGAAGAGAAAGGAAAAGCTTAGTTTCAAACACCATTTTTTAAGTATTGAACACAACACTTAAAAAAAAAAAAGCCACCAGCAAAACTGAATCCAAAAGTTTTCTTATCTAAAAAAAAAAATAAATCACAGACTGGAGGAATTTAAAACAATGTCCTTATTTTTCAGCACATGGAATTGATAATGACAGCAATACAACACAGGGAATTCCTAAAAGTAGAACTTATTCCACTTATTTTCTTTTCAGTGAAACACACTTATCTTTCCTTCCTCATCCCACCCTTTTTCTTTCTAACCCCATGGGGTAAATTCAATTTTTTGTAAGCTATTCAACCTGAACGTGCTTCTTGAGGGGCATTGTGATCATTAGAACCAATTTTAATTAGTACTGACAGCGAAATAGGTATTTTTATGAGCTTTTTAATTCTCTGCCCCTCAAGGCAGGGACTAAAATCTGGCTTCCCTTTCTTGGAAAAATAGCTGTCTCACATTGATGGAAGGTCCCCATAGGATGGTATGAGAGGAGATGGATGAAGCAGTCATCCTCTCATCAATAGCTCTTAAAAAATACAGGTACCATTATACACAAGACCCTGCATGTTAAAAAAAGCAGTTTATCAGATGACTCACATCCAGTAAGGAGAAAAGTAGCCTTAAGGAACGGTTTTGCTTTTACTTGTCCCAGCCATCACTGCCTGGTGTTGAAAGCTGTCACAACACCTACACATCCACATTCTTAAAATACATATTTCACTTCTGTCCATAAAATTTGAGAGCCAGTGGAACCAAGGATTCACCCAGATGCTCTTATGTTCACCATAACCCAGCTGAAGACAAAGTCAAAGTATAACAAGGGGACTGGGGACTGCCCTTGGAAACTGAAGTTTCCCTCTCCCTCTGACACACGCCCGCGCTCGTCCGGCAGCAGCATGCTTGGTGCCAATTCCACAAAGATGCTAGGTGGCCACAGGCTGTTTTCTAGCCAAGCCAGGCACCTACGCTTTTCTGCGTCTCTCCACCTCCGTTTTTCCACCTGCGAGCTCAGAATGTGCTGGTAAACAAGGGGGGAGGTGTTATGCTACAACGCTCATATCTACTACAACCCCCTCATCTACAATAACTCCACACAGAGAAGGTGGCAATGGTGTTACTGCTGTTTACCCAGTTGGATGCAACCACAATTCCTAATGCCAGGAACAAGCAACCTTCCAGAACACCATCCCATAACCAGGAAATGATCATCACTTTGCTATGCTTGCACACAAAACAAATTCCCTTGTTCCATTTACAACACGTCCACTCAATACACTTTCATCTCCTGGAAAATCCTCAAAACAAACAAAACCTCACTGGATTCTACCAGAGCTCTGCCCATGCACTCCAAGACACAATTGAACTAATTCCCAGAGCAGCGCTGCGGAAGTGACTCAACTTCTCAAATGTTGTCCTCTGTAGGACTACCAGCAGTGCTGGGCGATGCAAAGAGAGGGATGGGCCAGGCACACAAAAGGAGTACACAAAAACATCAAAGAAACACTCAGATGAAAACAGAAGGAGCACACACACAGCCAAGTGTGCCCTGTTGACTTGCAGGGACAAGCCAGCAGCCACACAGGCAGCAGAGGAACTACAACAAATCTGTGGTATGAATTCCACAGCCTCCCAATAGGATACGTTTGTTGAACGCCACTGCGCTGCTGCTCCCAGGTTTCTCCACAGGCTTTCTCATGAGCTGGAAGGCCATAATTTCAAACAAGTTTTCATGCAAACATGCAAGGTGGAGACTTTTAGCAGGGACTGAAGTAGCTCCACACATTTCCCTCTGACATCCACTTGAAATTCTGTTACAGGAGAGGACCAGGATTATCCACGATGCTTTGCTGCACACTCCCAGGTATCCACTGACTTCCTCGAAGTAAACACAATGCTGTGTGCACTCACAAAACTCGTGTCTCATTACAAACAGATGTTAGATGTTTAGGAATGCTGAGGAATGGTCTCAGCTGTTTTGTTGGGCTACTTCAATTGGATCCAGGTTTCTCTGCTATTTTGATACCAATATTTCCTGTGTACATGCACACACATCATGTAACCGTAGGACATAATAAAACCAAGACTGGTTTCTGCAGATTCCAATATCGTAATATTCATGTACTACTTCTTTAAAAGAGCAGCTTGAAGAATGGAAACACAAAGTATTCCTTCCTTCTCCAACCTACAGACCACTGAGATGGAGCTCAGCATCTTTACTATTTCGGTCAGTTATTAAGCTCTCTGCAAACTAAATAGCACTATTTTCTCACTAATGCTCCCCTCTTTTCTTGGGAAACACTTACTCCTGTCAATTAGCATTAGCTCACTTAAAAGGGAGGGCACAGCATGAATTCGAACAGAAGTTACAACTTTATCCAAGCCACACTTCAACATTCAGTTTCCACGAAGGTTCAAAACTCAGTGTACTGCATGAATGTACCTAATAAATCATTCAGGAGACACAACTATGCTTCTTTTGTAAAACCTATCCTTTCCTGTACATAAAACTTGGCACTGAAAAGCCACTGGAACACTTACTTCTGCTCTATATGGGTGTGGGGCGCATTTTCCTTTGAAGAAAGAGGACTCAATCACACTGTAAATGGGAGACTACTGAAAGCATGCTGAGAGGCTGCCGAAAAGGATGCCTTGAGTACCCTGCAGCAAGGATGCTGTAGGACAACTTGCAACACAGAGAATGTAGCTCTGCCCCATGACATGTAAATTCAGAAACAACTAAATCAAATGCAGAAGACAATGAAAAGTTTGTTAACAAAAGAAGACCTAACACACTCCATACACATCAAAACCCGTAGGAAGACTCAGCCCTGTGAAGCCTGCAGTCCAAACCGCCTCAGGTGGTTCTCTAATTTCTGATTTGTTAATTATGCAATCAAAGAATTGTTTAGGTTGGAAAAGACCCTTAAGATCATGAAGCTCAACCAGAAACAGACCCAAGAGCAAATGCAGGAAGAACATTTGTGTATTTTTGAGAAATCCTTAGAGCCTGTCACTCGGGTGGTTGCAAGAAAATCTTATGTTCTGAAGGAAAACACACAGAGGGGAAAATGCTTGGTAACACACATGGGAGGGAAGATGACACAGCACATGTTATGCAGACACATGGCAACACGAAAAGCAGCATTAGACAACTCAAACGTCATGCAAAACATCAGGGAATGAACAACAACTTTTTTGTCTTTTTAAGAGGAAAGCAATAACATCCAAGTCCTGGCCTGGCAGGCAAAGCAAATACCAAGAAAAGCAGGAAACAAATCAACCCCAGAGTGTGAGTACCCACAGATGATCAGAATCAAAACCAGAAAGTACCATTATGGATGCAACTAAGCAAAAGAAACATAAGGAAATATCTACAGGTACAATCCAGGGTTATTTCTTTCAGCAATACATCTGACAGCATTTCAAGAAAAGATACTGGATATGTTAATAAAGAAAGGATTACTGAACCATTAAGTAGGCATGGAGGAGTTCGAGGTCTTTCAAGAAGTAACTGAAAACACCCTGAAGTGGCCTGGGGAGCTGCCACTCACCTCGGGCAGCCTCTCACACTGCCAGTGCCGTAAAGCATCACCCAACCTGTGGGGCAGGAGGGAAGCGGGGTGTCAAATAAATACAGCAGGCAATGAATGGTATTTGCCTACCTACGATTTCTTTACTTTTTTGTTTTAAAAAAATAAAGGACAAAAGTGTCCCATACAAAAGGTACACACAACTTTCCAGAGCAAACGGTTCCTCCTGCTGTGGAGGATATTCAACTAAATTGTCTTTATATCTCCACATTACTAACGCCCTCTGCATCCTAAACTGTGTCTGCGGGTAACAGTCACACCATCTAAATACATTTAAGAAGGTAGGAAGCAGAGCTTTTCAGAAAGCGATCTACAAGCCACTGAGTATGATAAATTGCAGCAATAAAAGCTTGGCTCTAGCACCAAATTAGATCCTTACTTATACGCCAAATATAGTGCTGGGAGAACATGCCTCAGAATATGGATGGTTTCCCAAAACGCGGATCCGTGCTTTTGAAAACCATTGCTCTAGGAATGACTAAAGTGAATCCAGTCATAAAGACTAAGGAATCGCAGCAGGGCAGTTAAACAGTCAAAACAACTGAACAGTTTAATGCACTCTTCAATCCTCTTAAGCACAATAAAAAGAACAGTTACTTGTTTAGGAAAAAGGCAAAGCCTAAAAAGGAGGAACTTAACCCAGGTTTAATGGGGGAGTCCCCTTGGCCTTTACAAAAGGCTGTTTCGTATGGTAACCCCCACACAGAACAGGCTGGTGGCACGAGCACAGCAAATGAGGAATACTTGGCAGCTTCCCAATAGAAAACCTCAAAACATACATGTACAATCACACTTCAGCTTTGATTAATGGGCATAGTGGGGCCTGCCTTCAGGAACTAACAGAACAATCATTAGAGGCAAGAAATAATGTGAAAAATAACACGAAAGAACGGACAGGAGGCAGTAATGAATAATCTATCAGCTTTCCAGAAATAACACAGCATTATCTCATAACCAAGTGTTTCTTACACATCCCCCATATCTAATCCCATCTTTATGAGCTGCACGTAGCTATCATCAATAGAATCTGCTTGCATCTGGCAACTCAGGTTGCATACGCAGGAAAATGATTTTTTTGGGGGGGATTTTTTCAGCTTGTACATTGGCCGGTTCAGTCCACAACCAGTTTAACTACTCAATGGTGAATTTAAATACAGCTTTTTCCTCTTTTCCACTCACAATGCAGGAAGGCATTTTAAGAAGATCTGTCAACCTCAGTTAATAATAGGGTATGAGACACACTTGATTTTTTGTAAAAGTTACACTTCAGCATTAGAAAAAACAGTATTTTGCTGCCAAAAATATGACAAGTACAAGACAAAGTAATGCCATTTTGATTCCTGGACCTAGAATACTTAGGAATTCCCTAAAACAATTGCTCCATTCAAGAAAAAACAGAACTGTGCTACTGAAGTTGTTAAAAAAACAATTAAAATACCAGCTAGTAAAACAAAATCTGGGTTATTTTATTAAGGCCAACACGGGAAAACCACACAATCGTTATCTGGGTTGAAATTATTTCTATTGCAAAAATCAGATGTCTCGATTTTCAGCAAAAGAGGAATTTACCACAGCTTACTTAGGCTCATTTATTCTCTGTCATAAAGAAAAGAATTGTGATTAAAACAAAAAATCCAGACATTATCTGCAAGATGTTCTTCTTCATCGTGAAAGCGATTAAGAGTTTCTATACCAGGAACGCTCCTGTCTCTAAATTTAAATTGCTTGTGGCCTAAAAATGAAGCCCAACAACAGACAAATAAAACCCTCAAGTATGTGGAAAAGAAGCAGACTTCAAACAAACCCCAGATGAAATATGGGTAGGATCACAGGAGGTATGGAGGAATAACAAAAGGAGCAGGCTCCTGCCAAGGAACAGCTGTGAACTGGAGGAGGAGAGGAGAGGGTGAACAAGACAGAAGTGTCTTCGCCAAAAAAAAAACCACAGAAGGAAAGCCAGAAGAGGAGCTAAAGTCACAGCTTAATTTCCAGAGGAATGGGAAAAGACACAACAAAGAGAGACCATTTGCATTTGCAAGTTACATCTGAGTGACCAAAATCAATGTTTGAAAGAGAAGGCCAAAATGGACCAAAAAGCTGCACCTATCCTTCCCCTTCTCCTGGAGAAAACCAGAAAAAAAGCAGAATAGTGAATTAATTCACTTCCAAGTGCTGCTTGCAAAAGTCCAAAAACATATTTGAAAGGAAAAAACACTGTTACCTTCCTGAATTCACAGCAGGAGGCTGACTTTATTAAACAAAATTACCATCTCATATATGTTAATTTTCTGTCTGCTGACTCAGACTGTGTAGTCGAGATGGGAAGCCAAGACTGGAATGAAATAGAGCACATCCACGATGCCTAACTCTCACTACACTGCACAAAACTGGGTGTCAGCTCCTGGAGGGCATACACCTATACCAAGCTAAATGAGGACTAAGAAGTCATTTCAAACTTAGCTATCTTGCAGAGACTCCAAAAAGGACCTCTCCAGCTTTTCCCTTATGTTGACCTTCCCACAGCCCAGCACGGTCCCTCAAACCAGTACAAACGTGTCCATCCCAGCCTCTCATCAGCAATGCCCACACAGCAGGCAGGAGATGAGGAGACAGTACGACATGGCACAGAACTGTCAGGAAGGTGAACGGGAAGAAAATGCCACAGTTAAACACAACACACACAGAGGTGACAAAGCAAAGCACTGGATCCTGATAACCCCACCTCATGTAATCTACAGGATAGAAAAAATGTACTAAATCTGTGAAAAGCAATGGAGTTACGTTGAGTTGTAGCTGAAAATGGATTTGTCAAATATGTAACTCACAATGTCCCTCTTTGTGTACTTCAAAAAAAAAAAAACGACAAAGACTAAATAGCAAGTTCATTGCAGCTCAACTCCAATGGGAAGTGGCTTAGTTTACAAACACTAAAAGCATCACGAAGCATCCCCTGTGGTTTTGGTTGATTTGTGGGTCAAAGGCTTATTGATAGCTTTGGCAGCAGCATCTTCCTTGTTGCTTGCTATGGAAGACTTAAAGGGGCATAATTAAATGCAGCTATTAATGTCTCTAAGAAAACCAAGCAGCTTCATTCTGCCCACCCATTCTGCGACACTTCAGACATGCCTCTGTGAAGAAACGCTTCCAATAGTTCATCCTCTTTCAAACAAGATAAAAAGCCTATGCACATCTTAGGACACGTAGAGCTCAAAAGTGCTCCTCCACTCCCTGGGCTGTCCTTACCAAGGCTGTCTGTCACCATGAGAGGTCCTAAACCCAAAGATTTGACAGAAAATCATCACATGCTTTTGGCAGCTTTTCAAGATTACAAACCAAGTTGCTTTACAGGTGCACAAGTCCTTCCCTGGATGCAATCCCTGCCCCACCAAATCCTCCCCTAAATGTGATTCCTGTCCCACCTCTGCTCTCGTCTGACAAATGTAAACAGCTCATTGCATGGAACCACTTCCACTGCAAACACAGAAAGAAGGACAAACAAGGGAAAACAATTGTGGCATAAAAGCAAACAATTAGGAAGCTATTAAGACTGGACATTGCTGAGATGTAGTAAACACAAGTTGCACACTGAACAATACCTTTCCTCTATGGGATTTTTTCCACCCCAAACTAATGCTTGTATATCGAGAAGGATGCAGCTAAGAACATTTAAAAGTGCCCATCACTCACTTCAGCAATTTAACTTTCCCCAAAAGAGAGTATAAGCAGCAAAAGGTTCTTCTCAAGTGCAATTCCAAGTTCAGACATCTTACAGCCCAAATTGGTCTGCACAGTGCTGTCATTCCGAGGCAGACTCTTTCTGAAACACAAGCCAAGCAGCAGCATAAACTCCACTTCATAGCCTCCACCTCCCACCTCACCGATGGGGCAGCAGGACCTGTGCATTGCCCCTGATAATTTATTTCCATATCACCATACCCAATTTTCAACAGCCACTTTTTGAAAGCATACGGTGGCTTACCGCAACGAGCAGACACTTAATCAAACTTATCCAGAAGGAACAAAGTCATTGACATGGGCATGACAAGAACTCAACTAAACAAGCAGTAACACGTCCACAAGGCCAAAACCAGTCGGAAGGATAGGGCTGCTGACACAGCTAACCTTCTTCCATTGCCATCTTGCACAGAAAAGAAGCCTCTTCCATGTCCAGACACTCCTGCTGCTTCCCTTATTCCTGCACCATCCCTCACAATGATACCAAGTAAGTCGTGGTTGCTGAAAGCTTTCTGTCCCTGGGTGCTCCCTTCCTGGAAAGTGAAACCAGCTGCCAATTGAGGGGTAAATCTTTGGACAGTAGGCATTTTAAAAGAGGAATTAAACACAAAGGGAACACTTCGAGTGAAGTGACTCAACATCAACAACATTAAACACAAATTTCAGGTAATTCATACGTTTCTACAGCCAATAATTCAATGAATCATGGAATCATTTAGGTTGGAAAAGATCACTGAGTCCAACCATTAACCCAACACTGCCAACGAAAGTTACAGGCAGATAAAAACAAGAGAAAAAACGGTTCACTTGCTATGAAGCTTATTGTCAGAGCTGACTCCACACAAAAAAGACCTCTAAGGAATACTTTTGCCTCCACCCTGATCTCCACTCTAGGAACTCAGCCTGCACAGTAGCGTTACACTCATCAAGCTGAGACTGAAGAAAACTGGTACACTAAAATCCAGAAGAAACACACACGAATGTTCGACAAACATCTATTTCCCTTTTCTAGCAGTCTTTAAGTGTCTCCATGCTGATTTTCAATGACCAGAATTCCACTTTAGAAGTGCCTACCAGCCTTCTGTGGGAGCCCTTGATAAAGGGGAGAGAAATACCACACCTTAAATTTTCAACTACAGAAGGAGCACTCAGAAGCTGGGTTGCTCTCCAGCTGGAGTGAGCTGGAAAATACAGCCCACTTCAGAAACGTCTTTCATTTGGTAAGCAGCAGCAGCTCACCATCTAGGAGAGCTGAGGGAGGGGAAACAAATAGCCATGGTGTTCTCAAAGAACAGGAGCATACTGAGAAATCAGGAAGGCTGCAACACTTCTCAGTCTGGAAACAAATACACCAGCTCTGATTTTGTATTACTCTGCAAGAGATGTAAGAGAAAAAAAAGTCACACACCACTGCACCTTCTGCACAAAACACACACACACGATGATTTTGATTAAAATAACAGAAAAAAAACAAGGCAGAAGGAAGAACATATCTTTCCCTCAATTTGGTTTACAGGTTAACTTTGCAATGACTGATAAACACGTGTGCCCCAAATACAGCACTCATCCTCACCCTGATGTGTGTCCTTATCCTGACATGATGTCCCCATCAACTCCTGACCTTCCTGAAGTTCCATCAGCTATGACTGCTAATGTGGATCTCATTTTAAAGGGAACATACACTGGCATTTCTGAGAGAAATTTACTAATACATAGACAGCTTTGTTTTGTTTTAAAGAAAGGACAATTATACAATTTCAATAATAAAACTGAATCTTTTCCTTCCAAAAATAAGTGGTTTTCATCCAGCTTCCTTTTTATGTAAGTTTTTGCAGCGTAGGATAACACGGGGATGTTACCATATGGTACGCCTACCAGAACTATCTTTAATTTTTTTCCTTGGAGATGTAAGCTGAAGTACCTGCAACCATGCTGTAATTTCCTGGTAGAGAAAACTTACCTAGGCTGATTTTTTGTGGAATTGAAGGTATTTTCCAGTCCAATTCCCACTTTAAATTGTTTTTTTAAAGATTCAGGAAAACCTGTTTGACACTGGAAAGGTTGAGAAAGTTTTTTTCAAAAAGGAAGAAACAGATCAGAAAGAGAAAACAGTACCACTGAAAATAACAATTACTGTCAAAACCACATTATATTCAGTGCTCGCCTCACAAGACAGTCTTTTTATAATGTTACCCATAACGCAAGAAGACAATGGTTTCCCTTGATTTCCCCCACGTAGCTTTCCATGTCCCTGGCCCTGGCAACAGCGAAGAATGGCAATGGATTTGTCAGTGGACACGGGCCTGCGAGGGAGGCCCCAAGCACCCTGTGTTACCCACACACAATCACCCCGTTATCTGACAGTGAGCACATATGCAAGCAGAACACAGCTTTGGGCATCGTGCAAGTGTCAAACTGACACACTGCAGCCCAGCCACTGGTGATAAACCTGTGGGACAGGCTTGGGGCAGCTCAGGAGGCGTTTCAAGTCCAGGTGCACGTGGACAGTCTTCACCTGCCGTGAGTACAAACCTGTGAGTCAGGTCACACAGACAACAGGGGCACTGCTGCTGAGCAAACAGCACAGACAAACCATTAACTTCGCTATCTCCACATCAAGAAAACTCTTGGTGAAAAAGAGGGTGAAAAAGTACAAAATTGTGTAAAAAGTTCTGTGAAAATGTGGGTGAAGGGGGTGGGGAGGGTGTGCAGCTCAAAATACAAGTTTGTACTATTAAACCTGTACAACTGTAAAGACATCCAAACCCGATTTGTGAATAACTATCGAGTTTACATGAAACTGAAATCTGACAAAACCTTCTGGATCATTTGTCTTAAACCCTAACTGCCTGCCAGTAACACAGAAAGTTTCCTTGCTCTCCCTGAGGCCTACCAGGCTTATTTCAAAATTACTTATTTTAAACCACTTCTACACTGCATATGAGCAAATTAGGTGCCATCTACTACCCTCTACCAACAGTCGCTGAGACAGCCTGGCCAATATTCTGGCTTTGCCATGCAATAATTTCAATTTCCATGTGCATATTTCATCTAGCAGGACCACTTGAAACAAAAGGGGTGGGGGGAAAAAGGTTGGCTTTCCTAGGTTTCCAAAGGGCCTGGAAAACGAAGCCAACATCTCATGACTGCCTGCGACAGACGGTAGAGGGATTCACGCTTTTCTGTTACCATGCCATGGAGAGGGAGGGTCTCCAGTTTGCAAACCAGCCTCCCGGGACACCGCCACCCTCACAATTATGTGCAGGAGCTGAGAATGACGAAGGAGGGGACAGCTGGGCTTCTCATTAAGAGTGCCGCGCCTGAATCCATGGACTGTCAGCTGTACCCACTGCTTGTTTGTGGCTTCTTCCACCCCACAGCAGATCGGGGTCTTCCACAACCTCTCTTTTGCAGCCTGAGCACAGTGGCTCTGGAATTGCAGAGTTAAGAGAGAAATGCAATGGAAAGATGGAGAAGGAAGCCAGCATTGGCACGGTCTCCATGAGAACATAACTTAGCAGAACACTATCATTCCCAAGATAAAGCATCTCCTCTAAAAGCAGGCCACACGCATCTGTTGGTTATCAATACAAACCTTTAACAGCTGCCAGATATTGCAGAAATGGTCCTGCTTTACCGCTTGCATGGAACTCTGATCATGTAAGAACACTCAGCAGGGCAAAGGCCTCAATGGGGCTCAGCTTTGTCTGGGGGCTTTTTTCAGCTGCCTGGATTTCAATTCTTTCCCTTGAGCACACCTGCACATTAATTAATATGTCACTAAACCAGTTTATGTTAATTGTCAGAAGCACCAAAGTTCATTCGGTTGTTGTCTACAAAGCAAAATTGCAAAATGTAAGGTTTTGTGCACACCAAGATTGCTGGCAATTCCTATATAAGCATTTTTATGCCAATCAGCTGCCTCTCCTTAGCAAGGTGCATGCTGCCAGTGATCCCTCGCTCGCTCCGTTGGTACCAGATCACCCTCACTCATCCCTGACTCATTCCATTGGTACCAGAC
Source organism: Dromococcyx pavoninus (assembly GCA_033558185.1). NCBI lineage: Eukaryota > Metazoa > Chordata > Aves > Cuculiformes > Neomorphidae > Dromococcyx > Dromococcyx pavoninus. The sequence continues at coordinate 313,141 of JAUMJL010000712.1, forward strand.
CACCCTCACTCATCCCTGACTCGTTTTGTTGATACCAGACCACCCCCACTCATCAGCACAGCCATTCTCTGAATCCAGAATTGGAAACACTGCTGCTTCCCAAATCTGCCTCAACGCCATCCAGTTCCAACTTATCCTTCACAGACAGCGCTCTGGGAAGCAACACATTATCAAAAAGGTAGACTGCAGCAGAGGGGTGTTTCTTCCCCACAGCCAGCTTTCCTTCAGGTCCCCAGAACAGCACCCATCGGGCAGCTCCCCCCGACTCCAATTAAAGGCTTGGCTGTTTGCAGAATCCCCAGCCCAGCCGTTCGGGATGGCAGGAACGGAGATTCCCCCACCTCCCCCCCCCCCGCCTTCACCGTTTGGGACGGTGGTAAAGGAGCTGTTCCCCACCGTTCGGGACGACGGTAACGAGGATGCCCCCTCCACACAAACACACACACCCCGTGCCGGTAGCGCAGCTGCCCTCCCATCCCCTCAGCCGGTAACGAAGCTGCTCCCCACTCCCACCTCACACCTGTAACGGAGCGGCCTCTTCCCCCGCCACTCGGGACCCCGGGTAACGGAGCTGTGTCCCCCCCCCCGTACCCCGTGTCGCGGTAACAGAGCTGCCCCCTTTCCGCCGCCGTTCGGGACCCCGGTAACGAAGCTGCTCCCCACTTCTCCCTCCTTCCCCCGGCCCCACTGGAGACTCCGGCAACGGAGCTGCCTCCCACTCCGCGACCGGGGCACAAAGGGGAGGGCCGGCAGGGCCCGCGAGGGGTGCGGGAAGGGGCGCCATGCGGCAGGAAGGAGGAGGAAGAAGAGGAGGAGAAGGAAGGGACCCTTCTCCCAAGGACAAGGACAGCCCCGCCGTGCCCCCCGCGGGTCACTCACAACAAGAAGCTCATGGCGATGGCGGCGGACGGACCGGCTGCTCCCTGGGCGCGGCTCCAATGGCAGCGACGCGGGGCGGGGACATGGGCAGAGCCGCCCACCACCCGCCGCCATCGCCCGGGGGCTGGCTCAGCGTGTCCGTCTCACCACAGAGCTCCGCCCTCGGAAACGGGCACCCCCTGGCCTTCACATCCTCCCCCATATGCCCTCTTTACTATCCCCTGCTCACTCAGAAACAGGCACGCATGCCACCTCCAGATGCCCCATGTGCCCCCTTTAAGACTCCCTACACCCTCAGAGCTCTACTCTCATAAACAGGGACCGCTGTCCCTTCATATCCCTGTGTACACCCTTTAATACGCCTACCACCGTAGATCTGGCCCCTCAGAGCTCTCTTCTCAGAAGCAGGCACTCCCATCCCTCCAGATCCTGCCCTCTGCCAATTTTAATACCCCGAGCTGTGTCAAACTGTGCCGAGCTGAACTGAGCCGTGCCCAACTGTGCTAAACCGAGCCATGCCCTGCTTTTCAGAGCAAGTCAGAATGCCAAGTCAGTGCATTTTTGAGTAAATTAAAATCATACTGATGGTTTTAGGACACTTTTAAAATCAGTGTTTTACTGGGCAGCAAAGGCGTAATTAAAAAAGCACTTAACGATGCCTGCAGTTTTCCTTTTGGCTGTATTGGTAAAAGCAGGCATGAAATGGGTCTCAGGGCACTTTGTGACAGACACTGTCAAACTGAGTTGGCCACAGAAATCAAACTCAAAGAAATATTGCTTGTCTTCCTGGCACATTCATGTCGACACTTGAATAACCTCCGCTCTGCTCCCACCAATATGCTTCCTTCTACCCACAGAGTGATTTATTTTAGCAGCAAGTTAAAATTACACATTTGTAACTACAGCAGGAGGTAGGAAACACTTGGCCAGGGCAGCCAATTGGAAGAAACGCTTATGTAACGTGTGCATTTGATGCCTCATGTTAATACCGGTCTCTTCAGGATGACTGAGAGTGACACGAAGGGCTCGCTTCAGAGGCCTCCAATTCAAGGGACTGGCAGTGTGCTGCAGTCTTACGTAAGAGCCAAACCACTCCGTTGCTCCAGGAAAGGCACAGAGAGTGCAGCCGTGGCCTCACGTCTGTCATTTTGGTTTATCCATTATGGTGTTGCGCTTAAATAATTACTCTGAAAGGGCCCTCAAGCTGACAAAGTGCTTTAGTCCTGAACTGAAGTTTCCAGCTTTTGCAGCACAGCTCAGTGAATGCAGAACATTCCCGCTGAAAAGAAGTCCAAACATTAAGATCACAGAACTTAATGTTATTGGGAATACAAATACTAGGAAAGAAGATTTTGTTTTGCAATGTAAATAATACAGTACACATATACTGCTCTGTAAACTGTCTTCCCGCTTTCCAGATTAAACTGATAGCATCCATCAATTTTTTAATTGGATCCTCATTTGTGCATTAAGGGATTTCATTTGCAAACAAGCAATACCTGGACAACTAATGATATGAATGTAGTGAAGCATTTAAGCATAAACATCAGATCAAACCTGTGGTATGCACTGGTAATTAATCTACAAAAAATGCAACGCATGAAGAAGTTACAGGAACTCTGAGGTTATTAACCAGTGGTCCTCAGAGTCACCTTAACTCTGGAGCTCAGTTCAACTCAGGAGCCTTGTTACAGCTGGACTGTAGAGAGAATAATACTTTTGGTCCTCTCTTGCCTTCAGCGCTGTTACAGGGCTCAGATACCTGTCATGTCTGCTACAATGTCCATAGACTTTAGTAATAAAGCCTCAGAAATGCATTATTTGTGTAGGACCTGCTCTGCAAATCTCAGCAGTATTGACGGTTAAGGCGTCACAGTGCTTCAATGTCTCCACGCAATGTCTCCTTTCTGTTGGCTGGATTTGGTGACTTGCTCAGGCTCTGCACGCTGTCTCCTGGCAAATGCTAGAACCATTGCGGAGGAGCGATGGTCTAACAGGGTCATCTTTATAGCTAAAGAAATTATTTTGGAAAATATCGCTACAGAAGATAAGATCAATGGTTCTTGATGACAGTTTACGCAGAAATAAGTAATGTTTCCCAAAGTAAGATAAGCATTTGTTTTAATATCTACTCCAAAGATTTTTCTTTTTCTTCTGATCAAACCAAAGACTAGCTGGTATTAATTATTCTTAACAACAACATATTTAACATTAGATATTGAAAAGGCATCTTCCAAGGTATATAACTTCTTGGTCAACAGCAGTAGGGAGAGGCATCTCCCATGTCATTTACTTACGGTAACAGAGTTCCTCTCCTAAGTGGACTTCACTCAACACTGGTTCTGTCAAGTGCATAAAAGCAAATTCTCTTGTCCTAGGATGATTTTTTTTGGGGGGATCATAGGTGCAGAGACTTTGATCCCTCATGTTTGCTAAGAAACCTCTGAGATTCCTGGAAAACTTCAGTGCCAACAGATGCCCAAGAACCTGGTGCCCTCTAAAGGTAATTCCTATGCACTGGCAAGCTACCAGATGGCAGTGGGATATTTTTTACTGTACTTGGGAAGCAAATATATAGAAGGAAAAATGGTGGAAGTTGTGCATCTCTTAAAGTGACTGCTGCACTCTGCTTGGTTCACAAGAGAGGAATGCACATAACATTCCCTTGGTCCATAAGATTCACGGATATGCTTGTTCAATTAAAGCATGAAAGCCAATGTAGATAAAGATAAGTGTTCAAGAGGAATTCCTATAGTTATCTTAATTCTTTGCTTCTATAAAACCTACTTGCTTATTTAAAGAAGGTTTGAAGAGAAAACCAACATGTAAACTATGAACAACTGGAATGTGAACCACTGGAGCACTGAGGTCAACGTTCCTTTCAAGATGTGTGTAATACGGGATTTCAAATGCCTTGAACATTTGAAAGAGACTGAGAGTGCTACTGTCAAGAGAAAGTGCTATTGTTAAGGCAATCATCTGTTATATGAAAATTTATTGCATTAAAGAGTTTATAAAAGCAAAAGCTGGCAACAACAAATGAGATGAACTAAAATAGCTTGTTAACATTTTCAAAATGGTGATAAGAAACATTCAAAGCTTTTGAGAAATTAATGGGTTGGCAGCTGAGAAGGCTTCTGCTGAGAAACCCAAGGCCGTATTTTGAGTGATGGTTTGTGATGGCAACTCTCAACTTGCCAATCCCAAAACTAAAACTGCAGGATGCCAGACAGAAAAAGAAAATCTATCATAGAACCATATAATCGTGGAATGGTTTGGATTGGAAGGGACTTTAAAGATCATCCAGTTCCAACCGCCCTGCCATGGGCAGGACACCTCTCACTGCATCACGGTGCTCAAATATAAGAACATTAATTTTTGGAATCACAGAATCATTAAGGTTAGAAAAGCCCTCTCAGCTCATTCAACAAAACCATCAGCTCAGCCCCACTGTACCTGCTAAACCGTGTCCCAAAGTGCCACATTTGAAACTCTCAAAGGATGGAGACTCCACCACTGCCCTGGGCAGCCTCTGCCAGTGATTCACCACTCTTTGGATAAAGAAGTGTTTCCTAATATCCAACCTAAACCTCCCCTGGTACAAACTGAGGCTGTTCTCTCTCATCCTATGAGAAATAGGCCTAAATTTAAGCCCCTAAAAGCCAAAAAAATACAAGTCTCTACCTCACAACCCTGCACACTAATAATAATTGGATTGAGATAATTGTGCACAGCAAGGAAACCCAGAAAGCCAGCGCACTCTCAGCTAGCCATGTCTAGGGTTCCCAGGGGGCTGTCATCTGGTCTTCCACTGTAACTACACATAACGCCAGTGCTGTAACACAACTGCATAAATAATGACTTCCAGGCCCCATTGAGACTGGAAATTCATAGAATCATAGATTCTGTGTGTCTGTGATTTTACAAGTATGTGATTCTGTATGCAATTCTATGATTCTAAGATTCTGTGACTCTACGTTTCCGTGATTCTCCGATTCTGTCATTCTGTTACTGTGAGTCTGTGATTCTACAATTCCGTTATTCTATGTTTCTATAATTCCATGATTCTATTATTCTGTGATTGTACGATCCTGCGACTCCATGATTCCACAATCCTGTTACTCTGATTCTGTGGCTCTACAATTCTGTGACTCTACAATTCCATGATTCTGTGATGCTACAATGCTGTGATCCTACGATTCTGCGACTCTATGATTCTGTGATGATTCTGTGGTTCTAGGATTCTGTGATTGTGATGATTCTACGATTTCATGATTCTATGTGTCTGCGATTCGAGGATTCTGCGACTCTACACTTCTGCAATTCCCATTCTACAATGCTGTGATTCTGCAATTCTACGATTCTGCATTTCCGTGACTCTATGATTGTCTGACTCCGTCACCCCACAACTCCGTGTTGGCGTCGCTGTGTGACCGGTCCCTCCCCGCCACGCGCAAGGCGGGAAGCGGCGGGGCGGGGCGGCGGAAGCGGGGGCGGGGCGCCCTCAGCCCCTCCCTTTGGCCATGGCCGCCGGCGCCGTTCGCCGCGCGCTGCCCGTGCTGCTGCTGCTGCGGCGCCCCCCGCCCTGGCCGCTGCGCCCCGCGCGCAGCCCGCCCCGCCTCCCCGCCGCGCGCCCCGCGCTGTGGCCGCGCGCCCACGCGCCGCTCCGCGCCTGCAGCCAGGTAGGGGCACGAAATGGCGGCGGCACGCGCGCTGCTGCCTCTGCCAGCCTTGGGATGGGGCCGGTCTCTGGGATCCTCTGCGTAAGGGGGAGATGGAGCTGTGGGAGCGGGCACAGGGGAGGGCGTGGGGATGGTCAAAGGGCTGGAGCACCTCTGCCACGAGGACAGGCTGAGAGAGTTGGGGTTGTGCAGCCTGGATAAGAGAAGGCTGCAGGGAGACCTTAGAGCAACTTCCAGTACTGAAAGGGGCTCCAGGAAAGCCGGGGAGGGCCTTTTTACAAGGGCATGGAGTGATAGGACTCAAAGGAATGGCAGGAAGATGTGCCACGGGAGGTTTCAGCTGGTTATTAGGAAAAGGTTCTTCACCCAGAGCGTGGTGGAGCTCCCCATGGAAGCAATCACAGCATCAAGCGTGACAATATTCCAGAAGCATTTAGACAATGCCCTCAGACACACAGTGTGAACGTTGGGATTGTCCTATGCAGGGACAAGAGTTGGGCTCAGTGATCCTTGTGGGACCTTCCAGTTCAGGGCATTCTGTGATTTTATGGATTTGAGCGTCCTGATCCAGTGGGAGGATGGCTGGGAGGTTGGAACTGTATCCGCTTTGAGATCCCTTCCAAGCCAAACCATTCTGCAGTTGTATGATTCTATGATTTAGTTGAGATCTTAGGGAGAAATGTTTTCCTATGGGGGTGGTGAGGTGCTGGCACAGGTTGCCCAGAGAAGTCATGGCTGCCCCATCCTTGGAGGTGTTCAAGGCCAGGTTGGATGGGGTTTTGAACACTGTTATCCAGCAGGAGATGTCCCTGCCCATGGCAGGAGGGAGGAACTGGATGGGTTTTAAGGTCCCTTCCCACACAAACCATTCTGTGATTCTAAGATTCTCCCCATTTCTGTTCGGTAGCAGGTTACAGATGCATCCTCCCAGGAAGGTCACCTCTGTGGGCAGGAGTCCCAAGGCACCAAGACAGAAAAGGACAGCGTCTTCCTCATCAGGGCACAAGGATTCCCTTTCTCCTGCACCGAGGAGGATGTGCTCACCTTCTTCGATAGTACGGGAGTCCATTTTCCTGCATAAACGGGTCAGCGTGGCATTAAGACAAGTAGATGTCATAGTTGGGGACAAGGTCTAGTGGCAGATGTAGCAGGGCCAGATCGATGGTTGTACTCAATGATCTTAAAACTCTTTTCCAACTGAAAGCATTCTGTGGTCCTGGGAGAAGAGGAGGCTCTGGGGAGACCTTACAGCAGTCTGCCAGTATGGGGAAAGAGGCCACAGGAAAGCTGGGGAGGAGACCTTGATCAGGAGGTGCCGGGATAGGACAAGGGGAAAAGTTTTGAGCTGAAAGAGATTTGGATTGGATATTGGGAAGAAATTTTTTTACTATGAGGCACTGGCGCAGGTTGCCCAGAGCAGTTGTGACTGCCCCATCCCTGGAGGTGTTCAAGGCAAGGTTGGATGAGGCTTTGAGCACCCTGATCCAATGGGAGATGTCCCTGCCCATGGCAGGGAGTTGGATCTGGATGGGCTTTGAGGTCCTGTCCAACCCAAACCATTCCATGATTCTTTGACTGAGCCTTGCTGTTAATGAGTAGTTAATAGAAAATGTAAAGATCTTTAGCCAGGAAGATGGAGTTTTAATATTGCCACAAAATTATTTGCAGTTTACACAAATAAAACAATGAATTTCCAAACTGCTGGACTAGAAACTCATCCTTACGCAGTTTTATATTTAATTGCACAAGTCTTTCCCTCCTTAGTTTGACCAAGAAGGCCAACAGCATCCTGGCTTGGATTAGTCATGGTGTGGCCAGTAGCAGCAGGAGAGGAATCATGCCCTTGTACTCGGAGCTGTTGAGGCCGCACCTCGAATCCTGGTTTTGGGCCCCTCAGCACAAGAAAGACATTGAGGGGCTGGAACACGTCCAGAGAAGAGGATGGAGCCCTGGGACTTTTTAGCCTGGAGAAAAGGAGACTGAGGGGAGACCTTGTGCTTTCCACAGCTCCTTGAAAGGGAGGTGTAGCAAAATGGGTGCTGATCTCCCAAGTAACAAGTGATGGGATGAAAGGAAATGGCCTTAGGCTGTGCCAGGGGAGGTTTAGATTGGATATTAGGAAAAATTTCTTAACTGAAAGAGTGGTGAAGCACTGGCAGTGGCTGCTCAGGGCAGTGGGGGAGTCTCCATCCCTGGAGGGGTTCAAAGAACGTGTAGCCGTGGCACTTCAGAACGTGGTTTAGCAGGCACAGTGCGGTTGGGCTGATGGTTGGACTGAATAAGCTTGGAGGTCTTTTCCGGCCTTAATGATTGTATGATTCTATGATTAATTCCTGTCTCCACAGTAAAGGCAATTCTAGTTAAAGGCAATAGTTAAAGACTATTATGATTGGCTTTTTCCCCAGCTCCCCTCTTTTGAATAAAGTGGAGTGGTTTTCATTTACCAGTTCAAACCTCAGTGTTGCTTTTCTGATCCCAGTTCACAGACTTGTGCACACCTTCACAGGGCAGAACTCTTCACACATATTGTGGTGCATCCTTCCAGAGTAGGCCTGATGATCAGATCTGAGTTTTTAAATGGTCCAATAACCTGCTGAAATAAATTAAGTCAGTTTGAAGTCTGAGGGGAAAGATAAAAGAATATCTATTATTATATATTACCCAGTTTTACAGCTGTGGAAGCTAGTGAATGCCAGATCAGTTTCTTACCTGATAAGCATTGTGTTAAAGCTGAGATTAGAAATAGGAGTTCTCTGTCCTTTGTTTCAAGCCGGTGTTTTGCACTGCTGAGGGGGGATAGCTCTGTGCAAAATATTCAGTTTTCATTTGTGATCGAAAGACCCCACTGTGATGCAGCTGCGTATGTTTCTGTATCGTGTGTTCCTTGATTTCTAGGCTGTAGAATTCGAAACGGTGAGAACGGCGTACACTTCCTCTTAAATAGGGATGGGAGACGCAGAGGAGATGCCTTGATCGAGCTGGAGTCAAAAGAGGATGTCCAGAGAGCCTTAGAGAAGCACCTGCGGTATATGGGCGCACGCTATGTGAAAGGTGGGTTTGAGAGGACAGAAGTTGTGATGAAATCAATGAGAACTGCTTGGATAATAAAGTGGAATGGTGTAGAGAGGTGAGGGATGAGAAACGAGCAACCTGGGAGATCAGCCAGCAAGGCACCAGTGAGCCCAAATTTCCCAGGCTGGACAGGAAAAGCAAAGTGGGTCGCATAGTAGGGGGCACCATTACAGGACCATAGAGTATGGGGTGGGGGAAAGAGCTGCTTTGAATACCTGCAGAGTGCCACCTTCCGAGCACTGTGAGGGAAAACCTGTTCTGTGCGTGATTCCTTGCAGTTTTTGAAGTACACGATAGTGATGTCGAGGGCTTACTACAAAACCTGCGGGATGAGTCACACGCCATAAACGATGGAGTTGTGATGCTCCGAGGCCTTCCATTCAGCTCCACCGAGGAGGATATTGCAGACTTTTTCGCAGGTAACTTGGCCTGGTCTGGCCTCTTTGGTTACGAGGCATTTACCTCTCCCAAGTTGATGCTTAGCAGGGCTGTTGTTCTTTTAAGTGAAGAAAGCAAATGCTCGTGCAGCCTTGAACCGCTTAAATAGTACAAGGAGCTGCTGTCCCTCTGCAGCTAGATGTACTCAGAACTTTCTTAACAAGCTTCTGGCTGCCAGGCCTCTTTGCACCTTTGGTTTTCGGGAAGGGAAGGGGAAGGGGAGGAGAATCTAGATTCCCATCATCTGCAATTGGAGCGCTGCCAGCGCATCATTTGGTGAAAGTAAGAGAGGCAAAAGTGGTTGTTTGATAATTAAAGTACAGGTGAACGAAGTGTGAGCATTCACAGATCCGTAATCCTGACCTTTGGATCATGTGTGCGCTCTTTTACTGGCTTGTTACTGGTTGTGAAAGCAAACTGCACCGGTTCGCAGCTGACAAGGTGTTACACAGCGAGGGTGCGCACATTTGAGTCCCACACTTGTTGCTGGAGCAATCCAGGTGGTTGTTGCCTGTGTCCCTTAGCAAAGAAGCCTTTCTAGGTTTTGCAAAATAAACTTTACGGAGGGACAGGTCAATTTAAGTTGTAGAATAAGCCAGTTCTTTCCCCCAACTTCTTCCCCTCCAGGTAGGCGTGCGTGGAGTCCTGTAGTGCTGAGGCTCCTAACAGCCACCACCATGCAAGAAACAAAGGCCACTGAGTAAAGTCTCTAAAGTTACAAAGCAATAGTTAAATATGCTTGGAGTCATCTAGTAGCAGAGTCACCACAGTGACACGACAAGGGCAGCATTTGGAAGCAAGTGTTCCTGTTTCTTTAGGAGTTTGAGACACCTTTTGAAAAAGTGTGGCAGCGCGAAGAGAAACGCAGAAAGGAATTCCTGAAAAGTCAATGTAGGAGCTCAGCCTGGTGTGTGCTCAGTATTGGGTCCGATGCCGCTATTTTCTTTATTACAAGCTCCCCAAGATGATATTAGGCAGCACAAAAATTGAAGTCCAATGAATTTGAACTGGATTTTAAAGAGCTGGGAAAAAAATACTGTAATTATAAGAGACAATTCCAAGAACATTTGTGTTCTAGACCTCCTCGTTGTCTAGAACTTGGATTCACTTGGTTTTGTAGTTGGTCAAAGCCTCAAGTTGATTCATTTTTTGCAATTAAGTCTTCTGTGAAAACTAGCTTAAACAAAGCACATAAATTGCAGTTAAAAAGGTTTGAAAGAGGTGCGTAGGCCAGCACGAGCTGTTTCACAGCTTAACTGCCCAATTAGCTTGTCAAAACCCAGGAGAATAAGGAGCAAGATGTCTCTGAGATACGGCACAAGCTCCTGACAGTGCAAATGCCTTTTTTTCCCCACTTTCCTGTAGGTTTGAGAATAACCAACATAGTTTTCGTTTACCGGGGAGAAAGAAGGACAGGAGAAGCTTTTGTGCAGTTTGCGGCTCCTGAAATGGCAGCTAAAGCTCTGTTACGACACAGGGAGTACATGGGCAATAGGTAGGTACTTCACTGGGGCTGGCCAGGTCAGAAGGACATGGTGGGAAGCAGGCTGTGCAACTTGCAGCTTGCTTCACACCCGGTGAAGACAGCTCATCTCAGACTACTCACATTGTTACCAAGGAAACTTCTGCCTTTATTGCCTTTAAAACCTAGAACTCAAACTTTCAATTCAAATTTCAGTAGAACTCATAGCTGAATCTTTCTCATAGTATCACCAGGCTTTTACTTTGTGGCTCAAAACAATTCTTTTTCAGTAGTGCCCTCTGAAATACTCTGTGTAACTCAAGCATTGCCCCTCTGGTGAGGTTTTTTCCAGGTGTGTTGAAGTTCCCAAGACAGAGCCTTTCGCAAGTCTCTGTGCACTGCAGAGGCACTTCCAGCGCTTGTAGCTTGGGGGAACTTGAGGCCTCTCAGAGAAAGGCTCGGTTATTTTTAAGTATTCCTGAGGGCATTGTGATCCTAAAAACAGGGCGATAGCAATCCAAGCAGGAAATGCTAGGTAGACACCGCCTGCCCAAGGCCGTGGGGATCTTGCTCCTCCTTCATTTGCCCCTGCTGGATTTATACCAGCTTCCCTGGTGCTTTCCACAGTTTTGGCATCCCTTGCCCTCCCCTTCAGTGCAGGACTCGGCACAGTCAGGGTCTCCGCTTGGGAGAGAACACTGTGCGAAGCACTGCATAGAATTTGCCTCTGGCTCAAATCTGTTCCCAACGCCAACTGCTGGCCAACACCACACAATCCTTGGTGGACGCATCCACCTGGGCTGTCCTCAGGAATCCTCCATGTTCAGCCAAATCCTGTACCACACTTCGCTCACAAGGGCCTCTTTTTTCTCAAGCAGAAGCTCTTGACACTTTTTCCTAGAATCATTTAGGTTGGAAAAGACCTTTAAGCTCACAAGTCCAACCGTTAACCTGACACTGCCAAGCCCACCACTAAACCACGTCCCATCTCTCTACCTCTTTTAAATACCTCCAGAAAAACACAACAAGATTGCTTTTACCCTGCTGAGCTTTCTAATTGTTCTTTAAAACCTGTTACATTTTTTTCTGAGCACCAGATAACGAGAGGCTTCCGTGCAGCACCTGCTTCCTTCCATTTCCTTTTTTCCAGTTCCCAGCCTGCATTTCCTTGTATCTCGCCTGCCCGTGTTAAAAGAGAATGAGTGCTTTGTAGGTGTGCACAGTAATTAACTAACACCCTTCCCTCCCCTGGAGATTAATTCATTCTCAACCTGCTCTTAACTTTTTCTTTGTCACGATCAAAGCAAAGCTGATCCAACTCACCGGCCTGAGCACATACACCTCTGTTCTGGGGTGATGGCAAGGAAATGGAGTGGTTCCCAAAGCTGCTGTGGGTTTGCTCTGCTTGGTTCTCTCTGGGCTGTTATTTTATCCAGGAATAGCTTTCAGCTGTGCCTAATCCTGATCCCGGACTCACGGGGGCTGAGCTGTGAGCTGTAACCTCTGCCAGCCCATACGTGGGGTTCCTGTTTCCCTTACTCTGGCTGCTCCCTGGTGGAGGGTAGGAAAGCCTCCTCACTCGGATGTCCGTGTTCTCTACCACATTATTCCTTCCCAGGCTGTGGAAATGGCCTGATTCACTACTGCTGGTTCAGTCTGTGTGAGGCTGGTACTGTTGCGAGCTCCCTGAAAGATGAGCACAGGCAGCGCTGAGTTAAGGGCTTCTGGGGTGGGGAGCTGGAAATGTCAGGCACCATCATTTCATACTTAGGCTGAACCTGCACGTAATAGTTGGTTTGCTTGTTTTTCTGCTGCATAAGTGGGACCTTGCTCCAGTCCCTTGATGTTGCATTACCGACTGGTGTATTATACACACAACTTTCACACCTGCTTCCCTGCTGCATTTTATCCCATTGATTTTCTAGCCATAGGTAAAACCTTATGGCCTCAGTGCAGTAAAACACCCCTGGGCATACTCCGTGTTTCCCCGTTTCAGTAACCTGTTCTGGGGTTGGATGTTTCTTTTTTTTAAATTTAGGGTCTGTAGAAATTGGAAAGTGCAGCTTTCAGTGGTGCAGTGAGGGGCAAACAGCCTCATATATGGGGTGCTTAAAACCATAAAAAACACTTTTCAGAGGGAACAAACCTTTATTTCTGTGACAGAATTTTGGCTTGTAAGCGACTGGAATTGCTGCTACAGGAACTGCGTACGAGGCTGTGAACCTGTCTTTGACCAGACTAGACTGGTAATTCTCACAGTATGTGGGTTTACACAGGAGAGTGGATGTTGAAAAGGGCTTTCCTAAACATAACTGTGTGCTTTAAATGAATTAACTCTTCAGAACCATTGCATGCCATGCCGTGGCTTTCACACCCAGTACATGAGCAGAGCTGAGACAGGAGAACACCTTGACGGTGCTTCCTCAAAACTTCGCATTCTCTGTGGGGGTGCAGGATGAGCCATGTGATCTTTCCCTTTGCATTCCAGGTACATCGAAGTGTACGTCAGCAGGAAGCGGCAGATGCAAAGGCACCTGCCTTACGACAGGTACATAGCGCCCTATCCCAGGGTGAGACGAGAACAGGAAGCTGTTTCTGAAGACAGGGGATTGAGCGACACGGAAGACACTGATTCTGAAAGAGAAAACAGTGAGTCCCTACCTGTCACCCGTGTTCCTTGAGGCCCCTTCATTTTCCCTTGCTTGTGAGCATGACCCCACGTGCCTACAAGCTTTCACCTGAGGGAGGTGGTAATTGCAAGCATTAATGATGTTTTTGTCCCCCATTGCACAGAATTGCACAGGGAATCAACAGAAAGCTCTGGACACGGTTCAGAATCCAGGCACATCTCATCACCGCTGCACTTCGTCCACGTGAGAGGCTTCCCTACCCAAGCCAGTGCCCAAGACATCATAAACGTGAGTAACACAGCTAGAAAGGAAATACGCTTGTCCTTACCAGTGCAACCCCTGATTAATTGTTACAGCTGAAATAATTTCACATGTTTAATTTGTATCTGGGTGCTCAGTGGTTTGTGGCCACAGGCTGGATGTGTTTGGAGTCATGAGCGTCCTGAGGGTTCCATGCTCCACAAGGCAGCTGTGGCCTCAGGACACAACACAGACAAGCTCACCTCCATAAATCAGAGTGGATTAAAGCTCACTGGACTGTCAGCATTGTCACTTTGACTTGAGAAGCTGTTTATAATCATAGCTACATTTCAGAGTAGTTGGTGGATAGTACAGAAATGAATTTCAGAACCTTTTTAACATCAATTTCAGTTTATTTTAATCTTACACAGCGTCGCAGAGCTGTGCCTGCACTTACTGATGTTGGTGTGCACAGAGCACGGAAGAGTTTTTGTTCCTGTCAAGAATAACTCTGCCAGGAACTGCGAGTGCAGGAGGCTATGCTCCGTGGGGCAGCAGCTCCATGTCCCTTGGCTTCACCTAGACAGAGAAGAGGTTCTGTTGGTACCCAGAAGCTTGGACTCCTCCAGCACTGAATGAGGAAACCCATGAGGTTTCAGGGTAGTAGGCTGTGTTGTTCTGCTGTTGCTGTCTCACCCAACTCTTTTGCTTCCCTCCTCCTCAGTTTTTTGCCCCGCTGAAGCCCACGAGGATCATGGTGGGATACAACTCCCATGGAGATGCCACAGGAGAAGCGGACGTGCATTTTGATAGCCATGAGGACGCGGTGGCTGCCATGGCCAAGGAGGGGTCACAGCTGCGTAAGTAGAGAGGAGGGGCTCTCACAGCCGTGGCACGCAACTGGTAATGCCCCATGCAGAAGGTTCAGCCTAAATATTCCTTTCTTAATTGCCCTGTAACGAGCGCTTGGCTTTGCACAAAAAGAGAAAAATGAGAGTGTGACCCAGACAAGTCCTGAATGCTTGCCCTTCTCTCCCACATTGTTCCCAGGGTGCAGCACCGTGGAACTGTTCCTGAATGAGCATCCAAAGGTCAGAGATCACTGCTAGTGACAGCAGCATGGCCTCAGAGCCGGTAAGTGCAGCCTTTGCTGCTGTTCCTGTTCTGTTTTCAACGATGCTTGAATTGCTATTCCTGAGCCTTTGGGTTTCAGCCGGCTTAAAGGGGAAAACTCACTGAGGTTGGGTACCAGTGCGGGCCCTCGGGCCTGTGCATCCAGCTTCCACAGTTGAGAACCCTGTGGGAATGGGCTGCAGCTTCTCCCTGTGCCCACTACCTGTGCCAGCGTTGCTGCACTGCCCTCCTGCAGCCACCCCGGGTGGGCAAAGGAGCCTCGTGGGTTTTGCTGGCCTGTAAATGCTGCCGGGGGTTGGCTGCAGTGTGGGGGGAGGCTGGGATCCTGGCATGGGCGAGAACGGGGCTGCCTGTGTGTCTGTCTGTCTGTGTGTTCATGTCTCTCAGTCCATGTGTCTCTCTGTCCGTCCGTTCATCCATGTGTCTGTCTATTTGTCTGTTCCTGGATTCGTTTTGCTGTCTCTGTGTGTCTGACCATCCATGTATCTGTCTGTAGTTGTCTGTCCATGTGTCTGTCTGTCTATCCACGTGTCAGTCTGGGTGTCCACCTGTCTGTCTGTCTCTTCATCTGTCTGTCCGTGTGTCCACCTCTCCATCCATCTGTTCGTCTTTCCATCAGTGTGTCTGTCCATCCAGGTGTCCATCCATCTGGCTGTCCATTTGCCTGTTTGTCCATCTGGCTGTCCATCCATCCATGTGTCCATCGATCTATCTGTCTGTCTGGTTGTTTGTGTGTCTTGTCTATCCATGCATCCATGTGTCTCCATCTGTCCATCTGTCTGTGAGTCAGTCTGTGTATTCATCTGTCCGTCCATCTGCCTGGCTGTCCGTGCATCTGTCCCTGTGTCCATCTGTCTGTGTGTGTGTGTTTCGCAGACCTCCCTGCCGGGCCCTGTTGGTGTCTCCTCGCGCTGCAGGGCGGTGTCAGTGGGCTCTGCTGTTGCAGCAGTGACTGGCAGGGAGCTCGGCAGTGCCTGTGACACAGGAGGGCGGCGGCAGCACCACGATGCTCATAGCGCGCTCTCCTCTTTCTTTCTTTTTCGGCCACACCAGCCCATTCTGAGGGGATGAGCGCCAACCTGGAGCACGGGGAGCACCGCATGAGAACAAGGGCAAACCGGGCAAACCGTACAACCCTGAGCTCGCTCTTGTATAAAACTGTGTAATAAAGTGTTCCAGTCCTCGCTGTGTGCTGCCGGGCTGGGGGGAAGTGGGGGTGGTGCTGCAGGAGGGCGGGCAATGCCACCACGCGGAGCAGCTGTTTGAGGCTGTGTAACTGTGTATGGAGCGTTAATAACACACCAGTATCCACCGTGCACCATCCCAGAGCCCATCCACAGCCTCCCCCACAAGTCACTGTGTGTGTACGCACCTCAGCCCTCCTCTGCGGCTGTAGCTGCTGTTCATTAATGGGTCTGAAGCACTTCCACCTGCGCAGCCAGAGCCGGGTGCAATGGAGGGGCGACTCAGGACATGGGATACAAGCAATCACGTTTATTATCCTGTGCAACAAAACTAACATCAGAAAAACTGCCCCCACCCCTCCATCCAGGTGCTGGCCCACTCCAGCAGTGGCGTGCTGTGAACACAGGCAGGGCATTCAGTGCAGCATCCAGTGCTTGCAGGCAGACACCGGGAGAGAGGGAAGTGCCAACAGAGAGCCGCAGCAAAGCACAGTCTCACCCAGACCTGCCCAAGTGCTGTGTTCCCAAGGGTTTTCTGTCACCTCCCTGCTAGTGCCTTGGAGATCTCACTGCAGGACCTGCTGGAGAGCTGTCCTGCCTTTCACATCCACATAGCTGCAGCCTTCAGTCCAAGCGAGTAGCAGGGCAGCTGCTCTTGCAAGACAGTGGAAGCTGGGTATGGGTCACAAATCAGCTCTCGCTTCGGAGCTGTAAACACCAATCTTAAAGTTACTCACAATCAGTGCCTGAATTCCAGTTTAATCCTTGAAGTCACTTGGCTCTTGCTCTGTCCTGAGGGGAGGAGTCACACTGGGACTGGATGTGGGAATTTGCAATCTCAAATACACAAAGTGATCAACACTGAATTCAGCGCCTTCTCCCTTCAACCCTGCAGAGCAGCGAGCCCAGGCTCCAGTTCTGGGCTCTTCATTTCAACACGGTTTACAATAACTGGGAAGCAGCAGCA
Organism: Dromococcyx pavoninus; assembly: GCA_033558185.1. Taxonomy (NCBI): domain Eukaryota; kingdom Metazoa; phylum Chordata; class Aves; order Cuculiformes; family Neomorphidae; genus Dromococcyx; species Dromococcyx pavoninus. The sequence goes on from JAUMJL010000712.1 coordinate 329,829, forward strand.
AGGAACCGTGTCAGGCCACCTCTATGAGGGGGGGAAAAACAGGAGACAAAGAACTATGTTGAATTCCAACCAGCAAAGTACTCTGGCTCTGAAGGGCACGGAGCAGAGCTGGAGAACCCAGGTGGCCGAGCATGCTGAGGGAACCAGACTGCAACTCCTGGTACAACCCAGCACCAGCCACATAAACCACCTCAGCTCTGACACGCTGCGTAACGCACTTCCAGCCGGTCTGATGAACTGAAAATCCCCTCTGGAATCCAAGTGGCCCCTTGATAGAGTGTGCACAAACCCAAACACATTGGTCACATATGAACACAACAGCAATTCTCTAGGACTACAAAACATTCTGTGGTCGTAGTGGGCTTCCAGTATAAACCAGACCCAACACATGGTGACGGCTCCCTGCTCCAGGAGAAAACCTTGTGGAGTAACAAAATTCCATGAGGTAACAGCAACAAAGAACAATGTAACATAAACTTTTAAACCATGTTTCAAATAATTAGAACTCCTCTCTCCTCCATTTGCCTCTATCAAAACCCAAAGTCAAGGCCCAGGTTTATTACAACAATTTGTTCACGTGCACGAAGTGGGGAGGGGGATCCAAGTGGCCCTAAACCTGTGTTACGGTGAGGATTTGGTACTGAAACTCGGGGGAAACCAGCTCCTCCAGTGCCCAGTCTGAGCTGGGAGCACAGCGAGACCCTTGGCTTTGCTCACCATTCCACAGTCACAGCACGGGTCTCCGAGAGGGAGCGCAGAGGTGCCTTGAGGCATTTCCATGCCAGAGCAGTGCAGGTCAGCGTCAGCTCCCCCATCATGCACACCCCAAACTCCAACGCCCCCAGCCCAGCCCCCAAATCACAGACAGAGAAGTTTCACAGCTTTGTTTGACTTTGATGCAGGTTTGCACAGCGACCTTGTGGCCAGAGGCTGTGCCAAGGAAATGAAGCCAGGAAGTGTTCCATGGCATCTCTCCTGGCCTTGCCCCAGACAGATGTCACACAGCTGAGCCCGACTGTCAAAGGCAACTGGGAAAGGGGAAACAGGATTTCAAGTGCAGCCAGATATGAGGATTAATAATGCTCCTGTCCTGCTTTCCGTGAGCCTTTGCTGAGCAGCAGGATGCCTTCAGGCCACGCGCCAGAGGATGAGAGCATTCTCACCTTGCACACACAGACACACTCACACACAGCGCTCTTGCTTGGGTAGGGGCTGTGCTCTCGCTGTGCCCCATGGCCACTCCGTGTGGCATTCCTGAGCAGCTCTCCCCAGCACGAGCTCAGGCACATTCCCGTATGGGGAATTCCGGCTCAGACTGCTGTGGAGTCACAGGAGACTGTAACCACCATGAAGCTGCTTCCCCTCCGACCTCCGAAGAACACAGGCAAGAGTCTTCTCTTCCCACTCCCCTTGAACAACTGCAGATACCACCACCAGCCACAGCCTCTGCAGCCCAGCACTACAAGGGGCTGCTGGAATACTGCTGGAGGAGCTGCCGGTGGCAGGGGTTGCACACGCGCTCAGGATTGATGCTGGATGGGAGGGGCAGCTCATTTGCCGAGCAGGCCTCACAGAAAGTGCCGCCACAGTTCTTGCAGATGTTCTGGAATGCAGGGAGAGGATGGAGAAATTAAAGAGATGCTCAAGACACAGGAAACATTTTCTACCATTCATCAACCCCAATCCTCTGCTGGGCGCAAGTGAGGCCCTCCCCTCTGCAGAGCAGAGGTTTGCTCCCGTGCTTAGGACCAGGCTAGGGCAAAGCTCCTGATGTTGAATAAGAGGTGGTGAAGCTCGTGGCAAAGCAGGTAGGAGTTACCAGTAACAAACCACTCGGGTTTTAACTGCCTCACGCTGCTGGAGCGCTTTGTCCTAAGAGGTGCCTGTGTGCATATAAACACACTGCACATGTGACAGGAGACGTTCCTGGGGTGACAGGGGCAATCAGGCCCCCTCATTGCCTGCTCTAAGCATCATAGGGGGAATCATCAGCATGAAGACAGCCCTCCCACTGAACACCCTTTTCCCCAACTCCTGTTATCCCTCAAGAGCAAGGGAGGCCGAGGCACGAAAAAGAATAAAAACAAGAGAAAAAGGCAAGGTGGTTTAAGTGATTAAATACCAAACAAGAGTTCACACCTTCTGTTCTCACTGCTGATCGATCCCAGGAAAAAACACTTGGCTGAAAAGAGAAGCTGCTGAGGAGAAGGAAAACCAAACCACTGAACACGGAGCAGAATGGGGAACTGACTTCAGAGAAGGACTCACTGCTCTGTCCCATGTCACCAGTAAGAACCCTGTGCTATTTGGAGGCAGCGCACATTCAGCAGGTGACAGAGATGGCAATACAGGTCTTTGGAGTTACCTTTTTTTTGCTCCGGCTGCTTTCTTCCTGGCAGAGCTGGCAGATCTCAGCGTTTCCAGGTCCAGAGAGCTGCTCCTAAACCCCAAGTGAAAACGAAGACCTTCTGCTTTACACACTTCTTCACATGGCACCTGTATGAGAGCTAATCCCATCTTATAGCAGAAGGAAGATCCATGTGCTTGTGTCTTTAGCCCACTCTATCTGCAGCCCACCGTGCATTAGCAGGATCACCTGCAGCTGCACTGGCTATGCAATTGTACAAACGCATGGTGGGCTGTGTATAGAGAGGTCGTGCAGTGCTAAACCCTAGCCCAGACCAAGGAGTTGAACATCACCGTTCTCACAAACACACCAACCCAGGAAAGGCAGGAGGCAAAGGAATAACAAAATGGATTTAGTATCAGTTCAAAACTCAGCATGGCTGTGCTGAGGAGGCAAAATGGACTTGCGTAGGTGTCATACTGCCAGCCAAAAGCCTTTCCAGTGAGATAAGCAGCACTTTCTCACTAGGGAATGTCTGCTGCTCCAGGGTCTACAGACAAATCCTCAACAAGGCCAAACCTCAAGGCCAAACTTGGGGCAGGAAAGAGGCTGCAGCGCAAGTGCCCTCACCCTTCAGTCTTTCAGTGTAAGAAAAAGCATCACCAACCTGCTCTTCCTGCGTGCCACTTGGTAACCTACAAGAGAAGCACACTGTCACTGGGAGCCGGCACCTCCAGCACTGCTGCATTTCAGAAAAACATCTGGACTATCAGAGAATTCCTCTTTTTAAAACCCTACCCATGCGTATTTTTGAGTTTGTCTCCTCAAAACCACACTGCCAAGTCTGCTTGGGTGGATACCTTGTGCTTATGAGCTTTGTTTAGAGGCAGGATGTGAGGGATGCTGTTTGGGCATGCAGCACTCCCAGCTCAAGGGGAAGAGCAGGAGGAAAACTTAAAAAGCACCTTCAGAACAGCAGAGGAAAGGAAGAATGAATGCAGAAAATACTCTTTAGATGGTACAAACAGGGTTTAAAATCAACTTTAAACGTATTACTGCAAAACCTCTGATCCCCTACAGCGTCTGGGAACTGGCAGCGATCCCGTGTTTTGAGGTCTTCTGGATAAATGGGAAGCCTGACGCTCAAACACACAAGGTGAAATGGGTAAAAAGCATCTCAGGCCTGGGAGGTTTTCAGTAGCTGATAAAGCAGAAGGGAATTGAGTTTCTGTTTAAGACAAGACTTTTTTGATTAACTCTATCCTGGTGTTCGGCGCGCTGTGTCAAAGCAGCACGTTTTCTCACTGACACTCAGGGTGTTCCACAGAGCCTGTTACCACTTCTGACAAAGCCTTCATTGCAGAGCTGTTCGCTGGGGCTTTTAAAACATCTTTTCATGTTTAAAACCAAATGTGAAACACAGCTTTCAAACACTACACAAACCCTACAACAAGAGTCCTCTGTAACACTGAGTTCTGAAACCTGCTACCCAAACTACCTTTCATACCACCATCTCCTTGAAATAGTGTTTTGGGTTCCCCTTCTCCAGCAGCTTCTGTTCTTGTCCAGAAGCTACTGGCTATTCGCTCCAAATGCCATCAATCCCCCAACCCTTCTCCCTTCCCTCACCCAATCTTTGTGCTCGAGTAGCGAAGGTCCAGGTCCCTGCAGTGCTAGGCTTATGAAGGTTTGCTAAGTAAGAAAAAGTAGTAAACAGCAGATTTATATAGAAACAAATCCAAAGGTCAGTGGGAGAAAGGCAGAGTTTTTCAGATCCAGAACCACTGATGGCAAGTGGTAGAACCTTCTCCTTCCCTTTAAGAGCTATGAAAATGTAGCAGAGAGACCTGAACAAAGGGCATAAGGTTGATAAATCTTTCTTTGAAAGGGAAGTTGCACCATTCTGAACTTCCCATCAGCAAAGAAATTAGAGAAGGAGAACTCAGAAAAACAGAAGGTAAAGATGAGGTTTCTTTCCTTCCATACTTGTGTGGCAGAACGCTGTTCTCTTCTCTCAGCGGCTGCTTCAGTTTGGTGTTTTCCTCCTGCGCTCTGAGCTTCTCATCCTGCCAAAACAAGACATTTACTCATCAGGTGAACTGTACGAAGACTCCAGTTTCCCCCCGCTACACTATTTTGGGAATGCTGATCCACCCTTCCTCGGCACAGAGCTGTGTTTGGACATGCAAAAGCATACAAACAACAAGCCACCGCAGGAGCGGCTCCAACTCTTGACTTTTGCCGTAGACAAAAGCTTCACATTTTAGGGATGAACTCTCAAACAGGTCTGATGCCTTCCATTTGCTAGAAGGTGCAGGGAACTTTGCACTCACCTTCTATTTTAACAGCAGAGGTTGAAAAGGCAGATGGGCTGAACAGGCTTTTTAAAGACCAATAAGTAAGACAAATCCTCTCAGGAAAGGAAACAAATCCAGTGCAGCAGAGCCCTGGGTCACAGGCTGAGCCATGTATCTGTGTGACACCACAGGGGAACGTGGTTGTGAAAGCCCAGCTGCTCACCCGCGTGGTAAGTGCTGCAGAATTACCCACGCATGGTGTGACTACAGCCGCTGGAGACTATTCCATTTCTAAAATGGAAGCTTTGCCCCAGCTCGAGCACCACATACAAGTTGTGTGGCAGAAGAGAAGTCCTCTCTGAAAGCGCTTTGCTGCAGGTTGGTCCGTTCATTCCTCATGGGAACGCACCGCTTGTGCTGCTGCGCTCGCCTATCGAGAATCCTGGTCTCAGAGCCAAGGACAGGCTGTCAGCCAGGCGGCAAAGGCACGGAGCTGGCCAGCCTTCCAGAGGGCTAAGCAGCTTCTGCTTCAACGACCAAACTACCTGGTTTTGGGATTGAGATTTTCTTGGTTTCATTTTTACTGGCCAGCTGCACCACAGTTAGTTCCCAATTTATTTTCCCGGATTACAGCTGCTCCACTACAGCAAAGATGAATTTGTGTTAAGCGAATCACGATGCGTAAATAACTTGACTGAAATTATGTCAAATATTGGTTAAAAAAAAGGAAAACCAGAACGATTCAAGCCACCCAGGGAAGCCCAGTGAAGGTGACCCACAGCACACATAAGAATTGTGGAAACAGCCTCTATTGCCTCACAGTTCTCATAACTACAAGTTCTGTTCCCAACTCTTTTCCTGCCCATTCCCAGCAGAAGAGCCCTGCTTCCTCTTACAGAAAAAGCTGCAGAGCTGACTTCCACTTCCAAAGGCAAAATCACTGCTAAAAATAGATTTTCACTTGGGGACTGAGTTTTATTCTCAAGATGAACTCTGTGCTTTTCTTTAAAACACATCAAATTCTCTAATGCACAGCACTAAAACAACTCTAAAAATCATTTGTGACATTCTCAAAAAATTCTGTCTTCCAAGTTTTAATTCACACCTTTTGGGAGATTTTCCCCTATTTTAATGGAAAAAACAAACCAGAGCAAAGCTTGCTCTCATGAGCTGTAAGGGACACAGTGTCCCTCCTGCTGCTGGGTGTGGTTAAACCAGCGAGGAAACCACCATTGCTGTCAAGCTTTTGCCAGGGACCCTGCCTGGAAGGGGAAATAACTGATCTGTAATGCTTGTGGAATTTTTGTGTGGCTCAACTTAATAAATGGCCTATTTAGTGCATGTAAAATAGATTCCAGAGCTTGTTTTCTTGTGGCACATTAACGTTACATATTAATCACCTACTAAAGCTCACGAATGAGCAAAACGAAACCATACTCCAAAGATAAGCCAAGCAGAATAAAGCTGCGTTACCTTTCTCAGCCAAGTCTTAGCACTCTTTTTGTTCTCCTGGCTGGAGTGGTGGCTGTGTGACCATCTGTCCCTTTCCCTCTTCAGTTCCAGTTCCAGGTGGCTCCTAGAATATCAAGGTGGAATTCTGCGTAAAAGCTGTGTTTTTGTAACACTCGACATAGAGAGCTAATGAATATTTAACCCTCGCCTTACACTAACACAACCAAACCCAAATTCAAGAGTCCAAATCGCCTCTTTGAATAAAAGTTGTCTTGCAGTGTGTTAACCCAGACTACATCATCAGGATGGAAAATCTAAAAGTTCTTCACCTATATCAATTCCAGCACAATTTTGAGGGAAATAAACCTGCTGACTACATCAGCAAGCAGTAAAAATCACTTGGTCATTCATCTGACAGACCTGTTGATCAGAGCTCTGTTCAAAAAAGCCATCCCTCAGCATGTCAGATGCTGAGGGCAAGCTCCAAAACCAAAGGCAGCATCCTTGACCTCTTCCCAACGCCACACATGCACGACAGAGGGACTACTCCTCCCTGCAAGTGGTGGCAATTCTTCTGACACCTCATCTGAAAGGGGGGCTTGGTCCTCGTGGAGCAATCGAGGCCCACAGTGAGCTCCCCATCTATCCTAACCAGTTAATGAAGGGATGCCTCGTGCTCCTCCAGGGTTGTGAAGCAGTCGGGGCGCTGCTCAGCACTGGCCCTGCAGCCGAGCTGTTTGTGACAGTTCCATGCGGTGCGCACTGTGGCACAGTGAGCCCTGGGGAACAACAATGTGGCAGAGTGTGGCACATGCATATACAGGACAACGACTGATCAGTGGTCAAGACCACATGAACAGGCACATCTGAGTCCCTAATGAGCTCAAAGCAGGCCAAAGAGAAGCATAGCTCAAAATCTAAACCTTCACGCCTGCCTGTGTAAAACAACCACAAAGATCTCAGAGCATATGGACCATCAGGGACTGAAGCACCAGGAACTGGAGTCCTTTCAAGTAAAATGCAGAGGCTGCCATAGGGAACAACCCCTGCTCCGACATCCAAGCCTGGAAACTGAGGATCTACTGGTCAAAGTAGTGGCAAGACTGGTACTGGAAAACACTCAGAATCCTCACTTCTGTTCAACAGAACATTATCCATCACCACCCTCATTAGTCTCCATACTGCTCCAACAGTCTTATTATGACTTCAGCCTCATTCATTGCAGAGCTTGATGTGAGTGAAGCTGGTGGGGAAAATAGGCCCTGAAATGAATCCTTGTCCATGCTGACATTTAAAACCAAACCAAGTGAGGGAATTCCCGTTTGATTTAAACCACCACGACCACAAACACAAGCCACCCCGTTTCCTCTTACAGGAACACAATTCAAGTTAGACTCCTTGCTAGCCACCACAGCATCCCCCAACAACTCACTGCGTTAAAACCCAGCTCAGTAAAGAAGTGGAGGAGGTTCCACCATTTCCATACTTCACCTCAATTTAGCTTGAGCAAGGAAGGATCCAGAAATAGTCCAACTGATGCAAAACTGGATTAGTTTGGATACATCCTCTTGATGTATCCAAGTTAAACTGACTCAGTGTAAGGTGCACACGCAGAGAAGCATTCACCCCCAAGAACACCACTCAACTTTTTGGTTGCCTCCCAGCAAAATCAAAACTGAGACCAGTCTCAGCTGGAAGAAATAAAATCACAGCACTGTTTGTCAGACTGACAGCCAGGACAGATAGCCCTCGCTCCAGCTCCTAGAGTTACCTCTAGGCAAGGACTTAGCTGCTAACAAGAAGCAGCAAAATGTTAGTTTTGGATCCCAAGTTATGGGATTACAGTGGAAGGGCTGGTGAGAGACACTGTAGAGGTCTGTGATGCTGGTAGGGACCTGGTGGCACTCCGTAGCACACATCCAGACTGCAGCCCAACCTTGGTGCTGGCTGAGACCTACCAAGCAACCCAGACTTGTGAGCTCTCCCCTGTAGGTTTCCACAACAGTTGGTTACCGGCAGATGCTGATAAATCTAACTGCACTACAGAAAGCCCCCATGGACACTTCCTCAGAAAAATATCCTGCCATCTCTTCTCCACCAAAGAGATGCTCTGCTGCCTGCATTTGATATTCCACTGCCAGGTAAGATCTGTAGTTTTGCTGGTCTTTCTGCTGACCACGCAGTTCTTTCCTGTTTCCTTGCAATCCCATTTTTGAAGTTGTAATTTTGAAGAAAAGCAAGTTAAAAGCCTTGCCACCTCACACAGCATTTCACCTCCCCAGCATCAATGCCTGCCTGGCATCCAAAACACTCCTTGTTTCCCTCTCCACCTCCGACCCCTCTTTCCTTTTGCAATTGCCCTGCCTGCTTTCTACTGGGCACAGTAAGGACAGAAAATAGATTAGAAAGGGTTCCTTCACCGCTGCCGGGAGAGTTCTTCCACTTCCAGCTGGAGGCTGTTGATTTTGTCCCCAAACTCCTGCTTGAAGAGTCGGTTGTCCTGCTGGGCCAACTGCCGCTCCTTCTCTGCCTGTCGCAATCTGGATTTGAGCCACATGAACTTGTGATAAAAAACAAAAGCCATGGTGGGGAGGAAGACCGAGTTTAACCAACAAATAAAAACCCAGTGAAAAGGTAAAGCCAAAATAAAGGAATGGTGAAAACAATGGAAAGGAGGAAAATACTTAAAAGCAAAGCAAAAAAAATGTAGGTGAACCAGGCAGAAGCTCTGATTTTCAATCGTTTTTATTCTATTACTACAGTTTACAGCCATTAGATGGAAAACATAAAACATCACTGTTATCCAGATTCAAAGCAAACCTCAAGTACACAGAATTTTAAGTCAAATTTGATTTTAATGTACGTTACATTTCAGCTTTACACGTGTAACTGGAACTTGCAACACAGGTTAGCTACTGTATTGGGAATTAGTGCGTTTTCCTGGTCTCTCCCACGGGCTGGCCCATTGGCTCAAGTGCCCAGGCATCTGGATACCAAAGCGTTTCAGCTTTGGGCCTGACATCAGAAATGGCCAGATCCTTAATTCTGTCTTATTTTAGCGCTCCTGTGACAGAAAACAAAGCCAGCCCAACTCCTGTTGAAGAGGGCAGGGGGGTTTGCTGCTCTGCCTTGCTGTTTAGATACCTTGAAGGAAGCTTCCACTGTTTTATTTACTGATTATTCTCTCCAGGTAGTTAAAACGCGTTTCTAGTTAAGGGTTACTGCAGTTTAAGTTTATACTTTCAAGCATGAGACTTGAGCATTGCGTAGAGGTTTGAAACAGGCCTCCCAGCCTGCCTGTGTGCGGGAGTCCCTCCAACAAGTCAAGAGGTGGTGGACACTTACGTCCCAGAGGACAAGGACAAGCCTCACAGGTTCTGTAGTGAGAATCCAGAGCTGTTCTCTCCACAGTCACCTTTCAGTCTCATTTGCCACCCACTGCCCAAGGATGGCTATCCTGCAGGGCAAAGGGAGAATGGGCACCAAAGAATTTCTACAGCCGTCTCACCAGAGCAGAAACCCCTTATTCAACACAGAATCCCCCCCAAAGCGATCTTCTGGAAAGAAAAAAAAATCTCTAGGAGCACTTATAGCCTAAAGCCTGTGACAGGCCAGCACGGTGAGCTCCTGCGACCACAGGGAAGGGGATATTAGTTTCTAATAGTCCAAGCTACTGCTCGCAGCGCTGCGATGTTAAATTGGCCATTATTTCTCCTATTTGGAGGTGTTTTCAGGCTTTAGCTGGTCTCTCAATAGCGAATTCCATTTGTATTGAGCAACAGAAACTCAGAAGCAAATGAAAGGAGCGTAATAGTAAAAGGCGACTCTTTCTTTTAAACGACTACCTACTCAGACAAGGAATGGTCATGAACCAAATGATCATTTCCAGTCCCCACCAATGCATGTTTTGTTCCCTTCTTGGTTTTCGTTTGTTTTTTTTTTTCTTTTAAACACTAAAGATCAGATTATGTTTTGTAAAATGTGTACCTTGCCTTTCTGGGAAGAGGAAAGACCTACCAAAACACCTCTCCTCAGCTTCCTTTGGTCAGGAAGAACCAGAACGTACGTCTAGAGGGATTCCTGGCAGAGGTAGAAGGCAATGCAAAGATAAGGAGGTTTCCACTGGACTCACCACTCTATTCTGTTACTCTAAGACACGTAGCTACTAATTCTGGACACATGGATTTTAAAGGAACAGGGATAAGTCCTAAGTCCCCACCCTCCCACCAAGTCACTAAGGCCAAATCGTTGGAAGCAGTCTCAGTTATAAGAGGGCTGGTCTGCGTGGCGATGAGCTACCGACTCGCACCCATCTGTCTCAGACTTGGGGCTGAACCCACAGAACAGAAGTGAACAGGTAACAGCTTGGGGGACGCACTAAACTACTTTCAACAACTTCCAGGGATGCATTTTTTCATCTACTTCACAAAAAGGGTAACACAGAAAACTAGTTGACTTTCCAGAGCTGGCCAGTCTGATATTGGTTTGACCAATGCATCTAGGATCTAGAAACACAGAAGACTCGTGTGGCTGAATACAGTAAGCATCACTGGGATGTACAGAGCCACACATCTCCCATTCCTTATGCTCTTCTCATGTGTTTATTGGCCAACTCATTGATACTTTAACACAGGTTAAATGACAAAGGTAGGGATTTTTATACCCGACTCTAAATCTCTGAAGAAAAACTCACTGATTTTAAAAATTCAGCAAATGCCAAATAAACTTCAGGTGACAATTAACATTTTAACAGTTGCTTTTAGCAATTCTGAAGTTCTTCCCTCATAAATGAGTTCTGATGTCAGAGCTGTGAGGTGACCAGACATAAAAACGTCTAATGATGCTTCTGGATCAGTTTGTTTGCTGCACTATTTAAGATTTTTGCCTGTTTCACCAAATCCTTTTCACTGTATAAGTAAGGCAGAAGGGGGATGATGAGACAATAGAAAAATAAAAACAGCAAGAGAACAAGAGCAGATCAATTAGCTGAAAGAGATCATAAAACATTTCAAAATACACATTTTCTACAGACAAAATGACCTTTTTTATAAAAAAACCATTAAGAATGTAAATCCTAAAACACGATTTAGTTCATCGGCTCCCCACTAAGTCCCAGATACGCTGCTGAGAGCTGCGCTTTCCTGGATTTTCTCAGAGCTAGCACGACAACCAAGGCAACTTGCAAAGACTGGAGTTCTAAACCTTGGCCAAACCATGATAAAGCCTGGCTTCAAGAATATGACAAAAGGAGTACTGCTCCTCCTCAAACTCATCTGACTGGGATGCTGAGGCTGTTTGGTTTCAGATTTGACAACATGAGAGCCACACAGTCGTAAGGACGGAACTTGGCCTAGTCTGAATGATATTATATCTATGGGCTCCCTTTAGTGACAGCCAGGCAGCCCTCTCACCTTCCTCCCATTACTGTCACAAGAGGATTTTTCAAGCTCATCTCCCTCAGAAGGTACAAGGCTGTTCATAATGAGAACGTTTCTGTTTGGGGTATTCTACTGAGAACAGTACCAGAGAGATTAGGGAGAACCGAATTCTGGTCTCCTCGGGCTTTCGTCTGCTCCATTCAGGACCAGTGGGGCACTACTGCAGGAACGCACACGTGGATTTATAGTGGTAAAAGTTCCATTGCTTACCTTTGTTCAAGCTGTTTGATGGTGGCAGCCATCTGATTTGTTTTCTCTTCCAAACGGCTGTTTAATTCACTCTTCTGTTTCACTCCCATGTCTGAACTCTGGAAAAAGAACATCCTGGTTTGTTCTAAGTAGCAGTAAAACCAAAATAAACCACGCAAACCACGTGGCACACAAAATAGAAGCATTAGAAGCCAGAATGGCAGGAGAAGGTGCTCAGAAAGCAAATGCCAGGTCAACATTGCAAGGACAAGCACCTTGCCATACAACTGTCGGCAACAGCTGGGCCGCACAAAAGGGCAGACAGTAGTAGGGAGAGAAAAAGAGCAAGAGCTCTTACTTCTACGTGGAATTTACTGAATTTCATTTAATGATTTTCATACCTGCAGCTTGAAAGAGAGTTCATGCTTTAGGGCCCTGAGATCATCCAACTGCTGTCTGAGTGCCACCAGTGCATCTTGCTTCTCGCAAACATCTTTCTCCAGCATCTTCATGGCTAGCTCCATCTCCTGCCGCATCCCAATCTGCACCTCCAGCTCTTTTTCCACATCCTGGAACACACAGATCAGTCAGAATTACCAGCCAGCTCTTCTCACTCTCTGTGAGATAACCCACGTTAACTGGAGCTCCTGCCAACACAGTCACTACCCATAAGTATGTTGTACTGCCACAGCATCACAGTTACAGATCTGACCCATCAAGGACCACAAAATTAACAGCACTTCTGATGAGACTGTCTTGGATCAGGCTGAAGCAGGCAGGCAAGAGTGAAAAAAATCTGACGGCCAAACATTTTCAAAAGTGATTGTCTGAGTTATTACGGGGTAACAGTCATTTCTAGTAAGCTCCAGGTTCACACAGTCCTCACCAGCCGCAGTTGAGTCTCCTCCTTTAACTGTTTCCGTGCCTCAGTCAGTGCCTGTCCATCAGCAGTTCTGTCTTTAGCGACCTAAATTAATGAAGACACCCAATTAGCTTGTCATTATATACTGCTAACCTTTACATTTACCAATTATTTGCTCTTCTCACCACTTTGAAAGCAAATTCTGCAGCTATCAAAACACAGATCTCCGTCCTGTGAAGGCAGCAGGTAGCTGCCATGTGAAACAACTCCTTCCCTGTTCCCCTGAGGTGCCTGGTGCACTTTGATGGACACGCATTAAACACACAGGCTTTCACAATATAGTAAGCATGGCTACAAAACCTTGGAAAAAGACCATATGGGGTTTGAAACTAAACACAGATTCTGCTGTAGTTATCAGCACCTTCAATATATCGACAAAAAAGATTACAGAATCTGTTCCTCAATTTCCAAAAAGGATGACATTCCAGGCCAAAAAAGCACAACTTCTACTTCACATTTTTCTGCCACCCTCTCAGTAAATCATTCTTCCTCCTGTCCGTTCTGGCACCTCTGTTCAGCGAGCCAAGATCATGCTGTGTGAGCCTTGGGCTCTGCGGACACTAAGAGTTTCATTGGCTACGGTCAGGCTGGATCCATCTGTTGCCCTCTGTGGAGGACCCACCTGGAGTTACTCTGCTCTATGCCAGCTTTTGTGTCAGATACATGAGGAAATAAAATCTCTTCCAAACACCTGCTTCTCATCTGAGTTTGGGCTGGGACTGCCCAAAGGTTCAGTGATTGTTCACACCCACCAACCTTACGATTGGACTCTAATATGTAAGAGCTTTCTTCTTTAACCCGTTCCATCTCTTCTTGCAGTGTAATAATCCTGTTGTTTGCAACCGCAAGCTGTGAACAAAACAGAATGACAGTAACATATCAAAACCACACCTGGCACTTCTTTGTACACATTTTTTCATAAAGAGTAAAAAAAAAACTATTTGGAGTGACAACAGACAACTCAGGCTCCACCATGGAGGAGGGCTATCTGAAAAACAACAAGTTAGTGCCACTAAAACAGAGACTTCCTGACCAATTTTGGTTCCTGTCTTTCATTGAAGTTATTGATTTGTTCAGGTCTCTGCCTGCTAGGCTCTGCATAACACATGGTTATCACAGCTCACCAGAAATGCTCAGTTCATTTTCCTTCCTTTGCCAAAAGGAAAGATGTGAGCTCAGGGCAGCTAATTCTCGTTGACATCTAGCAACGGAAATCTACTATTGGAGAAGGAATGCTAGCAGGGGTCTGCTAAAGCTTCTGTGGTTTGGGTACAGTGCTCGGTAGAGCGGCTGAGATTCAAGATGCTCAAGTATTTGGGCAGGAGAAGCACAATGAGAACCTCATCAGAGAGAAAGATGGGGTTGGAAACAGAGGATCGGAAGCCCACAGCTCCCTCACAAGATAGGATGTCTGCCTTGGAGAAATTTCCAGTGACAATATCACCATAGCCTAACAGATGACTTTGAGTGGATGGTCAAAGGCCAAAACAGCTTCAGAAACTCCTTTTGGATTTGTAAATTCTTTCATAACCTCGCATGCAGGAACTCAGTGACATTCCAGGAGACTCACAATGCTATTAAGTGACAAACCAAAACAGAAATTACCCTGGCACAAGCGCGACTCTTTGGTGCAGCTCAAGCCAAATGCACCAACTGAAGCTGATACTAAAAAAACCAGCAAATAAACTCTCTAAGACTCATTCTGGAGTTTTAGAAAGCAAGCATCCTTTATTTCAGCACTGGACATGGGGCACAGTTCATTAACTATGCCCAACAAACTGCCCAGGTTCGCACAGTGCGTTCCAGTCCCACTGAAATTCTTACTCTGAACTGCATGCAGGCATCACGAAGTCACAAGCAAGTAAATTACTAAAAATCAGAAAGCACTTCAGTCAACATTGCATCTGATCTCATGGGTACCAGGCCCAAAAGGCACAGCGCTCAGACTCTGCAGGTAATTAATCCCAAGCCACTCATTACAGTAGCACTGAGAAAGGGAGCCTCTACTGCAGAGCACCTTTAAAAATAAATAAATATTTTAGTTGTTCTTACTCCTCAGTTGCAAGGGTGGAGAAACTCCTTTCCACCACTAAAATGTCTTATCATTTAGAACACATCCATTACAGTAAATGTTCAATAACCAGAGACGCAGGCCTCCTCTAATGGGGGTGAAGAGCAAAACAGAACTTCCTGTTCATATTTGCACTGCAGGAGCACCGAGATATCCCAGCCACAGTCGTTCTGCTGAGCTGGGTGAGACATGTGGACAGAGATCCTGTAAAACCGTTCGGATAAGACCTCCTATCATCCATTTGTCACAGAATCAACCCCAAAAGATCTTATTAATAATATTTAAGCCATCCCTAATGAACTGCAAGACGAATTTAAAACCCGGGTTACACCTACAACTCGTGTACCAAGAGCTTTTCATGCTCAAACTGAACAATGTTTTATCTATAATGATAGTTTTTCCTTTATTTCTTTCCAGTTGTGACAGGCTAGAGAAAAAGTTACTGAAACATTTCAGTCACTGCCTTTATGCTGCAGTAAACATCTGTACCTGTCAAAAGAAACACACATTTAAAAACGTCTTCGTCGTGCTGGGACACCTCACAACTTACATCAGCTGTGTGGCATCTGAACCCACACCCACCCTACTATTTGTTTTAAGACATTTTTCAAACATCAGAAAGCACTCAAAGACTTCAGGGAACAAAGTGCATTCAGCAACTTTCTGTTTTCAACATAAATATTTGGTTGTTTTTCCACCTCATGCCTGGTTAGCAGCAACAGCTGGTGTAATTCCTTGGCAGGTCAGTTATTCCAGTTCTGCCATTAAACTCTCATCATCACATCTGTCAGAAATCTCAGAGCAACTCCTCCCTTACCTCCTTAATCCCCGGCTCCAAAAGGCCAAATATCAGACGATTTTCTATCACACATACCTCCTCAGTCAGTTTGGTGTTGGATTTCTCCAATGCATCCACCTTGGCCTGTAGGTTGTTTACTGTAGCACTGTCAGAAAGAAAAACATCCCACAGTAATTCCTCCTTTTTTAAAAGCCATTTTTCTATGTTGCTATACTATGCAATAAAGAATAAATAAATCTTCTTTTACCTTAAATGTCTGTTGAGTTCTTCTACGTAGTTCTTCTGGTCCAAGATCGCAGTTATCTGGCCATCTCTGGAAAAAGGAAATATCACTCAGCTCAGCCATTTAGATTCAAAGAACAAAGAGACACCAGTAATGGCCTAAGAGTGATGCGGCCTGTGGATCCAGTGCACCAGATTCAGATGGCTCACTGAGTGTATGCAATGGACAGGCAACAGCAATGCCAAGCTGTAGTACACACCTTGATAATCAGTCACTGTCCCCTGACTTATCATCAAAAAAACTGATCCTGAGGGAAAGTGAGTAGAGATACACCTAATTCCAACTAGCAGGACTTCCTCAGAAGGAAGAAGTATCCTCAGAGAACCTCAGAATATAGCACCACCTGATCCATGTCAGTGTCTCTGTACATGGTGGTTTTCAGCCTCTGCCTCCAAACACTGCACTGGCAGCG
This sequence comes from Dromococcyx pavoninus, assembly GCA_033558185.1. NCBI lineage: Eukaryota > Metazoa > Chordata > Aves > Cuculiformes > Neomorphidae > Dromococcyx > Dromococcyx pavoninus. The sequence goes on from JAUMJL010000712.1 coordinate 346,039, forward strand.
CGCTGGCACAAGCTCTTTAGGCTATTATTGCAGTTATGGCCTTTTCCAGCTCGAGAATGTTTTCTTTCTAAGGATGCTACGGTGCCAAAACCCAACCATCATCCCGGTAGTCACAGAACTGGCAAAGGCTAGCGAGCCGCTTCCCAAAAAAGCTTTAAAGAACAGCAGACCCAATTCATCAGAGGTGCACCTTAAAAATATTTATGTCTTCAACTGCCAATTAAGTAAGGATACACAGAGTATCTGGGAGACTTTCCCTTTCCCAGTACATCCAGTACCTTATTTCTAGATCACAGTTTCTAGGACAGCAATTCAGTCTAAGCAGCTTTTTAATTAGAACTGTAACAGCCTGCAGGGCCACCCGCAATACTTGAATATAAGTTACTAAGATATAAGTAGCAGGACGGTTGTACATGTACCCACCCTTCGCTGCCTTTTGTGCTGTTTCCATCTTTCAAATACATTGAGAAATCAATAACTCCAACCTAGAAACCAAAAATTTGCATTTTACGTTAAACACATAAAGACTAAATGCTGTCTGCAGCCATCAAAGTTGAGTCATTCAGTTTGAACATTAGTACATGCTGTATTATAGCAAGAATTCTTTATATCAGTAATTTAACCAAAATTAATGAAAGCACAGCATATTTCAAGCAAAAATATACAAGGATTCGCAGAAAGCTGGCAAGTAAGTCTTAGGTCATGAGGACAAGCGATCACCATCCCCATATCTGCATCACTGCTCATGCAAGTTGGAACCTAAGTGCACACAGGCTCATTTTCTTCTCTTTAGTAGCTACAATGATCTCATCCCACAGCATGAGTGAATTAACAGTTCAGTCCGTTTCTCCTTTCATTTTGGCTACAACCTTTCCTGGTTTTGCCTCTTATTTCATTTACTATGTTTCACTCCACAGTGACCTGCACGTAAACCATCACAAAGTGTAACAGCAAAGAGCAAACCCAAACACCACAGCTATAGCCACACATTTGTATTGCTCTTCTCTGACCCAAAGTAAAACAAACTTGTATCTCTGTTGGTAGAAGTCCTCTACAACGGAAAATTCTTCCAATTCATGGGTATAGTACCTGTGAGTCCAGGTCTTCTCCCTTCATGCAGAAGTTTGCATCAATGACATTCAAGCCTACTAGGAGGCCAGCGATGATCGCACCTTCTTCTTCCATCATCAGTGCATTAGGCTCATAAAATTCACTGTGGGATGCACGGCAAGAGAAGACAAGTGTTGCAACTTTAAAATCAACTAAAATTATGTCACCTAGCATGGGATCCCTGTTAGTTTATATTACAATAGAAGGCAAGCTCAGCCTTAACAAAAAAAAACAGCAGTAACACATAGTCCCCAACAAAAACATGGACAATACCAAGTTCTCCATTCTAACCCCAGGCTGGCTATGGATTTGCACGGACAGCCAACGAACACCTACTTGTCAGGGTAAAGAAACACCTATGCATTTACAAAATCCTTCTGCTTTATGCAGACATAGTAGTTTGAATCCATGGACTTTCAATTAAACTACAAAATTATTGCTGGTTTATGAGCGGGAAGCAGAGAGACAGGGAAAGGGAAAATTACTTGTTCCAAGTCAGATGGCAATCAAGTGACAAGGTCAGAAACACACCTAGGGCCAAGACCTTGCAGACAAAGAATGCTGCATCTCCCTGTACAAATATTTCCCCCAAATCACCCCTTTGAATGTTTATTTCTATGGATACTTGAGATAATAAAAGTGGAGAAACAACAGCTTTTGAATTACGGAAGCGTATCAAGCATTTTTAATCCCTCAAAGGAAGCTCTGCGTTACACAAATATGACCATTTATCAAAAAGTACACACACACTTTACCATTTGGACGTAAAAGGTCTTACAAAAGGGCAGAAGTGAAGCCAGCCTAACCCGAGAGTGAGCTCAGCACTCACCTGAGAAGATCCTTTCTGTTGATCAAGGCTTTCATGTACTCTGAAAGTTTCTTCTGCATCAGAGCCAGGCGAAGCCACGCTCTTCCTCTGCCCACAGGTGTCCTAAAACAGCCAGAAACAGGACGGTCACAGACACACTGCAATACACAAACGGCTTTAGTAACACTTCTCTATACATGGTTTCTGCACCTCGAAGACAGAGTTGGCACTGATGAAAATAGGGAAACACAAGGTATTTCAGTGCAAATAGTTAGAGGTAAGTTTATCTAAGCAATCAGTGTTTATTCTTGTAGTTGTACTAAAGTTACTTCCCTAACTTTAGCCCTGCTGGATGCTCCTATATAGACCAAGAACAGCTGCTTCATCACATCACTTTCTCAAGATCAGCTGCTTCATCACATCACTTTCTCAAGATCATGGCTCTCTGACTACTTTGAGCATCAGCACACTTGCAGGATGCAATTGGTTACAGTTGAAGTTCCTCCCTCTCTGTTTCTCCTGGCAAGCTGAATCAAGAGTTTTAAAAAGACGGTAACTGAAGTGCTGCATCACAGCTCTGCTCACCTGCCCTGGCACGCTGGCCAGGAGCCAGCAACAGATGCTCCGAAGGAAGGCGTAAATTCCCTGTGTCAAGCACTACTCTAATTAGAGGCAATTCATTTTCCATCTCCAGCAGTCAGTTGGCTACCTTATCCCAAAGAACACGTGGTGCACTTTACCATCTAACCCTAACTACTGGAAGCAGCAGTCACCCACGAAAGCCATCTCCATCACTCCCCATTTGTGACCTCGCCACTACATGACATGCTATTTTCCAAGGGTTGGTATGGACGCAAGGCTGAGGTTTAGAAACTTACTCTAAACCTGTTCTTCATTTCAATTTATTTAATGTTTCAATATTGTCTTACAACAGGAAAAGCCTACAGGAGCTCTGGCACAACACTGTGGCACTCCACACTGGCCCTGTATGCTGTTCCAGAAGGAGTCCTGTCCCTGTTTACATCACTGAATAACCCAGGAGAAACGGTTACTATTCACCTCCTCTTTCAGCAAAGAAGATTAAAGGAAAGGAAACAGTCTAGGAGGTTCATCGAGTGTATGGAAGATAACTTCCTAATACAATTGGTGAGTGTTGGTTGACAACCGGCTGAATATGAGCCAGCAGTGGCCCAGGTGGCTAAGAAGGCCAGCAGGACCAGGGAAGTGATTGTGACCCTGTACTTGGCACTGGTGAGGCCACACCTTGAGTACTGTGTTCAGTTCTGGGCCCCTCAGTACAAGAAGGACATTGAGGTGCTGGAGAGCATCCAGAGAAGGGCAGCAAGGCTGGTGAAGGGGATGGAGAACAAGTTCTATGAGGAGCGGTTGAGGGAACAGGGGTTGTTTAGCCTGGAGAAGAGGAGGCTGAGGGGAGACCTCATCACTGTCTACGGCTGCCTGAAAGGAGGCTGTAGCAGAACAAGTGTTGATCTCTTCTCACAAGTGACAGGAGACAGGACAAGAGGAAAGAGTCATAAGTTGCGCCAGGGGAGGTTCAGACTAGATATTAGGAAGAATTTCTTTACCGAAAGGGTGGTCAGGCCCTGGAACAGCTGCCCAGGGAGGTGGTTGAGTCACCATCCCTGGAGGTGTTTAAAAAACAGGTAGATGGGATTTTGAAGGACGTGGTTTAGCAGAAGATGGATACGGTTGGACTCGATGATCTCAAAGGTCTTTTCCAAACGGAAGATTCTATGATTCTACGAAATCCTTAGACCTGCTACGCTGAAAGTCTGACAGTTTCTTTTTAGGAAACATGAAGGTGAAGTCTGAAAAGACCACAAAATTTCTGAAAGCAATATAGACTTTTATAGGTATTTTTTTCTCCTCTCTTTTCTCCTGTCTTCTCGACACTTGTGACTGAGCATTCCTTTTACACCAACTTTACAAGTTTACATGGATGTATTTAAAAGAAAAATTACCTCTATAAGCCTCCAAACTATTTAAACGTAATCACCTTCCTTCCAGTTCCCCTCCTCTTCAGCCTGACTTCAGAAAGAGTCAGTAAAGGCTGCTCCCGCTCCCGAGATATATCGTCCTTCAGTTAGCGCTAGCAATAAATGCACTGCTGTCCATAACACCCCATGCACTTAACAGAGAATGTATCCTGTCCTCATCTCCCACAGTTTCTTGATTAAGAGAGTAGTGATCCATCTTCACCAGGAGAAGGTGGCAGACGTACTCCCAAATACATTTGCCCTTCTGTCTCTTCTCCAGAATCCTTCTTAAAATAAAAAAACGAATCACATACTTATGTAGTAAAAGCCTGTACTTACTTCAGCCCTGGGAGATCCTTAACACTTGCTGTAATCTCTGCAGCTTCAGGAACAAGTTTTTCTACGAGTTCAAGAGGTCCCCAAAATGATTTATTTTGCCCAAGAAAAGTCTTTTTGGCTAGAACAGAGAAAGCAGAAAATGAGCCTGTTAGACCCATGCTGACTAAATACATTCTCAAGCCTGGTCAGAAGGGAAGGAATAGCAGACAAAAATCACCAGAAAGATTCCAGGAACACTGCTGGGCAAGGACAAAAGATGATTTTTTTATGCCCGAGTCTGGCAATTACTGGTATCATTCAAATAGACAACAGGAGCTTGAGACAGATGCTGGAAAATATTCCCTACATCCCTAATACGTCAAACCAATGACATCTGGTGATCACCAGCAATTTGGATTCACTGCCAAAGGTTAAAATTCCTACTAGCATGCTGCCCCTGTCCCTATGTTACACTTGACACGTGCATAGTATTTTTCTCTCACTAATCATCACATTACATAGGACAGGACGGCATCACTTGAAACCTACTCTGTCTCCCCAGCTGCTGGGGGTGTTTCTGTGCATTCTGTCCTTCTTCTGAAACGCTTTCTAGCAGCCCCTCACATACTAAAGCTGAACATTAACTTTCTTCTCCTGCCACTTCCCAGCAGCAGTGAGAAGACTGCCACTCCATTGATGTCACACTTCTGACCAGCAACAGGGATGCTGGTGAATGGACAAGGAAGCTGAAGAACATCAACACTTCTCTGATGCACAATGTGACCACAAGCAGCACACAAATCCCTTTTTCTGCTCATAATGCTGAACATGACTGCAAAAGAAGCAGTGCAGGATGTACGTATGGGTGCTGAGAGGGCACTGAAAGGGGAACTGAACAGACTCTGCTTTTCATCTCATCTACTATCACACCAAGAGATGCACTCTGGTACCAGGCAGCTTCAGTTGTGACTCTTCTACAGTTAAGCATATGCTTTGCCTGCTATTTTAGAGAACAGTTATGAGACATTGGCAGCACAAAGCCAAACCCCTCAGTTTTGATAGAACTACTGAGAAAGGACCTCCGTGTTGCAGTCCCCTGTCCTGCTGCATCCCTAAAGCATGAAGCAGTGCAGAAACAAAGGGAGTCATGAGTTTGCAAGGAGCTAATTTTATCCCTGATCATTTAGTTATACCTGAGTCACCTGAAAAGCTGTTCTAAAAACAGGAAGCATCAGCACAACTGAACTTTTCACCTGCAGGGTTAAACCTTTAGTGGATTGCTCCCTTCCTGTGGGCCACCAAGCCAACGCTGATCCCTTGCTCAGCCTTTATTTAGTTCACTGCAGATTACAAAACTAGACTTTAAAAACCAGATTGCTCTTTCTCGCTCCTAGGCGATGACAAACAGCTCAGGAGGGCTCTTCTCATGCAAGGTTACCTTTCAAGCCATGTTTAAGGCAGTGTTCCATCACAACGAAGAACTGCTGAAGAGGTGCATAGTCGGAGTCCAGCGTCCTGCCCAGATTGAGAGCCGATTCAATCAGCCCCTTGATACTCAGTTTCGCCATGTTCATCAGGTTCATGCGCTCATTAGCCATGAGATAATTCGGATCTATTAAAGAAAGGAAGAAAAACACCGAGTAACAAAAGCTACTGCTAATACAGTTAAGATACCCCACCTCTGACTCTCTTTGTCCCTCTGCTCTGAAGGCATTTCTAGGGGCAGTTCCATGTGAGGCACTCTATCCAGGCCTTGTGTTGAGAGCAATCACAATTAACTAGCGTTTTATGGCTGAAGTGACAATGACAGGGGAAGAGGTGATGTATCACATTAAATGTGTCTCAATACTTCAAGTAACTACAAAACCTTTAAACTTTTCAGGAAGAAAAGTTTGAGGACAGCTGTTAACATTGTGCTTTACATCCTGACAACACGTTACTGAATGCTATGGCATGCTCCAACTCAGATCCCCAGCTACATCCAGCAACTACAATCCTCCACTTGTGATTTGTTTTTCTGTTTAAAGGTAACCATGAATCTTCCCAAACTTAATGCATCCATGAGTCTCTCTATCTCGAATCTTCTCAAGACTTATTTTTAAAGTTGGATGTCATGCAGCCCATTCCCAACTCTCTCCATTTTATCAACACCACTACTTTTGACCAGCAATAAGGAGCTGATTTTCATGACTCCTCCAACTGCTTGTGCTCAGTCCCAACATGCACAGATCTTCCAAGACTATATTCTTCCTCTACCATATCGTTAATATTCAGACCTTCATAGTTGCCAAGAACAAGAAACAAGAGACATCCATTTTCCCAACTACACCCTACCTGCAGGCCCCTGCTCTCTAATGGGACGCCAACATCTACTCCTGCACAGAGTGCTCTCTTTCCAAACACCATCTGGGCATTTCCAGTCCCTCAAGAAACAAATTCGTTTTCAACAGTACTGTCCCGCTAGAGTGAAAATGTCCACAACCACAACAAATGCTTAAGCCTTAGGCCTGGAGATAACACAGTAAGAGAGAAACATGCTTGCTACTCAAATGATGTTGCATCAGTTGTGAGTTTTCTGTTTGTATCTGTTCCACCTGCAATCTCACAGCAAATTTTTGAGCTGAAGTTCTTTGGTACAGACAGTTTCACCCCTGCAAGGCACATTTATTCTAAATAAAACAGCCAAGGACTCTTGAACCCATCTGCTACCTACGCAAGTGAATCTACTACCCCTACCAGCAGAAACACGACCAGAGGACATCTAAGACCTTGTATCTAAGCACAAGGCACACATTTTACCTGCTGTATTGACAAAGGATGCTTGCATTTAGCAAACAAGTAAAGCAAACAAACATCGGAGACTGAAAACCTTCAGTTTGAACACAAAGAGATTTATTTCTATTTAAAATGAAGGAGAGTGCGGAGCTAGGTTTGATGACAGAAGTCACCACAAAAATATCTAGGGGAAGATGTAACCCTCATTCCCAGTGGATCCAGTCCTTAAGTGAAGCCTTGCAGAGGGCTGGGGTTGTATTCAGCAGGTTTGCCTCTGAATAACCATCAACTCCCTATCAGGCAGGTGGACTCGAGCTGTCTGAATGGCTCTCATTCTCTTCTTGATACAACTGTGAAGAATTTAAAATACCACAACTTAGTCAGGAGAGTCCAAGGGTATGTTCTTCTGGGACTGCCGCAGTCTCCTACAGGATGCCTGATGATGCAGGTCATCCTATTCCAACACCATGCTGATAGGGACAAGCCTAGCCACTTAAATAGAAACTCCTTGTCATCTCACATGTACTGCCACTGCCTCTTGTCATGTCAGTACCCATTAGCCAAAAATAAACCAAGGACCAAAACTTTATGGAACCATAGAATCATAAAAAACCACATCGTTCCCACCTCCAATCTTGCAGCACTACATCTGCTGCCAGCGACAAATGCCGCCTTGTTCAGGGAAGTGGGAAATGAGTCTGGTTGTTCCTGTGTCTCCATCCAATCTGCTACTACTGAGCGATCAAAACCGTCTGCAAGTTTTCTTTGACTGCCTGTATGCTCTTCAAACACTGATTGTCTGTCTTGCATCTTACAAACATTAGGCATTCACAGTTTATTTTCATAGTTTACAAAACTTCAAAGTACTCACTTAGGAATATTGTTCTTGTGGTAGCATTGGGCTTCAGAAAGATTTCATTGAGTTGGGTGGGTTTTATTGCCTTTGCAGAACTAGTGCTATTTTAAGCTGATTGATTTGCCATGTGCATTGAGCACATTAGCATTTTGTGATTTGCACGCAGCTGGCAGTCACCATTACTAGCAATGCAGGATTTAGACCAGCTCTTAGGAAGAAATGTTTTCCTGTGAGGGTGAGGAGGCCCTGGCACAGGTTGCCCAGAGAAGCTGTGGCTGTCCCATCCCTGTAAGTGTTCAAAGCCAGGCTGGATGGGACTTTGAGCACCCTGATCCAGTGGGAGGTGTCCCTGCCCATGGCAGGGGGTTGGAACCAGATGGGCCTTGAGGTCCCTTCCAACCCAAACCATTCCATGACTCAATGCTAATACAACACACAATTGATTACAACAACTAATTTTTGCCCATGTAATTATAAAGCCTTAGCACTTCTGTATACAACCGATGACCACCACCTCCAACAGCACCCATCACAGTCACCCTTTAAGGGTATAGAAACATCACTACAGCATTTGCTTCCACCATAGACGACAGTCACCAAACTGTGCTTTGCCTCAGTTACAGGATGGGAAGTCTGATCTCAACAGGGATACTGGACTCCCTTGAAAAGCTGAGACTTTGCCTCCTGAACATATCTGAAAGTTTTAAGACTTGACTTAAACCTTGTTAATAAGCACAAGTTCTTTCTCTTCTTCTCTATGAGAGGAACAGCGAGTTACAGGAAGACCACAGAATCATTAAGGTTGGAAAAGATCTGTAAGTGCATTCAGTCCAACCATCAGATCAGCCCTACTGTGCCTGCTAAACCATGTCCTGAAGTGCCACAGCCACATGTTTTTTGAACCTCTCCAGGGAAGGAGAATCCACCACTGCCCTGGGACAGAAAAGACAGAGACCTCCTCGCTAATCAAAGACACTTCCCTGACTGGTCAAAGTCGCGTAGCAGCATGCCGCATGCCACAAGCCCTGCAGAGTATGGAGCAATCCTACACCCGCTGCCAAAGCATTTCAGCAATCACAGCGACAGCAAGGCAGGAGCCCAAGTGACTCTGCTCACACAGCAAATCAACTCCTAATGCAAAATTAAAGACAAACTACAAGGCAACTACATGGAAAATGTTACTTTGGATATGGTTATTATCTAACTGGAATTATGGCAGAGCCCAAGGACGCTGCCCAGAATGAGGGTCCTACTCCATTATCTCCTTACAGCACACCATGCACGTTTCTGAAGAGTATGGAGAGCTGCTGCCTCACCCAGAACTACACTGATGTCAAGGGTACCACATGCTTTTTGAGGTGACACACATGGTTTTCCACAAGTTTCCACACAGACTGCTGTGTGTCTACTGGGGTCAATATCACCCTAATTTTAGCCTGAAGGGAGACCTCATCCTTCTCTACAGCTCCTGGAAAGGAGATTGTTGTGGAATGGGTGCTCTTCTCCCAAGTAAAAAGCAATAGGATGAGAGTAAATGGCCTCAAGTTGTGCCAGGGGGGTGTAGATTGGATATTGGGAAACATTCCTTCACGGAAAGGGTTGACAAGCACTGGAAGAGGCTGTCCAGGGCAGTAGTGGAGTCACCACTCCTGGAGATATTTAAAAGACATGTAGATGTGGTGCTCAGGGACAAGGTTTAGTGGTGGAGTTGGCAGGGTTGGGTTTACAGTCGGACTCAATGATCTTAGATGTCTTTCCCAGCCTAAACAGTTCCGTGATTCTGTAAATAATTAAGAAGACAGAAACAAAACAGACTGATAGAGGGCGTATGGCGCATGTTCAGGCCAATTAGATTCGTTCAATGCTTTTAAGAGTTCACAAACATCCAAACTTATGAACTCATGGAGGAAAAAGAGCACAAGCAGGGGTATGCTTTTATTTAAGACTAAAGCATACAGTCACATTCCAAAGACCTGAATTTTCACCACATTAATGAATCAAGGTTTCAAAGGTTTCAAGGTTTCAAACAATCATTTGTTGTGAACAACAGCATTCTGCATACACAGCATATCTGGGACTCATCTTGCAAACCCATTAACTGTTATAGAGTATGAAACTGGACAAAATCCCAAAGATTTATTCAAAATATTAAATCCCAAGTGATTTACACCATCATTATATGGGCTGCAACAGATACACCTTTAAAACTGAGCCTAAAAGAGCAGGGTAAGCAAGCCAAGATGCCATTTACACAACAAGACTATATAGCCAGCTTTAAGTCAACCCTGACACTTCCTGCTTCAACAGTCTGACCCTGACATGCAACAGAGATTCTCTGTTCGAGTCAGTCCCTGGCTTCAGCTTTCTCCCCTCTAACTCCAAAAACTCTGTGTTTTACTGCACATGCCATGTTACAAACCTTAAAAAGCAAAATCTTGGCCCTTAAACTTCACCTTTCAATGTAGTCTGGATTTCAACTGAAATAATCTTAAATTCTCCAGACACTTTTGCTATTTATAAATCCGAGAACTTTGACCAAATGCAGGAAGTCATGAAGCACTGTAGATGTAGATGTGAAAAACCATCTCAAAGTAGTGCTGATTAGTTAGTATTTCAGCAAGGTTCTCTATGTCCTGAATGCATCTGAAATCAAGAATTCAAACTTCAAGTGATCTGAAATTTAGACAGGCTGCTTCTGTGTGTGGAAGAGAAACAGCATCTCACAAACAGTTTGCACCACATCCAGATTAACTAAGATGCTGTATGGTTAAATATGTGCTCTCAAACCAGAACAGCCACCCAAAGAGCACTGAGGTGAAGTTAAGCCAATTCACATTAGGAAGGACTTCAGTTCCAGCTGCTCAGACCATGAAATCATGAATACATGTATAGTCCCCAACAAATGCACGAAGCAAATCCCCAGATAAATTAAGGGTTTCCACCACTTCAACTGCCTTTTCCTTTTGCAAAGTCTTAAGTTGATAAATAGAAATAATTCAGAAACTCTGAAGCTTCGGGGCGATTTCTGAATTGTTTTTATACTTTAGCTTCCACAAATTGCTGCAACCATTTAAGCTGTGTTAAGGCTCAAGAAAATAACTGTCTCAATTATTTAACACAAATAAACTAGCCCCTTGTTGAGTAACCTTTTCTACCTCCATTTTAAGTCCAAATAGCCTGAAATTTTTAGAACATTTTTCTAAGCACCATTGTATGCGCATATTTTCAAACTAAAACTGATAACATGGAACCCATGAAAGGGCAATAAAATTCAGAAAAGCCTTCAAAACCCCAATTTTAAATGTCAATTAATACAATTGCAAGAGCAACACATATGAAGACAGTGATCAAAGATATTTTCTTTCACATGCCAACAGCAGAACCCAACATGCCCAATGAGTGTAACTGGTACAGCAGGTTCTGTTACAAGTCTGGTTCAACCAGACAAGCACGTTCAGAAAGCCCGGGCTATTGTCACTGGAAAGGAAAATTATTTTGCACTCAGGCTCAAAATAATCAGTCAAAAGCCAATCATTAGCGGAAATAATAGCTGAAAGATGTCGGTGTGGCACGCACCTTCAGTATCATCGCGCAATTGCTCCACCACATCTGTCAAATCCTCCCAAGAGTCTTTGCAAACAGCAAAAAAGAAAGGAAAAGAAAGAAAAATGTCATGCAAGCCATGATGTAAAGGAAAGATTCAAAATCAAGGTATAAGAAAAGGGTAACTGAAAGGGAGATTTGCATAATACAGGACTTCATTCACAAGGGCAAGGGATTTGCAAGTCAAAGGGGTTTAGTAGTCTGCAGAAAGCAAGGCAGCAAAGCATTTTTTCATGAGTTAATTAAGGGAGGCTCCACAAAAGCTTTAGAAGCTTGGCCTCTTTCTGCATTAACACAAGCAAGATTTTTGTAAAGCACATCCTAAAAGGGAAAGCAAGAAAAGCATTATTTGTTTGCAAAAACAAAACACTAAACTTCTTACGTTTATGCAATGTCAGCATTTGCTTTTTCTCCTACCCAGCCCCAAAAGCTCGCCCCACACAACAGGGAAACACACGCACGTGAAAAGGAAGCACATTCAGGAACAGGACACACTGAGGATGTTATTAAATAAGGTTACACAGCGTCAACTCCATTAGGACAGTCCACTGCAAATGAGAAACCTCGCAGAGGTGATCCAACCATGCCTGGATACAGTCGCAGGTCTCATGGTGTTGTTCCAATGATGATCCACTAAGACCTGGATGAGGCACGCGCCTCTGGCTCCTTTCCAGGAGCCTGTGGCCAGCTGGCTGCCACAGGAAGTGGTGGGTGTCCAGGTACATGAGTAGGCAAGGCAAGGGAAACTCATTCCAGCACAGCCACTAATTCCCTGGTTTCAAACCCAGCAAACCAAGCCAGATGGAGACTCACAGGGTTCGGACTCTATGGGATTTCCAGCTCCCTACTTACGTGCCTGCTCTCCCCAGCTCTACCTTGCAATTGGTGGAACATTCAAAGCTGGAGAAAGGTTCTGTCCTCTGTACAGCCCAACTGTGCCAAAGTCCTGAGCAAAGTACACAGCCCAAGAGGCCCTCCTCCCTCCCACTAGAAAGCTATCATCAGCCTCCTCTGCCAGAGCCAGGCTGGACAGCACACAGATACTCACCAGCACTATGTTTAAATAAGAGAAAATAAAGGCTAAATACCAGTATGATCAACAATTCACCTGACCCCTAAAGCTGATTTTTAGAGATCAGTTTTCTTCAAAAACCAGGAGTTCACTTTTCCCCTACAGTGACGCAGTGCTGCAACACTTGGAACAGCCAAACATCTCACTCACTGGGTCCTGCCCACATACCCACGTTAAACTATCAAATGCTTTCGGTTCCACAGGGATTTCTCTCCTCCCTGTGTAGGGCTGGAGCAGGAGGGAGGGACACAACTAGGATCATCTACCTCTCCCAGGGAGTTTCGCTTGAGAAATTCCCTTCTATTGCAAGCACAAAACGCTAGTGACGCTCCCCCCACAGCTTCCCCACATGCTACACTTACTTTGATCTTTCATTACCGGCATTGCAGCTTTCCATAGGTCCAGGAGCCATTTTGTAGACTGCCACATCCTCAATGCCCTCCTGGACCCTACACCTCATCCTTGCCCTGCAGTGCTATAAATTGACTACAAGATTCATGGAGCATTTCCACCCCTCCTTTTTTTTTTTTTAGGACTTAAAATGCAGGTATTAACATGACAGAGAAATTCAGTATTCATAGAAAATGTGTGTGACAGCACATAGAAATGCTGTGTGACAGCACGATATAAGCTAATATGGCAGAATTCCTACCTGCACACTGAGGCTGAAGCCAGGCACCATCACTGAAGAGTCCATTATCTAATTCTACGAATTTAGGGTTTCCTCTATCTGAAGTGTTAACAGAACATCTCGTAACAAAAAAAGACTTCCAGTTAGCTCAGTAAAGGGGACAAAGAAAACTTCCAGGCTTCACATGGTCTTTCCTGGGATCCTTCTTACATGATTTTGCCACTCCAAATTCCTCCTTACGTGCACCACAAAGCCTCCAACTATTCCATCCCTCCACTCCTCCAAGCCCCTTTCTCTGCTCAGCCCCATATCCAAAACTCACCCAAACCCTGCACCCTTCTCTGACAGCTGTTAACCTCAGGCAGTGAGGTTTATACACAGAATAACATGGTTTGCTTCCTTGCCACTCTGATTTTCCACTTCTAAATTGGTGTAGGAAGTCTCTGGACTGGATCAGGCCAGTACAGCCCAGGCAGCCTGGACTCTCCACCCCAAATGCCTGTGTTGCCTTTTGCAGAGTGGCGCCAAACACCTCAAGGGACTGCGCTGGCTGTATCAGACAATCCCTACCCATTCTAGAGCAAAGGATTACGGCATCTTCTTTGTTTCCTTAACCCTTGACAAGTGATTCACCCAGGTCACAAACGTCCTTTATTATACCCCTATAGGCAACAACCCTACCCTCATTCTAGTGAGAAATGCGCGAATTTATGCTGGCAGAATGGCATCAGGGGATTTGTACAGATACAGGGTCAAAAGCATACACTTAATTTGCACTTCCTTTCATATTTCCATTCATTTCTTCACCCATCTAGCTTTGGTTTGCATACATTTCTTCTTTTAGACTGTACATTTTTCCCTACTTATCTGGAATTTCCATTAAGAAACACTGCATGTGTTTAAAAATCACAAACTCTGCAACTCGATAGTTTTCCTGTTCCTTACCATGGTACAGCTGAGAGAAACACAATACTTTGGATTATTAGGGAAAATACCAAAGTCTGTAACTGGTGTGGACTGAGTTTACAGAATAGGATGACCAAGACTTTCCAGTCTTCATAAAACCATCACCTCCTTCCAGCCAGATTCCTGGGAAGATGGATATTATAGAATTGAGTGTCCTGCTGGAATAAATACACAAGCAAGGAACCAGACTACTTCTCATGAGATTATCATGAGAATATTCAAATGACAACCCTACCCATTATTTTAACACTGAGGTTTCGAGGTTCCTCTCTCTGCTTCGCTGACACAGCAGCAGCTTTCTCTGCTGTTCTGAGCATCAGTGACCGCCCAGCACCAGGAAATTGGATGCAGCTGGGGCCAATTTACCCAGTTCAACACTGGGGCAAGAAGCCCAGGGAGCCTCAACAAAGGGATCGCAGCTGCCTGGAAGCAGTGCAAACTCGGGCGCTCTCACTACCAACTGCAAAGCCTTCCAGATCCAAGGGAAAATGAGGTTTACCAGGACATTCAATCCTTTGCTAACAATTAAAATCCAAAACCACCTTAATGAGCAGGGATACTAATGAAAATGAAGAAGAAGCCCTGCTATGCTATGACTTCATTGCACTAATAAGAACACTTCAAAAGAGGTGGAGGTTAATGAGTGAATTACATACTGCAAGAAAACAAACACAAACTCTCCCTTCTAACTTTATCTTCCAGAATTTGTTTGTATTTTCATTTCTGGGATAGTATTTCTCACAGACATAGGCAACACCTAACAGTTACACTGAAATCTGGAACCATTCATGCAGGAATAAGGGAGATTGCCAGCAGATACACTTTCCCATGCAAATAAAAGCTTTTAAAAATAAAACCTGGGAGAACATCGCAACATTAATTTCATGTTGCTATTAAACAGAAAGTGTGCTTCATTTTTTATTTTGACTTTATTAGCTTATCACAGGGTTGGGAGTAGAAACCTTAATGAATATTCCAAACTACCACCGTACCTCCTGACTCTCACCCAACTGCATGCTGCAACACAACACTCCCACATCTCCCAGCAGTCCTGGACACGGTTGAGACAAAGCTCAAGTCTAAAGGCATCGCTGCTAAGCAGTGAGCTGCCACACCAGTACCTGATGCTGGGAAAACACACAAAAAAAAGAGTATGCAAAGAGGAAGTCAAGATTGTGGTTCCTGACACTGTGGGCAGAACGGGGATAAACCAGTGTCCAATTCCTGTCACAGCGTTTTGAACAGGTCTCATGAGCAGAATCCAGTGGAAGTTCCCAAATATCCCTGTGATATTCTAAATAAACCTAAACAACCAAACTGACGTGCAATGATCACCTCAAACACAGCATCTTGGCCTATTCCTGGTACCGTTTACCAGTAACTCCCCTAGTCTGCAGTAAGCCTAGCAGCAGGACTGCAAGTTCCGACTGGAATTGCTTTCCATCCATCTCCTTTTTACCTTCATTAGCAAATACCTTGTGAGTGCAACCAGGAGCATGGAAGTCTCCAAACTACATAGACAGCATTTTTTTCATGTCTAAAGTCAAACACTCAATGAACCCATACAGTCTTTTTACAGCTTCCGAGCACCCCATGAGAATCCAGCGCCTCCAGAGACAGACTTGAATCAGTCAGGATCTGGTTAGGTTTGGCTGGTTTCTTTTTTAAGTGCACAAGTTATTGGCAAAGGCATAAGGAGAAGCTGAGAGGTTGGTAAAATAACAAAAGAAACCCCAGCATCGATTCTGGGAAGTGAAAACTAAGCTACAAAAAAGCACTCAGTGAAATGTCTGTTGAGCTGCTCTGGCTGGTCAGAAAGGCTGGTACAAATTGGATATTGCTGTGCAGAAACTTACAGAAAGCATTAACTCTGCTGAAGAATGAGAAACAACACACACAGCAGGGTCCTCACGCTCTTCCACAGACAGGGGGCTGTTTTTAAGCTTGCCCACAACAACAGAGGAGATAAAAACTCCAAGGAACAAGAGTGACTTTTCTCCTGATCCCTCCTCTTTACTTAACATCTTCCCCTTAGCTAACTCTATATATTTGAAGCACTCCAGGCCCACATTCACATCACTTTTTTTTCCATTAAGGCTAGCATATTCTCCTTCACTCTATAGACAAATACTGCTTTTATCATGAAATGGAGACCTACAGTCACATTATTATATTTATTTAAATCACATTACCTCATATTTTTTGACTAATAAGAAAAATTTTAAGTAGTCAAGAAGATTATTAAGTACACATTGTTAATCTCAGAGGTATGCAAAGAATTTTTTTCAGATGAGATCTGCAAAACAGGTGGATCATGAAGCATCAACAAAGAAAAGGGACCAGCAGATTTTCACCATCACATTCAAATACCCTGCAGTCTAAAAACCGAGGAAAGCAACCAGACAGCTTGTAACATCAAATGCCAGGAGCAATCTATTCCAAACTTTAAGCAGCTTAAGAAATAACGCTTTTGGAAACCAACTACACAGAAATCCTGTATTTAAATACATACGTAGAGAGCGCCACACATAAAAACCCACATCCTTTCATTACACCCTGCAACTTCTGCCTGGGAAGGCTGTATCTAAATAGGAAGGCCAGAGTATCAATACTAAAACCATTTAACACACATGCATTCTCCAGTTCTACGCTGCTGCCTTATCTTGTCCATCCCAGATCTCCATCCTGAGCAGGAGATCAAACAGAAGAACCCACAGCATTGCTGCCAGGGAGCCTCACTCTTCTCAGCTGATGGCCACTGGGCTCTGCTGACCCTGGCACCATTGGCTCCCTGGAGTTAAAAGCATACTTCGGCTCTTCCCATGCACTGACTTCCTCCCCATGCTGCTATCCTGCACCTACATCCTTTGCTCTCCAAGCTCACACATCCCTACCCAGCACCCAGCTGCCCTGAACTGCTTTACAGCACCAACACCTTGTGTTTCATTACAAATGGTGACTAGTCACTACAGAGTTTTTAGTAGAAAGCTGTTACAGGATGTTTTTGTTTCGGAGGCTGCTGTCATCGCTCTTGTTTTAGCAAGTGCTGCCCCTCACTGGGCAGCACCAGGGTCACAGACACAACTGGTTTTCCTATGCCTTGGACATTTTGATACAAGTTAAGGCTTGCACTGCACTAACAGAAACAACAAAGCAAGGGATCTGCAGCAAACTGGGAGGGGATAAAAAGGAAAAACATGTACTTGGGAATTCCAAGCCCACTGTCCATGAAGGATATGGGACAAGTAAAGAGTCCATGTGCATCACAGACATTAACGGGGCAATCTCACCTGCCTCCACCCAACTGCCATGGTCACAGAATCATTAAGGCTGGAAAAGACCTCCAAGATCATCAATATCAACCAGCAAGCATTTCTGCACATTGCAGCTGTGTGGAGTTACACAGAATGCTTCTTCACAACCAGCTGCTCTCCAGAGGGAAATAACTGCTATGGGAAATTTTGCATTTTATTTTGATGGCTTGCACAAAAAAAGAAAACCCCAAAACTATATTTTCCCCTCCCCCCATCTTTCACTTCCCATCTCGGTTGGCACCCAAGAGGTTTCTCTGCAACACTTTTGATTCGTTATCTCTGAGGGAATTAAACCTGCCCAACATTTCCCAGATCTGACTTTGTTTAGACTAAGCAAGCTTGAAAGAGCAGAGAAAACAACTCGATTGCAATATGTACCAAAATTTAAAACAGAGCACCCCCGACATGGATGTCCCCTTGCCTCACAGGGCACTCAGTCACTCTGTTTCAGAATTGCTTCCAGCCAGCTGGCAGGCTGATACATTTGACTGGGTGTCCTCAGAAGCTTTTGAAAACTTCAACTTCTCTCCCCTTCAGTTGTCTGTCTTCAGTCTGGCTGAAGAAGAAGCCAGGCAGCCCTTTCTGCCTGGCTTGTGATGAGATTCAGCATGAGTACAGCATGCGCTGTCTGAATTCCATGATCTAACTACTCTTCAAAACATTTATGACCATTAACATACTGTAATTCCTTTATCTTGCAGATTTTTGACTTCACATTTCTTCTATTCAATGTGGTATACAGCTCCTTCAACTCTTCATTGTTTTAGGGGTTTCTGCCACTGTGCATATTTCTAACAAGAGAATAATATCACGTAGATTCTGTCCACACGTGAACAGCCCCTGCTACTCCGAAGACCATGTTTACAGCAGATTTGTTCTGTAGTGGAAAAGGTACAACCCATGGAGAGATTCCACCTCTCCTTACAGTTCACTTTTCCTATTTCACACTCCCAGAGAAGCCCTAAACCAAAGTTCCAGGGTTCCTGCATGGGTGTGCTTCATTCCCTGCTGACTGATGTGGTTCCACCAGAACTGCAGCTCCAGTAGCACAGCCCAGCAGGGCACATGAGTGTCTCACCCTCCCCTCACAACTGCTTGGCTCTGCAGCTCCTCCACCAAAAATACAGAGACTCTTGTCCCCTTCAGGCAGACTGAGGTGCCAAGAAGGCTGCCAATTTGCCAAACAAAAACATTACTAAGAAGGTCCTGCTTGTTCCTTCAAGCATTCTGAAGTATGCAAAAAAAACATGGAAAATCGCCTGAACAGAAAATGGAGAGAAAAAGTGGAATCTGAGGGATGATTCAATGCAAGGCAAGAGGGATATGAGCATTGAGACAAGCATTTGGTTCTTCTGGAGAGCTGCACCAGTTCTACTCAGGGTGTTTTACACAAGCACACGTCTGAAACCAAAACATCTGAATTACGAGTCAAAAGAAGAGGGAAAAAATCTGACCTCAGCTATCAAAAATGATACTACCAAAAAGATCATTTCATCTTTATGTGTCACATGCACACCACTAATTCCACATTTTAGTGCAAACAGGACTTGTAAAAAAATCAGGGACATTGTAATTCTTGAGAGTTGCAAGGAAAGCCAGATATCATGCAGTTATCACGTGGTTTCTTTCTGTTCTCAACTACGAGTTGATCCCACAAGGATTAGTTTCCACTGCTCTAATGTGAAACTCCTCACAAAGATGAGCAGTTATTCCAAGTAGAAATTTAACATCTAGTAAAATCATGCCAGGTCATTCTGTGACTTCTCCCAAAATCTGAGATATGCGTTCAGTCCCACATACACACAAGCACTCTCAGACGTGCAACAGAAGTGCAATTGCAATGTTTTTCACACCTCGGTCCCTCAGTGATCGCTATACAAACTCGAAATAAACCAGAGCTTAGCAGCATTCCATTCCGTAATGCCTGCATGGCACAGGGAAGCTCTGGTTACCTAATTAAGAACCATCAATTGTTTAAAAAAAAAAATCTCATTTTCTAAGCCACACAGATTTGCAAAATCCTCTTATTTGCATACAGACAGAATTGTTCCAGCTGAAAAACAAAATCAATTGCATTTATTGTTAAATAGATCATCCACATTAGGTGCTATATGGAATACAGACAGCTGCAAGACACTTGGCAACTAAACCAAGCACCAACCCTTCTGCTAACCTTAAATTGAACAGAAGTAAAGTTTTGCTCAGAGTTAGACACAGAATCTCCAGCTCTGTGGCAAGAATGGAATTACTCCATCTTTACACTGTTCCATCTCAATCAGTATCTGTTTCCCAAAGTAGACTGTCCCTGGCTTCAAAAATAGTACAGTTGGGCTCAGTTTTACTGGAAAACATCACCTCTACAGGAGGATGCCAATTGTTTTAAATGCCAGTGAGTGAGCCTCTGATTCCCACTACATCCTTACATTGCAAGTTGCCTCCCTTTTCCTCCAGCTCTTCTCACAAAGTTGGCCTCAAGTGGGATTATTCCAGGGAAGGCTGTAGTAAACAGACTCCCGAGGAAAGAGCTGGCAACAAAAACACTGAGCAGCCACTATGGCTGCTGCCTCTCTGCCTGGGAGCCTTTGGAGTACAATGGGAAAGCACAGCGATCTGCCCCAAGATCCCTTCGCATCCCAGCTCAGAGACCTGGCACCACCAAAACTATTCCACTGATGCCTCTCTCCCACTGGAATTCAGAGTTCCAGTGACAGATACGAAAACAGAGCAGGTAGGAACCACTTCAGCCTCCTTCTGTACCTTTAAGCTGTCATTCCTAAGTAATTCGCTTTAAAAAGATCAGTAAAAGAGAGAAATAAAAAAACTAACAACTAGAAAAGAACCACTTCCACTGGAAAGAAAAAAAACGTACAGCAGCTTCTTGTTCAGCACAATCTCATTCTCTCAGATATTTTACTCCTTTTGCCCTATCTTTGCTATGGCTACAAAAAAAGCACCTTTAAAACTGGCTAAGTGGAAGCCCACACCATAGGCAACTGTACAAAGTAGAGCCTGAAGGTGCAAAGCCTGTGAAGACAACTCGGCTGCAAGAACTGGGAACGCTGAAGAGAACAAGCTGGGACTGTTGATCTCCTCTGCCATTTCACCCCTGAGTCATCCCAGGGCATTCCATGAAAGTGGCCCAGTACAAGCATACAGCAGCCAAAATTCTCCATTCTAAAATACTGTTTTCCCACTGCGTTTTAAGCCTTCCTCACAACGCGTGCTGCTCTGTTCTTGATCCTTCAACTTCTTTTCTTAATTCCCAGTTCTGGGATGCCAGCATGGACATGAACATTCATGGTACAAGGCCAGGAGCACAGCTTCTGCTCATCCTCAGCACAACAGGTGCACAGTGAGAAGGAGGAAGGTAGGATGGCTGCCTGGGGCATAGCAGGTCACTGAGGGAAAAGAAACCAGTGGCACAAAGCTCCCCAAACCAGCAAGAGCCAAGAGAGAGCAGCTGGAAGCTCCAAATCCTCATTTCAGCAAGCTGTTGGATTTGCTATCACAATAAACACCTTGATTTGTAAGGAAAAAAACACAAGCTTTCATTATGCCTTTGGCAGAACCCTAGAGTCTTTTTTCCCCCCTTCTTCCTCCCCACCTTTCCACATCAATTTTATGGAGATACTGCAGGACACCCCCAGCCTCAGCTCCTAGGTCTCCTGCTCCTCCTCTCAGAGAAGCCCCGCCATCCCACCCCCTCAGCCCGAATGCACCGCGGCACCACAGCAGTGCTGATGCAGTGGCACCAGTTCCAACACCAGTGATAAAGCTGAGTCAGCTTTTCCATTATCAACACTTCCTCCTGACCTTCTGTGTCTGTTAAAAATGGGACTTGGGTCCAAAACCCACACTCAAACCAATCTTTCTGCCTCCCAACAAGCAACCTTAACTTATGAACAGATAAACAGCTTCACGAAGGTCTGTACAACACAGCTTTTGTGTTTTTTTAATTTGTTTTTGACATAGGAATTAAATAATACAGCCATGCAATGAGCAAGTAGTATTTTCTAGCCCTTTCTGATATCTACAAAGGAGAGACTAATTACAACTTAAAAAAAAATCATTCTGGTTTGGGGGGAAGAGTTAATCTAGTGTTGATGTTTGAATTGTTTACATAGGCATGCAAGAGTGCAATCTGGACACGTATTTGGCATATCTGAGACGGGCAACCCAGAAAAGCTCTATTACAGACACTGAATTCATCCAAGCCCGCCCTCCCTATGAGTTTGGTCAGAGCCAGAAATGAACAGAGAGGAAGAAACACATCCGAAAATAAGGATGTAAAGACCTGACTTGCAGCGTGACTGAGAGGTTTTCCAGGCCATACTGTGAAGAGCCCTGAATTGCTCACGTCAGTTACTAACGACGACATGACAAGTCAAGAGTAGTTACTATTGATGAAAGAAAGTTTATGCAAAAATCAAAAGACCTACACTGGAACGTACTACTAAAAAACCCAAACCCACAAAGTCCCAAACCAGTAAGACCGAGCAAGGTCTGAAGAAGGCTGTGCCACACACAAGAACACAGCAGGCTGAGCGACTGCACCCTGGGTTCACCCTGCACTCGCTACTCTGGTTCTCCTTCTCCAAGCCTGCAGCACTGCTCAGAAATCCCAGGCCACCTCCCGAGGCAGTGCTGGGCTCTGCTTTTGAGGCCTCTGTCTGCACCCCACTTGAGTGAACAGGTATTTGGCAAAGCAAATCCAAACCCGAGGGCTGCTACCACTGCAAGCAGCTCTCAATGGGAATGAAATTATCACCTGGGGATTAATTTTAAAGCTCAAATCCTCACCACAATTTAAGCTGCCTCTCCCAGTAAGACAGCAATGCAGTAAGGCATTACTTGACAAGCCAGCATCAAATGGGTCAGGCAAAACTCCATGGTGGAACTACACTTCAGTAGATACTGGGAAAGGGTCATGTGTGAAAGATGGAGCCCTCTCACTGTAAAACTGAGATGGTTGGCAGCCAGCCAGGGGCACTCAGAACCTGGCCATGTTGGTGACCACAGGAGCACTGGCTTTTCTCCAAAATTTCTGCAGAAATTCATCCTATCTCATTCTTTCCTACTTTTTCAGTGGCAGAGTAATGCGTGTGGATGTCTCTGTGTTTTTAGCACTCCCAAAGCTTTCAATCCTCAGTTTAGGTGACCTGGTATTAAATTGCTTTCAGCATCACCACAAATAATTTTTAAAGAAGGAAGAAAGATGGCTTACACCTCTGCTTTTTGGGGCTTCCTAAGCCATTACAAACAACAGTAGGCTCAACAGAAGCAAGCTGGAAGACTTGTGATGGTGGAATCACAATAGGCATAACTTGAGGCTCTCCAAAAACTACCCACTGACCGCACAGCGACATGCGTCTCCCTTTCGCTAGCATGCTCCATTTGTAACAGCTGATAGCTCACAGAGCTGTGAGCCTGAGTTTAAGAGTAAAATCGTTAAATATTATCACTGAGCACACACTGTGGTTATCTTACTCCCCAGGACACACAAATCTGATCTTTCCAGATACACCTTAAACAATCAAGCACAAACCTGTCTCTCCAAGGGGTGGGTTACAAAAGACGCAGAAAATTCTATGGGCAATCTGAAGCACCAGTTCGACTTTCTAACAAATCAAACGGTGTCCAGGTTCTCCAGAGCCTCTGGTCCCTCAGACACCCCCTCCCAACTTGTGCAGCGGCTGTACCAATGCGACGGTCGCGGGGCTGCTGAGGCAGGGAACCGGACCATACCTTCGTGAGTAGGCTCTGGGTCGGGTGTCAGCGAGATGTCATCCAGCTCGCGCAAGCAGAGCCATTCTCCATCCATCGACACTCGGAATTTGCAAAGATAGATGGTCTCCATGGCAGCCTGAGTGATCTTGTCTGTGGTGGGGGTTGGCATGTCGCTTTGAGGCGTCAGAGCAGACATGATGACTCAGCTGGTACAACAACAACGGGAGGGGGAAAAATAAGAACTGAAAAGAAAAGCTTTCTGAAGAAGAAAATAAGAAATACCTTGCTATTAAAGAACAGATGTGCTCAGGATCGCACAGACCGCTCTGGCCTTTTCAGATATAAAGCAAGGTAAAAATGCTGCTCCTTCAGGCTTGTTTCTTCCTCCCTCCGTTCCACCCACTGTTGGCGTCTTCAGCTATGCCAGAAGCTACCAATCCACAGCAAACCTGGCTTCTGCATCAAAGACAAGTGGTGAGGGGGAAAAAAGGTAAAAATAAAAATATAAAAAGGAAAAAAAATGCAGGAGGAAAAAGAACAGCTTCCCTGATGATCATCCAAGCCAAAACAAAAGAAGCCTGCAGAGACAGCGATCCAGGTTTGCTGGAATCCAAGTGGCAGTCCCTCTCTCCGCAGGTGAGGCAGGGCAGTCAGTGCCGGGTGCCAGCGGGATTGGCCGTGCGCAGTAGGCAGGGTGGTGACCAAAATGGCTGACTAATGAACTGAACCCAGCATCCAGGCTCATGTGATCAGCCGCTCCAAGCGCAGGGCTGGCGATTCCCAGGATGCTGCCCAGACAATGCTGATGCAGGGATGGCAATTAGGCTCTCGTCATCCGCAGCACCTTCTCATCAGGCTCTGCAAGCAGGCATAACGTGCCAGGCAGGCTCCTCACCCGCCACCTCGTACTACAAAGGAGTGCAGAGCTGCAGCGGAGGCACACAAAGGCACATTTATATTCCTTTCACATGCCCGGGTGTCACTGCAGGAATTAAAGCAGAACCTTTGTTTTCATAGCAAGGGTGCAAGTCACAGTCTGGTTTATTCACTCTGAACCTTCCCAAAGGGCCCCTTTGAGCAAAGGTTTCCCCCACATAACGTTAGGATGGGTTTATCCTCTCAGGGACACACCGAGGAAAAAAAGACCTGCCTCTAAGCACTTCTGTGATTGAGGATTAAGCTCTTTCATGTGGAAGAACAATGAGAGACACCACCACAAATACACACAGCTATGTGACTGAATCTTACTGAATCTTATCTGAAAGTTGGTCCTGCTCAGGTAAGGTCAATGCTTCTGCATTGACCTCTCTGCAGGGAGAGAAATAGGCTTTCAGTCCCCAAGAACAAGGTGACAGTACTCCATGGCCCTGTCCCTTCCCATGTCCCCATCTCTCTCCAGGGAGAGGAGGTCCCAGGTCAATGAACACCTTTCTTACTCCCAAGGTCACTGCTTCCCCAGGGCACAGGACACAATGCCACCACCTGCTTCAACAACAACATGTAGCAACACTAAATCAGTTTGTCTTAATTACTGTGTGGATCCAGTATCTTTGTGTAGAGCAGATGGGTACCATCCATCCAAAATGGAATCTGAGCCCCGACATGTGAATGTGGAGAAGGCTGACTGTTCACCAAAAAAGTGTATTGATGGGAACAAATGAATGATTCCCACATGGGACCTTAACTATTCTCCATGCTTTTTCTTCCATAGGGAAATATCCAAAAGGAAGTGTGACCATTTCTTAGGGATGTGAAACAAAAACTGATCGCTTGATACAGAATCCAGCATGCCAACTCATATAGCTCTGTGAAAAATGCACTCATTATTGGAAAACTTCATACAACTGGAAAAAAGGGGTAGGAGCTGTTATTTCCAACAGGGCAGAAGAAGTAGTTGCTTTCAGTGAGAACTTCTTGCTTGGTGCACACCTTTCAACTCAGCATCTCTTTCCCCCATCAGACGAAGCCAAACAAAGCGCCACACAGCCCGTTATCGCAGCCATGCAAAGGAGAATGATTTCACAAGCAACAGCAGTTACTGTTGTTCCTTCTCCTATGATGTTCACCCCTCCCTTCCACAAGGACAGCCTCTAGTTTTAGCATTCCCATCACGCCACTCCAAACCAGCTGCAGAAGAACAGCCCCCCACTTCACCCTTGCCAGCCTTTTGAAAGTGTCTAACAGCAAATAATCACAATAAACCCTGGAATCAATGAAGCACCAGAAGTTATTGCACATGCAATTATCCCACACATCCAGTTATCAGAGAGTTTAATATTTTGATTTGGAACAGAGCTGTTATACAAGCAGCATTAGGTGTAGCCCTTCAACGGGTTTTCTTTTATGCCATGCGTTTCTTCATAACATGAAGAACTAAAAAAAGTCAACTAAAAGAAGGGTCTAGCTCAGTTGTACTCTCAGATACAAATACTCCACACGGATATTTAAAGTACTCAAAAACCACTTTCCAGATGAGATTAATTTCAGTTTATCAGCATGTTTTGCTCAAAACAAAGCTTTAGACCCAATAAACCACCAACAGATTTTGAACAATTGCCACCTTAAAAGAAATGGAGCTACTTCACCTTTGTAAAACATTATCTTTACTCCAAGACACAAAAATGAAACAATTTAGATGATGCATCTATACCTTTGATAAATCATCACAAATTATATGCTTAGATACTCTTATGACATATATATATTTTTTTTAAAACAACAAGTTCAGAACTTGTTTTTCAAGATGGCGTGTTCTTTTCTGGCACAATTCTGACACAGGTATTTGCAGATCAACAAACACTCCAGCTGTCCAGAGGAGGCTGTAAACCCCAGGCTCCAGTGCACGGTGGAATTCACACCTACTATACAAAACCAGAGGACTCTCCTTCCCAATGTAGCTCCCAAGATAAGCTAACCTAAGGCAAGCAACACAACTGTATCAAACATGGGTGATGTCATGTCAGCTACAGTACAGCGGGAAATAAAATCTCAAAGAAGGAAAAGACAAACCAAATCAAAGCCAAACCACCCCAAACAAGAGCTATCCTATGACTTTTGTCACCACCTAGAAAAAAAGGACAAACCTTCCCATACCCATACCCTGTGCCTCAAAGCTATAAAGCAGTACAGCATCCCAAAATGAAACAAAAGAAAGGTACAAAATAATTGTATTTTCATAAAGCTGCTGATAAAGCTACCACACAACTCAAGGCCAAGGGATAAAGATCCACCAGCATCCAGTGAGTTGTCAAAGAAGAAAACAAAACCAAGTATAGATGTAAATGCAGAGCAGATTGTTAACAAAGAACCACTTTCTCAATCTCAGACGAGTCAGGCAGCCTTGACTGGTCCAACAGAACTTCGTATTAGCCACACTTTGGCAAAGGTGGAAAGATGCTTTGGCTATGCTACAGAACAAGGCAGGTTTTTGCAAACACGTTTTCAAGATAAAGGAATCAGACATTGACTGTGGTAGAAATTCAAGACTAAATTTAAGCACTTCATCAGCCACCAGTATTTGAAAGCTCAGCTGTGCTGGCAAGTATTCTTAAGCTTCAAAAAGCTGCACAAATCGGAATTATCTGAGCAATAAAACAAATTCCCCCACAAGCTTTAGGGCTCCAGAGGGCATCTCTGGGAGTTCTACTTCCAGTGTTCTTCAGACCATTGTGCAGAGATTGCAGTGCAGCCGTACAGAACACTAATGCTGGCAGACAAGGTTATTGCTTCAGATGGCTACACTGCTCCTGGTCATTTAAAAAACAGAGGAGACCAGAGACCATGAAAAAGCCACCAACACTGGGAATGGGAACTGCTGCCGAAGGAAATCGTCCAGTGGGAATAGCCCAGATGTACTGAGCTGTAATACAGCTGCTCCAAGTGTCTGAGAGACAATGGAAAAAGGAATACCATGCAAATAGGATACACATTCTGAGGAAGTACAGAAACCTCAAATAACAGGGGTACTTTGAACCCCACATGCTAAAAACATGAATAGGCAAAAGAAAGTTCAACAATCCAAAAAACAGTGACACTATTTCTTCATTCCTGGCATAAACAACAAACTGGGTTTTGTCTACCTACTGTGAAATGCAGATATATTCGTTAAAGAGTCAAGTAGCTCCCATAATAGAGAGTACAATTAAAAAGCAGGCAGGAAGATCCTACTGCAGTATTATGATATCTGGTGGGCTTTCAGTGGGAGTATGGAACTGTTTGGGGTTTTTTTTATTTGTTTGGGATTTTTGGGTTTGGTTGTTTGGTTTTTTTAAGACAGCATAATCAAACTGCTTTAATGTATTTGAAAAGTGTTCTGTGGTGTTACTGCAGCTCAGCATGTTTAAGTAAATCTTCTTTTTCCTTCTTTCTGTCTGGAACCATCTGTATCAAAAAAGCAGGTGTTACTGGCATGAAAAGCTTTTGCCATCTCCTTCCCTTGGCAGCTCTCGCCTCCACCTGATGTCTAGAACCATCTCATCTCTCCTACCTCATAAATCAGAAAACTTGGATAAGTTGGAGAAAGATCAGTTGGAGAGGAAAAAACATGCCCAAGAGAAAATCTGTAGAGAAAATAAAGTAGGAATAGAGATCCTTTCTTATAATTTAAGTCTCCGTTACCAGACATTCTTCACTAGCGTTCACCCACTGCAGGGCTGGCACCACTGCCCCAGTTACACAGGCACCAGAGTTTCCCTGGGCACCAACAAGTTCAGCACTGACTTCCACAGCCCTAATCAGCTCACATGCTTTCCAGATTTTCAAATATAACATTAAACAGCCCTACAGCACCTTCAATCCTGCGGCGAGACCTCAAGAGAAAAAACAGTTTAATGTTGCATCATAACGGGAAGAAAAAAGAAGGACTACTTCAAAGAAACCTCCAAAATACTCTGAAATACTGAGGTTTCAGCACGGTCATAACTTTCACTAGAACACGTCAATGCCAATACACAGCACTTATTTTGATGATTGCACATGGACAGGACAGGACAAGCTTTGGGCACTTCAGGGAGGAACTCGTGCTCCTGCAGGGAACGCCCATCAGTGAAATCACTGCTCTCATTTTACAGCTACCACAGAGCATTAGTATTCATAGAGTACAATTACCTGTTTTTAATACATGCACGAGACGCAAAAATAGCCTCCTTCACACTCCTCAGTTTATCTGAACTCTAAAAATAACTCCAGCACTGAAGAAGGAAGGGAAGCAGGCACAAACAATCACCTCAGGTACTATTGCAGAGCGAGAACAGTTGATGCCGAGCTGCTGTATGTTATGGCATCCTGAATTCAGGATACTCGGGAGGAGTCAGTGAAACAGGGCCCCATCGGCCACCGATGGGTCTCCCCGGTAACACCACCACAGATTCAAAAACTTTATAACCCAGACCACAATTAACACCACTGCATCTCAGTGCTGCACACAGTAAATGATGTTTAGAAGAGATGCAACGGCACCTGTAAGGCTCTGGGCTCTACAGGCAGCCAGGATTGAGTTCAGCAGCCTTTCTGTGCCAGAGCAAAGTTCTACCACTGCTTTAACACCAGCAAAACTTCGCAGCGGATTCCACTGCTCCATGATAAACACAAGAGAGCTGCTATTTCAGATATGGGAACCAGAAAAAAACCTCAAAACCAAACAAACCAAGAATGATGAAAAAATTGATTTACAGACAGAGTTTGTCCCAGAAAGAAGAGTCCAAGTCACCATGCAAACAGATTGATTCCTCTTCCTTCAGACATTGCTATCACTGTCACAGTTACTGAGCAGGCTTTGACACAAAATACTGCACAAGGCAGCTACTGCTTTTGAGAACTTAAATACATATTTCATAAGGCTTCTTCATCAAGCTTACATGAACAGTTACTGCAGAGTGAGGTTAACATGAGAGGTAAAGCACTGCTTATCCAAGGAGTTTCTACACTAACTCCCTGTGCACAAATGTGCCCATCTCAGTGCCTCCATTTGGGCACATATGCACACAAGGCTTCCTACAACAAAGTTTGAACAGCAAAAGCATGATGGCCAAGATAAAATACTTAAAGGCTTCTATCAGAAATGGCTCAGTCCCCTGCACAAACCTCACAGGACTACAGTGGGTAAATAGGAAAAAAAAATTGTAAAAAGGGAGGTTTTGAGAGCCTAAATGGCAATTTATCAGAGAAGACGTTCTGAATTGCAGACAGAAGCGTGCAGTCAGAGAGAGACCTTTATATAGCTCCAAACAAAGTTAGGGCATCCCAGCTGCTCTTGGCATTACAGAAATTGGCTTCTTACTTCACTGCTTGCAGCTCTGCTGAGTAATGGCTTAATGAAGTATACCTGCTTCAAAAGGAGGGGGGGGAAAAAAACAAGATACCCACCCCCCAATAATGAGTAAACTGAACACCCACCTGTGATATAGGTAGGAGGAGACAAAGCAAAGGCCAAAAGCTCTGTCACCGAAGCCCAGAAGACTATCAGCTATTTTCAGGATAGACAGATGGAAAAGGGCCAATCTCCACATGCATCCAAACGCATAGTTTTTGTTTGGAAACCACAAGCGAGAACGCCTTTGCAGTCCTCCAACTTACCCGAATACACCACACAAACATCACAAAGGGTGTTATGGAGCTGAAAAACATTTCCCACCCAACACACCCCACACAAGTACCCATACAGCAATGCGTTTCAGCCCTGCCAAGTAATGCCCAAAGCTTCTTCTTGACACGAGCACCATGGGAAAGCCCCAGGTGCTCCCCTAACCACACCCCAAGCCAAGGACAGCTTGGAAAGGGCAACACAAGCTCTTCCCAGAGGGAAATGCTCAGAAAGAAGTCTCCGTTACAAAAAGTGCTCACTGCTCTTTCTCTGGCTGGTTCACCACATGCTGTCTGGGAAGTAGCCAGGCCCCCTGACGCCAGGAGCCCAGCCAGGCCAGGGTTGATTTCACAGAATTACAGAATGGTTTGGGTTGGAAGGGACCTCAAAGCTCATCCAGTTCCAATACCCGGACATGGGCAGGGACACCTCCCACTGGACCAGGGGGCTCAGAGCACCATCCAACCTGGCTTTGAACACTTCAGGGGATGGGGCAGCAACGACGCCTCTGGGCAACCTAGGCCAGGGCCTCCCCACCCTCACAGGAAAATAATTCTTCCTAAAATCTCATCTCAATCTCCCCTCTTCTAGCTTCAAACCATCCCCCCTCGTCCTGTCCCTGCACTCCCTGACCAAGAGCCCCTCCCCAGTTGTCCTGGAGCCCCTTTCAGTACTGGGAGGCTGCTCTGAGGTCTCCCCGGAGCCTCCTCTTCTCCAGGCTGAACAACCCCAACTGTCTCAGCCTGTCCTCGTACAGGAGCTGCTCCAGCCCTCGGATCGCTCCCGTGGCCTCCTCTAGACTCGCTCCCACAGCTCTGTGTGCTGTGCCGAGGACTCCCGGGAAGGCGCTCCAGGTTTTGGGAGGCGCACCCCGCTCCCCACTCCCCTCGCCGTTACTCACGGCCGCCGATGCCCTCGGGTCCCGGGCAGCTCAGCACCAGCACGGGCGACGCGGGGCTCCACGCGCCGGGCGGGGCGGCTGCAGTGGCGGCTCCATGGCCAGGATAGAGCAGGAAGAACGGCGCTGAGACAGGGCACTCCTCCTCCTCCTCCTCGTCCCGGCGCTCCATGGCAGGGGGCAGCTCCGCGCCGGCCCCGTCCCGGGAACTTTCCTGCCGCGGGTGCCGCTCCGCCTCCGCCATCGTCGCCCGGACCCGCCCGGGGAAAGGCTGCCACCGCCCTCCTCCTTCCTCCGCCTCGGCCCTGCCCCTCAGAACCGCCCTCCGCTGCTGCTTTCTCCTTCCCCCTGGAATACCCACAGCCCCGTGGGCGCTGGGATCTCGGGCGGATTATGTGCGGCATGGAGGGGTGAAGCCGAGTAAAATCCCAGCTCTACTCTCCTGGCCCCGGGCCATGTGGAGGAGATCTTATTTCCACCCTTCTTGGACAGGGTTTGGGTTTTTCCGGACATCATACCTTTTCTTTCTCCACACCCTTAACCCTTTTTTCCCCCATACTCTTAACCCTTTGTTTTTGCATACCCTCAGCATTTTTCCTTTTTCCGTGCCATTACTACTTTCTTTTTCCACAGAATCATAGAATAATGGAATGGGTTGGGTTGGGAAGGACCTCAAAGCCCATCCAGTTCCAATCCCCTGCCATGGGCAGGGGCAACTCCCTCTGGATCAAGGTGCTCAAAGCCCCATCCAGACTGGCTTTGAACACCTCCAGGGATAGGACAGCCACGACCTCTCTGGGCAACCTGTGTCAGTGCCTCACCAGCCTCACAACAAAACATTTCTTCCCAAGATCTCATGCCAATCTTCCCTCTTTCAGCTACAAACCATTTCCCGTCATCCTATCACTGCACACCCTCATCAAAAGCCCCTCCCCAGCTTTCCAGTTAGGTACAAGTGTTCATGGGACTATCCTTTGCATTACCATGCTCCTAATGACTGGAAAGGTCACAGGCGAACAGGTATCTCCACAGCTACACAGGATGGTTCAGGTGAGTCTTAGCTGTGCCAAGTGTGTCAGTCCTAACGCATGGCAGGTGCGGTGCTGCTGGAGCAGACCTCACCACTGGTCCCCTCTAAGCACGGTAGCAAGAAGTTGCTGAGCAGGAGCCTGGTGAGGATGAGGCCCATTCCATGGCTGAGGCACACTAGCTGGCAGTGTCAGCACCTTCTCCAGGAACATGATTGGAAAAAGGAAAAAACAGCATTAACCGTGAACTTGCTCCACTCCTCTTTCCACTTTTTTCCACTGCTCCACTTTCCTGACCATCATCTGTTGTCCCTTCCCTATTTCACACATATCCATTTTCTTTGGGCTCTTCAAAACCTATTTACCATGAGGGATTTCCCTTCAACACAAAGCATGTGTTTAAGAGATATTTCCTGGAGCAACAGTACAGTGTGTCATCCCCCATAGCATTAATAAACCCGGCCTTCCCATGATCACTCATACATAAAACCATGCAGGAAAGAACTATTTATAGCTTTGTCCAATCTCTGAACTAACCAACTGAAGATAATGTCATGTTTAATCTTCATTAAAAGGCATTGGCACAGCCGCCTGGGGAGACATGCTGTGCTGGCTGCCTGCACCAGACCTGCTGATACACTACTGTCCTTCTCGCCTTCAGCCCAACGTTTATGGGGAGCACATCTGTAAGATCAGTAATTTATTATTTCTCTTATCTATTGCCCAGATGGAAGCTGCCAGGAATTCACTCACCATCTCCCTAAAGTTTTCCAAGGGAACACAAAGATGCCTTCGTACTTACAGCTTGCTTGCAGATCTGCCGAAGACTGCCAGCCTTTCGTGTCTGCACAAAATGCAAAGTGCAGCTGAGCAGGTGCTGTAGGAATGAGATCAGTTAGCATCTCTGCTGGAAATTTTCTGCAACCCCGTGTGATGCCTATTAAGCAACACTATTCCTCCCTGAAAAAACACCTAGGCCGTTATTTTTCCCACCATGTTACCTTTTACCAACTTCTTTGCAAAACCACAGGATCGTAGCTTAGGGTTACCAGTGGCTCCTCCATTGTTATCCCAGGTGTGGGTTTGGGAAAAGCTCTAGTTCCCTCCTTCGTAAGGCTAGGACCTGCAGAAACCCAAGATTTTCACAATGATGGCTGCAGCGAGGGAGAATGAGTAAATGCAGGTGAAGAACACCTCTGTCTCCACAGGTAACAGGTTAAACATGTCACCTAAGGCCAGGAGAAGACATGTTCAGTGACCTCTTCAAGCAAACCGTGCTTTTGCCTCAGTGACCTCTCACAGAACAAAGCACAGAGTTCAGCGCATGCCTTGGCCTGAGGAGTGAAGCTAGCCCCAGCTTTCCCAGAAAACCAGTGCTCCAGACCACAATTTCCATTGTAAAACAGTTGCTACCAGGAAACCTCATGTTTCAAATGCCCTCTGGCTTTTGGCCTTGCACAAGGGATCTGGCTCCTTTCATAACATGCTAAGACTGCATTAATTGCCCTGTCCCAGGAGGTTCTTGTGATCTTATACTTCCTCTCCTTGGCAAGGATTTTGCCACATGAAAAGCATAGACATGCTCAGCCCCAGCCACTTCAGGTGAGGAATTAATCCTTACGCCTGCACTTCCCTGCAACCTTCGCCCTTCTCACAGAGACCCCTGCTACCAGCACAGGGAGCAACTCCCAGCACCAACACAAAACACTGATTCTTCCTTCTCAGCTGCCATTAACACTCTGCCAATCCTTGCAGTACTTTCCATTAACCCTTGCCATGCAAAATGCCACGGCTCTGCAGGCAAAGATTTCACGGGCGATTTCAGGGAGGAAATCAATTCCCAGCACTGTGCAGCCTGTTTCTCTGGCGCAATTTTTTAATTGTTATGATGCAGCGCTTAACGGCTGTTTGCGGTGTGAGCAGCAGGGGGCAAAAAAATGCAGGGCCATTAAGGTCAGCAGAACTTGTCCTTTCACTGTTTTGTCTCATACTTCTGTCTACTGTGTCAGAATTCCCTGCAAAATCACCATGCACAGCTACCCCTCCCGTGGATCTGGGTCTACAGGAAGTTTTCTTCTGTTTCCAGCTGTACAGATGAAGTTCATTGTTCTTCTACCTGGCAGGAACATGCCTGGAGGGTAAAGGTTCATATTGACACCTATGGAAGCACATTTCACTGGCAGAAAACAAGGAGAGTGCATGCATGAGTTACAGCATCCAGCCTGTCACAGGTTCCAGAGCACATGCTTGTTTGGGCTTCTTCCCCCAAGACTATCACACAAAACAAACCCCAAAACAAAGCACCTAGATACTAGTGTTTCCAGTACATGAAATAGCATTTATTGACAAGACAATTATTCCCCTCAAGTGATTTCACATGGAAAACAGACAGCAGCACCTTTCAGATGCTACTGGTACACAAATTGAGACATGGGCTGTCTGGAACCTGCCTCAGGCACAAGCGCAGCTCTTATCTGAGACATTTGTTAATGAAAACTAAATCACTCCCTCCTCTCTGACAGCCTGAACTGGACCTGGCCACTCAGTCAGCTCCCAGCAAGAACTCCAGCGTGAGGTTAAATGTGTTTTCCCACCAGAAGACATGGAAATAATCAAAACATTTTATAAGTTTAGGTCTTACCTGTTCATCCTGGATCAATGCTACATTAGACCTCCAATAGCAGAGAGCAGTTAATGTATTCATCATAGATTAAGTGAATATATTTATCACAGACATAAATAATTATGAAAACCAGGAAAGTCCTTACTTTTCATTGAGTTAAGGAGGAGGGAAAACAGTATCTCAGGCCAGATGGGATTTAAGTAATAGCTTTCTGCTTGGTTACAAAATTAAAAGATCTAAGTGAGCCTAAAGGCTGCTAATTCTTAATGAGAATTAGAGAAAATTACACAACCACACACGTCTCATCCTGTAGCTCCACACAGAAAAAGGATGGACCAGAACAAGAGTAAAAAGGAGGCAAAGACAGTGACACCTGCAGAGTCTCATCTTTGTCTGCACTTGTAGGTCCCTCCATCCCACCCCCACTTCCCCACCAGTCCCACACACCCCACTCCACTCCCTTCACTTGACACATCCCTGCAGCATCCCAAAGCCAGTATTTACAGTACAGAACAACAACAGCATGGCAAGAGAGGAAAACACCTTAACATACAGGCTGGACAAGGAAAAGGCCCTGTGCTACTTTAAGAGGTGGCCCCTTCTGAAAAGCATCCTCTGAAACAAACGTCCCCCCCACCCTGAGTCTTGGTAAGGATAAAAACCACAATATCTTTTATAAAATTTTTATTAGATTCAGCAGTGCTCCTGGCAGCTCTCAGAAACAGAGAAAAATAGCCATCACTGAAGCTTCCTGCTTTTCTTAACTCCGGCGCGAATGCCAGACATCTCCCCAGCATATCTCTGCAATTCCCTCCGAACCTCACGGACCTGGCCCTTGCGGCGAATCTTGGCTCGCCGAAACTTCTCCCGATGCTTGACCCTGGGGTTGCGATCTATCTTCTTCCTTTTGGGCGTGAGGCCTTTGTTCTTGATCATCTGATACGTCACACCTCTCTTTTTGTTTGGATCCTCTCCTTCTAACACAGCTTCTTCTTCAAGTATATCTTGGTCTTCAGGTTTCTTTCTCTTGAGTTTCAACTTCTCCTCCATCATCTTATAGTATTGGAGAGCAGCCTCTTCATCCAGGTCTGACTCCTCTGATGCTTCATCAGTGCTAGCCCGGCCATTAGCAAGCACAGGAACACGTTTTGATTTGGATTTCCTAACATCCAGTGGAAGAAACACTGCAAACTTCTTCTCCTTCCGTAATTTATCTTCTTTCTTATCATAGTAGTTTTTCAAAAGCATACGAACTTGTGGGGATAACTTTTGATCTATAACAGCGAGGTCATTAATTATGTTCCTATAAGCAACCAGCCGCTCGATAACGGGGTGACTATGAACCGGCATCCTCTTGGACTTCAATACCAAATAGAAACTGATATTGGCACAGTAACTCAAATAGAGATGGTACTTGGTCTGCAGATAGCGACTGCCTTTCCCCTGCGGGATCGTGCCATTTTTGACCATCTGCAGCAGAGGGTGTAGTTCATCTTTGAGCTCCATTAGCTTGATCTCAAAGTCCTCGATCAGCTGCAGGAGCTCAGGGGACTCCTGCTTCAGCAGCTTCAGCTGCTCCTTCTTGGTAAGGGCCTGCAAATCCTTGTCAATCTTCTGCCCCTTCCTATCATGGGTTTTCTGCTGCTCAGTCAGGTAGCCCTGGATCACATCCAGCCCATAATCGTCTTCCCCTAACTCCTGCACCAACCGCCTCTGGATGACCTGAGCTTCCTGCTCCTCTTCCTCCTCCTCAGCATCGACTTCTTGCTGACTGCGCTTGCCCTTGGCCTGGGCATCACTCCCGTAGTCTGTATCGTAGTACAGCTGTTTGCGTTGGCCCCAGGAGAGCTCGTGGGGGAGCTTGGTGTCCTTGCGGCGCTCCTCCAAGTCGCTTTCCATGGACAGGTCCCCATCTTCATCTTCAACCTCATCTCCATCCTCCTCCTCACCTTCTCCATCCTCCTCCTCGCCTTCATCCTCTTCTGCGCTGTGCTCCACGAAAAGATCCACTCCCTGTGCCTCCTCCTCCTCTTCCTCATCGTCTCCATCCTCCTCCTCGCTGTCCTCCTCGGGCAGCTGCAGCCCCAGCACCTCCTCCTCCTCCTCGCTGTCCCCTTCCTCCTCCCCGCTGTCCAGGGCCGCCATCACCGCTCGGAACTGCGCCTCCTCCGCTTGCTCCTCCAGCTCCAGCTCCTGCTGCAGCTCCTGCTCCGCCATCCCGCCGGGTGCCTCGTCCCCTTCATCCTGGTCCGGGGCTGCCCGAGGCCGCAGGACGGTACCGCGCCTGGTCCGCATGGCTGCGCTCCGGAACTTCCGCTGCGATTGCGCTTGCGCTTGCGCTTCCGCCCGGCTCCGCTTCCGCTTCGCCCGGGGAGGGCGGGGACCCTGGGTGTGGGCGCTGCAGATGTCGTTGCTGTTTCTGTCACTAAACTGCACTGCCTGCTTCGGATTAAGCGTTTATTTAACTGTGTGTTCGGGTCTGAATTGGTGTGTGCGGTGCTCATAGAATCATGGAATGGTTTGGGTTGGTAGGGACTTCAAAGCCCATCCAGTTACACCCCCTGCCACGGACAGGGACACCTCCCACTGGATCAGGGTGCTCCAAGCCCCATTCAGACAGGCCTTGAACACTTCCAGGGATAGGGCAGCCACGGCTTCTCTGGTCAAGCTGCGCCATTTCAAAGCATGAAAGTCACTCTTAATTACTTATGCCAATGGCTTTGTTTTCACTGTTTAGTTTTCTTATTATTATGCTGTCAAATTACAGATGGGAAAAAAAGCAAATTGTAGCAGTTTTGTTGTGTGAGTTCAAAAGGAGACATAAATCAGCAGAAACTGCCAGTGATATCAATCAAGCATTTGGCCAGGGACCAGTCAATGAACACACAGCTCACAGTGGCTCTGAAAATTTCATAACAGAAACAAGAGCCTTGGAGATAAGAAGGGTCATAGAAACACAAAATCATAGAATCACAGAATCACTTAAGTTGGAAAAGACCTTTAAGATCATAGAAGTCCAACAATAAACCCACCACTGCCAAGCTCACCACTGAAACATGTTTCTAAACACCACATCCACACAGCTTTTAAACACTTCCAAGGATGGTGACCTTATCCCTTCCCTGGGCAGCCTCTTCCAATGCTTGACAACCCTTTCTGTGAAGCGATATTTCCTAATATCCAATCTAAACCTCCCCTGGCACAACTTGAAGCTGTTCATTCTTGTCTTATTGGTTGCACCTACCTCCCTCCCCAGAGCTCTCTCCCACCCATTACCACATTTTCCAGCATCTCAACAACTTTCTGCAAGACAAGGCTTTCCACAAGCAAGCAGCAAACACCGTCAAACCATTCATCAGTTCCAGAACTCCAGAATTCTATGCCACCAGAATAAAAAGACTTGTTTCTTGTTGGCAAAAATGCATAGGTTCCTATGGTTCTTATTTCAGTTAATGACTTTTATTCTAAGCTGAAATAGGCTGCTTTAAATTTAATGGGTAAAAACAGCAAGTATTTTTGCACCAACCTAATAGCTGCTGGCAGAGGTTTGTGTGCTTTGAAAATACCTCACAAAGATATCTTCAGGATGTAGCTGCAAAGTCAAAGTTGATCTCCTTCAGTTAAGCATCTCATTTACAGATTAAATCCCTCTGGTTCTGGAGCATGGTTAAGTTACTTCCACCATTCAGTTTCTAACAGAGTACTACAGACCCACAAGGAGCTGCAGGACATGGGCAGCCACTTGGCAAGCATTTATTTTCTCAGTCGTGGCAGGTACTAGCAATCCATAATGCCATGGAGAAAGAAAAGAGTGTGAGGTGTAGTTCTTTACCTAAAAGCATGGATACATACGACTGCTTCCCATATAGTAATCTTACAAGAGGAGTAAAAAAGGCAAGATAAACAGTGCAACTGACATCTGTCCCCTCAAAACTCGAAACTTCTCATTACTCAGTTTGCTACAACCAGACCAAAGTTTCAGAGAGAAAAAGTAGTATTTGAAGACATCCCTGGGCACATCTGGGGTGCATATATTGACTCTCCCAAGTCCTCCCCTTCGACTAATTGTGTCTTTAGAGTGATACAGGGATCTCCTGGCCCATTCTGAGCACCTGTGGATCAGCCTTCAGGCTGTAAGGCAAAAACACGTTGCAGAGCTGGGCGGCTGCTGCTTCACTGTCCCCTATGCTTCTTGGATCTGTCCTTTTCCCAAGAGACAGAATTGTCCAGGCCATGAGGGAAGGAGCAATTCTGATTTTCAGCAGCTGGGGACCCCTTCTCAAGACATTTAAGGCAATCTCTGTTCATTCACATTCCCTTTCTCATCCTGTTTTTTGGGTTTTTTTGTCTGTCATACATCACAGAGTACCCAGCTCGGCCTCCCACCTTTTAAAGGGAAAATCACATTAATTTGGAGCTGATGGAAGTGGTCTGGTTTTAAGAAACACAGACAGCCATGTCGCGAGCAGAGGGAAGTACAGTAATTCATTTAGTCCACGTTCAGAAACCCAGAGCCTGGTAAATTAAGCAGCCACAGGTCCCAGGAAGAGGAGTTCTGCATAGAACACTGCAGGTGTTTTTTCTCACCACAGAGCAGGTGCACAGTTATTTATAAATATCCTGTACACCTTCTTGTGGAAAAAGGCCTCGCAAGCAAATACTAAAGTTAACTGAAACAGAGGGGCTGCACCACTTTACTCACATTTTGGTGATTCATTTGGATTCTGGTACATCTGATGACAGACAAGACTCGCTTATGAGTCTTTTTTCAGACACGCTCAGCTTCTCCATGTAGGCAACTCTAGGTCAAAATTTTCCATGTTTGCTCTTGCACCAAAGATGCGTTTTGGTGCAAAGATACCTTTTCCAGATATATCTGTGCCAATTTTCAGTTATCACCTCCCCTGGATACAGGCCTATATAAGAAAGAGCAAGAACAACTTAGTAATAGAATCATAGAACCATAGAATCATTGGAAAATCCCTCTACGCTCATCCAGTCCAACCACCAGACCGACATCTCTGTACTTGCTAAACCATGTCCTGAAGTGCCACGTGTACATGACTTTTGAACCCCTCCAGGGATAGTGAATCCACCACTGCCCTGGGCACCAGTCTTTCTATAAAGAAATTTTTCCTAATATCCAGTCTAAACTACTCCTGGTGCAATTTGAGGCCATTTCCTCTCATCCTATCACTTGTTACTTGAGAGAAGAGATCAACACCCGCCTTGCTTCAACCTCCTTAACAACTTGATTTTCGTATGTGAGAGAGAGCATTCCTTTCACTTGAGAGAGCATTCCTTTCACTTGTTATCCACATCTCGGTGGAAATTCTCACTTTATACTAGTTAGCCACTAAAATAGAGCCATTCCTGCTGATCAGGCACTGCTATCTTGCTGCTTAATCCTACCAGGTTTTGCATGAACCCCATCCAAAGTCTGCAGCCAATTTCTGTGTGATTAAAATCCCAGGGAACTTCTGCTTAGCATAACTCACAGAAACTCAGGCCTCCAGTGTGTCCCTGACCCTGACATCTTCCATCCAACTGCAATGTAGCAACTTTGTTTTTTTAAAGTCTGCCCTTTCAACATTCAGAAACAGACCAGCTTCCACTTGGAGTCTCATAGATTTAAATGGAACTGTCATGCTGTCTCTCAATCCAAAGTTAATTCCTAAGAGCAAGAAGTAAATAGCATCTACAGACATTTGCACTTCTTTCAGGACTTGCTGCAAATGTCATACACTTCTGGTGAAGCTAGACATGACTTCAAATGTGAGATGGTTTACACAGTGATCAGGAGCTGCTCAAGCCGAACTATAGCATCAGTCGAATCACCACTACCAGTACGACAATCAGTGATGCCTGCAGGTCCATTTTCATCCACTGTTTTCTCTGTTTCTGAGTGATAATCAAGGAGCAAAGCATGCTGTAGAGCAGAGTACCAGTGGATGGAGTGTTATCTGCCCTGGACAGCTTTCCTTCTCCCCAGTCTTCATCCAGCCTGGCAATGACACACAGAGACATAGCTATTTTGCTTCATCTCATCCAGACACCTACCCAGATTCTTAATCTGAAAATCCTAGATTAGCATGTCCAGGGCCAACTGTAGGCACAGAACAAACAAAAGGAGACTGAGGCTACAAGGCTGATTCCCATTTCATAGAATCACAGGATCATGGAATAGTTTGGGTTGGAAAGGACCTTAAAGCCACACTACTTCCAACGCCACTCTGTCATGGGCAAGGACACCTTCCACTGGATCAGGGTGCTCAAAGCCCATCCAACCCGGCCTTGAACACCTCCAGGGATGGGGCATTCATGACTTCTCTGGGCAACTTGCACCAGGGCCTCACCACCACTCTTCAACGCAGGAGGAGGTTTTTTCCAAATTCACAGTTATCCCTCTGCTACCTCGCAGTGTAGGTGGGAATCAGCCCAAAAGTTAAGCTTGGGTTGATGACTTGCCAGCCCCTTGACAGACTCCCACAGTTCTTCAGTGCCTGCTTCCCCAGATAATTTTCTGGTAACTCAACATGCCACACAGTAAAAAGGGAATAGTCCATAAAAGTAACAGTCCATAAAACAAATCTTCCTCTAAAAATTTGCGTTATCAATAGAAATCCTTAGAGACCTACAGGTGGCTGAATGGGACTAAAATAGCTCTCGTGCCACCACACACAGACGAAAGGGGCTGTATGCAGACACATAGATTTAGCAACTGAAATTTAGATATGCTGAACATCAGCAGTCAGGGAAAACCACCAGAATCACACAGAATATCATTCTACTCAGTCTCTCCCTTCGGGTTTGTAAATACTTGTGGACGCCTCTGCTTGGATTTTTCCGGAGTCGCATTTTTATCAGTGCAGTTTGGCAAAGCAGAGCCTCTTTCACACAGGCTTTATTCTCCTGCCTGCACTCCCCCTTCCTGTATGTCTAAAACCCCTCCTATTTTGTAACAAAAAAAGGAAACTGAAAAAATAGTGCTTTAGACAGACATCCCAACCACCCCATAGTCAGCCAGATTTATTTTTAAGCTCCTGCAAAAGATGGGGCA
The DNA here is from genome assembly GCA_033558185.1 of Dromococcyx pavoninus. Taxonomy (NCBI): domain Eukaryota; kingdom Metazoa; phylum Chordata; class Aves; order Cuculiformes; family Neomorphidae; genus Dromococcyx; species Dromococcyx pavoninus. The sequence goes on from JAUMJL010000712.1 coordinate 387,405, forward strand.
CAAGGCACATCTTGCTGCTGCTTCACAAGAAAACTCTACTTAAATCTCCTGACAATACTTTCTGAGGAGGGGGAAGGGAAAGAAAAACAATCTTGGCCCTCCTAAAGGTGGAGCCCTAGTGAGAAAATAGGGTTTGTAAAGCATTATGGCATAACATGATGCTCTGCGGGAAGCTGAGCTCGCACCCATCATCCCCTGTCACCTTCCAGGAAGAAACCTTGCATATGAGCGCTGCTGATGCAACACAAAAACTCATTGCATCATGCAATTACCGGATGAGAGATGCTTGTGCTAGGAAAAAAAGCTCAAGAGACAGATACTGGGGTCTTTGAACAGCTCTAGGGTTAGGGACTCAGCCAGGAAGGTCTGAAGAAGGGGAACATAGGCTGTTAAGGTGTTAGGCAGCCATTCCAGGAACTGGGATGACTGGCAGCATTACCTAATGGCTTTATCCTCTGGAGAGTCTGGCAAGGGCTATCAGCCCCAGGGAGCCAAGGGTGGCACAGGCTCAGTGAAAATCCTGTATCTGGTCTCTGGGCTGCTGCTCTGCTGCCTAAGGAAAAACTAGAGAACACAGGGAGGCTTACCATGTGCCGCCAGCATTAGTTGAGAGAAACATGCATCGCAGGCAGCAGAAATTCAGGGAACGCCGATGCGCTGACCCTGACTAAGAATGGGCCTGCCAGCATTGTGCTGTACCTCCCCTCCTGGCTCCTGATGTTGGTGTTTGGAGGCTCGCTAAGACTGGGATTCCTTTCAAGACTGCAAGACACACACACAAGTTGCAGAGACAGCTCTGAACATTGCATATTACGTTGCAGTGTTTGGATTTCAGGGCCACACAGCTGATTCTAAATTGGGGACAAAACCCCCAAGGTCCTTTCCAGTACTGCTTACCTTCAGGAAAAGTCTGCTTGCCCTCTTCTTCAGAGAATTTTCCTGGGACCTGACTCAGAGCCCTTAATGTACCACAAATCCCATAAAGTCCCTTTCCCATTCATAAGAAAAGAAGCTCCTCGATGCAGTGTGCAGACCTGGAGGAAGAGTTCAGTTTTGCCACAGCCCTGCTCTTGCTTTACACACCTCCTTTACCACTCTCCTCTCATCTTGTCCGCTTTGACTTAAAGCTCTTAGGAGGGAAGTTGAGCCCTTAGTTTATATTCACAGAGTACCTGGTGCAAACAGGATTCTGAAGCCTGAAATATTTTTATAATGAGTCAAGTGGTCCGATTTCCCAAAACTAGGAGCCATAGCTGGGACCCCTTGGCTGTCTGGATACTTTCTCACCTTAGGCTCCTTGCCTGAGGTGGGACAGTGGCACCAGCCCTGCTGGCAAGATGCCCCCTAAGGACCAGGGTGGTTTGCACTCCCTTGCACACAGCAGCCTCATCGCTTGTTGATAATGAACAGAATGAAAATGCACAGTAATAGTGCAACTCCCTGCAGCCTGTCACCTTTGAAAGCCAGAGGTCTCTGTGCGTTAAACATGCCTGGTTTCAGTCCCCAGCCACAATTTCCACAGTGCCAGTGCTAGCCGGCTGGACTGTTTATTTTAGGAAACAAAAACCTGTATCATTTGCACATGCCCTTATAGGCAGACACAGGCTCTCTACTTCTGTTCTTCAAAAGGAGGGAAGGCAAGATGATGAGCTCCTCGTTGCTGTGCCTGGCCTTGGCTATCTTCTTGGGCTTCATCCTTGTGGCAGGTGGGTGAGAAATCAAGAGCGTGGAAAACTGCACTTAAGATGTCAGTAATGGGGTTTGTGTAATCGACCATTAATAATTTTAATAGTCAAATATTGAACCTTAAAGCCTGCTGGAGAAGTTATGCTTCAGCAGTGCCTGGAGACCTCAGTGTCTTTCTGCTGTGTGTTTTTAATTACTGCATTGAGGCTGATGAAGTGATGTCTAGCTGCAAATTTAAGGCCCGGTGATTGGCTATTTTTTATTTGGTTGCTGAAGCAACAAAGAGCAAACGTGCCTGCTTGCTTTTCTGCAGTGCTAGGAAGCTTGCAAGACTCTTACATGCTAGATTTAAAGGCTTCTAAATCTTCCTGGTAATCCTATCACACAGTTATGGCCAACTTATTTCTGATTAAATTGTAGCTTATCCTGTAACTCCATTGAATTTCTTGGAGACTCTTGGTTTAGACTGAGATCAGCCAGTCATCCCAGCCCACTCCTCAGTGCGGTTCACAGGGAATAGCTACTAGCCTTTCTAAGCTTGATCTCTGTATGACAGTCTAAAGTCATCCTCATCCACGTGGTGGATCTGGTCTACAGGATTACATCCATGTTGAAGGATAACCATCCCAACAGTATCCCAACATTTCCTCCAGCTTTTGGGAAAGGGCATCTTATTGCCTAACAAGGCATGTCCTTGGCAAGTGCTACTTCTTGTGAAAAGTGACCAGCTCTGTAATCCAGCAGCTGAAAAGGCAGGAAACATTGATTCTGTATCCGTTCAACAGAGAACCCGATCTAGTTTTCCCCATTCATACACGTGGCTTAAAAGATATATATATATATATACACACACTCATAAGCAGCTTAGAGGGGAGGTCAAATTTGAGTTGTATGCACCTACAGTAATGCTGGGTTTATTACTTATGTTGAAATGAACATGTTTTTGGGCTAACTGAGCCTCTTCCTACTTTATTCAAGTAGCCACTTGCACCTGCAGCAGAGTTTGAACAGCTATTTTTGGAATACATTTGCTTCTTCATTGGGCTGTAGTTTTGCCAAAATAATCTCTGCTTTAGTGTTGGGGAGAGAGGGAACACCATACTGCAGTCAATCCTGCACCAATCCAACCTGCAGATGTTTAGAATGGCATTAGGAAATTTTGTGTTTAACTGTTTTTTCTCCAAAGCAACTTTATTGGATAATACATGGATGTATTGCTGATAAAACTCCTTTTTGCAAGCTTTGTGATTTTAATTTAAAAAAATAGATGGAGTACTTGTAACTTTTATGGTTACTGCAGCCAAGAGTATTACACAAGGAATTAAAGCAGGATGATATTTTTAGAGTACAGTAAAAAAACTCATGCATATTCATAAAAGAATATAGTAATATAATTTTATAAGATTAATTAAAGCCTGCTCCCAAGGGTTTTGGGACAACTCCCAAAGCCAATAGGATCTGATTTGAATATTGGCTTTGTATTAAGGGCTTAGAATTGCACACAGCATTACACAGAATGCAGTGACGGATATCAGAGGAAGATCTGTGTGAAGGACAAGCAGCCAAAGACTTTCTATAAGAAAAATGAAATACCAAGACTCAAGGGGGCAGAGACCACAGAGGCTTTTCTAGTACGGTTCTGCTTCAGAGGGAAATGTTCATGTTGAGTGATGAGCTGGCAGAGAGGAAGCGTGCAGAGCAAGAGAAATCGGAGTAACGGATATAAGAGACAAGCACCATTAAATTCTAAGTAATGCCCATCTCCGTGCATCAGGTATGATTGTCTATTTTGGCCTTGGTGGGGCGCACTGCAGTCAGAAGAAGTGTGACTGGACCTGCACTCTGTGTGCGCATTTTGCTGTGGCATTTGTACAGCTGGCCAGTTGTGCTGGCGGCTGTACAGAGAAATGCTAAAAGCTAACCCTGCTCTAAAGGGCTCGACAGGCATGTACTACAGTGGGACACTGTAGATGGATAAAGAAAACTGAGAGTAGTAGAAAGTGCACCATCTCCTGCGTGCTTCTAGTGGCTTGTTCCACTGCCCAAAGCAAGGGAGTGGACAAACTTCCGTCCTGATCAAGAAACCCCATAATGCATCTTCCTCAGAAGGCATTCTGCTGCCAGTTGCCACAGAAAGAGCATTTATAACCAGCAGGTGAATTGTAGGGTCACTCCAAGGCATCATTTTACAGAGTTTTGGTGCTTTTTTCACAGCTATGGTGCCTGTAGGGATCTCAGAAAATAGCCCAGTGGAACAGAAGCAGATGAGACCAGTGTACTATAGGGGCAGGAAGGAAGCTCTAAGAAGCCTTAGGAGGAAGTTCTGGATTGCTATTTTCATGACACTGTACGGACTAGATACTTAGGGGCTCTGCCAATCAAAACTGTCCTTGTTTGATCTTGCAGACAGCTTTGTGTGACATTTAAGCTGCTACCAATAGCAGCTAACTATCAGAAAACTTACAGTCCAACTCTTAAGTCCACATGCTATTCCTGCATCCCAGCTTTGCTTTTGCTGCCACAGTCTTTTAGCATTATCCCTTTCACCCTACATCAACAGGGTCTGTTGGTCTTAAAATCCAACATCTGTAGACCTGGATTAAAAAAAAACAGATATGAGCTTATGCAATGCATCTGCTTCCTTACTGATCCATGCTTTGATAACTCAAAGGAATCCAGCTATTAGGACCAAAGCTTTTAAGTCAAAGTGACTTGGAAATCCTCCATAGACATGATGGACACAGTTTTTTTCTTTCATGCTGTTTCTTCTTTTTCTCTAAGGCACAAGCAGAGTAGGCAAGTCCCCAGTACTGTGAAGTCCATTTGAGCCCAGTATAAACTATCTCCATCTTACACACAAAAATGACTGGGATTGGTGTTTCTATGCAGGCTGGAGCTGTATGAAGAGCAGTGATGCACAGTGACAGCTGTGAACTTGATTTTAGCAGCACTTAGAAATACAGAGAGATGTAAAAACAGCCACTTAAGAGAGGTATGACTGTGTGCACATACAAAAGCAAGGCTGGCTCATTATGAGCGAAGAGACCAGAGGCTCTGGGTTGGGGAAAACCTGCTATCAAAGAACAAGCTATTTCCGACCCATCTACTTACACAGCAATTAGGCATCGCATGGCACCAGTAACACTGAAAACCCCTCTGGGTGGCAGATGGGATGTTTTATCCCATTTTGACCAAGTTTTATATTGAGTAATATGATAAAAGTACAGGAGACATAGCCAAGCTCATTCCTCTCTATTTGAGTAACCTCCTCAGCTGCCAAGCCCTCAGAAAGCTAGAAACCCAGGACTGGAGTTCTCCCTGCAAACCACAGCCATTGCAAGGGCCACTCACCTTTCACTGCCAGGTCACTGGGCTGCCTTTTGCTGGGTCCCACGGTGCTTTTTTTGAGATCTGTTCCTTCAGGAACCCTAAGTACACCACACCGCTCAGGGAAATGGACACAGCTGCCACATGGGGAAGGGCAGAGGCCTTTAGTTAAGAGGCCAGACGCAGACTGGGATTCACACCGCTGGAACTGCCCTGGTGCCTGACAGAGGAGGTGGGTGACCTCCTCAGTGAGGGCAAAGGCGTAGCTCCAGGGGAGTTTCTTCCCACTTCATGAGAAATCCCTGCACGTTTGCCCCTCTCCAGCAACAGCGCCCAGGTTCACTGCTCTCCCCCTCCCGCCGCCATCACCCCCGCACACAGACAGACGGTATTGGCTGAGCGGGAATTGCGCCCCCGCCACGCGCCGTCCCCTCAGAAGTGGCGCGAGGGACGCGCGCACTCCCCTCAGGGTGGCTTCCGCACGGATGAGATAGAACAGACTCACGGAACAGTTGGGGTTGGAAGGGACCTCGAAGGCCACTCAGTTTCACCCCCCTGCCATGGGCAGGGACACCTCCCACTGGATCAGGGTGCTCAAAGCCCCATCCAGCCTGGCCTTGAACACCTCCAGGGATGGGGCAGCCACGACTGCTCTGGGGAACCTGTGCCAGGGCCTCACCACCCTCACAGGAAAACACTTATTCCCTAATATCTAATCTAAATTTTCCCCCTTCCAATTTAAAGGCATTCCTCCTCATCCTGTCACTCCGTGCCCTTGTAGAAAACCCCTCCCCAGCTTTCCTGTAGCCCCTTTCAGTACGGGAAGGCTGCTCTAAGGTCTCCCCCAAGTCTTCTCTCAATCACTGCATTTCTGAGCAGCATAAAAGCCGGTGCTTCACTTGGAAGGAAAGATGGGCTTGTCCCTCGCAGTGCTTTGCTGCCGTGTCCTGGGCTCCATCCAAAGCAGTGGGACTAGCAGGGCGAGGAAGGGGATTCTGCCCCTCTGCTCCACTCTGGCAAGACCCCACATGGAGCCTTGTGCCCAGTTCTAGAGTCCTCAGCACAGGACATGGAGCATTTAGAGCAAGTCCAGAGGAGGCTATGGAGATGATCCGAGGACTGGAGCACCTCTGATATGAGAAACTTGGGGTTGTTCAGCCTGGAGAGGGCTCCAGGGAGACCTTAGAGCAGGCTTCCAGTACTGAAAGAAGCTCCAGGAAAGCCGGAGAGGGGCTCTTGAACACAGAGTGCAGGGAGAGAGTGAGGGGGAACAGTTTCAAGCTGAAAGACGGCAGGTTTAGATGAGGTGTCAGGTAGAAATGTTTTCCTGTGAGGGCAGGGAATCATTCTGTGATTCTGTGATTCTAAGAGAGCTGAACTCATCTTTGCCAAGAGTCTCATTTGTACCTGTTGAAATCTGGACTTTTATCGAGTGAGGTGGCATCATGGTATATTTTTGGCATTTTCAGCTCTTGGCTTTCTGCTAGATCAGGTTTCAAGGTTTTTCCTCTTAACCCTGGGACTGTGTATCCTGTGCTTGCAGGTTATCCAGAGGACTCTGATGACCAAGAGTACGTGCTGGCCAATAACAAGTGTCAGTGTGTAACAGTGACCTCAAAGTTCATGCCCTCCAAAGACAATCCTGATGAAGAAATCCTGGAGAGAAACATACGCATCCTGTAAGTGACAGACAAGTATTACACGGGGATAGTGAACAGCAGATCAAATGTTATAAGAGTTCCCTTTTCTTTGCATTATCTCCCGTGTCCTGGTATTGATGAGGACTGTTTTTCCCATGGACTGTTTTCTATGGTATCCTGGAATAATTCCTTTTGCTTTGTGTTTGTCTAGCTCACGTGAACGTGTCTAGTGTTGATCCCTTCAGATACAGAAAGCAGCTCCATGTTTTAATGGCTCTGGCAGTAACTTCACAAAACAGACTGGGGAAATAGAATGTAACACTACTACCCTTGATCGAATCTGAAACCAAATTGGGCCCATCACACTGGGCTCATTTACCACTCTGCTAGCAAGCCTGCTATTTTTTAGGCTGGGAAAACTATTTAGCGTCAAAACTATCCACAAAGGTTAATCCCATGAGGCAGATCTCAGGTCAAGAGCAGGGTTTTGTCATCTATTCACACTGACCTTACAGAAGCCTTTGTGTCTCTCTTGGAAACATGAGCTAGATTCAGGCTCAGAGGTGCAGGAGCTCTGGTAGGGCTCACAAGAGGAGAAAACCAAGCATCTCTGACTTGCAAGTCTCTCGGGCATTTGCCAGTTCAGAGTTTTAAAAAAAGGATTCTCAGCACTGTCAGCTTGAAAGCAGCACTTCCAGAAATTGCTGCAGTCCTCCTAGGGAGGGTTGTTGCCTTTGAGGGCACAGAACAGCCAAGATCTGCTGTTCCTGGGCTTTGCTATGTTAACGGGTCAGGAAGGAAATAAGCTGAAGAACAAGATGAAAATTGTTCACATCAGAGCAGTCTCCCATTTAATAAGTTGTTTTCGTAAGAGCAATTCTCTTCCCTCCTTTGCAGAGTGCCCCTGAATGCTCGGGAAAACATCTCTGATCCCATGTCCCCCCTCAGAACCTCTTTTGTGTACCGCATGGCTGAGCTGTAAGTACTTGTATTGACTAAGTTTGTTTCCTAAGACTTCACTTCCCCTGCAGCATTGCCCACCGCAGCTCAAAAACCGTGCTTGAACGCTGGTGGAGAAGGCGAGGCAGGGTCACAGAGGAAAGTTCTGCATAGCTTTCATCTTCTGTTGCAAGCAACGAAATGTTATCTCCATGATTAATTCATGGAAGGAGGTCTCACATTTAGAGATAACGTTTCATTCTGATCCCTGTTTATCTCACGTGTCTTAAATACCAGCAAGTTACACATTGCCTGTTTAACTCGTGCCTTGCCAATAGCTGTTTGACAACACTAAAAGCACCTGGCTTGGAGTTCCTGTGTAAAACCTAGAAAGGCCACGGTACCTGCCTAGCTACATCTGCAGATAAGCAGGGAGGGTCTGGGTTTCACTAGGGGCACCTTTTCATCACCACTCTTAACACCTGTTCTATTCCCCATCTCTTCCAGCTGCAAAAAATGTGATCCTGTAGAGATTGAGTTGGGAGGTGAGATATATCAGGTCCAGCAGAGCACCTCCTGCAACGAACCCGAAACCTGCTATACCTACGACAGGAACAAGTGCTACACCTCAGCCGTCCCATTCCTCTACAACGGAGTGGTAGAAAAAGTTCAAGCAGTTCTGACACCAACATCCTGCTATCAGGATTAGCTCAACCCACTGCTGTGCTAATGCCTTGTGGTATGTAGCGTTCCTACAAAAAATATGTGTAGAGCACTGTAGTACCTGCACAACAGTGTCCAAAATACCAGCTCCCAGAGTAATGCCAGCTTGCCTTTTCATATTGCTTTCAACACCAAATGAGTGCCATCTCCCAAGGGCAGCAAAAGGATGTCATAGACTCTGTTCTGGTATCCCCAGCACCTATCTGCAACGCTGTTGTTGTGTCTCAGACATGATCACCATATAGACCCTCAGCAGATGTAAATCAGCAGTTCTCTAAAATCAATGGAACTGCACTATTTTACAAGACTGAGGAACTTGTCTTTTTTACAGTCTTCCATAAGTCTTTCTCTGAGCAAAGCTACCACAGACATCAGCAGGAATGTCCATATATTTCCTCCGGTCCATGAGCAATCTAAAGCAAAACTCAGCATGCCCTTTACACAAGCCCCATTGATTACATTGGCAGAGTTTGTGCCATTGCTGGAAGTTTGTTGTACAATCTGAGCTGAGAGAAAAAAATGAAGGGTGAGACCAAAAATTCAAATTTCAAAGTTCTTTTGCAACAGGGCCTTCTAGACCATTCTAGTACTTTCACAACTGCAAGCTTCCCATTTTCTCTTAAATTTAGAGGAGATCAAAGGATGCTGCTACCCTGAAGTGCTAGGCAAAGTTGCCAGGACCTCAGCTGTGCCAGGAATAGAACACTCTTCTAGGACATGTTAGCTATTTCCCTTTCCACACTTATTTACTGACATTGATGCCTTCTTCCAACTCTGTTCCCACTTCCATTGATGAAAAAAGTCAAACTTGGCTTGAATTTCTTTCCTTATTTGTCATTTTGCATTTGGAAATGCAAGAAATCCTATGAAGCTAACTCAGCTGTGAGGGCAGGACCCAATAGTTTGTTTCTTCATACAAGAAACCCTCACCAAATAAAGGTGCTAACTCTGCATTGCACCGTACATTTGAACACATTACATTCAGTATTGCCCATGGAGACACCATGTGTGTAAGTGCATAAGGTGTCCAGCATTACATTTGGGGTGGCTGGTATCTTTCTCACTGTTGTCGGAAGTTGATTGTTAAGCCTTTGGCTGTGCTGAAAAGCTCTTATCTGGCTTCACACATAATTGGAATATAAAACAGCAAAAATCTTACTTCCATAACTGTAGTTCTGTTAGTGGAACATTAAATAAATGTTTTTCTGCAGCAGTCTGTGTGTTATATTCCTGTTCAGTAAGAATTCCTAAGACCAAGCAAAGTCTATAATCATATTCTGTTCTCCTTCACAGTAAAGGAGCTCTCCCTAAATAACTGCTTTTAGTTATAGACAAAGCCTCCTGAAATACCAGGATAGAAATATTATGATGCACTTGCAGAAACTATGACAGATTGAGGCTGAACTGCTTTATGGTTTCAGGATCAGCTCCGCATCACTGAGCTGCTTTAAGGCCCTGTGAGTCAGTGCAGGATTGGAGTTTAAAAATACAGACATTGCCTAAATCACTCTTGAAGTTGCAAGCTTCAGATCAGAACTTTACCTCACCACTGAAAAAAATGCCTTTAAGACAGGTATGTCAGGGGCTCATCATTCCTATGCACAGTATCTGTCCTAAAGGAAAAACAACATTGTGGGGACTGAATTCTGAAAAGCAAAATGATAAAGAAGACCAAGACATAAATTATCCTAATGTTACATCAGAGTTATGGAAAATGAGCTCAAAAATACCATTTTCCCTTCTCCTTCAGGCAAAAAGACAGCCAAATAAAAGAAATGCAATGGGAGCCAAAGAGACATCTGCCATGTATTGACAGCTATAAATATTTCAGTGGTTAGGCACTAAGCTCACTGAAATTTGTCTCACAGACATTTTCATCTCCAAAGTCCTGGTTCACCAGCCTAGAAGCACTGGGATGTCAAAAGTGAGCAGGTCATGGTGAGGCTGAAATTCATCTCCCTACACAGTCCTTCAGGTTCCAGCCACAGGAACATGTCAGTCCTTGGGCCTCTGCCCTGGAACCCTGTGCCTAAATAGGAAGTTTCCACATCCTATTGTAGAGACAACACAAGATTCACATTTACTTAAGACAAGACTGGAAATCATCCTGCAGCATACATGTTGGGAGTCCCATGATACCAGCACAACAAACTACCTATGAGAGGCATCGTGGAAAAAGGGAGTCAGAGCACAGTCTGATTTCCAAGCGGCTGTGAACAAGTACTTGCTCAGATGGTCTCGGGCAGAACAAACAGCTGTTGGGAAACAAGAAAAAAGGTGTTCAAACTTCCCACATGCTGTTCAGCTTTATCATAAAGCAGGGTTCCTCCTCCCTATCTTTTCTGAGAGGTAGAAGTCTACACCGACAACCCTGCTCACCTTTGGTACTGGATTGTGTTAGGTTTTAAATAACCCAAAGGAACACAGTAAGCTAAGTCAGGCTCAGAATCCTTACCCAAAAGAGCAGGACAGGGAAATAGGGGGTGAGGTCTGCTAATCCCACAGAGCATGCTGGGGGAAGAGGTGCTGACAGATGAGAGAAATTCCCCTTGCTGGGGGTTATCATAGACATGCTGGCACAACCATGTTCTTCTTTGGAAGATCCTGTTTCTCAGATGCTGTAGCCACTATTTCAAAGCAGGGTCTTTTGGTGAGTCCTGATAGTGAGGGTAGGAATGCCTCCCTTGGTGCCACCTCCCCCATTTCATTCTCCAAGGGATGATGCTGGGATAAGCCTTCCCATTGGATTTGCAATACTTACCCACCAGCTCCATCTTTTTTCTTCACAGGTCAGGCTGGCTCTTAAGCTGCATTTAGTATTTCTTGAACAGTTCATCTCAGTGCATTTAAGCTAAATTAATTTTATCTCAGACTTGTAGGAACACATTTCTATTTTATCTCCTCAGACTACTTCTAAACTTAATTCCTCCCAGGTCTGTGCTCATTGTCTAAATACTGTTCTATTGCTTAGGCAAAGCTGAGTTAGAGAGGGGTTTCTTGCTAGTTTTTTTTAAGTCCTTTTTAAAGCATGAAAATTTATTCTCATAATCCCATTTCCAGTTTGCCCAAAAAGTTTAATTAGTAGTAGAAACTACTAAACATATTGAAGCTGAGCAAAACAAACCCTTGAGCTCAAAGTCATTGTTTTATGGTGGGGAATTCAGCAAAGAAAGCAACCTATGACCATAACCAACCAGGTAAAGCTGCAATTTAACTCACAAATACGCCAAAGGGCAGCCAAGTTCCTGCACTATAAAGGTTTCCAAATTGATTGGGTGGTTTTGGTGTAGTAATAGATAACAGGCTATGATTTTTAGTAGTCTCACTATAGTAAGTCTGCTTTTGTCAGGTTGTCTTCTGCAGAACAGCACTGCTTCATACCCTCTAAGGTGGAAGGGTTTGTTTTTCAGCAGGTGTACAGATTGCAGCCTTAGAGAATTCAGACATCATTTATTTCTATTCTATAAAGCAGGAAGCACAATGTGGGTGCTTCAAAAACAGTGAGTTGTTTGCGGACCAGGATCCAAACAGCACATTATAGTACAAGACATCAGTGCCTTCTAGCCAAGCCCAGACACTGCTTAGCTAGGCAAGTCATTTGTGCCTGGAATTTAGGAGTCCAAATCCAACCTTCAAACTACCCAGCCATTTCAGAAGTAATTCAACTACCTTGAAGTTTATTCTAGTGGAAGGATATTCTTTTAGGAGCAGCTCAGCTCCTTAAAGCTTCTATTCATTTTAAGAAAATTTAGAAACCTCTTGTTAGTTCACAGTCATGAAGGAATGTCTCTTTCTTTGTCCTGTCTCTTTAGGCACTCTCTTGCAAGCTTTGGATGTCTCCTCTGGACCTCTATTATCATTTCCCCCAGCTGGCATTTTCGGAAGGAACTGAAACAGAAGAGTAAGCATCAGCATGATTATCAGTCTCAAATGACACTTAGAGAGCAACTGAAGAAAGAGGTAAAAAAATGTAAAGAGGAAGGGGCAAGATCCAGTGACCATATTGCTCAGTTGCACCTGTTGCATATGATGTGACCTCAAATTCAGTCAAGTCTCTTCTTGGGCATTCAGAGGGTGAAATCAGTTCTGCATTGACAGTTAACACATAGCACTGGCTTCCACATAAGAATGCCAGTTACACATGCTGCAAAGCTGTGTGATTCCCAAGTGTGCATTCCAATACCTGTTGACTTGCTCCCACAATGGCACTTTGTACTAGTCCCTCTGGCTAAGCCTGAGCAGGAGGAGTCCAGCACCACCTTCAAGGGCCCCTGCTGATGTCCCATTTGCAATTATACCAGTTTCTCCCCTCCAAAAGCTCCAACACAGAGCAGAGAAGAGCTGGAGGTCCCTGATCTAGGTGGTTTTACAGCTGTGACCTTGGGACAATGCAGCAATAGCCACAAGCACATCAAAACGGGGACACAGAAAACAGCCTCAGTTGACTCTCACAACTCACCTGTGGATTTCTGTAGCCTTTTCTTTCCAGGAATTCCTTAAAAGCCTTTGTGCTGTGGAGCTGTGCGACTTTCATCTCCTGAATTAATTTCAAGAGCAGATTAAAATAAAACATTCAAATTTCATTTTTATTTTCAGGTTCCACATGCCTAAAGAAGCCATGCAGCATGTACCCATCCAGCTCTCATGAAAACTTACCAACCAATACGTATTTTAACTGCTAACAGCTCTATGAATTTCAGATTTGATTTTGTCCTTTCAAAGAAATTAAGCTGTTTCATGAATGGGAAGTTGTTTTAAGCAACTTATAACCTGTGGCCCTCTAATCTGATGTCCTGTGCTACACAAAGTCATTTCCCCCAGCACCTTTGTAAGGAAGGCAAAATAAATTATTTCTTATTATCCAAGTAAGCACCCCTACCCCCAATAATCTGCAGTCAGTTCCCAAGAGGAGCAGGGCAAAATGAGCTAGATGATCATTCAGCTGTAAATTTTGCCTTTATTTTTAGGCAGTATTAACAAAACCTTAACATTTGTGCATTTTGAGCTCAGCTGTCCCCAGGCACCCTCCTTACAAAGCATACTGCTTTGTCTTACAGGGAGCAGTTCTTCATAAAATAGGAGTGACTCCTGTCATTCAGCTCACCAGCCCTTTGTGGTTTTAGCCACACACCACTCCTGGGCTGTGCCTTTGGAAGTCTGTCCTCTGCAGTACGAGTAACACCTTCCCCTTTCTCTCTGTAGTGAGTGTGAAGGTGGAAGGTTTTTTTTATCATGAGGAAAATAAAACTACTTCTAAAAAGATCCAGCACCTTTATGAAAGTGGGCATTACAGTAAAACAAAACAAAGATAAGAACCACCTCAGACACTCTGAGATGCCCATTACTTACTGTCAGCATAGGAATACTTTTTGGCCACATATGATGCCAAGAGCATCCAAGGAACTGGATTTACAAAAAAGACTTCAACTAAATCTTTGTTTGTTCTTATTTGCTGTCTAGAGCTGTTGTCCACGTACCAGTGCCCTCAGGACACAGCCTAATACAATGGGTTAGCGTGATGGTTCTCTCAGCTTGGGCAACGCGGTCTGTTCCGTGTCTCTCCATAGCTGTCCAGCACCATGCAATGCCCAGAGCTACTCGCCTCCTAACATACTTCCTCTCATAGCTGCATCAAAAAATGATACCACATTTTATTTTACATTCACAGTACCTTTTCAGACCACTTCTGTGCATTCCCAAAGCTATTGATTTCTGCTTCCGGAGCTCTTAATGGTTCATTTGCCTTCTGTTTTCTCCACATTTTGGGATCAAGATACCGTGCTCCATATCTGATCTTAACCCTTTTTGTTTGGGAAGGGATCTGCCAAAAAAACGCTGTTGTAATGCTCCTTCATCCTGTTGGCATTTGTCCCTCATGCCACAGGCACTGCAGACACTGTCCCAAAATCTGAATACCACACCTCCGAAGGGTCTCCCAGGGATGGCTTTGCACTCTACAACTAAACAATATAAATGTGATGGCAAGTGAGAGTGCCTGACTAGAATTTTTTTCCTTTTTCTCCACAAATTGAAACAGTATTAAAGGTATTCCTGGCAATCCCTACCCTCAACTCATCCAACCACCTTTTTTAAAAACTGGTTCCGTTTGTAGAGAACCTGGGAAGAAAGTCATATTTTGGGAGTCAGAGGCTGAATACATTTTCTTCTCTCAAAGTAGAATCTCTGAATATGGAAACATATCTAGTTATACGGCTAAGGAAATGCAAGCTTTCAGTTATGCCCAACTTCAACCTCCCACCCAAAATCTTCCAGCAAGTATTTTCACTAAAACCCTCTTCCAGTTTCAACCTTAACCATACATGACTTTTGACTATGTATTCAATTATTAAAAGAATACACAGCAAGAAAAACAGGCAATGGGAAAGGTAAGTAATGGGAGGTCATTGCTCTACACTTCAGGTTCTTTTAGTTGTTGACTCCTCCACCAGTCTCCCTGCTCTCCACCAGTGATACAGGCATGCTTGAGACTGAGGACTTCAAGCTCCAACTGTAACACCTACCAAACCTCATCTTGAGATGGGTCAGATTAGGCCTTCACCTAATCCAAAGATCACACAGTATTTAACCCTGTTTTCCTGTTGGTTTCACCGGCCTTGGGTATAAGAAAAACTGCTGAGAATCCTCTATGGTTTGAACAGCAAGAAAACAATATGGTTGAACCCTAAATAATACTTCTACGTGTCATTCTATTTTAATGGTCTACTGCATGTTAAAAAATAACTGTTATTGAGCATTTCCTTTTTCAACTGCATTTGGGATCCTTAAGATACAGCTATAAAGAAATATCAAGTGCTCCGTGGAAAAAAACAGGCTCCTTTCTCATCTGCAGTGGCCCACCTCCCTGTCCAAAACAATTAGACTTTTGAAGATGTAAATGTGGGCTCTTTTACCTTGACCTGGCAGGGCAGGCTCCAATGGTGATGAGAACTCCTTATAGCTGACTGGGAAAGTGAAGTCTCCTGACTCTTTGGCTGCTGTCCTTCCACTTGGTTGTATTTCACAGCATGGCAAAGTGAAGGGACAGTGGCCTCCACTTCACAGCTGGTGTTGAGCACGCTCTTGAGCGTATCTTCACCAATGTTGAAATTCTCTCCTCCCTGAAACAACCACCCCGGGACAGTCTCAGAGTTGGGAAGAAAGCAACATCTCGTTACTAGTATTTTCTTGCATACATTTCTGTTTGTATCAACGCCTGCTGATAGCTTAGCTGATAACCATTGTCTATAATCTACTGATGGCAGGGAGATCTTCATTAGCCACTTTGTGATACTGTTCCACAATAACCATATGGACCTACCATCTAAATCTAAACTACCTTTAATGTTTGCCTTGTTTTATCTTTGGAAAGAAACAGAAGTCGCTGTGCGTATTTAATTGACAATAGTAGCTGCACGCTGGGTTAGTTTCCTGTTCCAGCTCCCCAAAAAAGCAGTGTTTAACCAGGATTACCAGCTTTTTACCTTTGAGGAGATGCTTCTTCCCAAGCGTGGGCAGAGCACTACGGGATGCTGGTTCAGACAGTGCTCTATGTGTGCAACGCGCTCCCTCCTGGCTTGCTGCAGCGGGCTGAGCTTGGACAGACACACCTGCACTGTCCCACGCTTCTTGCTTTCCTCCCTCGGAGCTGTGGGTGAAGATCTCAGTGTGCTGCTTTGAAGAGTAATTGAGACAGGCCGCTTTCTGCCATACACAATCATGTTATCAGATGAAGGAGGAAAGCCATCTCTGAAGTCATCTAGGCCTTTTTTCAGGAATATCCAGCGCTGACCATCAAGGGAGTGTGACAACTTCAGTCTGCTTCCTCGGAAGTCCTTATAAGACATTCTGTCCCTCCTGTCAGCAGATCTCATTAAGCAGAGCTTCAAGGCTCTATTCTGATAAAAAAAAGACTGGAGCACCTATAGAGTTCAAGTGGATATTCTACTCTGAGCGTGCTTACATGCACTGGTCTGCAGTTTGCCGCTACTCAGCTTTTGAGAAAAGCTTGTAAGAGCTGACAACCTGTATGAAGGACAACCACCAAACCCAGCATTTCCAGATAACAGAGTCCTGACATTTCAAAAAATTATTTTTAAATAAAAAGTAATAATACCAGAGCTTCTATTTCAAGACATTTATTGTACATATATATCTATTGCTTCAATGGCAAAGTATTTTCAAGCTGTACATTCCAGACCACGAGCATTCCCCACAAATGCCTCATTTCAGTGGACTACAACTTTTCCAACTTTCAGCCACTCCACATTTCATTTCCGTGGAAAAAGGCCTGCCTAAT
This sequence comes from Dromococcyx pavoninus, assembly GCA_033558185.1. Lineage (NCBI taxonomy): Eukaryota > Metazoa > Chordata > Aves > Cuculiformes > Neomorphidae > Dromococcyx > Dromococcyx pavoninus. The sequence goes on from JAUMJL010000712.1 coordinate 404,016, forward strand.
TAGTTTAACTTTTTGAGCAAAATAGCTTTGGCAGTTTCAGGGAATGACTTGGGAGCTGGTAGCTGAACGAGCCTTCCCTTTCCAGAGCTGGCACATGCAGTGCCTGACCTACTCTTTCCAGGGTGTCCCAGGTTGTTTTAGGGGACTCTGGTAGGAAGGTGGCTGTGACAGCCTGGAGCAGGCATACTGGAGTAAGTGACCCTCTGACTGTTTGCTGAAGAGGTCAGAGGCTGAATTAACTCCCACGCAGCAGTGATTTTTATCGCCAAACACTATCTGAGGAACCGCACAAACACAGTACATGATTTAGAGTTATGAAATTCATTTAAATCCTCTTTGATCTGTAGGGATTGAATGCAGGAAGTAGGGATGTAATACTCACTGTCTTCACCAGAAGACCATCATCTATGCTATGGGAAGGTAAAGACTGCTTGGCAAAAAACAAGATAGGCATCACTAAACCCCAGCCATCCTGCATTTTGCGCTTACCAGGTATTGATGGGGAAATGTGTGTGTTGACCCCATTTTGGTTTTACTATTACATCTCCCCCTAGTTTGCTCTGTTTCACTTATTCTTTGGATGCTAGCAGGGCATTTCTTTTTTCTGCCAAATCATTCAGCAGCTGGGAAGTCTGTCTCTACAGTAAGTGCTGAGATGCTGCCACAGAACCTCACACAATCTCATTTAGATTCCTCTTTGGTGATACAAAGCAAGACCCAGAGGTTTACAGCTGCACAGCACAGATGGGTATTTCTTCACAGATGCTCCAGGTCCAAGTGCTAAGCAGAGCTTCCCAATCTTGCAGCAGAAAGTGCCTCCACAGCCAGCTCTACAGGAGCAGCCAGGCCTGGGAAGGGCAGGGCACTATCTGCCTTTTCCTTTGGGTGCATTTATGTCACAGCAGCACTGCCTCTGACACTGCCAAGGCATCAGGCCAAGGCTTTATCTGTTTACATACAACAGACCTAATGCCCAGTCCTAATGACCACACTGGGCTGTGCTGCATCTCCTGAGGCACAGGAAGGTCCTGGATACACGGGACATCTTGAGTTGCCAGGTGAACACTATGGCTCCTTGACTGCTAGACTGTTAAATTCCCACGCTTCTCATCTCTTAAATTATTTTACAGTCACATATACCTTTTCCTTAGCAGACTCCCATTTCTTAATATCCCCTCCAGAGCTTGGAGAGCTGTCTCACTTGAGAGTGAGACCAGAAACCCAAATAGCCTTCTCTTTCTTCAGCCCAGCCTGCCCCTGTTCTGATATGCTATTTCTCACGCTTCATTTGCTGTTATATCCACAGGATTCACTTTTTCCACTTGGAATTCATGGTTTAAGTTGTACGCTGTACTACCAGGTCAGACTGCTCCCCATGCTTGTGTAGTGAAGTTTCTTTTTTACCTCTGTTGGCTTAAATGATCAAGTGGCAACTGACAATAATTTAAATTGCTATTTTCAGTGTCTTTGCAATACAGTCCTTGCTTGATAAAGTGTAACAAAAATGAATAGCCTAAGAAGTTTACTTCAGCAATGATCAGTGTACTTGCAATATTGAATATTGCAATATTACATATTTTAGGTAGAGTTACTCAGGAATTAGTTAATTCAGAGTCAAATACATCCTAAGGTATTATTAAGAACTATAAACTGATCAGTACATACCTGATATTTTACAGCTCTGATAGTGATGATCCCAACAGGAAGAAGATATCATCTTATTCCGCATTAACTGATATGTAGAGAGTTACCTCCATGGCAGTCTGCAAGAAAATCTCCAGAGAGTCTGAAAATCTGACAAATCTGCAGAAGCTCACCCCTGGGCAGAGTTGCTTCAGACAAGGCACTAGTTTTAAGTCCCTACTGGCATAATACACTGGGTATGTTTGCAGTTGGTTGTTATGGAAACCAGATTCACAACTCTATCTGCCCAGAGTTAAGGCTTTCTTCACACACAGAAATACACAGAGAATTCCTGGGGACTGTGGAGAAAAATATTGGAATTAAAACAAAATTTTGTTTTGCCACAACATAAATCCTTATCTTTTCAATACCAGCACTTGTAAGTGAGCAACCAAAGTGTTTGCTGCTGCTGCTGCAAGATGATGCAATGTGCTGTTCAGCATGTCTTAGTAAGTGTTCTTTTACATTGCTCTCCAAGAAAAACATGAGAAGCAAACAAAGGTCAGGTCTGGTATTATCTCTGAACTTCTTGTGTGTTTGAATGGTGACACATGGCTGATAGATGAATTCAAAAGGAATGCCTTGGGACAACTGGAGTACACTAGAGCAGCTGTCCTTAACAGCTTGTGGAACACATTCTGCTGATACCTCACCTGGTTTTATTGCACTGCCTAAGCACACTAAGCATTTATGTGCACATTGGAGGCACGCTAGGAACATCATTGACTCCCAAACCCAGACTCTCAACTGAAAAATCTAGAAACAAGGCAGTTCTAGACAATAAGATCATTTTATAATTAAGCACACGTAGGGCCTGAGTACACTAGGTTCAAATCTGTAAATTGTTAAAATTAACAAGTGAGCACTTTAAAAGGGGCAGCTCTGCAATTGAACTGGGAGGGTGCACACACATTTACCACAGCTCCCCTGTGCTCTCACCACCCTGATAATGTTCCTTGAGCTGAATTCAGGGCAGGTCCAGATTCAGTGGCTTTGTAAGGAAGGCTGTTAGCATTAATCCTCCGTATAACATTTTTTGTATCTGATGAGCATTTCTAATTTTTTGAAAACACATATGGAAAAATGTTTTGCCTTACTTGGGGGCAAGTTTTGATACTCTGGGGCTGCAACGGAACACAAACCTAAAAGACTCTCCCTTTTCCTCTTTCAGCAATTAATGAATCTAAATTAACATCGTGGATCCAAGGCTGAAGAGGACCACTCAAAGCATTGTCATACCCAGCACTTGGGATGGAAGCTTTTCCAGCCCCGCTGCAACGCTGAGTGTACTTGCTTTACAGCTTTGATGTACATCATACAACAAAGGCTTGAGAGGTGTGTAAAGCCAGCAAAATCAGAAAGGATCTGCAATTGCTTGACTAAAACTTAGAAACTGGTAACTTCAGCACTAGTTACTTTGCCAGCAGCTCGTTTTTGTAAATCAAAGACTCAAAACTCAGCTATAAAGTAAAGTCTGAGAAGAAAGAGTTAGAGTTCTCTTCCACTTCTACTCTGTTCTCATAATACACTTAAAGGTATTTGCTCAACAACAGTGCTTTTGGGTTATTTAAACAACATTTAGAAAGCCAGTTTGTCATTTCAAACAAGTTTTTGCTATGTGGTTATACAGGACACATTGGGCTGGACTTTAAAAACCAATTTGAAAAAACTTATTCCTTCCAGATGACTCACAGTGACACAGCTGTGCTGCAAACAAAGGAACATCCCTGCATCCGAAGCTGAGACTGCAAATCCTCTGGTACCACTTGGATTGCTTTCCATCAGCAGAACCGGCCAGGACCATTCTGCTCCCACAAGAGCAGCAAATGACTGAGCATTTATCAAGGCTGTTGCTCTAACATCACCCTGCTTTGTTGAACAACAACACATTTACTGGGTCCCAGTCTGCAAATAATTTATGAGTATGTAACCTAATCCAGAAATAAGCGTTTGTGTTGGGCTTTGAGATTTGCTTCTTTTTCTTAAAGGAAGAGAGCGCTGACCCTCTTCTCAATTACCAAAAATGCAAGAAATAGGTCCAGGAAGACAAACTCCCTGCAACAAGTGAAGGCCAGGAGTTTACATAGAACATAAATGAGATAAACCCCATTAAATACACTCTATAAATGTAGGCAAAACCTCCCAGATAATCCAAAAACCCTACAGCTCTTGATGGGACAGAAAGACAGGGTCTGACTGCAGAGAAGTAAGACGTATTTTTCTGCTTTTCTAGTTGCTGCAGTCTAGTATGGAACTGCTTTTCCCATCTCCATTTACAGGCCAGAACAAGGATTCATTGCAGAAAACAGCTGAGTGAGGTGGCCTGGTAAAAGTGAGAAGAATCCAGCTCTGGGCAAACCAGAGCCAGCAGCTGCTCATCCCCACATTCCCAGCCAACGTTCACATGAAGTTTTAATCCATCCATTCACACCACAACCCCAAATGTTGCTTAATTCATTAAACAAACTAGTAAGAAGTAACGTGGAGAAACATCTCAGTGTCCTAATAGTGACCTAGGTAACATCTTACCTTCTTTGCTTCAGTTTCTAATAGAATCTATTGTTGTTTTTTTTCAGGGCATTCTTAAGCCATACATTGACTATACAGGCAGAGGAAAACTATTTAAAAACTTACCATAGAAGGAGTTTAGATACTTTCTTCGTACTCAGAAAGAATTTAAAAAAAAAAACACCACCACCCAATCTAGTTCTCTCTAATGCCAACAACAACTAAACTCCTGTTTAGAAGATTTACACTAAAACATAAAAATAAGTATTTTTTAAAAAACAGTTCTTTATCTTGTATTAGCAACACACCCTCAAAAAGCTTTAGCTCATAATACTTGGGGGAAAAAAAAAGCTAAAACTTAAGGAATACACATTTAATGCAGAAAACAACCCAAAATAAAGAAAATTATTAATCACTTACCCTGTTAACAGAGCAATTCTACTTACAGCAAAAAGGTAATGCACCCCATAGCTTCCTACCAAAACCCCACAAGCAGTAAAACCTGCACTGTTTCCATTATCAGAAACAACTGGTTCCACTGAAAACCAAGCACCCCACCAACCAAACTAAACCAAGAAAGGGGCTCTTTACCCCAGGAATTTAAGCATTCTGGGCTCATGGCAGCCAGATCAATGAGTGTGCAGGAGGGGAAGGGCTTCAGGTATAAATGCTCACCCTAGGTGCTGTACTATGCCAGTACTTTCTTTTGCTTTGGGGTTGTCAAGAAAACAGCTGGGAAAGTTCTGATCTTGCTTCAATGGGAATAGATGTTGTTAAGATTTGTGTTTTGCTTTCCACTGGCTGAAAATCCAGATAAGTATGTAGAAAGAATTTTAAATCTCTTCTTTTGTTGTTTGTGAGATAACAGAAAAGGAATAAAATATTAAATTTTATAGCAATTTAGCTTCCATATTTACTTAAAATATTTTTTCTAAAACAGGTGTGCATTTTTTTTTCATTAAAACTATAATAGCTGAAAGAGTAGCTGTGTAGTTGTATTTTACTTTTGTACAAGCAAGATCCATGTTGACATATGAGTGAAGGGCACTGAACTGAGGACTTACCAGTGGAGGTGCAGAATGAAGTGATTTATTTCATCTGTTCATTTCAGCGTCATGCTGAATCTTCAACATAGCAATGATACCTGAATGCATATGCTAAGCATCTCAAGATCTGAATGAAGCTAATTAATAAATGTTACTGTTAAAATACAAAGTACTAAAGTATCTTTTTTGGATCATAGAGAGCTTGGCTATGCTCTAGAGAGTTAGTAACAACCCACATCTAGGTTCTGCTCTTACCTTGCAGCCTTCTCAAACATTAACTAAGGCCAAACCCAGTTATCGGCTACTGTGCAAGCATGTAGAGATGTTTCTGCTCCAGTTGGCATCACTGGGGTGCAGCATAACCTGCTTGTCCTGGCTTAGACTCACCCGAGTTCAGCTTGGTCACAGCAGTTGTGAAGAAGAGCAGGTGATAGAACAGATTATTTTCCCTGTACTTTTGAAGAGGGAGATCCTTTCTGTTCCAGATATGGCTGTTGACAGAGATGTGACCCTCTGCATACAGCAGTAGTCGGCAGTGATGAGGAAAAAACGTTAGTGAAGGGATTGCTGGCAGTTTAGCAGTGCCTGCTGGTGGGAGCACGCAGCCCTTCATGCTCAGGCTATGCTACAGCACTTGTCTGCACTTGATGGAAGTGAAAATGTGTGCCTCCTCCTGTCAATGGACACTGAAAAGAAAGAATTTACACACATTTAAATGCTAAGCTTGCTATTGCCTTGTTTTACAGGTAAACTAATAAATAATAAACTGAACCTGAACATTTTTTGTTCTTATTGAAGTTTCACGCTTAATGCTGGCCATTTCTCTACAATCATCATTTGAAATGCATTGTAAAATCCTTTCCTTGAAAAGAAAAGGGGGAGGGAGTATCACTTCTAAGGAGCTTCAGGCACTCTGTCCCTCCTTCTCCTGCACTGTAAGGGCCTGAGAAGAGCAGCCTGCAGCTCCCATTTGGATGGGGAACAGCCAGGGAGGGGGGAAGAGCACCGGTGGGAGCTGTTGGTATTCACTGTGCAGTCTTATTGGAGTAAGGCTGGCTGCCAGTCATGGCCCATGTATTAGTGGTCAGGCAGAGGAAGAGGTAAGGTTTGTGGGGGATAAGTAGCACTTGGAGAAACAGAAGAATCTTGTTTTTTATATCCTGTTGTTCTGTTGGATTAAGCTATTCAGGGTGCATAGCTCTCACCAGCTGCCCTGAGCTTTATTTGAGCACTGTTTGTACTTAGAAATAGGGGTCCTGGCTCTGTTTGAATGGGACTGACCTGACTCACATCAGGTCTATCAAAGCTGGCCCCAGATGTTAGCCCTTTGCCCAAATCCTCCCAGTGTTTTCCATGGAATACACTGCAAGTGGAGAAACATCCTGACCTCTTGTGCGTTGCTGCGTGTTTCTGCTAAACCCTTCCCCTGTAGTTATGAGTGGTGTCTGTTGTCAGCTCCTGCTGGGAATGTCTGACCACAAGATGGGGAAAGCAAGGCTGTTTCCTTGAAGGTCCCTTGAGGTTTTTAACCATAGGAGAATTGTTAGAAGAGAGTGTGGACCATGTGTGTACGTATTTAGATTCTTAATCTTCAGAATCTAATGAAAGCAAGTACTCAACACCACAGGAGAAGAGCTGACTAAATGTTCTTTTTGTTCCCCTTCTTCTGGCAGGGTTTATTTGGGAATTTCCTTTGAGTATTGCCTTCCTGCTCATTTCTTCCCCAAGTCCCTCTGCACTGCTTCACTCAAAGCCCCAGGAGGCAGTATAAATTTGTCCTTTCTTAGGCAGTGTGCGAAGTGAAACTTCAGGCTGTTTTTTCCTCGACACAGCTTTCTTCCTCACTCTGGGAGATGTTCAAGAATGCTACAGAAAAGCTTTTGTTTTGACCATTTTAAATGAAATATTTGTTCTTGGTTCTCTGTTCTGTACTTGTGGTTTTCAGTGTAATTCAAGCTAAGCAAAGAGAATTTAATGTGTTTGTAGCACTGATCAAGGCTGAGTTGTACTTATTTATGATGCTTCATAAAGCTGTAAAGTTTGGTTGAAGGAAGACACATAAATGAAGAATTAACATTTCACTGTTGGGTCAAAAGCTGTGGTTGCATATCACAGTTCCTAGGGCAACCAATCAGATTAATGGGGTGTTTAATTCCTCACCCCCATTTATTTGCAGTGATTTTTCCTCTCCCATATCTAACTCAATTGCTTGGATGGTTTTGCAATTCCTTCCGTAAGTAAAAGTGGGAATGCAGAGCTGAAGATCAGCTGAGATTTTGTTCTAAAGAAAATGGTTTATCTGACAAAGGAGCTATAATTTTGAAGCACATCTTTTTTAAAAGGTACAGTATTGGTCATCTTATTTTCTGTATGCATTTAGGCACCTGGTGAAAGGTCAGGGCACTTGCTTCCTCAGTCATGAACAGGGAGCAAGGTGTGCTCTAAAACTGCCTGTGTTCTCTGCAGTAAGGTAAGATCTCCAGGGGTTATTTTTTTTCCACGGGGTACAATGCCTCCGTGTCTGGGGAGGTTCCAACTTTGTCCAGTTGAAGTTCTTATAACAAAATAGGGCCTGTTTCTCAGTAGCACTACCTGTGAGCATGTTGAGATCATGTGAGTACAGATATTACCAGCATAAACCGCACATATGACTCAGCTGCTGAACATGAGCCATCAATGGTCCAGGTGGTCAAGAAAGCCAACAGCATCCTGGCTTAGATCAGCCATGGTGTGGCCAGCAGCAGTAGGGAAGGGATCGGCCCCCTGTGCGCAGCATTGTTGAGGCTGCACCTCAAATCCTGGGTTCAGTTTTGGGCCCCTCAGCACAAGAAGGACATTGAAGGGCTGGAGTGCATCCAGAGAAGGGAAACAGAGCTTGGGAAGGGTCTGGAGCCCAGGGGTTCTGGGAGCAGCTGAGGTATCTGGGGCTGTTTAGTCTGGAGAAGAGGAGGCTGAGGAGAGACCTCATCGCTCTCTGCAGCTCCTAGAAAGGAGTGTGGTGAGGTGGGTGCTGGTCTCTTCTCCCAAGTAACAGGTGGTAGGATGAGAGGAAATGGCCTCAAGTTGTGTCAGGGGAGGTTTAGATTGGATATTAGAAAAAAAATGTCTTTACTGAAAGATTGATGTGAAGCACTGGTAGAGGCTGCCCAGGGCAGTGATGGAGTCCCCATCCCTGGAGGGATTCAAAGAATGTGTAGCTGTGGTGGCATTTCAGGGCATGGTTTAGCAGGCATGGTGGGGTTGGGCTGATGGTCGGACTGGATGAGCTGAGAGGGTTTTTCCAACCTTAATGACTCTGTGACTGATTGATATTGACTGGCGGAGGCTGACGTTGAGAGGTATTGACGGACTGACGGACGGCTCCGCGGTTTCCCCTCCGCGCCCCTTGGCGGCGCTGTGCGCGCCGCCCCCTCGCAGAGGTTTGTCCCTCGGCGGCTCCGGTCGGGCCGGGCCGGATGGCGGCGCCCAAGCGGGGCTCACGTGGCGCGGGGCGGGGCCGGTGCAGGAGGCAGCATGTCAGGCCGGCAGGGCAACAAGCTGCCCAGCAATCTGCCGCAGTTGCAGAACCTCATCAAGCGGGATGCGTCCTCCTACACGGAAGAGGTGATGGGGTGTAAGGGGGGGCGGCGGGACCGGGATTGTGTGGGGTGGCGGTGCTGACACCTGCCCCTGCTCAGTTCCTCCAGCAGTACCACCACTACCAGTCCCACCTGGAGATCTTCACCTTCCAGCCCGACAAACCCAGCAAGGAGCTGGCGGAGCTCGTCATGTTCTTGGCGCAGGTGAGTCCCTTCCTGGGGCTGCCCCTGCCTTCCTTCCTCGGGGCTCCCCACGCATTCCCAGCTCTCTCTCCCTGCCCAGGTTGCCCACTGCTACCCGGAGCACATGGCTAGCTTTCCCCGGCAGCTGCAGGAGCTGCTCTCCCAGCACCACACAGTCCTCGACGCAGACTTGCGCATGGTAAGGTCGTGCCGGGCAGCATTTGGTTTGCTTCCCAGTTTCTTAATGAGGATGGAACCTGGAGAGTATGGTGAGGTTTTGATCCTGATTCCCTGTTTCTCCATTTCAGACGTTCTGCAAGGCTTTGATCCTCTTAAGAAACAAGAACCTGATCCACCCCACGAGCTTGCTGGAGCTCTTCTTTCAGCTGCTTCGGTGTCATGATAAGCTGCTACGAAAAGTAAGCTGTGCATGTAAACCCAAGTTTGATTTCTATATGAGTTCTGACCAACACAGCACCGGCCAGCGGCCGCTCTCCTCAGTAGAAAGTGGAAAGGTTAAACTAGTTCTGCCTTTTCCACGTTTGGTGGTTCCAGGGGTGAGACGTGGTCCATGTTGGATCAGCCGTGAAGTGTGCTGCTATGAGCACCCTCACTGTGCTACTGCTGGCCTGGCACGCGTCCAGAGTGGGAGAGCTTGGGCGGGTCTGCAGGTGAAATTGTGACTGTTGGAGCAGCCCTTACGGAATTCTTTGTGAGGACATCTGGGTAAAATAAGCAAACCCGAACCTGCAGCTTGTTAAAGGTATAGTTGAGGTTTTCTGCTGTAAAAAAGGGAGAACTCTTTCTGCCACCAGAATTGCTGACCTGGCTGTTGGAATGTGCATGAATGAAACTCTACTTCAGGCTGTTCATTTTCCTGCCTCACTGTACGGTAAATTACGTACACTTTCCTGATTAATGCGTACTTCATTGTTATGTGTCTTCACAGGGTAACCTTGTTTTTCCAACTGTAACTTAAAGGGCAAAACTAGTGTTGGCAGTAGTGGGCAGTCTGGGCTCTCGTTTTAGTACTTGGAGGCATTGAGGGAATAGTAATGTGCCTGCTGTGTTCCCTGCGTGACTTGTAGCGGGTCACTCCCTGTTCTCTATCTGTCCGCAGACTTTGTATACTCACATTGTGTCCGACATAAAGAACGTCAACGCTAAACACAAAAACAACAAAGTAAACACAGTAAGTATTTCAGCTTTGTTTAACTTCTTGATATTGTGAAAGACTTGGAATAATAAATGTTTCCAATCTCTGTTCTCAGTCCCTGCAGAACTTCATGTATACCATGTTGAGAGACAGCAATCCCACTGCTGCCAAGATCTCTCTGGATGTGATGATTGAGCTTTACAAAAGGAATGTCTGGTAGGTCTGGCAAGCTCGTGTTGATTCCCCATTTTTGAGAGGCAGCCATCCTGATATTGCTTGTGACATGTAGGGCAAAACGTAATGCTGGGTGCTGGACTGAATTATATCTATCCTCTTTGATCCAGTGGGCCATTTCAGGAGACTTAATTTTCTGAGGATCTTGAAATTGCCAAACTTGAAGTAAAATATGGTGTTTTGTTTTATGCCAGGAATGATGCCAAAACAGTAAATGTCATCACAACTGCCTGCTTTTCCAAAGTAACAAAGGTAAGAAAAGAAATCACTTGGTGAAACTAGATGTTACATAAGATGTGGATGTGGGCCTATTGTAAAGGGTTCTGTCCTGCCTGAGCTTATGTTGCTTTTCAGGTATTGGTTGCTGGTTTGAAGTTCTTTCTTGGGAGAGATGAAGATGAGAAACAAGACAGTGACTCAGAATCTGAGGTGGATGTTGTGGTCAAATGTTCTCCTTTCTGTTTTTCAAAATCTAATAAGTCTGTTATCCTAGTGACACAGGCTCCACCAGTCTGTCTGCTTCTGTGTTACCTAGTTTTCTGACTTGTTTACTCCGGATGTTTCTGTTTCACAAAAAACTCAATGCTTTTGACAGCTGGCCCAACTGATAGCTGATCAGTCTGGTTCACCAAGTGTTGAATTGTTAGATGTGTAATGTAGAGCTGTGGGAAGAGGCTTTCACCTACTGTAAATCTCATGTAATCCTGAGAAATATTGATACTTTTCATTTTCCTGATTCCCATCTGAAGCCTGATTTCACCGAAGTCTTGTTTTCCTTGCCTTCGCTCCCAAGGACGATGCTCCCACAGCCAGAGATCTGGTGGTGCGATATGCGACGAACAAGAAAACCACCAAACGCAAAAAGAAACTGGAAAAAGCAATGAAGGTCCTCAAGGTGAGGAGAGTGGTGTCTGACTTGCCTGCGTTTTAGCTTCACATGTAGAAATCTTGCTGTCGCTCCTGTCATCTTGGCTATCTTTTGTCATCTCTTCTGGGTAGACGTCCTCAAGTTTTCTCGCATGCATTGATCAGACATATTTCATGTTTGCCCTGTAGAGAGTGGTTTTGAAACAGATTTAGACTCTGAGTTGTGTGTTAGTTCCCCTTTGGGTGCCCTTAGGGTGGTCCCTTACTTTAAAGTGTGTGGTGTCTTTTATGGATCTCCTGTTGCCTCTTGGGTCATGTGGCAGGAACCTCTTTGCAATTGATAAGAGTGATGGTTTACTTGTTAAAGTGCCTGTTTTGGAAGTGAAGAATGGTAAAAAGGAGCTTTTAGAAGCACTCTAAAACTGAAGCACTTGCAACATTTTCATGGAAAGAAATGTCTTGTGTACTCTTTTTGCCATGCAGAAACAGAAGAAGAAGAGCAAACCAGAGGTGTTCAACTTCTCTGCTATTCACTTGATTCATGATCCCCAAGGTAAATGTGCATTGTATTTTGTGGTTTTTTTCAAGTTGTGTTAGTCCCATGCACTGAAGTTCAGACACAATTCAGCAAGGAGAACAGCAGTGCTGAGAGGTAGAGATGTGACAATGGGGTAGTTGCAGGGTGCTTGATCATAGAGTTACACAGCACTTTGAAAAGGTGAGATCGGTCCTGTTGGGCTTGTCCTAATGGAAAACTTGTTGATAGACAAGGAAGGAGCAATATTACATCACTTAAAGCTGCTACAGATGAGGATGTGACTCTACCTCTTAATTGTATGAGTTAAGACCATAATCTGTGAATGGGGATTACTTTATCTACTATAGCTTCTTTGGCTTACCCCCCTTCAAAAATGTGCTCCTGTTACCAGTCTGGTGTTTGTCTAAGATCACTGCACTTGGTTGTAGTCTGATCCAGTGAACCTCTGGGGATTTTGTTTTTCAGATGAACCCAAAACATATCTAAAAAAATCTGGCTTTAAATACTGAGCCTGTGTTTATAATGTGGAATTACTGCTAGTTTTCCATTCTGAACCTGTGCGCAGCTTTAGACCTCCCAGGCATGGGAGAAGAAAAATAACCTGTCAGGAGAAGTGCTCTGACCTCATTTCATTTCTTCTGTGCAGGGCCAAGTGGGACTTGCAAGAACCTTGACTGCCTTTAACCTAATCCCAGCTGAGTTCTGCATTGTGCTCTTTAAGTCTACCACAAATTTATTGTTGTTTCTTTCAGACTTTGCGGAGAAACTGCTAAAGCAGCTGGAGAGCTGTAAGGAACGATTTGAAGTGAAGATGATGCTCATGGACCTAATATCTAGGCTGGTTGGAATACACGAGGTACATACTGTGATAATTTTATAGTGGTGTGATGGGAGCCAGCCTGGTATAGGTGGTGGCACGCCCTGGCCTTGTGCCTCTGGAAAAGGAGGTTTAATTTTGCTTTGTGTTGAGAAGTGCAGATGTATGGTCAGGTGGTTGCCAGTGGGTGTCAGGGAATGGTGCAGTGGTGTAGAGTGGTGTGGTGCTAAGTGAGCTCTGCTGGAGAAAACTGTTGGTCTGTGACTGCTGAGCTGCCTCAAAAAATTGAGAAGAAAATCTTTTATTCAAGACCTGTGTACTCCTGGGAAGTACTTCAAAGGAAAAGAGCTTTTCAAAGGAGTCCGGCAATTGCTTATGAACAACACTCTGGGATACAGCCAAAGTGTGATCAAACTTACTGGAGTCTCTTTCTGTTCTGGAAGAGAAGATTGCAGCCCTGAAGCAAAGGGAAGAGCCATCAGCCAAGGGATCATGCAGCAGAGTGCCCTAATTTGGATTCTGTGCAGTCTAACAAGAACCACTCTGAATTTCACAGAGCTTGGGACTGAGCTTTGTATTTCCTTCGTCAGAATTGTTTCCTCATCTCCACATACATTGAAGTCAGGACAGGAGAATGCGTCATGCAATAAAATCCAAGGCACTTGGAGATCAAGCTGTGTAGAATCACTGATTGTTTTAAAGCCTAGCAGCCTATGAAGATGATCTCCAGTTGAGAAATGAAGCTAACCTGTGACAATTTATTTCTCTTGCAGCTTTTCCTTTTTAATTTCTACCCCTTCATTCAGAGATTCCTCCAGCCCCATCAGAGAGGTAAGAGGCTGCTAGTAGAGAGCACTGCTGGTCCGTCGTGCCCTGGTACAGGCAGATAGTCAAACAGTGCTGTAAGTGAACAGGTGTAACAGTTGCTAGGTACAAGTAGGAGCAGTCCAGCAAGCATGGGTAAAGGAAGTAAAAGGCCCTGACTGCCACAAGTGTGGAGCACTAAGGACATTATGGAAGCTGTGTGCACTCAATTCTCCTTCCTTGAGTATTTGAGAAATGCCAGCAATGGAATAAAAGGAATCTACTGATTTCCTTGTTCCTTGCAAACCCTGACTCATTGAGCAGAGCGTGAATGTCTTTTGCTGCTTTGCTTTACTGGTGGTTTACTCTAGTTCTACGGCATTTATTTTTTACTTAGCTGGCTGTTAAGGGCCTGCACAGCTGCTAGGGTGGATACCAAATGAGTTCCTGGTGCTTGGTGGGAGAGGAGAAATGGTTGTCCCATGTAACTTCAGACTGAAATGGCTTTGAGACTTGTACTGAGCAGCATGTTGAGTGGCATTTGTTGGCCAGGCTAAGCTGCAGTAATATGCTTTGACACCTTCTTCCCATGTTTCTTTTCTTCCAGAAGTGACAAAGATACTTCTGTTTGCTGCACAGGCTTCACATCAGCTGGTACCACCCGAGGTCAGCACTTCACTTGTCTCTGGTGATGGAAAAAAAGGAATAGCAGGCCTGCACGGAAATACAACTGAATGCATTTGTGGGGAGCAGGGGGAAAGGGCATCTGGGCAGAGCCTTTGTCTTAAGAAGCTTACAGTAATTTTGCCTAATTCTGCAAGTTCCAAGGGATTGTTTTATATAAAGGGGCTGAAACTCCATCCATGTTTGTCTGCAATTCTGCAAGAGAAATTATCACTGTAGCCTGCAAATATTTTCTAGTCACAAGTCCAGAGCTCCGTCTTTCTGTGAAAAGGCCTCTCTTGTCTGTTAATAAAGTGTAATCAATTTTACTATTTTATTAAATATGCACTAAGTTCATTTAACTCTTTTTTTTTTTTCAGATTATTCAGTCAGTGCTAATGACCATTGCCAACAACTTTGTCACTGACAAGAATTCTGGGGAGGTTATGACTGTAGGGTGGGTACAGAATCTTACAAAACCTGACACTCTCTCTCAATGTGGAAGAATGTTTCTTTTTTAAAGCACTCACAACTTATTCCTGTCATCCATACATAATACAAGAACCTGGTTGACTGAAAACAAGTTAGGACAGTATCTCAACATTAGCTTTCCTTAGTTTTGTTGGCAGCATTTTGAATTTCCCTGGAATCGTGGATTTCTGAGCTTGGTGCAGTGACAACTTTTCTGGATTTCATGATGGTGCATTTTCTTTCCCTTTGTGGTTTGGTCTTGTAATTTTCTTCTTTCCTGGATGTTATTATTTCTGCTTTGAGGGCAGGGCTCTGCGCTGTGAATTAATGAGTTTGCTTATGCTCAGTGAGTGGCTATCATTGTACTTCAGGACTCTTTGTTTTGTGGGTAGAATTTTGCAATTGACAACAAATATGTGTTCCTGTTAGTAGAACTGTAATGTGCTTTCACTGATTGCTCAGGAAAGGTTTGTAAAAGCTCTGGTTTAAGTGGAGTAGAGAATCATCAGGAAATGTAGGAGAGCTAAACTGTCTTTGGACACAAAGTTCTCGACAAGGACAGACTATTGTGTGTAAATACATTGTGAGTATTCTGTGAGCTATTCCTTTTTCTCTTGGCATAGTTTTAAGCCACATCTTTAGTGTGCTAAATGTGTGCAAAAAGATGATTTAAAAGGGAACTTGTATGAGCCCATGGACTGCTGTTAAACTGTCCTTAGCCTGCTTGTGAATGACTCGGAACTGTTAATTGATTTTATTTTAATTTCTTTTTGTGGCCTGGTGATTGTTTGAATGCTTTTCTGTTCCAGACTTTAGTTTCAGAATCCTAAGGCCTAAGATCAGATGAAGTAATACCTGGAGAGTAGAGTATGGGCCAGAGTTGGAGGGTTTTGGAGAACCATGGCATGGATAGGTCCTTGTGATGTTCTCACCTGTTACACTAAATGTTGTATAAAAGCTGTACTAGATTCTTCAAGTTCCAGATGATTCAGTCTATTAGGGGCCAGTAGGTGTCTCTCCCAGCTATAGTGTTCAGAAAATAATTTGCTTCCCATTTTTCAGAATCAATGCAATAAAAGAAATCACTGCGAGATGTCCATTAGCCATGACCGAAGATCTGCTCCAAGACCTTGTTCAGTACAAAACTCATAAAAATAAAAGTAAGTGTATATGACTTGTAAATCTTTTCTCCTGTATCATCCAGTCCTCAGCTGTTACAGCATTAATTAGTGATGTCTTAATTGGTTTTTGTGGAGGCTGAGAGGTAGCAGTTTAAATAGGTCTGTGGCATTTCTCTGAATCTGGAGTGTAAATAGGAGACAAAACAGTTGAGGGTAGTTGTGACAAGGGAACTAATTGACAAAACTGAGAAAGGGAAACTGCTAATGAAGTTTTCGCTCTAAGGGAGAGAAATCAGAAGGAGCTGTAACTTCAGAAAAGGCACGAGCAGGCTGCAAATACTGGTGCTTCGAGTGGGCTTTTGGTTTGCTCAGAACTCTGCTTTTTCTGTACTTAATCCTGACTCTCTTTTTGTTTCTGGGTAGATGTGATGATGTCTGCAAGGACTCTGATACACCTTTTCCGTTCCCTGAATCCAGAGATGCTGCAGAAGAAATTCAGGGTAAGGGTTGTTTTATGTGCATTCTGTTCACCATGAACGCAGGCTCATGTGCTCCAAAATGATGATACTGGGTCTTTAGAGCACCTTGAATGAGATGCAACCACCCCTGTGTTCTTCCCCTACCTGCTCCCTTGCTGCCTTTTGACATTGCGTGCTCTTACTTCAAGGTTTCAGTAGTTCAGATCTATCACTCGGTGACAGGAGGGTTGTGCTACAGAAGCTTGTCTGTCTTCCTAGTTGGTTCAACTTTTTAGTAATTCAAGATCTTTTCTTATTTCATCAGGCAGAATTTCTTTTCCACCCGCGCCTTCTTCCTCTTCCCTGTTTTTTGTGGATTTGCAGGCATTAAAGTAGCAGCCTGCTTAACATGTATGTTGTTAACTGACAGGGTAAGCCTACTGAGGCCTCGTTGGAAGCCAGGATTCATGAATATGGAGAACTGGATGCCAAAGATTATATTCCAGGAGCAGAAGTACTGGATGTTGACAACCAAAAGGAAAAGAGAGGAGACCAAGACGAAGGTTGGTCTTTTTATCTTTACCACTTCTAGTTTGAGCATCGTTATCAGAAAGATTTCATTTGGATGTAAAACTGAAGTGTTTATGCATTTCATTTGCTGCTGTCACGTGCTGTATGGCTTGCGTGTGTCTGCATTTGGCCACTAGGAAGCACTGATAGTACCCTTGAGTAAGTGCAGTTTATCCATTGAAGTCTGCTACTGTTTTGATAGACAAAGGGATGGAAAAGCAGAGGGACAGTTATGAAATTCCATATGTTTAGCTCTAACCAAAAAGTTTTGTTGCATATTATAAAACCCCAAAGTAGTAGTTTGAAATAGTATTTCAGTTCTTTAATTTGCTTCTGGTGTAAATGTTCCATGCAACCTGGAACCTCTGCCTGAGTCAGGGAAAAGAGATGGGGAGGGTCTTGAAAGTCAAGGTAAAGTGTGGCAAATCCAGCCTGAGGGGCTGGAGCTGTTGCAGTGGAGGAAGGAACACCCTGATGGGTCATGTCTCTTACACCTGTAAATTGCAGTGTTTAGTACAGTGATCTTTGCTTTGGTTTCTGAAGCTGACAGTCAGCACATCAATCAGTTCGAACAACAGTGAGGAAGAGCAGTGTTCATGCTGTAGTAACTTGGCTGTAAGCGGTGTTACTTCTCTCCTTGGTTTAGATGTCAGGGAGCTGGGAACACCATCACTGAACAGTGTAACAGATTAGTACGTGTAAGCTACTGTGTTTCTTCAGAGACCACCCCAAATGCACTTTGTTTTAACCTCTGGAAGTTAAGCTTTGCGAAGCATAATATTGTGATACAACTTCCTGTGACGCTGACTGGTGGCAAACTGCTTTGGGTATTTTTAAATGGTTGGCTTGGTTTTGAGTGAATGAGGTGTGTGTAAATGTATTCCCTGTAATGGCTCTGATGACCCTCGTTCCAGGTTTGCTGAACATAATAAATAAATGTGTGAAGGTGACTGCAGCTCACAGCAATGACCAAACAGAGCAGCTGTTTTAAGCAGCCTGTTGTAGAGCGGAGTGTTTGCAAAGATCTCTCTGCTACATCCATTTATCACCATGCGAACTGGTGTTCGTAACTGAGCTTGCACATGGTGTGCATGTGCTAAGGAGCCAAAGCTGAGGGGTTTTGCACAGCTCTGAACCTGCTGCAAGCTGCGTGGAATTTGGGAGCTGAACTTTGCAGTGGGAGTATGAGAGCTGCTGGTCTGTTTAGCTGGGGGGTGTCTCCTAAGAATCACTTAAAAAATAGAGGTCAGGTATGTCAAGTATCTGATGTCTTTGTCATGTCTGTGAAGTTCTGAGGCTGGGATGCTGAGACACTACAGCTTCCCTGTTTGCCAAGTGTGTCCCTGGCATAAATGCAGTTAGCACAGCAGTAATCAAAGGTGGTGAGAGCTTGTGATCCAGTCCAAAATAATTTCAAACTCAAGCAGTTAAACTGAGTCTGCATTA
Organism: Dromococcyx pavoninus; assembly: GCA_033558185.1. Lineage (NCBI taxonomy): Eukaryota > Metazoa > Chordata > Aves > Cuculiformes > Neomorphidae > Dromococcyx > Dromococcyx pavoninus. The sequence continues at coordinate 422,159 of JAUMJL010000712.1, forward strand.
ACAACACTGTGCACCTCTTCCCCTGAGCAGATGGCTGGGAAAGCGCTAGTCTGAGTGAGGATGAAGATAATGAAGATGGAGAATGGATTGATGTGCCTCACTCCTCAGATGAGGAGCAGCAAGAAGTAGTGAGTTCTGAGCGTCTTCTACCCCAAACACAAATAACTTGTTAATAGGAGACCAGATCCTCTTGCTCTGTACCTTTTGTGTGGCTGTGCATAACTAACTCCACAGGGCTGCAGAGTAACCTGGCCAGAGTTAGTGAGGTTCAAGTACTGTTGAGTACCTGTGCTGAGTGTGCATGTTCTTAGGATGGTGGAGGGAGAGGAGGGAATTCTGTCCCAGTGCTAAAAGCCTTCAAAGCAATGATATTTTCATGATGAGTGTTTTTATTCCATCTGAAATGAGGGAGTAAAGTCCTTTGTTCTTTTAATAATACATGTTGAGAATAAGACTATAAAGCATCCTAACAGGTGGTTATAGCATTTCCCAACAGCGTTGCCCTTACGCTGGAAGGCAAAGGTCATGGATTATGGCACAGAAATGGCTTGCAGAGCTCTGGATGATTATTTTGTGCTTTCTTCAAAAGGCAGAGAAGGTGAAAAGCATGCCAGTAGAGGAGCGAAAAGCCAAAGCTGCAGCAGTCAGTACGAGCAGGTTGCTAACGCAAGAAGACTTCCATAAAATACGCCTTGCCCAGCTCTCCAAAGAACTTAATGCTGCTCCTGGCAAAGCTGCCAAGAGGAAAATTATTGAAATAGATGATGAAGAGGAGGGCAGGTAGGATATGAAACATGGATGAGTGCTTTCTCCTCCCTACAACCTGATGACATAGCTTTTAATCGCAGAAGGGCACAGGACTCTGCTGTTGGTCAGTGTTCCCTGGTGAGAGGCAGCAAACAGCCATACAGCCAAGAAGGGGTCCTGGCCTCATGGATTTGTTAGTACCTGGGAGGAGAGACTGGAGCTGATGGGAACTACGAGACTGTTCTCTTTTTTCAGACCAATAAGCATGTTTTCTGTAGCAATAGTTGCGTGGTTGGATCTCCACAGAGTTTCTTAAACTTTGTGGTTAAACAGGACTTGAAAAACAGTAATGAGACTTATGTAAGGGTTGTTCCAACAACAAGAGAGAACAAGAAACACTTGTGTGAAAGCTTATAGGAAGACAGTGGCCTAAGAGATTGGTGAGACAAAGGGTTGGCAGGTTGTCTTGGTTTGTGTGATGGCCTTTTGAATTTTTGTCTGTAGGGGAGAGCTGCTTTCACTCAGAGATATTGAACATCTGCATAAGAAGCCTAAATCGGACAAGGAGACCAGACTGGCAACTGCAATGGTGAGGAACTTGACTCTTTCATGTCTTCTGGGTTTTTTGCTGTGGCATCTGGGCTATAACACATAAAGAGCCTCTTGCTGATCAGAGGTGACAATGAAAATACAGACACATCCAATTCTCACTGTGACTTAATGGAGCCAGCATAGAAGAATGCATATAATGTACACAGAAAGTCATAGTGAACCTGGATTTATTGTTGCTGTCAAAGAACCTGTCACCTTAACAGCTGATGCTAAATGTGGGGAAAGGAAGATGACCCCCGTTGTTATATTTTGTATTCTAGGCTGGAAAAACAGACAGAAAAGAGTTTGTGAAAAAGAAAACAAGAATTAATCCATTTGCTAGCTCTTCCAACAAAGAAAAGCAAAAGCACAAGAACTTCATGATGATGAGATACAGCCATAATGTCCGGACAAAAAATAAGCGTTCTTTCAGGGAAAAACAGGTAATAGATGAGGCAGTCTGAGCAGTCACCACCCAAACTGTGTGGTAGTGGCTGCCAGAGTGTTGGTTTAGGCATCCTACCCTGCTGTGTTTCACCTTGGTGGGGGGTTAACAACGAAAATCTCCCTTAAAATCCTTGCCTGGCAGATGGCCATGGTCTAGGGTTTTACAGGGCATTAGAAAATTGGACATAATCAAAGAGAAACTACTAGAATTCTCCAGTTATGTAGGGCTCTTGTTTCCGTGTGGTGTTAATTTTTGTACTCTCTTTCTATGTTCTGTCTTGTGCTAGAGTGCATTCAGATGCTACTTTTATGAACTCTCCTTTGAGTTGTTCACAGGAGTGTATCATTAGGATAATGTATATTTGTCTGCAGTTTGTTGCCTTAAGAGCAGCAAGACTGAAACTATTACACTCAATGGTGAGAACGGGTCTGAAGTGTTTCTGTTATACAGGAAGACTTGGACCGACAGCCTCTCTGCTTCACCCCAAATAAGGTTGACCACATTAAACCAGCTTTTAAAATATATAAAAGCTGTCGCAAACAAACTATCCAGGCACTTCTAGGAAACTGTTGTTTGTAATGATTCTCATACTTGTCTCACTTTTTCTAAAAAGCCATTTTGAATGGTTTCAATGCTACTCCTGATTAATATTTCGAGTTTAAATATAACACCTAAACAATGAAAGAAGAATTTTTTCATACTTCTTTTGCTAAAGTTAGTCCATATGATCAGTTCTGACCATGATTTGGAAATAATTGTTAAAAGTGGGTTCAAGTACTGTATGTGTAAGATACTATGTCCTGTTGCCCTCTTTGGTAGAATAAAATGGACTGTTGTCTGTAGTCCAGAGCTAAATTCCCTTGCCAGCTAAAACGTGTGAAATGCACAGTGATATGACATTTGTAAAAATCCTAGCACTCCTCTTTCCCCTTTAAAAAGAAGCTTTGTACTCTTTGAAAAAACACTTTAATCCTGCTTACCTCTCAGCTGCATTGAATTTTTTTCTTGATCTCTTCTAGTTAAGTATGAGTCAGTGGAGGGACAGTTTATGATACTCTAATATTTTTCATTATATAAGATCTGCTAATGATGTTCTGAAATGTATTGTTTTGAAAACCAATTCTAAGTGTACTATTGAGTTTAGTTAAATAACCAGAACCACTGAATTCATTAGCATTTGCCAGTTACTGCTTCCAGTTTTAGTTGAATAGTGTGTTTCTCTGAGGCTGAAGAAATTGAGGAGGGTTGTTGATGTGATAGTGTTAATGTCTCCGTACTTTATATTCTCCTTACCTGAATATTCCACTTGTTTCATGTTTAGCTGGCTCTTCGAGATGCACTTCTGAAAAAGAGAAGGCGGCTGCTGAAATAACAAAACAGTGATGGAGAGGAGAACTTCATCACCCTTCAAGAAATAGCTCTGGAAATTATTATTTCCACCTATGATCCCCCACCACGCCTCCCCGAGGAAAAACAGAACTGCAATGCCTTGTGGATTTATCTCTGTTCTCTTCAGAATTCCTAACTGAATACTTCCAATCTGTTGGATAGTGCATCCATAGCACAGATGGAAGAGGCCTTAATCCTTGCAGGATTTTGATTATTCTGAAAGCATTTTAGGGAAGAAGGCAATTATATTTTATTGAATATAATTTACTTAGTGTTGGTTTTGTATGTGTAAGTATTAAAACATAAAACCTTATTGCAAAAATATTTTCCCTGAAGCAATTCCTGAATAGGTAAATGAAGGCAAAAAGAATATCCTGGCTCAGTGTGTAAAGTGTGTGTATATAATGTCTGTTGCGTGTCCTGAGGATGTGTTTTTACAGGGTTGTTGGTTTTTTTTTCCTTTCTTCTTAGGTAATCACTTTTGTCCCACGTGGGCATGTTTTATGTGGAATACACAGTTGTACTCATTTTAATTAGTACTACTTGTAGGATTTTTTGCTTTGTTGTCACATCTGGCTTCCTAAAACAAAAAGCTCTTATAGAGGCTTTGGGGAGATAAAGGAGAAACTTCCTACAGCTTTTAATTTTTTTTTTTTGATCCAGTGCTTCTGCTAAGGGCAGGGCAGGCCTTGCTGTGTGAGAATGGGAGAGATCATGGATGCCGGAGCAGTAGCGGATGGAATGTGGAGCAGGGGCTGCAGAGGCCTCATTTCCTCCCCTCACTGGGAGAAGAGCGTACCCTTATAGAACCATAGAATGGTTTGGATGGGAAGGGACCTTAAAAAATCACTTCTAATCTTCCTCGTGGGGGAAAGGACACCTGCCACTGGATCAGGGTGGTCAAAGCCCCATCCAGTCTGGCCTTGATCACCTCGAGAGATGGGGCAGCCACCACTTACTTAGGTAACTTGTGCCAAGGCCTCCCCACCCTCATTGCAAAGAATTTCTTCCTAATATGTAATTTAAATCTTTCCCCTTCCAAATTAAACCAGTTCCCCCTCATCCTATCTGTACAGGCCCTAGTAAAAAGCCCCTCCCCAGCTTTCCTGGAACCTTAAGTACTGAAAGGCCACTATGAGGTCTACCTTTAGCCTCCTCTTTTCCAGATTGAACAACCCCCTATGAGGACAGGCTCGGAAAGTTGGGAAATGCCCCTGCCTTCAGATCATCTCTGTGACCTCCTCTGGACCCATTCCAACAGTTCTATATCCTTATCTTGGGGAATCCAGAACTGGACACGGGCCTCCAGGTGTGGTCACAACAGCGCGGAGCAGAGAGGGAGAATGCCCTCCCTCGCCCTGCAGCCCGCGCTGCTTTTGATACAGATAACACCACTGTTCCCTCTTTTTCCCTGTTCTGTCCAAACCAAAGCCCTCCCGAGGCTGGACGGCAGAGATAATGCGAGCCGAGGACGGGTGGTGTCTCCTCCCCCCTGCTTACAGCCTGGATCCTGTCAGGATCCTCCCCAAAACGGGACCGCAGCCTTCCCGCGGCGCGGTGCAGCCGGAGAGCGGTGCAGGGGGCGGCCGGCCCTCGGCGGCCGCTGTCATGGTTCCGCTGCTGCTGCTGGCGCTGCTGAGCGGGGCGGCGGCGGCCCCGCCGCGCTGCGCCGTCAGCCTGGACAGCCCGGCCGAGCAGCGCTGGTTGCCCGCGCTGCGCCTCTTCGACCCCGCATTCCTGCGCGCCGCGGTCGCCCGGGTCATCGCGTGAGTGAGGGGCGGCGGGAGTCGCGGGCACCCCGTGCTGCGGCGGCTCTGCTGCGGGAGCCAGGCCAGGGGAGGCCACGGGGATGGTCCGAGGGCTGGAGCAGCTCTCGTGCGAGTACAGGGCGGGAGAGCTGGGGTCGTTGAGCCTGGAGAAGAGGAAGCTGCGGGGAGAGCTCAGAGCAGCTTCCCAGTACTGAACGGGGCTCCAGGAAAGCCGGGAGGGGCTCTTGATCAGGGAGTGCAGGAACAGGTCCAGGGGGGACGGTTTGAAGCTAGAAGAGGGAAGATTGAAATGAGATATTAGGAAGAAATGTTTTCCTGTGAGGGTGGGAAGGTCCTGGCATAGGTTGTCCAGGGAAGTGGTGGCTGCCCCATCCCCTGAAGTGTTCAAAGCCAGGTTGGATGGGGCTTTGAGCACCCTGATCCAATGCAGGGTGACCCTGCCCATGGCAGGGGAGCTGGAACTGGCTGGGCTTTGAGGTCCTTTCCAACCCAAACCATTCCATGATTCGTCTCAGAGGCATCAGACCTGGCTGCTGAACTGCTCTGGGCTCAAAAATTTGGGAGTTTGAGTGTTGATCCAGCCCTACTGTGTTATGAAACCTGGCAGAGGTGGGAGTGAGGAAGTCCTTGATAGAAATTTGCCTCCCCCATAGGAACCATACAATCGATTAAGATTGGAAAAGATCTCTGGGCTCTTCCACTCCAACTGTCAGCCCAACCCCGCTGTGCCTGCTAAACCATGTTCAGAAATGCCATGGCTGCACAGTTTTTGAACCCCTCCAGGGATGGAGACTCCACCAACTGCTCTGGGCAGCCTTTGTCAGTAAAGAAATTTTTCCTAATATACTGTCTAAACGTCCTCTGGTGCAACCTGAGGCCGTTTCCTCTCATCCTATCACTTCAATACTTTGTGTGGATTGTGCAGGCTTCTCTGGGATGCATGGAAGTGTGAGATGTGGTGAGGGATGGGATGCAGGGATGTCTGAGAGCGCAGGAGAGCTGCTGATCTGACGTCACCAACCACTGGGACACCCAAAACCCAGGCGAGGTGTGGACCCTTCTATCTCAGTCAGCTAATGTCTTGAGCGTGTTTTGCAGTGAAAGAGTGCCGAAATGGGCCCACGAAGTTATCCAGCCGATAGCAGCAGAACTGGAGTTCTTTATGCCACAGCCCTTCGCGGGGGAAATCCGGGGACTGTGCAAAGCACTGGGAATAAGCCTGGGAGATGGAGTCCTGCTTAACTTCGCCTATGAATCGACTGCGTAAGTTCTTGGTACTTACAGAAACTGGTAGGAGTGGATGTAGCCTGGATTTAGCTTGGTGTGGGAGAGTGCACTCAAAGATAGGCAGAGATGTGTGGCGGATGGTTTGCACTGTTCCTTCTTGTTCCCTTTCACACATGCAGCTGGAAGGTTTCGTTTGCTTTAGGCCATTTGTATCCTGAATAGAACAAAAACCAGCAGTGTTTCTGTTAATAAAGGTAACGTATAGCTGTAATGTCTTTGCATATATATATATATAGTTGTATAAACCTATAAAAGTGCAAAAATAATTCCTGCTCATAAGGAAGGGCCATCTGTTCAAAGTATTTGGGTTCATTCATCTTCAAGGTTGTGTAATGTACTCTTTTGTCATTGTATTTCACTAAAAAGGGAACTAGAAGAATTAATTGCGATCTAATTATTTTAACCATTCATCTGCAATTAAGTTGCCTTCAAAGCATTTCCTGGCTGAATGGTGACAAGAGCTGTATAACATTTCTTTTTTGATTTGCACAGTGTAAAATAGATGTAGTATCTCTGTTACAGCAAAAAATACTCAGTTTCATTGCCTTTTTTTGCCCTAGCAAGCAGCACATACTAATAATATTTAATAAATACTTGCTATTCCCTGTGAAGAGATCCTAAATATATTTCTTCGTAGAGGTTTTATTTAAAAGTGGGTGCATACAGCCAATTGTGTGCGCTATGATTTTTCTTAACATGGTAGTCAGTTAAAGTGATCTTTTTTTAATAAGGAAGTCATTTAAATGCTAGCTTTCCTAATACTGTACAGAGGATGCATAAAATTTCACGGGCCTTTCTAGGGCTGTGAATGATAGTTTCACAGCTTTAATGATACTTAAATATCAACCAGGGCCAACTACTTGCCTGCAAAGTTTTTTACTTTTACAGTTTTGAAAGACTGTGGTGTGCATCACTGGAATCACAAACTCTAATGCCAAAGCTAGGAAATCAGGAAAGTTTCAGACTGTTATTTGGTGGACATTTTTAGATGTCAGCTTTTCATCCCAATTTAGAGAAGCAGTAAAATGAAATAATGGAGTTTTTCCCGTGGTGGAAGTGCTGCTTCTTACCTGGTCTGTAATATCTGTCTTGATGTGGAAAGTAATGTGGCTTTTGACTTTTTGAGTGAGGTGGGACCTGATGAGATAATGCAGACTCTTATTTGTGTGCTTATATTAGTGAAATATTTTGCAGAAGATTAACTCTGTTACTCCTGCAATCTTAAGATAATCCAGCTATAATGTTGAACACCTTGTTATAGCTTTTTCCTAAATCATTCTCTCTCCTCTCTGTTTTTGAAGGTTCTGTACTAGTATTGTTGCTCAGGATGACAAAGGAAACATTTACCACGGTCGGAACCTGGATTATGATTTTGTGGATATATTAAGCAAGATTACAATTGATGTGCAGTTTATAAAAGGCGGGCAGGTGCGCTCTGTGGTTGACATGGCTGGGTGGTGTTCTGTGAGGGAACAGGGTATGGTTGTAGAGCTGCCTATGCAGTGGGATGTAACGTAGGAGTGTGGTTCCTAGCCCAGGCTTGCTGGATTATTGGAGCAGGATAGTCACTTTCTCCAGGAATGTAGGATGAAGGCTAGTTTCTTTGCGTTTTGGACATCCTGTTTGTGGTGATAAATTGGAACAAGGAGAACAGCATAGTTGAGTATCTTGAATCATTATTTGGAAACAGATTTTGAAAGGAGGAAATGTTGAAAAAATATGGACATGTAGAAAAGAAATGCTAGAGAATACAGAAAAGAGATCAGTTCTGGCAGAAACCAATTCTAAGGCTTTTTTCAAACACCTTGTTAATTTATGTCTAGCTTAATTTTGGAAATTTTTGACTAACTAGTGCAATCCCCATTATTGTCTTAATATTCATTAGTCTGTTTTGTGAATGGAGAGCCTACTGTTTGTTTCTTGCTTGGCTACTCGCTAACTTGAGCAAAACCTTTGTAGCCAGGGAGTGGTTGTTAACAAATGAAATCCAGTGAATTTTGGTCCTTAGAGTCTTTTTATAATGTACTTTGCAAGTTTTATTGTAATTTAAGGCAAAGTGTTTTATAGCAACTCACGTATGGAAGTCACAGGAAAAAGTACAGGATGCTGCTTCAGAATGTTGCCTATATTTTAAAAAGGGTTCTGTTCCAGAATGCTAAAATCCTGCATGTTTCTTGGTTTCAGGTAGCATATCAAGGCACTACATTTCTTGGTTACGTAGGCTTATGGACTGGACAAAGTCCACACAAGTTCACAGTCTCTGGTGACGAACGAGGTAAAATAAATCCCTCTTCCACACGTGATGTTATGTCCGCTGCTTTAGTTGACTGTTGCTGGCTCTGGCCCCTCTTGTGTTCTCCTAGTGGGAAAAATACAGTTAAGGTTGTCAGGAAGGAGCTGAATTGTATAACTTCTCTTACCCTCAGGGAGTGAAAGCACACATGCTGCCAGTTTTTGGCTGCTGCACAGGAGAGAGGTATTTGCTTGTCAGCACAGTGTTATATGAGCTTGAAAGACAAGTCAGCGTGGTCTATTCAAGGGATGTGATTGGAGACGGCAGAGTGGGGCTGAGAGGAGAAGATGTAGTTGTGTATAGCAAATAGACTGCTGCTCTCCTGATTCTCTGTCCCATCCTCTGTGTTCCGTATTTCTCTGTCCCCACGAGGCAGCTTGAAAGAGAGGACAGGAATAGAAGTGTAAGACAGAGATCTAGGGGAAAGGCAGCGGGGCTTGAGGGAATGCGTGGAGGTACTGGAAAAGCAGCTGAAGGAAGATCCAGTAGAAGAGGGAAGCTGAGAGGTGCCACTACTGGGAACTAAAGCTTGATAATAGAAGGGCTTCTAAGAGTTGGGAAAGCAAAGTAAGGGTCACTGCCTTTTCCATCAATGCTTTAGTTACACAGATATTGACTGTTATGTCCACCTCAGAGCCTGGGTTTGCCTCTTCCATCCCTTCTCCCCCTTTTTTTCCTCTTCTTTTTGAGAAGCAGCCACTTTTTGCTTTATTAACTGTTTGTTGTAACTGCAAACATTGCGGTCTGAGTTAGAACCAACATCCAAAATGTGTGGTTTTCATTTGTGATTGTGGTAAGCATTGTTTCTTTTCTTTTTAATCTTTTTCATTACACAATCTTTTGTTTGGTAATATTTTTTAGATGTTGTGCAAACACACTTCACAATATACATTCTGTGCGTATTCATTATCTCTGAGTAGGGATCCTGCTGTGAAGCACATGCACCTTTTCATTCCCGTTTCCTTTGTTACTACTGCCCTGTTGCTTTTATTGGTTTCTTTCCATAGTTTTATTTTGGACAGCCTGCTGCTGATGCTAGTGTAGTTGTTTAATCCTTTCAAAACTGGAGCATCCTGCGCTGGTACTGAGAGGTGCAAACTGCTCTTAGTTCATACTAACATCATCTTGGAAATGAAGGCTTAAATGTATCCAGTCTTTGCAAAAGGCTTGATTTGGAAAATCTTGTGGACCAAGCCTTGTGTCTGTGAATAGGCAAAGGCTGGGGACAAAACCTGTTCTCCCTGCTGTTTCTTGGCAGTTTGCTCCGACCTTCAGTGTAAGGATCATCAGAGACAGCAGGGAGGTGGCTTAGGGAGGGCACAAACCTGTTCTTCTTTCCTGGTTCTGACAGAGGATGGGTCCCTCTTGTCCATCAGGAGTGGATATATTATCTACCTGTGTAACTTAACTTCCCCCTCTCTTTAGCTACAGACAATGATTATTCACTCAGCACTCCTAGAAATCCGTTGCTGCTGTCTGCTTGCTGCTTTATCTGTCACTGTACAGCGGAACTAAAAATTTGGGGAAGTGAGAATGTGAATGATAGCTGAAAAGGAAGATGTCTTTAAATTAGGGTGAAGGTCTAACAAAGTGACAAGCATATTGTTTCAGCTTGCTTTTCTGGTTTTGGCATATGAATAATTATAGACTTGACCTTCTATTTTTGTTAGTTCTACTTTTGTCCAGTAACACAAATACCATCACTACTTCTTTTTTTAGCTATTTCATGATTTCTGTATAGTTCTTCCTATTGCTGTAATATTTCAGTAAGATGAAAAATGAGGTGCTAATATTTGAGCTGACAGATGTAGACTATGATATGTGAGCAGACCTGCAATCCTTTTGGAAATATGTGTTAAAAAACGTTCCACCCTGTTACAGTCACCTTTGCTTCTCATTGCTGTAATTCAGCTACGAATAAAAACTGTTTGAAAACTGAGTACCTAGCAAGTTATTGATAGTGAAAAGGAAAAGAGTTTTTGATTGAAATTGCCTGCACCATTTTATGGCACCCTCTTACAGCACTGGCCACAGGGATATTATGCCTTCTGGAAGATACCAAAAAGCTGAGATAATGATTGCTCCTGTCATTGCAGGTCTGAGGTGCTTTCTGCAAAGCAGAGGTGTTAATCCAGCTGCCCTGGTTGAGCTTCAGTTGGGATTACATTGGCTATTTATATTTCACCTGCAGTTTCACCTGGATGTCATGCTCTTTGTTAGCCCTCTCCTGAAACGCTGACATTTTATGCTGATATGTAGCTGTTCCACCGAGGATTTAGCTTTCTGTAGAACTCAATATCCGAATCCAATGATGGAGGAAAAGGAGCATTTGGAAGAGAAACTTTGTAAAATGAGGGCTTGCCAGGGTACATGAGCACATCCTACGCGTTACGTATAGATACCAGTAAAGTAATACAGGAGGACAGGAGCACTATCAGCGTTCAGTGTTCTAAACAGTGTTGATAAGCTTATGATGATACAGAGGCTGTGACTGCTTTCTGGTGGTTTGTGCTTTGTCAGTTTTGTATAAGCTGCCTAAATGTGATGTTTTTATCATAGCAGTGTAGTTAGGGAATTAAAGGATTTATTGCACCTTTCTGTTGTGATACAGTAGAAGGAAAGGTTGCAGAGGTAGAGATGGGATGTGGAGAAGAAAGTAAGGCAGCAGGATAGATTTTGCAGAGTATATGTAACACACATGTATAGTAACTTTTCTTTTACTTTCAGCGGGTGGTAGATGGTGGGAAAATGCAATAGCAGCTTTTCTGAATCGGAATTACCCTGTCAGCTGGCTTATCCGAGATGTAAGTGCACTGAGTTATGTTCTCAGGTATCCCAGTGATGTTGTTTGTTCTTGCAAACTCCTGGAAAACTTGATGTTCCAACTTTTAGTTTCATAGAAAAGTGGATGAATTGATAAATGCATTTCATAAGAGGGGATGGGTATTGTCCCCAAATCATCAGCGGTGTGTATGAAGGCGCGATTCCAGTCCTTCAGATGGACAATCTCTGATCAGTGCCTATGGTTCACACCAAAAGACCTTGAGGACTGAATTTGCCAGTATGGACATGCCTGTCCTTTGAGTAGCAGATTTTCCAGCTTTTTTTCCACTTTTCACTATATGTATGTATACAGATATATGTGTGTGTGTACAAGTACTGTTTTCTTTGACTATTCACAAAGCTGGCATTACTGAGTTCACTTACGAGTTAGATACATTCCATGTTCATATGCTAGTCAGTTTGGGAAGCTATTTAAAGGGAAGTATTTTCAAGTAGCATTTTACAGTCAGTTGCCATTTTCAAAAAAGCTGGCCCTTTTCCTTTTTTTAAGATGTCCCAGTGCTTGTTTTTGTACTTGACAGTGCTTGGTGATCTGTATTTCACTGTGATCTCCTTTTTGCATTAGACCCTGAGCAGAGCAGAGGACTTTCAGTCAGCTGTTCTCAGACTATCGGGCATTCCCATCATTGCTGAAGTTTACTATATTGTAGGAGGAGTATCGCCCAAAGAAGGCATGGTCATAACCAGGAACAGAAGAGGGCCAGCAGATCTCTGGCCTCTTGATCCTTTAGGTGGAGCGTAAGTATCAAAAAATGGTTTGGTTTTCTTTTTCCTCTTCCTTCCTGAGTGATAGGTAGGGTTAGCAACACAACTTTCTTGACCCAGGCTCATCTCTTCCTAATACTTCCAGCTGGACAGGGAAAGCTTGATAGCCTCTGAAAGGAAGACCAGTCCCTTCCCTTTTGGGAAGGAACCACACTGTCTTGTCAGGTTGGGGCAGTCCAAAGAGTTGAGTGTGGAAAAAGCATCTGCACATGTTTATTTTTCAGACAGGTACCAAAGGAGGTGACTCGAGGGCGCTGACCGTTTGTCTGCCAAGTATTGCACCAGTAAATTCAGCACTTACAAGTTTTGACACAACGTGGTAGGAAGGCTGAAGGCTCAAAAATAACCATTCCTATTAATTTTGTGAAATCAACATCTTAATATATGAACGAGATCCTAAATAGCTGCTCTGTAGTGAAAACCAGCATTTAATGACTAATTTACTAGCCAGTAAATGTTGGCTTGGCACCAGCTGGCTGGCCTGTTGGTTCCGTGTTCTCCAGGCTGAATGCTGCGGGCTGCATTGTATCTTTTCTCTGATCATTTCCTCAGAGGTGTGATCTTGCTTCTGTTGTAGTCAGTGGTAGTTTGTAACTGACACCAGCAGGAGTCAGAAGTTGTTCCTTTTTCACTTGTATTCTGTAGTTTATGGTAAAGGTTGCTGCATGTATCGACATAGGATCCCCTTGACTTAAGAGACACAGTAAAGAGGCTTTTGAGGGACTCTTGGCGTTTATTAATTACCTGCCAGCTGGTCTTTTGATTGCTTTTTTTTTGGCATTATAGGTGGTTTCGTGTGGAGACAAACTATGACCACTGGACTACCCCTCCTCCTTTTGACGATCGAAGGTAAATTTAGTGTGAAGCTCTGTGGTGAGATAAATTTTGAAAAAGCTTAGTGACTTAGGTGTTTTCTTCTCTGAATGGGTGTTAGCTTGTTCATTTTCTGTAATGCCACTCAAATGGGAGCAGGTATGGTAAGGAACAATATTCACATACACCAGAGAAAGTCTGCATGGCACTGAATGGGAGAAAAGATGAGGAATTACAAGGAACAGGCATGTACCAAAACCTTCTTTATAAAGCAACGTTTAGAGAAAGTTAAAGGATTTATATTCACATTGAACAAGTATTTGATGGCACTGGGAAGGTGCTTGCAGACATTGTACAGTCTTTAGGCTGTGCAGTATGCAAAAAGCTGTTGGTGGATTCCCTGTTGGTCTGTGCACAATGGTGTAGTGATAGAGTAGCTTCAGCAACATAAGGCAGTCACACAGAACTGTGGGTTGGTTTAGGCCAAAGCAAGCATTTCACTGCAAAGGCATTTAGTGAGAAAGCTTTCATGTTGGTGCTTTGTAGCCTTTGGAACACTACGGTGTGTTTAATGGTACTGCCTTGTTTCCATGCAGAACTGCAGCCATCAAAGCTCTAAATGCTACTGGACATCAGAACATCAATTTTGATACGCTCTTTAAGGTATTTATTTTAAATTTTGCAATGTGACTTGAACTTAGAATTGTTTTTCAAAGCAGAAGTGCAGTTATTTTTTCATCAGGGATTTAAAAGCTGCGTGAGGAGTGCTTGGTGAAAAAGTTGTGCTGCACAGCCATCACAGGAGGGCTGCAGGCTGATAAGTTTGTTTGCCAAAAAGCTTCTGGACTCCCTTTGCATAGGCATTTCTTAATAGTTTGCCAGTCCAAGTGGAAAGTGCAAGAGCTGAATCCCATCACCATCATCTTTGTGCAGTTCCTTATGTCAAGCATACAGCTGACAGACAGTGTTAGACATGAGACATTCATGAGTTCCTTTTGAGAACTTGTGTTGCATATTTCAGAGTGCTTTTTAACAATACTTTGGTAAAATGGTCAGCAAGAGAAATCCTTGGCTTTGCATTGTTCCTTTACATAACATCATCCTACTGGTCTTTCTAAATAGCCTTTAATTACCTCTTCATTTCCAAAAATGACAACTCTTCAACCTTTCTATACAGGTGTTGTCAGTGAAGCCAGTCTTAAACAAGTAAGTATTGGATTCAGAGGTGTTAAGCTGCACCTCCCACCACGCCTCAGGCCACTCAAAACTCAATCACAAACTTCCTTAAGATTTTCCCCTGCGTCAGTCTGAGTATTGTGCGGTTTTGTGGCTTAGATCTCTGTTTCTGCACATGCACCCTGTTTTCGCTTCCACAGTGCTCTTCCTCTGTTGTGTGTCTCTTAAGCCAAGAAATGGCACATCGTTAGGCTTGGTTAGCAATGGGAGTTGTCTTTGCAGTAGTGAAACAAATGACTGAGTAGCAGAGCAGCTGCATTTTCTGCTAAGCCATTTGTGCTTTTCACTTTTGGAAGCTTTGGATTTGTGTAATGCTGCAGATGGCTTTCTCTTGAGTTTGTTTCCAGTAGAATTTATTCTGCCACTTTGCTAGTCTGTACATTAATCTTCCTGCCTTTGGAATGCGGCTCACTCTTTTCCTCTTTCCCAGTAACACGGTGTATACCACAGTAATGAGCGCTGCACGGCCGGAGAAGTACCAGACGTGGATCCGACCGGTGACATGAGAGGTGTAAGGAGCATGCTGGTACTCCTGGCTACTTGTACGTAAACAAAACTGTGAGCTGAAGAGTCATTGAGGGACAAAGTGCTGCCCTGGCCCTCAAGAGACCTCATCTGAATTCCTTATTCTCCCCTTGGTTTGCTTGTCTGCCTTGGGTAAACACCTTCCCTTGTGGTTTTAGAGATAGGGTTACACATTGACTTTCTTAGCAAAACCCTTGGAGATTATCTCAGGAAAAGTGCAGAATCAGAGAGGAGGGAATGAGCATTGCTGAGACCTAAGGATAGAGGTTTCCTCTGTGGAGGTTTCAGGTTTTTTCTCACCAGTCCCACTACTGCCACAATTGATGTGTCTCCACATGGTTTGCTAGGACAGGCAGCCCTTCCAGAGCGAACTGCATTCCAGCAGGAGGGGCTGGTGCCCTTGGCACCAGGAAAGATCAAGCTTCATTTGTGACAGGTGACTGAACGTCAGTGTCCTGGGTGCCCCCCGTGGTATCTTTAATGTGTCCAGAGAAATATCCTAAGTTATGTTTATTTGTATTCCAGGAACCTCTGTTTGTCTGGTCTTGCCAGGAGTACAGGAGTTGAATTCCAGTTTTAATACGTTTTAAAACTGTTATTTATACTTGTAGCAGTTATATTGGACTTTCAATTTTAGCAAGATTAATTCCTTTCTTTTAGAGATTCTGAAGAGTTTGTTTCTTAGCTCTATTCAAACCTGTGCTCTCTTATTTATCTATTTATTCATCTTTTTGTTTCAACAGACAAAATGAGTGAAAAGCTGAAGCTTCCCAACACTGGCATATGCTTTTAAAATCACTCCCACTAGCAGTTCAGATGTTTTTGCTTATTAATTATGTGAACCATTCAGGAAATAATAATTTGTTAATTCTTTGAAGTGTTGCAGATGATACTGTTAATTAACTGTAATAGAAGTTTGATTTTGTTTTAATTACATTGATTGTCTAGCAGATGTTGATGGGAATGTTGTTGACTTTGGTTTTGGAAAGAGTGGTGCAACTGGAATGTACTTATGTGCTGACTAATAAAAAAAAATCCATGGGTAGTTCTTGAGTATAAAAAAATAAAAATAAGCAGCTGCTTGCTTGATTTATGAAGACCTGTGGCGTTAATCCTAATGTCATTCTGGTTTTCCCTGCTTTGAGCTGCTTGTGCTCTTGAGCCTACCATGGCCAGATGCTGTGCCTGGGGGAGTGGCAGAGCAGACATCTCTACAGAACCCTATCGTCATTGCAGAACAGCATCCCCACAGGTCCTGGTACTGCTTAAGCCTTTGTTGAACCACATCCATTTGGCTGTCCTGTCCTCCCTTAACACATAAATAATTGTGTCAGTGCAAAGGAATGTGTCTTTCCATAGCAGGAATTCCATTGCAGGCAGGCAGGCAGCTCCCCTTCAGCTGTGGTTTTCTGGTGCACAGGCTCTTCAGCTGGTTTTAGTAGGTTTATGAAGGGTAGCTGATAGAATAGACTTCTGTTGGCAGGGACCTGCAGCCATCACCTTGTCCGACTGCCTGACCACTGCAGGGCTGACTGAAAGTTACATCCAGTTATTAAGGGCACTGTCCACACACCTCTGAAAATGACACCTCTTGGAAGCTGGTCCGAGTGTTTCCCCTGTCTGTGCTTAGGCTATGGCACTTTCCTCAGCAGAAAGCAAGAGCTGTGTTCAGAGGTATCGTAATGCAGGGCTTTCATTGCGGTAGATGGAAAAAGCTTGGTATGGAATAGCAGCAGCATTAGAAAAGAGATGGTTTTTCCCTTCATGTGTTTGAAAGTTGCGTTGAATGGGAAGCTTACAATTAATTTTTATAGTGCAGAGGGGTGTTTTTGTCTGTTTCTTGGGTTGTGTTGTGACCACATACTGACTTCAGGCACCCTTGGGAGCACCCCAGAAATGCAAATGGATGTAAAGAGTCAAAACTAGTGGGTACCTTCACAAAAATCTTGGAAGCCGCATTCTTCACTGGACAAAGTTCTTACTAGTGTCAGTGAGAACTCTAGATGGGAGAGGAAGGTATGATCAGAGCACTGTTTCCAGTTAAGTGCAGTGTAACCTGCAGTACTTGTGCACTGGTTATGCAAACTGTTCCCAGGAGCTGTGGGCCCTTTATCTCCTTGCCCTGAGTCTGGCTAATTGTCATAACCTACTTACCTGCATCTTCTCAATGCACTGCATGCTTTGCCTTGACCCAGTTTGTACAAGGATGTTGGCAGGCGTATGCCAGAATGATCAACTGGAGCAACACAAGGGGAGGAAGATGAAAGCAGCAGTGGTCACGATATCTCTGAGATTTCACAATGTCATTGCGTTAATTCACAGAGCAGGCACTGATTCCCAATTCCAGCAGGTTTTTTGTATGTAACATCTATTCCTAAATAAAGACAAAAGGAGCCTTAAAGCTGTAATTTTGCATATTCTTGGCCTCAGCAGCATTGGGCTAATATCTTCCAGCAGTGTTGTGCCCAGATTCTCAGTCATACAGAAACGTCATCAAATGTATTTGTTTCTTTGAGCACAAACAGATCAGGAGTGTATAAATATTTGGAACCCAAGAATGTTTGGGAAAAAATTGACTGTTCCCATCCTGTTTAAGTCTCATCAGCTGTTCAGGACTTGCTCTGACCCAGCCCCAGAGCAGCGTATTGAAATGTGGAGGCAGTTCTTTGCGTTTTAAACAGGAAAAAAGCTAGATTTGAAGAAATCTTATTTTATTTTGCTTTTGTTCTTTTAAATTATTTTCTTTGAAAAGCCTTGCAGTTTATCCATGTATAAACATTCAGACATCCTGATTGCAAATAACATAGAGCCTATTTGTCACCTTGAATACTTTTTTTTCTGCTAACTGGAAGGATATGTAACTTTCTGGTCTTTTTAAAATTATGCTCTAAATATATAAATACTGAGAAAGTGGTAAATGACATGTATAAAGAAGGATTTAACCTGTGAAATGTGTTGAATGGTGTTTGTGTAAGAATTGAAATTTGATAAAAATTCAGACAGGATTGTTAATAATTTAAAACTATCTTAGTAGTGCTGGCAGCATTAATAAAGAGCACTGATTGTTTGGAGTGTTCGGGTGCTTTGTGGGATCTTTTTTGTTTTCTAAAAAAGGCTCATTTGTAGTTGCTTCAATTGCCTGCTGCTTATCCTTCGTTTGAGATTTTGTCTGCTCTGGATGTCCACTTTTCAGGGACTGGGCAGCAAAACAGCTTTTCTGCTTTCTCAAGCCCAGTCAGATTCATGACTTAGTTCTATTTAATTACTTAACAATTCAAAGTTAAAGATATTATCCTTGCTTCTTCCACCCTCTTGTTTCTGCAGTGCAGATTCCCTAGCTGCAAAGTCCAAAAGATTTCCCAGCCCAATACAGGGAACGGGTGAAATCTTTAATTCTTTTTCTTCCAGAAGTTTGCATTTAGCAAGAAGGCCACTTGAAAGTGTGTAAGAGCTGAGGCCAATGAGCCGCATTTCTCATTTGTAATCCTCTCCAGTAATCCTAATCCATTTCAGATCTGTAGCCTTTCTTAAGCATCACATGGCAGAGTATTCTTAAGGCTGCTCAAAACAACTGTGCAGTAAATAAATTGCAGGGTCTGTGCTTGTTGCAGAGCAGCGCACGCGTTCCGTACTGCAGGTGTGGAAAGACATGGCACTGCCTGCGGTGTGCCCGAGGGAAGGGCTGGCTCCATTAGTTAGATTCTGAGGAGGAGTGTCGGAATCTGTCAGCAAGGAAATCACCTCAGAGTTTATTGATTGCTTTGGGTCCTGAATAGAACCAAAAATTGATAAAGCGGAGAGCTCTTGTGTTTACCTGAATAAATCCATAAGTTAATTTGGTGGCAAGGTGAGTTCCATTTTATTTTTCATTTTCTCTGTAACATTGTTTTGTGTTCCGAAGTTTGCAGTGAAATACCCTTTTTATAGGTCGAGCTGAATAAATCCACAATTGGGAGCTTTCTTTCTGCAGTTCTTTTCGGCGTTGCCGTGACTTTGCAGGTGCAGAGGTTGCTGCAAATAGAACATTCACCATCTCGTTTCCCACTACGAGATGTGCTGGGTCTGAGGTACACGTGGGACATACATCGGTATTTACTCTCGGAGGGTGAGGTAGAACCATCACATCATCACCCATTTCCCTATAGCTAGCTAGCATTTTTATTCTGGGGAGAAATACTTGATTTTTTTTTAGCTCATCTGCAGCTCTTACACAAACTGTTGGTGTTTTTCTTTTAGCAGAACATTAATTTGTTTCCCTGATTTTCATTTTTTTCCTAGTAAATTTTCAGTAAGTTTGCTGTAGCCTTTCATTGCCTCCAGGGTCTGCCCCTCTCTTCCCTCAGTTGTCCAGGTTTCTATAAAATATCAAGTTCATGGGGATTCAATTGTGCGTGTGATATGTGAAGTGTGTCAGCTTCCCTAGGAGCCCTGCTGTTTTGCAGTTAGCTTTGCATTATCTTCCATGTTCCTGGCAGGAAGTCTTCATTTCAAGTGCATGGAGCGACAGACCTGTAATGTCTGTCAAGCCTGACAAGCTCAGTGATGTGCCGGAGTGGGTAGGATTTGATTCAAAATGCTGTCACTCACTTTTGTTTTGAAGGAGTTAAAAAAAAAAACATTTACGGTAAGCCAGGAGATTTACCTGGGCTTTTGTTGTTGTTGTTTAGGGGTGATTGACACAAATGGATCTGTGCAAGTTTTCCTTTAATGAGTGTTATCTGGTATTGTTAAATGAGTCAGCAGCTTGTGTTTTAAGAGTTGCAAAACCGAGTTGGCTTGGGAGGAATAGGTGGAGTCTGGCTGGTATGTGTTTCTCCTGCCTTTAGGACACTGACTCTGCTGAACAGGAAACGTGCATCTTTTCTATGTGTCTGTGGTCTTCTGCAGAAGCACTGCACTTTGTTATTCCATTAGTTGTCTATGTCCACGTGTGGCTCCTGAGGCCACCCTTTTTTGGTGTTGGTTTAGTTCTGCCCTGGTGGAAATGCATACGGCAGGGTTTATCCCCTTGCTTTAGTTAGCACGCGTGTTTGCTAGCGGATGCTCTGTGCAGCAGCGTATACCAGGGGAGAGTCTGTGAGATGATGCCACTTTTCAACTCCATCCGGTCTTCCAGGCTGTGTCTTTATGAGCCCCTGGTCCTCTTCTTTTTCTTAGGTACAGGATTTTAGTAAGGGGAGGGGTGCATGCTGCTGTCGAGCAGATGAGGAAGGATCAGAGGTGCTGAGCAGCTGGACTGGCTCCGTTCCTTCCTTCCTCCTCTCACTCTGGAAACAGGCTTGATTTGATTGGAGCCTCTGGTTTAGCACTGTGCACTCCTTTGCCCAGGATGTGGCCCTCAGAAGAATATGAGGGTAACGAAGTAAAAAGGTTCACAGCTCCAGGAATTGCTTGGGGAAGACCTATTGATAAGAATGTTCATGATAAGATAAACAGGGAGGTGCTGTTGCCTGTGCTTGCTCTCTGCAGGTGCTCTTAGGGCGCACCAGTATCAGACTATCCCTCAGTATGGATGGCCAAAATTTATGTTTAGAGTGGGGCTGTCCTGATTTGCAGGGAAGGAGGTAAATGAGGAAAAGTTTTATTCTGTGTCTCCAAAGGTGCTCTCAAATCCAAGGTCACATATTATCAAAACAGATAGGCAAAACCCCTGAACGCATCCTAAACAAGCAAAGTACCTAACTTTGTACTTGGGCACCTGCTTCAAATTTGTTCTCTATTTTTTTAAAGTGTTTTAGTTCCTGAAAAAGTTTTTTTTTCTCATGTTTGCATTTTTAAAGTTATCTTTAAAGGCACTTGCCTATTCCAAAAAGCTGAAGCATTCGTCTTTCTTTGAAGCTGGATCTGCTTAGGTTCCTAAGCAGCACTGAAGATGCAGTTGGCATGCAGGCTGCGCTGACCTCCGGTGTGGAGGAAGAGTTGCCTACCCTAACCACGTTTCAGGGTTTTTTCTTGGGACTGGCTTGAATCTGGTGCTGTGGACTGGACTCCTGTTAGCAGCTGGAGTTGTTTTCTAGTGTCATTTCATCTGAAAGGAACCTGCGCTGTGCTTTTTCTGTCCACCCTGCCCGGTCATTCCAGAATGCAGTAAGTGGAGGTGCCTCGGGATGACTGATTCTAATGCAAGTTCCCAATATAGAGTGAATAATTCATACCATTGCCTCTCTAGATAGCAAACACTTGCTGAAATCTTCAGAGGTGTGTCTTTGAATAAAAAGTTTTTTGGATAGCCAGATGGGAGTTATAAGTCTACACTGAGAAATTATGAGCTTGAAAATTTGTTTTTCCTAAAATGGGATTTGCCTCTGTAGTCACGCTGTCCTGACCCTTCAAAACCCTTTGAGCTGTGGTCTCCTGTCAGCACGAGGCTTAACACTCTTACAGGTGTTTCTTTCCTTCTCTCCCTTTCTCAGCTTCCCTCCCTTTCTCCTCCCCCAGTTGTGGGTTAGAACAAAAATCTGTGTAATTCTTATGCAATACAGCCTGGGACCACTTTGTCTGCAGTACATGGAGTTCTTTTTTCCCTACATGATTGTGTTTTTTTCCAGAGGAAACAAGTCTAAGTGTGAATGACAGTCTGGTTGTCCTCAAAGTGAAAGGTTTTGGAATTTGACTTGATCTTGAAATAGGATCCTTTTGCTCTGACAGGAGCTTTCCACAGCAGCGAGGTTATAAAAGTCTGGATGTTGTGTTCTTTAACACTGGCCAGAATCTGAGCAACTGACAGTATCATATGTTCCCACACTCAAGCAGATCCATGAGGTGAAGGAAAGCAGTGTTTAACAAAGCTGATTATTTTCTTATGATAGCTAATTGTTATTTTAGACTTATCACCCATCTAGCTGTGGCACTGCAAATAGTTTTAAATACTCTCTGTGTGTTCATCCCTCATAGTAAGTGCTACCTTTCACAGATGGCTACATGCATGAATATTTGTCTGCACATACTGATTGTTAATGGATCAACTTAATGACTTCTATAGTCGCTGATCAGTATTGAAACACTTTTTGCCCCTCTACAATGTAGGACTGCCTCCCACATGCAGTCATGTGTAAAAGCACCTTCATCCAGGTGCTTCAGGTGTGATGAGGAAGGGGTGAGGTAGCACAAGGATTTGAAGACGTGGTCTGCTCTCAGACTTCAATCAAGATTATTTTATTGTAGCATCTGGAATGAAGGTCAGACTGCATTATTGCTAAGATATAGGAACCTAAAATTAGACATGTGAAGCATTGTGAGAGTACACGAATGCCTGATTTATACTTCTACCGTACAATCGGAGTACCTAGATACACAAACTCTGCTGTTCCTGTACAATTAGGAAAGGTGCTGTAATGATTCTTATTTATATAGCTGACTTGAAATTGGCAACAGTGAGACAGAAATCATCTCAGATTGTCTAGAAGACAATGCAATAACTAGAAAACCCTGGCAGTGGAAGATGTGCTTGGACAGAAGACAGGATATCTACTCCTTAATGTTAAGTGTTTATGTATTTAATTACAGGTTCTCAGCACTGTGGGACATGTTGCAGCTGTTTTGATTCTGACCGAATGGTCTTTCCTGCATTTCTTTTGTGGTCTTGATGATCCTTGGCCAGTCTGTGACATTCTAGAAGCACTGGTTGGAGACCATGGGATCTGGTAGTTCTGTAAATGCCAACTACAAGTACTCCCTGCAGAAGTCTGAAAATGGTGAGTGATTCATTGAAAAGTCACTGTTTCTGTCGGCTCCTGCACATGCTGTTGGGAGGTTGAAGTGGATGTGTTTCTTTTCCAAGTTACCTGGTTTTCTTAGTAGTATTGAGGCGAGGTTATGTCTTTCAGTATTCTGTGACAAGGAGCCCCAGCTGTCAGGCAGAAGACCAACAGGCTTGAGAAAATAACAGCTCTTTAGGCCAGGATTAGATTAAAATCAACCAAAACCTGACCAGAAATGAAGTGGCAAAAAGCAGTTCTGTTAGAATTCACATCCAATGGATTCATCAGTTGCTGGCTAATGCGTGTATTGTCATGTGCTGG
This sequence comes from Dromococcyx pavoninus, assembly GCA_033558185.1. Classification (NCBI taxonomy): domain Eukaryota; kingdom Metazoa; phylum Chordata; class Aves; order Cuculiformes; family Neomorphidae; genus Dromococcyx; species Dromococcyx pavoninus. The sequence goes on from JAUMJL010000712.1 coordinate 444,887, forward strand.
CAGCGAGATAGCTGGTATCACCCTGCTGCTTCTGGTGAACTCCATGTTTAGAGACTGTGTTAGCGGTGAAGGACTGAAAGCAGAAGCAACAGCAAAGCAAAAAAAAAAATCTGGTTCTAAAGAAAGAAAGAAGGTGTGGCTAAGAAAAGCTGAAAAGCAAAAAGTGTGCTTTTTTCATTAGGTCAGTGCAATGCTCTTAGTATCTGCTATTGATTATTAATTATGGATTTTTTATGGCTCTCAAAGCAGTAATGATTTATTTTTATGAAACTGTATAATAGTATCAGTTTTCTAGGTGCATTCTTCGGTCTGCTATGGAATACAGGGAGCTGATGAGTCTTTATAGATAAGCAAGTGTAAAAAACTAAACAGATTACTTTGTTGTTTGCATCCTTCAGCCACCAACGGTGGCAGAACAGGAACACATTGCAAACTGTTTGCAGTGCATTGAAAGCAAAAATGGTAATTGCATTTAGAAATTAAGAAAGCAGGAATGCCATTGTGACTCAGCCCTTTTTCTTTCTTTAATAACTCCACTTTTTTTAAAGTAAGTGAGACTTGTGTGTTGCCTATTGCACCGCAGAACCATGGACTTTCCCCTGAAGTTTAGGAAGATGGCTTGCCTATAACAAAGAAAGTGTACGTAAGCCTAGTTACTGCTTTGGAACTCTGCATTAGATCTGACACCTCATCAACAGTTTCCCACGACAGTAAAACAACTCTGAATTTCTTGCATCTGGTTCTCAAAATCCTTCAGATCTGCTGATCTGCAGATGTGGAGCTGCTCAGGACTTTCCAGCCAAGTCTAACTTTCCCCTATGGGAAGGTAGCCAGCAGAGCTCTGTTACACCAGCCCTGCGCTTGAGTGAAGGAGGGAATGGGGAACATGAGCGAGGGTGTAGATTCCCTCCTGTAAACTGAGCTGGAAACTGTACTGCTAGCAGGAACAGGCATATTTCAGTTTGAGTGCTGCCACTTTGGCATGCTATCAGTAGCTCATACGATGTTGCCTGATTAAGTTTACTGCTTGGAGCCTCATAAAGTGTGGGTAAATCTCTTTCTCTTCCTTTTTACCATTTTTTTTAAACTAGTACAAACACTGCCATATGAGTCGCACCCAGGGAAGCTGGTAAAGTAGAACACCAGGCTTTTTCAGTTGCAGAGTCAGTCTTTGTAAAAGTAAAGTAAAAAAAACCCAACACCTTGCCCATTTGAAGCTTAAAATGCTTTGGATGGTGGTATATATGGTCACTGCACTCGATAATGAGGCTTTAATGGATTTTATTTTTAATGTTTCAAAGGATCTAGTTTTCATTGGTGGGTGTGGAGTCATAACTATGAAATTCTGACTCCTACCACAGGATCTGGGCATTTATTCACTGGTAGGGGAATGCAGGGTATCCAGGAGTTGGTTATTTTAGAGGCTGATTGTGATTGATTCTGGTTACGTGCCAGCCAAATTACTGTGCAGGGAGTCAGGCAGCTGGTATTGGGTCTGCTATAAAGGAGGCTTGGAGAGGCACATCAGGGGTACCAAACTGCAGGTAAAAAGTCAGCCTTTTTTATTTTCTCACAGCCCAGCAGATCAATAAGCATTTTCTCAGCAAGATATAAGGCTTAGGCAAAGAATACATAAGTTATTCTTGAACGAAGGCTTGCCAAGTCTTACCTTCCTGTTCGTGCCTTCACTGGACTCAGTTCCCCAGCTGCACGATGGCAACAGCTCTTCCCTTTTGTGCTCCACAGCTCCCAGTGCTGTAAGAGGAACATCATTTAGAAGGATTATTATTTTCAATACGTAAGCCATTGGGATATCTTCTTTAGGTAAAGGTCAATGTTTCCTGCTGAAGTACATGGAGGGTGGTTTATGTTATATAATCAATGCAAGCTAATTGAATTAATGTGATCCCTTTGTCCCTTGCCAGCACTTGGCAGCTTTTGAGGGTTACCTTGTTTTTAATGAAGTTTTTCCACCCCACGCCCTGCATTGCTCTCCCTGCTTCTCATGAAGAACATCCCAAGGGAATACAACCTTCTGCAGCAGGGCTAACTCTATAACTGTGTCATCTCCATTTGGTCTTCGGGCCAGCCTGTAGACAGAGCAGTCGTGCCTCCCTCTCTCAGCTAAGATGACAGAGAAGCATTGCTAGAAAATGGTTTAAAGGTAGGGCTCTTGGGCAGGGCTCCAGAAATGGATGGGAAGGAACACGGAGTGCAACCAAAACAGACACCGAGTTACAGAGCCGGTTGGCAAGGTGCTGTAGAGTAACCAGGTGGTCCAAAGGCGGTCAAGACCAGCTAAGGGGGATGGAAGGGTTTCTAGAGTTACATAAAGTTCTCTGACAGGACTTGAAAAACTCTGGAACTGGGGAAATGCAGAGGAAGAATGGTTATGTTTTAAAGATGAAGGGAAACAGTCATCATTCAGAGGGAAGACCCTGGTGCCAGTGCTGGCTGTGGATTGAACTATGACCAGGCACCTGGAAAGTGGCCAAAGATTTATCTCCCTCCTTTCACTGTGGGTGTTAATTTTGTCTTTATTTTATTCCAAGGTAATTGTACGTTAACATTTCTGCTAGAATAGATCCCTTCCGAAGTTTGTCCAGAATGGCAAAAGCAATGTGTTTATTTGGCTTAGAGGAAGATAGACAAACCCCATGTTTTTAAGACTCTGAAAGGGAACTCAGAGTCTTTTTTTCCCCCAGCTCCTTGTATGGTCTCAGTCAAACCTTTGGTTTCCTGAAGCCCAAGTACCTACGCTGTAAGAGAGCCATGAAAATGATCAAAGTAGACGGAAAGGGAGGAAACTGCCTGTTAATACTGAAGAACGTGTTTGGGTCTTTAGGCCCTGAGTTGCTGTTAAAGCTGATGCTGAGAAGCGAGCAGTGATGGGTAGAATTACTTCAGAGGTCTCTGGTCAGGCAGGGTCCAATCAATCTCTTGCAATATAGTGAAAAGAAGTGGGTGTCTTGTTAACTTTAATATTTATGCATCAGATCACCTTTCCTGAAAACTTGCTCCTGAAAAGGAAAGGTCCCTCTTCAGTTTTCAGGGCAGAGAAATGAGCAGTAGCACGTTACCTCAGTTGCTGCCACTGCAGCTCAACAGGTTGGTTCTGCTTTTGTCCTTCAGCTTTCAAGGCAGCCGTCTTGATCCAACAGTGGTACCGGCGCCACGTTGCTCGGCTGGAAATGCGCCGACGTTGCACCTGGAGAATCTTTCAATCCATTGAGTACTCATGCGAGCAGGATCAAAACAAAGTAAGGTGCCAATAGGGAAATATATAGCAATAAAATATATAGCAGGGTGGTGGTATAGTAGTAGTATTGTGTGATTTGTTGTCCATAGTAGACGACATGGGAAGGGCATACATGATAGTTGCAGAAAGAATGTCATGTTAAGTTGCCACTCTGCAGAATTTCATTCCAGGTTGAACGATGATGGATTTACTCTCTTCTTGCAGCTTCACAACTTCTTCAGTTACCTCATGGACCACTTCACACCAAGCAGCAGCAAAGAGAGTAAGTTTCTATGTGCTATATGTAGATGTGGCACCAGCAGCTCAGAGGTTTGCACCCTGTACTCATTTGTTGCCCAGTGCTGGCCCTTCAGGATCATGAAGGGGGCAAGAGTCTAAAGAGTGATGTCATCAGGAATTTGGACAGGAAGTGAATTCTCTGCAGGCTATCAGAGCTGTGAGGGCTGTGGGTCAATTCCTGCTCCTTAGGGGGAAGTAAATCTCAGTGTGTTTTCTAAAACCAGTATTAGAAATCTGCTTTTTTTCAGTGATCCTGATAACAAGGGCTTTGCAAAGACCATTTCTGAAGTGAGAGAATCTGTCTTTAGGGAACACTGCTTTAGGGTTTTTCACTTATAACTGGGGTGGGAGAAGAAGTGCTGTGTGAACAATGCAGTGCAGAGAGCAGTTTGCGTTATTTCTTAGCACTGGGAACTTGCAAACTTACCTCTGAAATCTGATGGTAGTAAGTCAAAATTAACTACTGACTTTGCTGACCATAGCCTGCTGAAGCTCTCGCTCCTTACTTGCAAACTTCCACACTTTTTCACACAACCACCCCATGTGTTTTACAGCAAAACTCTGTTGAGGAAGATTTTTTTTAATAGCCCGTATAAACCACGACAATAAAGTCCTGTTTCTTGAGTTGGGCTCTGAGATGTTACAGCAATAAAAATAAAAGTGCATTTATACAATTTTTGTGAAACACTGAGAATATAGAGGCAAGCTTAGAAAAATAGTGGGACATAGGAGACAGTTCTTTGTTATACAGTTTGCTTTTGCATGTCACTAAAATAGGGTTTCAGTTACTATCTGGCTTTAGCGGGGTTTTGCAGAAAGTAGTGTAGCTGCCAGCACTACCTTATGCTCAACACATGGAAACTTGTCCCTGCAGCCTTTTCCCCATGGAAAATTCTGCAGTGGTGTCAAACTAGGAGCTCACCTCTGCTGCTGCTGTATCTCTTGAGCTCTAGACTAACCCAACAGTTTTTCCTTAGCAAGTGACTAGAACAGTGCATTGAGCCAACTTAACCTTTTCTTGTTTCTGTCTTTTTCAAAAAAAAAAAAACAATCAAACTGACCCATCTGCCATCCAGGGGATTTTATCAGTCGCATGTTCATAAGTGGGGAAAGCTTCAAAGAGGCTGAGCTGGAGAAATACTGTGACTATGAATCCATGGAGGTGCCAGACTCCTACACTGGACCCCGACTCTCTTTCCCGCTTCTTCCTGACCATGCAACTGCCTTGCTGGAAGCTTTCAAACAGAAACAAGTAAGGATCCCAAAGGAACAATGCCTTCCCCTTCTCTGCACAGGTGTGTAGGACAGATAATTTGGTTTTAGCCTTCCTAACAAGCTGTCAGGCTCTTAAGCAAAGGGGGATGGAAATGATATGGTAGTTCCCCCTGCCATAAGAACTTTTTTTCCTTTCTGAAAGTTCTGACAAAATTAAAAACCTTCTGTAGTTGTGCACCAATATTAACCTGAATTTCATTTTAAAAGGAAAAAAAATCCACAACAGTGCATGTTGCAATATTCTGTCATTTTTTGTTGCAATTCCTTAATTTGTAAAAAAGCATAGGATGGTCCAGATGGAAACAGCTCATTAAAAATATGTTTTGTGCCATGCAACTTTCACTCATATTTAAAATGTAAAATGTGAGGGCTTTGACAGGGAAGCCCAGCACCAATTCAGCTGCACTAGCAAAACAAGTCCTTGTACAATTGCAGTGCTGTGCTGCCATCCCTCAGTCAAGGTGCTGAACTGCAAAATCGACCACAAGATCCCTTCTCCAAACAAAACAAGTTCTAAACCAAATCTCTCTAGTGTCTTGACTAATATTAAATGCCTATGCCTTGGCTTTGAGCAAACTTATTTCTGCCTGTCACACGGCTGTTCACGGCCTGGTTTAATGTGGAAAAGCCTAAGAAAGATCTAGAGGAGCATTTTCTTACCTGCGATACTGGGCTTGGATTCCTGCTGCTCTAGGAGCTGGTGTTGCCCTGCAGATATAGCCTTGACTACAGGATGCTAGAGCTTTCTCTTGGCAGCCCTGTGCCAAGGCTGGGCTGCTTTGAATGAGTCTCTTCAATACTGCTGTTGTCCAGTATTTGCCTCGTCTTGTTGTAAGCCCATAGCTAAGCACTGAGTGTCATCCCACTGAGTTTCTGCCATCCAGGCTTTCATGGTGGGTCCCTGGGGCCTTTGTGTGGCTGCTCAGAGGTCACTGATTTCCTTCTTTAATCCCTTTGCTTTCTCCTAGTAGCAGCTCCACGCTCGCTATGTCTTAAACCTCCTGCAAGAGACCAGGAAGCACCTCAAGCAGTTGCCAAACATCAGCCATGTCTCCACCTGCTATAGTGAGGAGGTCACCATCTGTGGTACGTCTGGGTGGGAGGGCACTGCGCAGTCTCTGGGCCAGAATGCTTATATGGGATGGGTGGGAAAGACCTAAGCCAGTAATGTAAGCATGATCCCCTCCTCTTTACTGAATGTGGAACACAAATGCAGTCCGTAAAGAAGATGCGTGTTGCATCAATAAGCTGCTGGAGCTGTCTGAAATATCTGGGTTTACCCTCTGACACTATGTTTGAGCTGCTGCAAAGACTAGCTCAAAGCTGGAGGGAGCAAGTCTGCATCACAGCCCTGTTTCTGCTTGGTGGGATGGGATGTTGAGGGAAGGTGGTTTGTCTGTTTGTAGCCTGTGCTTGGCTTCCATGAGAGGTGCTGGGGTACATCATTAAAAACCTCTGCCCCAGACGGCAGCGTTCAGCTTGGCGTAGCCTGCAGTAGCACTGGTGCTGTCACAGTTGTTATAAAAATGCAAGGAGAAGAGGAGGTATGTCCTATCTGTGGCCTGGGATTATGTAAACAATAGTCCTGGAGCTCTTTTGCCTAAGTCTTAATTAGCAGCAGTGTATGCATTCAGAACACAATGCTGACACATCTTGGCATCCTATCAAGGACATTTGAAAAAGACAAAGCTTTACACTATTGTTTTCCTACTCTAGGACTCATGTTTAAACTTCGAGGTATTTCTGAAAAATACATACTTAGCATAGAGTTTTGTGTGCAGTCAGCTTCAGGAAAATAAAACTTCTCTCTCTGATATCATGTTAAATGAGAATTTAGTTTGATTATTATTTTGTATGCAAAGCTTTGATCAGTTACTCTGTGCCATGTTGAGTCATCATAAAAGATAAACGAACAAAGCTTCTAAATAAAAGTTTCCAGAAGCTGGTGCAGGTTTTCTGCTGTCCTTCTCAGTCTTCAGCTCAAGTCTTTACATCACGTCCTTTTCCTTTGAACACGGTGCCTCAGTATAAGAAAACTTCCACCTTGAACTTTCCAAAATATTTCAGCAGTCATGAAATTATAGAGGAGATGATACTTCATAGGAAGTTATATATTGGTGTCTTTTTAAGTTGAACATAGTGTGACTTATCTTTTTATGCCTGTTAGGAGACTTGCACGGTCAGCTGGATGACTTGTTCTTCATATTTTATAAGGTAGGCATCATATTTAAAGAGGGAGGCTGGCCAGATGTTGAGAAAGGTAACACATGAATCATGCTGAGAAGTGTTGGCAAAACTGGGCCCTTCATATGTGATTCTGCACGTCAATTTGAACCTACAGGATCAAAACAAGAGTTGGGATCTATTGTATGAGGTAACCTGGGGCAGGAATGAGGGAACGTGCAGCTGGCAGGGGAAGGTATATGTAGATCATGGGGAGGCCTCTCTTGTAACACCTGCCTGCTCCTTGCTCTCACAGAATGGCCTTCCCTCCCCTTCCAAGTCCTACGTGTTCAATGGGGACTTCGTAGACAGAGGAAAACAGTCCCTCGAGATCCTCATCATCCTCTTTACCTTCCTCCTGATCTATCCAAAGGAGGTTCATCTCAACCGCGGGAACCATGAAGATTATATGGTCAACTTACGGTATGGGTTCTGTGCAGGGCTGATTGCCATGTTAAGGGTGTCACTGTGAAATCCCACTCAACTTCCTTTCTCCTTTTCCTTCAGCTACGGTTTTGCCAAGGAAGTAATGCAGAAATACAAGGTAGGCTACCTTTGTGTCTCCTTTACCTGTGAGGCATGGACTTTGAAGGCTGCTTCATCTTTTCCTTTCTGCCCTGTCCTCCTAGGTGCATGGAAAGAAAATCCTAAAGATGATTCAGAATGTCTTCTGCTGGCTGCCCCTGGCCACGCTGATTGATCAGAAAGTTCTTATTATACATGGGGGCATCTCTGACACCACTGACCTGGACATGCTTGAGAAAATTCAAAGGAACAAAGTAGGTTTTATTTCCTGGATATTTCAAGAGATACAGCGTGGCTGATTTGCGGCAAGGAGATTATTTCTATGTGTCAACTTGGCTGTTGACAAATCTAAAGGATGGTCTTCCTAGACAAACTGTGCTTCTATACAGGCTCAGAGTAGATTGCTTTGGTTTAACAGTGTGTATGCAGGAGGCATGAAGGGAAGCACTCTTGGCTTCTGGGAGGTTGTAAGCCAGGGAAGTGCTGGGTTGACGGCATGGGTACACAGGTGCACTGGTGCTGCTGGTAACAATACAGTGATGCTGACACATTGTCCCACAGTTTCTTAGCCTTTTTTCCCCCCTAGATTTCCAGAAGAATATTGATAAGTCGTTAAACTTGTCTCTGCCTCACTTTCTAGTTGAGGAATACTACTGCCCTTCTCCAAATGTAATGACAAGCGCCTGCATTGGTCATTAGTCCTTCCCCCATTCTCCCGTCTCGCTCCCATAGCAAATTAAATCCATGTACTCTACTTCTGTGAAATACATGAGCAGCATAAAGTCAAAGATGAAAGAGCTTATTAGTCAGGCTGAATGTGAGGCCCCAGCTGTAAACCAAGAATGGCACATCCCAGAGGACGGCACTAGTAATCTCCCACAATTAATCAGCATTTGATGGCAGTAAAGTAAATTGAGGCTCAAAGGTGAGGGTCACCTGACAGTCTGCCAATGGAAGATGTTAGAGCTGTAGATGTAGGTTTCCAAGTGGTGTGAAATCTCTTTTCTTTCTTACCCCTTTCAGTTTATTTCTGTATTAAGAGGGAAGAAACGAAAGGAGTCAAACAGAAATGTGGAAATACAGGAAATAAATGGGGAGAACAAAACAGAGGCTGAGCCAGCAGGGAACGAGGCTGCCCTCAGTTTATCTCCACAGCCCCAGCCAGCCCAGGCTCCCAGCATGGCCAACAGGCTGGAGTTCTCCAGGTGGGTACGGCAGACAGTGCAGGAGCAAATCGAGTGGTGCCGCCGGCTAGTGGACATCAGCGAGTCAGAGGAGGAGGAGCTCACTTATTCCAGCGTGGTCTCCTTGACAGATTTGGATGGGCCGTGCTGGACTCGCCAGGAGGAGTGGAAACAGGTGAGCAGTCTAAGCAGGGCCTTGAGCTCTGTGGAATGTGTGTGTCTCCTGCAGGTTTTTGAGGAAACCCAGTACAATATATGTGCTTCATTGCACAGACCTCTCTGCAGAGGTTTTTGCTGCTCCGTATAGTGGAGTTAAGAAGCAACTTGGTGTTGAAATGCCAGCAGGTAGGCTAGTGGGGTTTGTGCCATGTTGTACCTACTGCTCTGTGCCCCGAGCTAGCCTGGCATTGATCATGCAGCACTGAGTGGTCAGGAAGGGCTGTGCTGTGAGCATGCGATCTCAGCTGCTAGGGGATGTTCCGTCAGATACTTGCACTACATCCAGCTCACCCTGTGGCATGGTTCCTAGCAACTGAAGAGCTGTGCATGAGACTACCACAGGAGAACACAGGCTGTGTGTTAAGACTGCTGCTAAGCTGCCATTCTGTTGGCACCCTTCTCCTGCCCTGTGAGTCAGCCTCTTCGCTGGGGTTTTGGCTTTCTGTGCTCAAGGCTCTGTCCCAGCATTTGCCCTGAGCACTGCATGCATACAATGTTGTATAAATCAAACTGCTGCTCAGGCACTGAGTGGGACAGTAAGTTTTCTTGACTCAGTGCAGGGGAGAGAAATAATAGACAAGACATTGTGAAGTCCAGCAGTTATATTGCTTACTGTGTACGTGGGGTTTCTGAAGTCAGCTCTGCAGGTAATGAATGAGCACATAGTTTGCTGATGCAAGTAGTGATCTTGGGTACCCAGTAGCTGCGAATACATTGCTGGGTGGGTTAGAGCCTGGAAACTTGCCTTTCTGTTCGTGTTGGACCAGTCTGTCTGTAAGCCCCTTCTGTGTGCTCCGAAACCATCCTTCCTTACTTCCACATTACATATGACATCCCCGCACTGCACACCTTATCAGCATAAAGCTATATATTGAGGTCAGGGTTAAAGAGATTAAATTTTAATCCAAATAGTGATTACTCAGTCAGCACTTACTTAGATTTCTGGAGGTGCTGGAATGTCCTGGCTAGAGAGCAGAGGAGTTTAATACTAAGCCTGCTCATGGCCTCGGGATCTGCTGGATGTTCTTGCCCTGTATTTTGGGATGGACGACAGGCAGGGCTCTCTGAAATCTTAGAGACAGCAAATAGAAGTCTTGCATCACGCCTGATTTATGGACATGCCTCTTCCTCCCAGGTGCTTTGGGTGTTCCTGAGGCTCCGCAGGCCAACAATATTGTCACCTCTGTGGTGGGCCAGCTCTGTGACAGTCCTGTGGAGCTGTATGGTGGCTCACTGGGATGCAGGAAACATCTCTGTTTCCCTGCACTATGCTAATAGCAGCAGTCCAGGGAGGGATTCAGAGACAGTTGTATTTGCTTAGTAAACTTTGATGTGTGATACCTGGTGGGTAGCCTTTCTCCAGACAACTTTTCCAATCCTTCTAGATCTTAGACATTCTCTGGAGTGACCCCATGCCTCAGGAGGGCTGCAGAGTAAATACAGTGCGAGGCGGTGGCTGCTACTTTGGGCCTGACGTGACAGAGAAGATCCTTGAGAAGTACAATTTGCAGTTCCTCATACGTTCCCATGAGTGCAAGCAAGAGGGCTACGAGTTCTGTCACAACCGGAAGGTTGGTGCGGGGCGTGCTGTGAAGGCTACTTGGGTTTCCATGCTGCCAGAGTGGGGGGTTCTGTACTGGCTTGTCTCAGCTCTGCATTTCTTCCAATGGGGCTTTGTTAAGTAGATAAAAAATCCTTGAACAGCCTTATGGGAGTCACTGAAGTGTGTTCCCAGCTGAGGTCTTATTTTGTCTGGAGCCACCTGCTCTGTTGGGGGCATCTTTTGTGCAGGGCAAGCACGTCCTTGTTAGGAGCTGACACAAGGTCTGAACCATTTGTGCCACTGCTCCCACTTCATGCAGCTGCTTCTGAGAATGATGTACAAAAGGATGTTGCTAACCTTCTGCAGCAAAGTTTTGCTCTCAGAAGATTCAGGGTCACTTCAGTGACTTTAACAGGGGCACTGTTGACTCCGCTTGCTGCAGTGGAGAGTGGAAGCTTGTCAGGAGAGCACAGTGAAGTCACAGAATCCCAGAGTGTGGCCAGACCCACGTGCTGCCCTTGAGGAACTCGCACCTATAAGGTATCCAGGCCAGCAGCAACCTAACTTTTCCTTTTCCATGTAAAACGTGGCTTTCACAGCTTGATGACTCCAGATGGGATTGGCTGTGGTGTTTTCACCAATACATGTATACATAATAGAGGATGTATGTACTGACTGTAAATGCCTCTCTTTTTTGGGGGTAGGTGCTGACCATATTTTCAGCCTCCAACTACTATGAGATCGGCAGCAACAGGGGAGCCTACGTGAAGCTGGGACCGGATCTCATCCCCCATTTTGTTCAGTACCAATCAAACAAGGCTGCCCATACTCTCACTATGACCCAAAGGCAAGGCTTTACGGTTGCTCTCTATTCACTGAGTCAGAATTCTGAAAGGGGAAACTTTGGGGAGCTTTGAGAAAGTTTGATTCCAGAGCTGTGCTTACACAGCTTGATTTACTAAATAATTACGCTGAAAGATGATTCAAGTTTTGTGCAGAAATTACTGAGGGAAGCTCAACGGTTGAGGAGAGAGCATTACAAGAAGGGGACTTTTTCACAGACTGCTGATTTTCCAGCTTCTCTTTTCAATGTCAAGTTTTAACTTCTGACCCCTGCTGAGGTTGCCTTAAGTTTTGTTCATTCCCAAACTGATGCAAGGATTCACTGCATCAGATATAGGGAACTGTGTTCCAGGCATGTGGTACCTTGTCACATGCACTGCAGTGCAGCAGAGCAGTTTTGCGAGGATCTCTGCAATCCATGCCAGGCCAGAGGAATGGGAAGGTGTAGTTTCTTTTGTGCTGAGTGCAAGTCCTTAATGTGCTTCTCTCTTTTCTGCATCCCCCAGGATCAGCAGAGTAGAGGAGTCAGCCTTTCGAGCCTTGCGGGAAAAACTCTTTGCTCACACCTCAGCCCTCATCAGTGCATTTAAGGCCTATGATAAGGACAATACAGGTAAATCTGAGCCAAGGGACACTTAGGTTAATTCACTGGAAAGACAGGGTTGAAGTGGGTGGCTGCTTGGGAGACTCCTTGTTGATGGCTGTAAGTGACTGTCACAGGTGGAGGCTGTGTCAGACCTTGCCAGACTATTGCTACTGTTCGCTGTTATTCAGTGTCTCTGTTGGAATCTGTTAGTGCCTCAGATCTCAGATACTGAGAGGGTGTCTGAAAGCAAGAGGGCATTAGCATGATGCGTAGCAACTTAGGCTTGGTATTAGGAGAATCTTTGGGAGCAGAATTATCAGTGAAGCACTGGAAAAGGTGACCTGGACCATGTCTGTCTCTTGGGAAGGGCTAGGTAGTCTCTAGATCCCCTTCATACCTGAAGTCTTTCTATCTTCAGTGACAGAGAGGGACGTCCTGTGCTTTAAGCTGCCCATATCTTGGTGGTCTCCACGGCTGTCTTTTCCTTACAGGAAGGATCACGCTGAGCAACTGGGCAACAGCAGTGGAGTCGGTTGTGCAACTGGGACTGCCCTGGCGAATGCTGAGACCGCAGCTGGTGCGCAGCACAGCAGGTGGCATGCTGGAGTACAAGTCCTGGCTTGATGACTTGGCTATGGAGCAGCGGAGCCAAGAGGTAAGGACTCACGTTCCATCAAAGCATGACGCAAAGCAGCTTGCAGATCCCCAGGATGTGGAATTTGGTAGGAAAGGAGAGTGGATGGTTCTTAGTCCTATACAATCCAAAATCACATTGATGTCGATGGAAAAGCTTGCAGGAATTCAAGTAGAGCAGAGGCATTTAGTCCATTGTAGAAACACGAACCATGTGCAATTAAAACCTTACAGTAGTTTTGGATGCAGCCTTTTAAGAAGGAAAAGTATATTCCATTATGTGAATTGCAGTTTTTTAATTATCTCCAGCAAACCCAAATCTGCAATGGTTAAAAAACTTCGCCCAAGTCACTGTCATCTCTGTAGGCCTGGAAAAGCTCTGTCTGGAAGCAATATGTTGCTGATGTGTTCTAACTCAAAGTTACACAGAGGGTCCAGTCATCACAAATCTGTGTCATAAGCCACACATTGCGCAAAGTGCATTGCTGGCAAGCTCAGAGCAGTAAACATTGTTATTTATGGAAAAGTCTGCAGTAACTGCTCAGAGAAAGCAGAGAGCTGTGAGTGTGACCATGTTATTTTTCAGCACATCCAGTCAAGCTTGCTAGAAGTCATTTATCGAAACAGATCCAACTTGGAGACCATATTCAGGATCATAGACAGAGATCATTCAGGTAAGCAGGCATGCAGGGGATGGTGGTTGCTGCATTGTACTCCATTCTGCTTCTGGGCTCCTTTTAGGATGTACAAAGGCATTTTTATTTAGTGGTTTAAAGTTTGGGTCTTTCTCCTCCTTCAGCCATGTGTGCAGTCCAGGTAGAGAATTAATTGTTATTTGTTCTGGAGGAGTTCAGCACAACAATTTGGAGTCTTGAGCATTACCTGCTTTCAAGCAGTTGTCCCCAACAAATTACTTCAGGAAAGAGAAAATACAATAGTCTTTGTCTTCTTTTGTTCTCCCAAAATGTATTAAATCTTTTTACTGCTTTAAGTTGTATTTTAGCCAGCGTTCTGTACACTAGGAGATTTAGTTGCAGCATGTGAAATTAAGATGATGACTGATTTCTTTACTTCAGTTAGGTATGCAGGCAGGAGGTGTGGGACGAGATATCAAATCTAAGCTGGGGTCCCTTCTGCATGCTGAACAGGGACTGACTGGCAGCAGTGTCTCTGGTGACCTTGTGCTGAGGTGGCTGTGCCTTCCTTTTCCACAGGTCTCATCTCATTTGAGGAATTCCACCAAACCTGGAAGCTGTTCAGCTCCCACATGAACATTGAACTCACAGATGATGGGATCAATGACTTAGTTCGCAGCATTGATTTTAACAAGGATGGAAACATCGACTTCAACGAGTTCCTAGAAGCCTTCCGCCTTGTCAAACAGTCACAGTAGTGAGGACTGGGCAAGGTCTGCTGCTTCCAATGCCTTGACTGTCTGCGAAGCCAGGGGGACTGCTTCCTACTGAAATGCAGTGCTTGCCTGCAGATGCAAAGCAGGGAAAGGAAGGCGGGTACCTGGAGCAGTTACTGGTTGAAAATAATAACTGCTGTAGCCAACAGCTGTGATCCATTCAGGGAAGGTAACAGGTAGAATAGAAAAGCTGCACTTTGGTTCTGACCATTTTTAAAAAGAGTTGTGTTTTAAGTAGAAATTCCTGCTCAAAGGGAAGATGCAACTTAGTTTGTCTTGTCAGTGCATGTGATGGAATGTTATGGGTCTATGCAGTTGTAGTAAAATGGAAGTAAAAAGATTTTTTGTAGTAACGTTTTAACCAGGTTTCAACTGCTACAGCACAGCTTTCCTATGAATAAACAGGTTTTTTTTAAGATTGCTGTTTGTGCCTTCTCTAGTTTGTCAACTGTTAGCAGCAGCAGTTTCTATGGTAATACCTACTTCCCCTCAGGTATTTCTTTGCAGTTCTGTAAGTTTAAAGCTACTAAATATGTGCAGTGGAGCAACATTTTGAAAAAAACCTCTCATACCTGCAAACCTGTCTCTAGCAGGGAGGCTTTTTTCCAAAGGCCAGGGTAGTAGAACAAGTAGCCCTCTGCTAGAGTGGAATTTTTTCAAAGCATGGTACAATTGCAGCTTATAAAGATGGGGATGGGAAAAAGCATTTGCAAATAAAACTCCCCACCTTTTTACCTTGAACATCTACAGCAGAGTCACACTAGCAGGGGTGGTATGGCACAAGACTTCACTTAGATTGCAAACCTGGCCCTTGAAAGAGAGAATTCTATCCTCATTTGTTTGCTCAAAATTCTATCCTCATTTGCTTAGCCTGTATTGCATATGTGGGACATTTTATGAGTTGGAACCGTGCTTCCAAAAATAAATGAATCCTTTTCCCCATTAGGCTGTCTCTCCCTCTCTGCAGTACTTGGTACCAGGTAGGATCTAAGGAACTTGGACCTTTTAGTTTAGCATGGGAACCAAGGCTTCTGAGCAGCCCTGCGGCATTGGGGTCAATGGCCTGTTACCTGCAGTGCCTGGATCAGAGAAGTGCATTAACCTGGAGCTGTTAGCATTTTCACTGCTTTGCTGATGCAGCTGAGGAAAAGCCACCACTATTCACAAATTATTACAAAGTCAGACTGAATTTATTACCCCCAGCAATTAAAAAAAAAAGGCAGAAGACAATGTCTAGACATTCTGTTGTTATTTGAGGGGCAGCAAAGCTTTGTATAATTCACATGTGTAAAGTGACAAAAACATAACCCTCAGATCCTTGCAGTCTTAAAGAAGGAAAGAAACAGGAAACACCAACTTCCTACAGCTTGCCCCAGTAAACTACTGGTAAGTAAACTACTGGTATTGCAGAGACTGACATAGTTACAGCAACATACAGATCTGTAATGATTTATATTAGCTGTTTACATCACGATGGTATGTGTTTGTTTTGATAAAAACATGGTAGCGGGCTAAGCTTTTCACAAGCCAGGTCACAAATGGAACAACTCTCTCAGGACTGCATTTCTAGGACAACGCTGTTGTAAAAAAAAAAGAGAAAAAAAGAATGTACAATAGTACATATAGTTTTATAGTAAACTGGTATCTGAACATATTCAGTTTTCCTTTTTTTTATTAAAGCATATACAGCTTTATAAAATATAAACCTTCCAAAGGTCAAGTTCAAAAGCTTAGAAGAGGCTTTGCGAATTTCTAAAGATAACAGCCAAAATACCTTTGTTCCTAGGAAATCCGTGTTTTATTTTACCTCAACAGTTTTAGCCTTGGAAGGTGAACAAAAAACTCTGGAGTAACACGTTCTGTGTAAGCCCAGCAGCATCCACTCCGTCAGCTGAAGACTCCTCCTCTGATGGGAATGCTCTCGTTCAGCCCATGTTCTATAAGTTTGATGTCCTCCAAGTCATCTTTTATAATGCTAATTAGATGACTCAGGCCTTCCTGCTGCTGCTTCAGATGCTGCAGATGATTGATAGTTAAAAACCAGCATGAGCACAGGTCAACTTCACATTTAAGTAATATTTCTCAAAGATGCCACGCCTGGTGGCCTTAGCATGTTGAAAGGCCTGGTATAATTTCTTTGGAAGAAGGAAAACCAGCATTTTCTGCACCAACAACTTAACTGCATGGAGTAGCTTTGTACAACACTTTGATGCGCTGTCACAGAGAACAATAAAAAGGACTTCATCATGAAACAATTACAAAACCATGGTATTCGAACTGTATTGCCCGAGTTAGAGCATAGCTGGCTTAAATGATGAAGTTTAGAATATCCCAGGATTCTACCCAGTCATACTTACTTGCTTGATTTCCCTTAGGAGGTCTGCATCTATGTAATACCGCTCTTCAGCCCGCACTGCTCCAAAGTGGTTTTGCATCCTGATTTGGGACATGAGCTCATTCAGTCTGCCCTGGGAAGGGAAACAGGGTTAAATCAAATGCAACTTGCTGACATCTGTCTGAGCTCCAGCATGTACCGTTCCTTGAGTCAGCAGGGCAAGAAGCATTTTTAGTTTTGGGTTTTTTGGAAGACATGCAAAAGGCAAGCAACTTCAATAATTCCAAGAGCTCAAAAATAATTTAATACCTGTCAGTCATGCAGCAAGGAGCACAATGTTACAACTTAGTAACACTGCTGGATTTCTCTTCTGAAAGCTTTCCACAACAAATATATATGCATCATTTGGAAAACTTATTCTTTTGTGAGATTAAAACACATTGTTGGTGAAGTTCTATTAACTACTCACTTTGAACTGTGTAGGTGCATTAAGTTCACACTGAATTGTGTCCAACTGTACACGAAGCTGCTCTTCCTCTGCTTGAATGGCATAACCGCTTTTCCTTTGGATCTCCTGCTGTATTAACACCTACAAAGGAAGCCTTTGAGGTTTATTAGAGAAGACTTTGCCCATGTCTTTCCCCGCTAGCCCATCCACATGTCTTTCTGCCCTTCCTCCAGCACCTCCCTCATCAGATTTGTTCTGTCATTTATTTAGTCTGCTGCTTCAAGACCTCAGGGCAATCCCATAGCTTCAGTATAAGTGAAAGAGAATGTTCCCAAACCAGCAAGACATACTGTGCACCTGAAGTTTTCCCTGACAGCTCTGCCTGGTACTTAGAGCAATGCCATTTAGATGAAGTCAGAACTTCATTTGCAGTATTGGCCACGCACAAGATTGCACAGGACATCGTGCCCCCTCTCAGTTTGCTTCCTGCCACAAGACTGTGTGTTGAAACAAGTCATTTAGACTATCCATGTTACCTGTAATGTTCTGTGAGAAAGCGCCATCAGTTTCCTTTTGTACTGTGCAATTTTTGCCATAGTTGTCGTTTGGTTTTTCTGCAGCTCACTGATATCTTCTGATATTATCTGCAGAGGAGATGGGGTCAGCTGGAAGTCATAAGAGTTTCTGCTAAAAAAATATATTCATCCTGATTTGAAACCAGAGTTTCGAAACAGTACTTAGTTCAGCAAGTTAGCATCCTTGCCAAAGGTGCTTTCAGAAAGCTTTTTGCTAGACTTCTACTGTTCCGGTTTCTGCTTGTGTTCATATCCAACTGGGGTTTTCAGAAGGCATCAAAAAACTGGCTGTCCAAATTAGAGTTTGTGCCAGTGCAACTTAATACAGCAGGTTTGAATTATCCTGTAACAACAGAACAGGCTTGAACCTGAAAAACAATGAAAGCCAAAACACACTACTCTATCTTTTGGCCAAAAACCTAACTAAGGAAAATATTAAGAAAAATTTATAGAGCACTGTGCCATGCACACGGTTCCAAGTTCAGTTTTCAACACACAGTGGGAGGCTAAAGATGATAAACCTTACATCTAATCGAGTTTGATGCTGTTTGGTCATCTGATCTTGGACCTTCAGTCGTCTCAACAGCTCCTTGAAACCCACCATTGGCACAGGAATAAGCCTACAAAAATACAAATACTTTTTACAACACACTTTTACATTTGTATGTATTATATAATTACAAATATAATCTAATCTAAAATTACAGATGACCTTGGCTTACTATAAATAAAGATAATACGTAAACATATCTTGTTTTGCTAAGCTCTATAGTCCTCACTATTCCTCACAACCTGGTCCTTTTTCATTCAGAAACTGGCCTAACTTATCTGTAACCACTGGAGGCTACAGGGGTATGTCACTTCCAGCTGCAGGAATAATGAGAAAAGAACGAATAATGGTTTCAATAGAAAAGCCACAGTAACTAGTCCATATAACGGATGACACCACAACCTGAAGTAATGTAAGGAAGGCTCTTTATCCTGACAAACCGTTAAGCACCTAAAGGGTAAAGAGATTAACAGGCATTTCTAGTAATCTTCACTGCTTCAAATGAGATCAGCACTTCACAAAGTTAGTCTCTAAGAAGTTTCTTACAAGTAACCCAAAAGGTTCCACACAGCTTTGTATACTTCCCCCCTTTTCAAGTTTTTTTGTAATACTTGGACAGACAATTACTTACTTGTCAGGATCAGGATTATCAACTTTGGCTTGTTCCCATATAATAGGATCAACACCTTAAAAAAACAAACAAAGAAGTTTTTAGTATGAGCAGACCTGAATAGATACCATGTCTTTCAGCTGTTAAGCAGTAAAAATACAGGTAAATACACAAACCCTATGAACCATGTTAACCTGAACGACTAATTAACCTTAATTTGTATAACAAACAAGGGTATATCTTAAAAGCCTTGGTCTTGGACTGTGGCAGTAAGCCAAAAGGCTGTCAAGCACTTCTGCTGGTTTGAAAGCATGGGAAAGAATCAACCCAGAGGTGATATCCCATACCTCAAGGGGAAAACTTCCTATTGTTCCCATATGCGCTACACTTGGGTCATCTTTCCTCTTCAAATGCTTTTTGCATTTAAAAAAAGAATTACTGGTTTTTTTTTTCATTAAGTGATCAAAGCACCAAACCAGTTGGCAGAATAATCCAGTAGGATTTATCACGGTTCATAAAGGGATTTGTCTAAGGATTCTATCTGTTGACACAAGTCGCTTGTTTTGCCATGAACTGCTTCATCATGTAAATACGTAAAATAAACACAGCCTAATTGTGTGCATCAACATTACGATTCAAGTTACTATGTTCTCTAGACCCCACTGCAAATCAGATCAGTGTACAGAATGCACACACCTAGGTATGCAAGGGAAAAACACAAGACAACACTGATAGTGAAGCAACTGACTTTCTGACGTGTGAAAAAAGCAACAAAAACTGCAGGGAGCTCACTGTAAGTGCTACAAGCAATATCGCAGAGACACAGAGAATAAGCTACAGCTGTCCTATGAAATGGTACAAACAGCACCTAACTTCTCTGAAACAAAGCTGTATTTGTACTATCTGTGGCCATATAGACAGGCTAAGCGACCCTCTCAAAAACTGGGAAGGGTATATAGGACATGATTATTTAACTTGTTTTTCTTTCAACAGGACAAGTTGAAGTGATTTATGATCACTAAATCATAGTGTGGCGTTTGTCACATTACTGATAAACTGTAACTGTCTCTGTGGACTACACTGCACTTCAGTGGGAAAACCATCTGCAATTAAAACCGCTATGTCAGCATGTCAGAGTGTTTTGGAAACTCTCGTAGTTTTAAAAGGTATTCCACAGTGGGGCGACACCTGCATTTTCCCCAGAGAGCCAAAAAGCCCCCGGAGAGGCCCAGCCATACCGCTGCGCAGCCCCAGGCCACGTACCGGCAGGAGGGTTCTGCAGAAGCTGTTTCACTTGTGCTGGGGAAAGCTCAGTTCTGGCCATGGTGAGGCTGACTCCCAGCTGCTGCAGGGAGGATTTTATGTTGGCTTGTTCAAAGTGGGCGTAGAGGGTCGTGGCAGGAACTCTCCTTGAAGTGCCATTAGGCGAGCGCTCCACAACGTATATGATCACTTCTGTCCTGAGCAAGACAAGATGCGTGCTGTCAGAAAAAGGGCAGCCTATATGGAAATTAACGCAACAATGAGCAATCCTAAATCAGAGTTACCACTTCTCCCAGCTGGCTGTTAACTTCATTCTGCTAACAGAGATAAATACCAGTAAAAGCATGGTTTAACACAGTAAGGCAGGAAGAGGAAACCTGTAAATACTCTACAAATTTACATTCTTCCCCCATGTTTTAACATCCATTTTAAACAGTGATATAACCACGACATTAAGAATAACATAAAAACTTTGGTCTTTAAAACAGACTGAACAAATAGTGGGACAGTAAGCAGCTGAAATGTCAGTGTACTGAGGTATTTCAGGTAGATTCATCTGAGGCCCCCAAGCAAATGCAGCAGACAGCACTCTGACGTAAAACACGCATAATGAACCAGGTCAACTGGCCTTGAAAAAACTCTCCCACAGAAACCAACATATGCAACATAAATATGTTGCTATACGCTCCAATGCCCTTCCACCAAACACACAAAATTAATACCCCGTAGCATCTTTATTCCACCCTCACAGTTAGTACGCTCATCTCCAAATTCTGCTGCTGAGCAGGGTATGGAGAAGCCTTTTTCCTGATCAGAGTGGAGGTCCTTAGCTGTGCACTCCAGCAAAAGCAAGTAACACGCACAGGAAAGGTACTGGACTTAATGCCTTAAAAAAAAGCAACACAAAAGGAATGAGTAACATGAAAACAAAGCTGGGATGCACAGATCTAAAAGCAAGGAGAAAAGGAGACAGAGCAGACTAAGCACCAACCCTTTCATTATGCAATACTGGGAAAAAAAGTAAAACAGTGCAAAGTTCACATACTGGTCATCTGGCATTGTTCTAACACCTTCTACGTTGACAGTGAGGGTTTGGTTTCCTCCCAGAATTTTGTGTAGTGATTCGACAAGCTGCTGCTGCTGGCTTCGAATATCTGTTTCTTTTCTGTTAAAGACCAAGACCACGAGGCCATCTTCATCTTTGTTGTTTGGCATTAAACTGTAACCCACAGCCTGCAGATGAACCAACAAAAAATGAGAATGTATTACTTAGCAAAAGCTTATCTACGTGCCATGAAGGGGAGGAGCTAAACCCCTCAGTTTTTAGAGGGGGTTCAAAATTTAAGTTACAATGTATTCAGGGATGCAGAAGCATAAAATCACTATCCCTTTAAAATGTTCTCTGGCAGGGCCACTGGTAGAGGAGCTTTTGAAACAGCTGATCTCTTAAGAAAAAGTTTCTAAGTATCCATTCTCCATCTTCAAAAAAAACAAAACTCAAAAGGTTTTGGTAAGGTGTTTAGGTTACTTCAGAGCTAGTACCAGTCACAAATATTTTACAAAATTACACTTTTTCTAAGTCACAAAAGCAAGCAGAGGACCAGACTTTAATGCAGAACTAGAGTTCCTTAAGAGTTTTACAACATGACTTTTCCAGACGTCTAAATGAAAAACTGTTACTGACATAGTCTAATTGAAAGACAAGCCAATCGTAATTCTTTATGGATTCCTTAGCATTCTTCTACTGTAGATGCAGACAGTTTGCCTGAAAGTACGAGTCAAGACCTGAACACGAACGTCCGTACTAGCTAAGACATGCAGTAAGCAAGATTATCACAGAAGAACTTGGGACAGCCAATCTTCCTTGTGTTAGCAAGGGTCATGGTTTCTTTGCACAAATGCTTTTAAAGTTTAATGTTATCTTTATCTTTGCTGTGATAAAGCTGTAGTAAGGTTAAGAGGCTTAATTCAACTTCATAACTTAATACAAGAACACTTGTTGCCATCTGTGTTAAGTAACACAGTTTGACGGCAACCTCTTCTTCCTAAGGAAAGAGACTTCTAGGTTACTGGTATTCCACCCGTCCTTGATATTAACTCTCTGTTCCTTCTGAGGCCTTGAAAGGAAAACACACACCACAACCCCCCAAAAAACCCCAACCTCCAAAAAGCACTGACTGTTTTTTAAGTGGATCCCTTTCACATCCATAGTTGTGAGAGGCCCATGCTGTGGGGCAAGACTTGCCAGTCAGTACATGGAAGACTAAATCTCATTACATGCAAAGTAGCGTTAAGACCAGACACACACAACTCCCCTGGTATTTGTGTTTAAAAAAATATATACATCTTCCATGATTTCTTTATGAAAATATGTACTTTCAAACTACAACAGATTTTTTACATTTTTTCCTTCACATACCTTAGAAGCACACCTTTCTTGGGTCTGCATGCTTCTCATTTGTTCTAGAGCTCAAATTGTGTACAAGTGGATTCCCTGAACACCTGTGAAGCCCTTAGGGTAATGCTTCATTCTTATCAGATGTCTGATGCTTACAGAGGCAATAAAGCAAACCAGTTAATGACGCTTTGCTCCAAAACTTGTGCCACCCATTTCTCTACTCTTTCTTGGGCATCCACCTAGGCATCACTAGTATATATCAAACTTCTGAGTATTTCACTTCAGGTACATGAACTCACCATGGCATCAGTAACACTCAAGCCATAGGAACAAAAGTAAGCCTAGTACGTGGCATTGTCTTACTTTAAAGGAGAACAACTCCTCCTTTTGGTAAATGAAACTAAAATAACCAATTTTGCATCACAATTTTGCAGTTTTCCAAAGCCCAGAAAACTCTAAAGCCATTTCATGCACCAACTTTCAGGAAAGCAAGCTTTCAGGTGCATTATCAACAAAATATTCAAGCCTACCCCTAAAAAGTTTGTTACCGCACCAGAAGCCAAACATTTGTTACGCAGGCACTCAGTTGCTGCGAAAATTTTATACAAGTGTCACGATGCACATAATCAAAATCAGTCTTAATTATGTATTAACCTACATTCAGGTTGGAAAGTTTGCACTTCAAAAGAATCAGCTTGGGAAAGAAGGGTATCGCCATGCCTGACACAAATCCACTTTCAAGCCTAGCAAGTCAGTCAGCAAGTCTGAGATTTGCGGAGGATGAAGAGCTCCTACCCTTTGTTGACAAGAGAAGAAAGATGTGGAATTGCTGATGACACCAGCTCTAGCATTGGCAAGGGTAAAGGCAGACAAAGCTGACAGCTGGTGTATGTACATGGTATACAAAGGCCAGGATCACACAGGTTCTTTCTAATGTAAGCAAAGCAATCAAGACAGACCCTGAAGCTCTTATTCCAGATGTAATAGCTTCTTTCAGATGAGATTATTTTAGTTTTTCTAACATCGTAGCGTAAACAAATACACACTAAAATTCATTTCCAGAGATCTGCGCCAACCACACACACACTAACCTGAATGCTATCGCAGAAAGGTAAGTTCCATGATCCACTTATGCACTCATTATCTAGGCCCTCAATACCACCCAGATTTCCAGCATCTCAACATCTTCAAACTTTTTAATTAGCATGCATCAGAAGTCTGCACATTATGTGGACAAATACAGTTTCAAAATATTCTTCACAGTAACAAAACCTGATTTAACACTCAAAGTAACCGTTTCAGAACTGTTTGTGGACAGCTGAACAATTCCATACCTTAAACCTGCAAAAGGGGTTTTCCTGTGTGAACTCCACTGGAGCAATGTTGTTGTTGAAGTACCCTTTGCCTGTTCCCCAGAAGGCCTGAAGCTGGTTCCATTTTGCCAAGATAGCATCCCTCTCATCTCCCAATAGTGCTGGAGCCGAGAGGGCACTGGCTGTGTTGATGAGCTGGTTTGACTGGGCAGGCGTCTGAGCGGGCTGGCTGAACAAGCCACTTCCTAAGGCTGTGTTGTATCACAGAAAACAAACAAACTCCTTTACCAAACAAGACAGACTCCCTTATTAAGACCTACCACCTGCATATCACCAGTATTGCTTCTTTCCATCTTTTGAGAAGCAAAAGAAATGCACAGAACAAATAAATAAATCAAAGTCGGATAATGCTTTTTAAAAGAGTCTTTTTACACCCAGTCTTCATCAGCAACAGAAGTCCTGAATGCTGAGTTAGACGATTTTTCTTTCTTTAAACAAGATGTCTATACTGCCAGATGACATCACCTGGCACTTTCAGTATCTGAATGTGAAGGGCAGATCTATTATTATAAATGGCCAGACTTGGAGCCTGCAGCTGGTCATTATCCAACTCACCACTGTTTCCTCCCCTTTCTAGTAATGCTATGACTGTCAACATCAAGTCTGTAACTCCCCTTTCTACCACTGCCAAATGAAAGGAGTCAATATTAGGCCAGAAACTCAAGGGTGAAGGTCAGACACTTGCTTGAGCTCTAGTTTAAAAAAAAGGCAAGGACTGCAAATGTAGACACTTGAAAAGCCAAATTCCTGAGAAGTCTCCATTAATCAAGAGATTAAGTGTAACAGCCTTCTCGTATAGTACATTTCTGTCCCACTCCTTGTGTGCCTGTTTCAGCCTTAAGCTTCCATTGCTAAGAAGGGGCAGATCAAGAGAAGACCATACTTACTGGTCTGTTGCTGCTGCGTACCAAAACATCCAGTTCCGAAGCCCAGCCCAGTTCCCAATCCACTACCCAAGCCAGTTCCAGTTCCTGTGCCAAAACCAGTCCCAAATCCAAAGCCTTTATTCTGGGTAGTACCGAAGAGTCCTGGGGAAATAAGCAAAGAAGTACTGAGAAAGAGAGAACAGTATCTGTGAAATGCAAAATGTTACTGTAAAGGGCTGAGGCCCTACTGTTCATTCTAAAGCAAATACTTTCAGACTTGTGCTCTCTTACCGCCAGTGCCTGCATTGGTGGGAACGGAAAAACTAAAGGCTGGTGCTGCAGTAGTGGTAGTTGTTCCAAATCCTCCAAAGGCACCTAATGAATAAAGGTTACAAGTCAGGCACGTCATGAGAGGCAGCTGTACATAACGCAACAACAAACCGCACACGCCAGTGGGGGTTATGAGATGTTGACAGATGGATGTACTATGTTACAGGCATGTCGTGCACACTGATCGTGGGTATTGAGTTCATCGACTGAGGAAACGGGGAAGAAAATATGAACCAGAAAGCCAATACATCTATGGTGTATCAATAAAACAAATTCAAAAGCAGCAGTTACCTAACACCTTGTTCTTTTCCCAGTGGGATGTGCTTTCCTTATGCGAGACACAACTAATAACAGCTTTTTCTTGGTTTACTCACAGTCAATGCTAAGTGTTTAATAAGCAATCTGAGGCTTTGTGAGGTTTTTCAATACTTGTAAACCCTTAAGAGCAAACCCAAACAAATCAAGCAGACCCTGAGGCCAGGACATACACAACTGCTGTGCCTACATGAAAATGCTGTCACAGCAACAATTTCTTTCCACACACAGATTAAATTCCACAAAATATTGTTTTTCAAGCCTACTTGCCCTACCATTCTCGCCATTAAACCTCATTTTGAGGTTCAACCGCTATCAGAGGGAAATGGATACAAAAGCAATCTGCCTTCCACATATTTTCAGGAAAATGGGTCATCAGCCAGCAGGTGGAGACCTGAGCGATGGTCTGAGCTCCACTGTGACAGAGAAAGCCCCGAGAAACCCATCTTCTCCTTGTCCTGTTAGACAAGGTTCCCCAACACTGCACACCTGCTCCACATACCATCCTCTAGCATATACACAAACCAAAACGCTTAAATCAAAGCTCACATGCAATCACAGTTCATTCCAGTCAGCAAACACCTTAAACGCGAGTGGATATGAGAAGCTGTTCCCTCTACCATTGGAGATTCAGTCCTTCCTGGGAGTGGGAAGACCTGGTGGGAGTACCAGCAGGTGACACAGTTTTTAGATAGTTCTGTGTGCTCACAGCAATTTAGCCATACTTTTGTGAAAAAGGAATGAAAGAGTACAAACTGCTAAACAAAACTAAGCATCCAAGCCCTCTTCTGGAGTTGTTCAAATTCAGCTGAAGAAATACAGTCTAATAGCATTCGTACCAAACAAAACCAAAATCAGATCCCTCGAGTGCACAAAACAGGCAAGGATATGCTAAGACAGGGAGCAATGACACTATGGAATGAATGGAATTCCTATACGAGCAGCATCGGACCCCACAGGCTAATTCTACACTAATAACAGCACTAGAAATCCATCCAGTTAACCATTTCTGTATGAAATGTTAAAGATTTATCTTGCAATTCCATCATCTGATTGCTCAGAACTGATGGATGTACATCGGGCCGTGACCAGTTTTCCGAATCAGCACCCAGTGCACACTAGAGGCAGCGGAGCCTCCCAGGAGGGCAGGGAATCTCTTAGTGAGAGCCTGAGATGCGTGCAGGGCAGCGTTTGGGAAGTAGGAATCACAGCCAGGGCTGTTCATTTTGTGCTGATCGTATACAATTTTTTTCTCCACAGAAATGACGGAGGTGTAGCGCACTGATGACAGCTGACGGGAGGCCAGTGAGGAGACACAAGGGAAGATGAAAAACATGATGGCAGCAGTCCAAGAATCTCATGTTGGGAAACATGGCGTTAGGGACCAGCTCTGCAATTGCTGGATCTGAACGGAGAATTGGCGTTGCCATTTTGCCAGGTAATGGAGGCTTGATTTTAGAGTGGGTCAGACTGGCAGGTTACCACAATTCATTTCCATTTCACAGACTGAGTATATGGCACATAGTTATTTTTCTGCAAAAGCTATTTCTTGAGAATTTAATAGGCAAAACCCCCTACAAGCCTATGGCTCTCAAACCCATTCCACTTCCAGGGTTTTTACCTCCAGTCTTCCCAGGAAAGGAAGATCAGGACTAAACACAGATTCTCGGTTAGAAATGCAATTCTTGGACCCCTGCTACTGACATTTATTAGAGAACAAGCATTTATGTGTTATCTACCTGCACTTGCCAGACTGTTACCAAAATTGAATGGTGGAGTTGAGGTAGTGGAAACACCGAAATTCCCAATATTAAAATTCACTGCAGGATTAGCAGCTAATCCGAAACCCCCAAAATTAAACCCACTGGCAGTAGAGTTTGTAGTTTCAAGCCCACCAAATCCTGACAAGCGGGAAGCAGAAAAAGAGCAAGGTAACATTAGTTCTAAGTCAAAGGTTGGTTCAGGAAAGAAAAGCCAAAATATTTTTCAATCTCCACAGACAAGGCAGGCATAGTTAAAAACAAGAGTAAGGTATTAACTGGCATTAACATTATTTGTTGAACACAAGGATTACAGTCAAAAGCTTTCTCTCCCCACATCGCTGCCCTAAGCGTGTTATTTTACAATCATACTGCATATAAAGTGGCTAACGTTTCTCCCATTTTATTTCAAAGCTATACACAAAAAAAATCCACATGATTTGACACTCCCCTTAAGAGTAATTTCTAACCACCTAGAACTGTTCGATACAGCTGCATCATTCCAGTGTATTTGGTAACAGCACAATTTTTTCGTAAGGTACCAGGAAAGTGAAAATTCCCCATCTTCACACTAGCACCATGTTCACATAGGAGTAGCAAACAGAATAATAACCATGAAATACAGCTCCAGCCACTGAGGTGCCACGCACACTTCAAATACTCCAGGGTGGGCTTGTTCGAGTTAAATTTGCAAAATCTGCCCCACTCCAGCACTTGCTGCTGTCTTACCTGACGCATCCAGGTTTTTCAGTGCTAAAGACAATGGGTTAAAATAACAGCGCCACAGTCCTTCTCCAGAAGAAGCTGAGAACAAGTTTGTGCTAGACAGACAGATGGACAACAGGAAGTCCTGGGGTGTGATCCCCAAGTTTTCTCTAATATTGTTTGTGAGCATAATAAACCTTATAACAGCGTACAAGAAGTAGAAGATAATTTTTTACTTTAAGATAGGGCCAGAAAGTCTGTGTCTAAATCAGAGCCAGTTGAAAGACCACACAGAACAGCCTAGGGTCACTACAGTGGAGATGAGTCCTGTCCAAAGGACTTACTTGGAGTGTCGAACAGGCAGCAAAGAATGATTTAACTATGACAGTAAGGAATATGCTAGCTTACATTTCACCAGGACTGGCAGTCATAGAATCATGGAATGGTTGGGGTTGGAAGAGAGCTTAAAGATCACTCAGTTCCAATCCCCCTGCCATGGGCAGGGACACTTCCCACCGACCGGATCAGGGTGCTCAAAGCCCCATCCAACCTGGCCTCCAAGGATGGTGCAGCCAGGACTTCTCCGGACAATCTGTGCCAGGGCCTCACCACCCTCATTGTGAAGATTTTAATACTTTTTTTTGTAATGAAAACTTCCCCTCTTTCAGCTCAAAACCGTTCCCCTTGTCCTGTCCCTGCACTCCCTGATCAAGAGTCCCTTTCAGTACTGAGAGACTGCTCTAAGGTCTCCTCAGAGCCTTCTCTTCCCCAAGCTGAACAACCCCATATTCGGACAGGCTGGGAGAGCTAGAAGTTGCTGTAGCTCTTGGATTATCTCCATGGCCTACTCTGGACTCGTTCCCACAGCTCCGTGCCCTGCGCTGAGGACTCCAGAACAGAATGCAGGGCTCCATCCAGGTGGGGGGTCTCACCAGAACGGAGCAAAGGGGCAGAATCCCCTCCCTCTCCCTAATGGCCCCACTGCTTCGGATACAGCCCAGGACACGGGAGCAAAGCAGTGCGAAGGACAAGCCTATCCACCCTTCCAAGCGAAGCACCGGCTTTTATGTGGCTCAGAAATGAAGCGACGAGAGAAGCATCTAAGCTGGGGGGTGGAATCGCCGCTATGGCTGCACGGGGAGACGAACGACCGTGCCGGCAGCGCTAAACGGGTACCACCGCGACCCCTCCTGCCCCCACTGAGGGGAGCACACGCGCCACTCCCGCCACTCCTGAGTGGATGGCACGCGCCACGCAACCCTCCCGCCACCCCTCAAGGGAGAGCGGGCGCCCCGCGCCACCTCTTTCCCCGCGCGGCTCCGCACAGGACAGCCCTCCCCTCGCCGCCACAGTCTCAGCGCTCACCCGTG
Organism: Dromococcyx pavoninus; assembly: GCA_033558185.1. Taxonomy (NCBI): domain Eukaryota; kingdom Metazoa; phylum Chordata; class Aves; order Cuculiformes; family Neomorphidae; genus Dromococcyx; species Dromococcyx pavoninus. Next base: position 473,765 of record JAUMJL010000712.1, read on the forward strand.
GGGTTGGCGGCACCCGCGCCCGCCGTCGCCCCGAAGTTGAAGGCCATAGGGCTGCTCGTGGAACGGAGCCGCAGGGAGCAGCGCCTAGTCCCGCCCGGAAGCTAAACTCACGCCGCTTCCGGCCGCCGTTGCCAAGCGCTTCCGGGTGGCGCCGGGAGCGGGGCGCGGGCTGTACCACTGCGTGCGGGGCGCGGGAGGGCAGACAGCAAGGAAAGGGATCTTGGAATGGCTTGCTTGGAAAAGACCTTTGAGTATCGAGTCCAACCGTACTTGTCCACTACTAAACCATACCCCTGCGCACCTCAGCTGCCCCAGGGACTCAACCACCTCCCTGGGCAGCGGGCTGAACGGTTTTTATCAATGATCTGGATGAGGGGATCAAGGGCATCCTCAGTCAGTCTGGGGATGACACATCTGGGAGGAAGGGTACATTGCTTGAGGGCATGGAGGCTCTGCAGAGGGATCTGGACAGGCTGGATCCATAGGCTGAGACCAACAGGGTGAGGTTCAACAAGGCCAAGTGCCGGGTCCTGCACCTGGGACACAACAACCCCGTGCAGCGTTACAGGCTTGGAGAAGAGTGATTGGAAAGCTGCCTGGAAGAGAAGGACCTGGGGGTGATGGTTGACAGCAGTGGCCCAGGTGGCCAAGAAAGCCAATGGCATTTTTGCCTGTATCAGAAACAACGTGGCCAGAAGGAACAGGGCGGTGATTGTGCCCCTGTGCTCAGCATTGGTGAGGTCACACCTCGAATCCTGGGTTCAATGTTGGGCCCCTCACTACAAGAAGGACATTGAGTGACTGGAGGACGTCCAGAGAAGGGCAACAGAGCTGGGGAAAGGGTCTTTTGAAGAGTGGCTGAGGGAACCTGGATTGTTTAGCCTGGAGAAGAGAAGGCTGAGAGGAGGCATTATCACTGTCTACAACTGCCTGAAAGGAGGTTGTAGCAAGGTGATTGCTGGTCTCTTCTTCCAAGATCTGGGTGACAGGACAAGAGGAAATGGCCTCAAGTTGTGCCAGGGCAGGTTCAGAATGGACATCAGGAAAATTTTCTTCACCGAAAGGCTTTTCAGACCCTGGCAGAGGCTTCCCAGGGAGGTGGTGGAGTCACCACGCCTGGAGGTGCTCAAAAGATGGGTAGATCAGGTGCTCAGGGATGTGGTTTAGTAGTGGACAGGTACAGTTGGACTCCATGATCTCAAAGGTCTTTTCCAACCAAGCGATTTTATGATTCTATGATTGTGTTTGGGTTGGGGGAGGAGAGAGAGTAAATAGAGGGATCTAACAGCCACACAGTTCTTCCCTTGGGATCAGGAGAAGAAAAGGTCCTGCTTTTGTTTTACTGGACATCAAAGAAGTGATCCATATGGCTGTATGGCCTTGAGCCTGGCCCCACTCACAGGGCCTCTTTTGTAGTGGGGATCAGCCCCACCATGGATGTGGCGTTTTCCCTTTGCTCCTTCCCAACACTATTAATTTGGGTCAGGCTTATCCCCTGTGGGACTCGTCTGGCTGCTGGGGAAGGGAATCCACTGGACTTCCCCAAGCGCACAAGTTCTTCCCAGCCATCAGCCAGGGAAACACAAAAACGCAGAGGCAGCTGTAGCTCCAACTCCATGGCTGGCATCTAGAAGAGCAGTGTCCCTCTAGGAGCGGAGCGAAGTTCCCAAAGTGTTTTCACAGAGTGTTACTTACTGCCTGGCTGCCCAGAGAGAAATACTTTGGGGGTGAGTGAGAAGCTGGCGCTGCCAAATGTCAGGGTGGCTCAAGCACAGCTCAGCTGGAGGAAGCCGTGATGAGTTTCTCTGTCCCTGGGCTGGCTGTTCTCAAGGAAACAGGCAGGAAGTTGTCCTACCAGAGTCCTGCTTCTTGGCCAAGGGTTGGGATGCCAGCTCTGGCCTTCTGCAGGGGCAAAGGCACATAAGAGTTTGCCAAGCTGAAGTGCAACACTGTGAAGAGCTTGGGCTCTGTCAGGTGATTTTATCTCACACAGATAATAAATAATTGCAGTCACCATGAAAATTCCTGGTTGGAACTAGCTCCAAGTGAAAAAACAGCTGAACAAATCACCAGCTAGGAAAAGAAAACCCAAACCACACCAATGCAAACACAATGCCTCTGTTTAGGGGACAATAATACATTTTAAAATGTTTCCAATGGAAACATTTCTCAATGAGAATACTCTTTTAATTGGGGAAAAATACTTCTGAGATTTTTAAAACAAGTTGCCACTTGACAAGTAAAAACATTGTTATGACATCTCAAGGCCCTGTATATTCCTTAATTTGGAACTGTGCTTTTATCCTAAGCAGTAAATGCAACTGCCCAGTCTGCATTCACCATACACCACACATCTGATAATGGTGACACAACCACCAGAGAAAAGGAAACACCAGTTTTGTACCTTCCACCACCAAGAACAACACTGTGTGGTGTTTTGGTTCTTAAGTTGAAGGAAAACCCCAAGCCGTAAGGAGAAATGCATCACTGACATGCAATGGGATCCTGCACGGAGTTATAACAGTCAACAGCTCTGTACGGAAAAGCATTTCAAATCCTTGGCTTCATTAGTTACCTGGTAAAAAGAAGTTCCACCCCGTGTTTTGGGTTAGTTGTACAAGTCAGTTGTGTGAAAGGACCAGTGACATTAATAACAGTCAGTGCATACTGGTACTAAGTGGTGCATAACACTTTACAGAAGACAACGCTAGGCCTACAGAACAATTGTCCATTGCTGCTGAGCGATACAGGAGCCTGTTCAGTTTCTAGAAGGGTACTTCGCCATCCACACTCCTAAGGCCATTTGCAAATTCTCCATGTATCATTCCTGTCGCAGCTCAGGCCGTTTTATTTCTGCTGATAGTGTGGTTATGATGGCTTATGGCTGTCAGTGCAGGTACAAAGAGAGTGCAGGGTTGAAAAAAGCAGGATCTCAAGCAGTTTTAAAATGTAGTTTTGAAGTTGTAACTCAGCTGGTAAGAAAAGTCTCCTCCCTTGATGACAGTGCAGATTCTCTTCCATCTCTACACCACAAACAATTATGCTTGACACAATTGCTTCTCCATGGTGGACAATGCTGGATAGTGGTAGTTGGTATTAGGTGAACTCTAATAGTTTATTCTTCAAACTCACGTGTTAAAGAAAATTTGCTAAGATGTCCTGATGAGTGGGGACCTTTCCTCTTCAGTGCTCTGAAAGAAAACAATCACAATGCAACAAAGTTAGATGTGGCACATGGGAGAGCTTCGATGGCAGGGAAGCTGGGTTGCCGAGACTCCAGACAGGAAAGGGAAAAGCTCTTGGCTCCTACAACCTACGATTTCCTGTAAGACAACCAGCACTGCACTAAAAAAGCACCAGAGGGTGGACAGCAGCTTAGGCAGGGACCTCGGGCTCCCCATGGCACCTCATGGATGATGGGAGGCTGTAGCCGCCCTGGTGGGAGGGGCATCACATGGAGACCTGTAGCTATTAGAATTTTTTTTGCAGGAAAAGCAACAAAAGTAGTTTAGAGAAAACATGGAATTTAGGTGTCCCTTTGTCAGTGTTCAAGAATACCCAAGAGAGCTAGTATGAAGCTATAGGTGTGGGGTGAGGCAGGAATGACTGGGGCAGGGGCCTCAGGCAGTGGGAGAGTTTGACTCTCTAGCTGAGCCTTCCAGTAACATCTGCAGGCTTGAAAGCTCAGAGGAAGAAGTATATCAGAGTCTCCTGTAAATGACAGTTCTGAGAGCATCTGCTCATGAAATGCTTCCTGGGTACCCAGAGCGAATAAGAATGAAGGCAAGAGAGCCCGAGAACAGCAGCCCAAAGTCACCATGAGGGGAGAGGAGGCTGCAGACCTCACTGCCAAAGTGCCATCACTGCCACCACATCTCCAGCCCCGATGCAGACATGATGGTAGGAGCACCCCTGACCCAGATGGGTCCCACTAAGAAAAAGTGTACACATGGCAAGTCTGGGTGCTTTGGAGGTGTGAGGGTATTTTCTCACACCACTAGAAACTAGGAAACATCACACAAGCAAGACCACACTAAGCCCACAGCAACTACAAGGAGAAAACAGCCTACTAGAGTACCCAGTCTCTAACCAAAGAATCCACAGTTTGTCTTGTCTGAATCCTTGCCTATCAGGGTGAGATTCTGGCATCAGCTTTCAATGTGATGAGCAACATCAATGCCAGTGTGTCACTTTGTGACAGAACTTTTCATAAACAGATATGCCAACTAGTATTGTCCAGATAAAACCTTCTGCGTGCTGTTGTTTGAAAAACTGATCCATTCTTTGGTCATAAATTTACATTATGATTCTGAAAGATAATTAACCGGCACAGTACAATTGGTTCTACTGAGAACACTGTCAGATTGCTGCTGACTAAATGGGCAGATTTTTGCATCTTACTCTTCAGGGTGCTCTAGACAGGCTGATTTTTTTACTACTGTTGGCAAAGGAGACACAACCTGCCTTACCGTGTTTCTTAAATTAGCTCCGTTCCTTTGTTCTGGTGCATTTATTCTGATTCTATTAAAACTTCCCCTCCCTAGAAAGGTCATTTTAAACAAAAACAATATATAAAAATGTTTCTGTGCAGAAAGACACAAACAGGTAAAATCAAAGAAAAGAAAATCTAAGACAGGCAGATGTCCAGTAAGCAAGGTCAAATTCAAATGCTACTGACCTCTTCACTGATTCCTCGGGACCTGCACACCAGCACAATAAAAACAATCCCAAACACAATTCCTAGAGCCATGATTACGAAGGGGATTCCAGTTACAACACTGGCTTCCAGCAGGACATGCTTGAGTTTGCTGGCAGATTCTTCATCAATCAGAACACTCTGGAACAGAGAGAAAAGAGATTTATTTCTGTACTTCTTTTACAGGCAGGGAAACAACACTCCCACAACTCTCCACCTCTGCTCCATTGCTTCTTGATATACTTTCCCTCTAAGAACTCTTAGCTCTCCTGTCATGGTCAGAAATGGTCTGCATTTCAAAAGAAAGCAGTGATCTTTAGTGATCTTTAACTCTCAGTTTAGGAATGGAATAATATAGGCCTGAAATAACACTGTACATCATCAAAACAAGTCCCCTAGAGTCCTCTCTGTTTCCATCAAATTCAGGGATTCAGAAAGATTTACAAAAGACTCCTCAAAAAAAATATGAACTCTCGCCTCCTCACCTGAGCAGCCCTTTTCCTCATGGCCAATACCTTTGAAATTAAAAGAACTGTCTGACTGACAGTGTTTTGACAGGCTGAACTTAATGCTATGGTCAGCAAGCAGCAGGAGGGTGTTAGTTAAGACACAGAGACAGCTTCCTACCTATCATTGTGTAAAACAACAAGAAAACCAGTATTTTATTCTCTGGTCAGCTCAAAGACAGGATTTTTGCAAGCACAAACATATGACAATGCTGCACAGAAATAACAAAACCAGTTACCTCGTTTATATACATCACTGGGAAAACCAGCGTCCGGATGTTGCCTGTTTCACTGTGTAAAAAAACCCAACAATTAAAAATGACGGATTTGCAACTTTTCAGCTTGATGGGTTTGAGGGCAGATTATAACAGAACAATGAACAAGGAAACTGTTCCTAAAAATCCTCTGGGCTGTTCCTTTCTATTGCCAATTTTTACCTCCCTGCTAGAGCAGAACAATCTCAGTTCCCAGGATGAATAATAAATTCTGTTTTGGGAGCAATGGCGTATTTGGGGACTTGGTGGGGAGAGAAAGAAAGGAATCCTAAGAGGCTCATTAGTAACCAACTGAATGACAGATTTGTGCCAGCCAGCAGGAATGCTAAGATAAGCTGATGTTGAAGGTTACTCATATTTGTAAAACACAGAAACTATTGTCCAAGCAACAAGCGCTTGGCAGCAACCTGCCCCCCTCGCCTCCCCGCAACATTTCACATACATGAAACAACAGCTTACTCCTAAGTTGTGTCACTGTAACAGCTCCTGGACATTAGAAAACAAGGCGGTGCTATTTGGAAGAAACACCACCCACTCTGCCAAGAGGATCTGGCAGATAAAATACGCAGAATGTGTCCATAATATCTTGCTTTTCTTGCACACTGTCTTTACGCTGCAGATGGAACTGCAAAATCTACTTGATCTGTGAGAAGAGAGGATACTGCGACTTCTAATTGAGATTTGACCAGATTTCTCACCCTCTCATTTGCTTTCTCCAACCAATATTCCACCTGAACACTGCAGGCAAATTAATTGTGAATACCAAATCAGTTCTGAGACATCCACTCAGCAGCAGAGAACACTTACAAAAATTCAGGCAATTTTCTGATGTGAACATTGATTTGCATCCGCTTGGCTGCTTGCAGGACAAGCCCTGTCAGCTGGGAAAATAAAAGAAATCAGAATGTCAACACCCCCCCAGAAAATATGAAATAACAGGAACTGGAAGAATACAACCTAATATTTACACTGGTGTGGACTTGACAAGGCAAGAGAAGACCGATTCAGTGTTATTATTTATTTTCCTTCACTAAGATACTCTCGTAATCCTTATACTTACATTCCAGTCTGCCTCTTAATTACGGAAATGTGAAGGGGCTGTGCTGTGCAAACTCACACCTGGGCTACAGAGGGTTCCCTTTTTGTCCAGATCCAGCTGTAGTTTTGGAAAAGGTCCCCATCCGCAGCTCCTCGTTTTGCTTTCTGAGAACTGTTGGTTGCAGAGACTCTGCAGTCTCAGCCACAAGATAAACCTTTCAAAGGGTGATAACCAGATACTGACCACAGCCCGTGGGGGTGTGTGGCACAGAGGTAATGAGCGGGAAACACTTCTCCCAGCAATGACACCACTAGAGTAAGAGTTCCAATTGGTTGTGCAGGAATATTCTCCTCACTCAAGCAGCAAAATTTAGTCTGGAGAGTAGCTGGGAGGTGGGCAGTGCAGAGGTCATTTTATGACAGTACAAAAAAGCTGGGTAAGTTCAAGCAGGGTAACAGGAGAATCTGGCACCAAACCAGATACAGAACTGCATCTGCACTAGACTGTAAGAGAGGAACTATGCACTTTCCTCCTGCTTCAGCCACACCGAACAGCTTGATGAGCCACAGCACTGTTTCTCTAAACTGAACAGGTCCTTATTTCCCTCTTCCCCTTGACCTACACTTATATGTGTGGGTGTAGGGATCCGTGTTGTGCTGGTTTCAGCTGGGATAGAATTAATTTTATTCACAGTAGCTGGTATCGGGCTGTGTTTTGGAAATGTGATGAAAACAGTGTTGATAACACACAGCTGTTGTAGTTATTGCTGAATGGTGCTCAGACAGCCTTAAGGCCTTTTCCATTTCTCACATCGCCCTGCCAGCAAGCGGGCTGGGGACGGGTGGGAAGCTGAGAGGGGACACAGCCAGGACAGCTGGCCCTGACCAGCCAAAGGGATATCCTGTACCATATGCATCATGCTTAGTGTTCAGCCAGAGTAGCTGTGGCTTGAGGACTGGCTGGTGGTGAAACTGATTTTTTTTGCATCACTTGTTTTACTTGTGTTTCATTTTATTTCTTTCTCTTCTTTTTTTTGTTTTTTTTTTAACTTATTAAAGCATCTTTATCTGAACCTGAGTTTTCTCACTTTTACCCTTCTGACTGTCTCCCTATCCTCTTGTGGAGGACTGACTGAGCAGCTGTGTGGTCCTTAGCTGCCTACTGGGATTAAACCACAGTGCAAAACCACAGACAATCAGCTGCAAGTTTCCCTTATTTCTGACATTTCATGGTGAGAATACCAACAAGTCTGTAGGCTTCTATGAAAGACGTAATCATCATGCTTCTGTATCTCTCCTCTCTTGACTCCATGCTATCTATATTAAGTCCAACTCCCACAGAATCTTTATTAACTTGCTCTCTTGGTTCACACATCTGGCTTCTTCAGCTTGGGGAAAACACAGTCAAGATAATACCTAGATGCTTGGGATGGCAGGGTGAACAGGAAAAGTAGCCTAAGAAATATTGTAACCACTTCATCTCACTATCACCAGTCTGATGGCATCGCTAATTGCACAGGCACTAAGTATTTTAATTCTTGCTATCCAGCAAAGTTTGCACTGTAGGAGCAAAGACAAATAGATTGTTTCCACATAAACCAGTAGAGCTTCCCTGCGGTCAGGGGGACTATGTAGATACAGAGCATCCAAGATGGTGACCTAGGCCCACATGCTTGGATTCACCTGTAAAACCCTTTTAGAAAGACTGCACTTACAGGATTGATGTCCAGAAATGTCTCATGATATTCCTTCTTTGGATGCATGCCTTCTATGTCCTCTACAAACTTCTGATCTGCTTGGTAAAAATGTGGAGCTGATAGAAATATTGGAGCACCTGCAATGTGAAAACATAGAAAGTCACGACTTGAAAAAGGCAGAGAAGAATTTGAGGAAGTCTTTGAGGACCTCAACACTCTTCCCACTGTGCCATTTACAGTGAAAGGAAAAGTCCAGTCTGGAGCTACAGAATCAATACCCTGACTACCCTGTCTTTAGAATAAGCAAATCTTCCCTTGTGCAGCATCAGCACAGCTCCATGTCTCAACCTTGCATGCTGGTCTTTTGCACTGTTTTCATTCAACTACTCAGATGTGACAGCTACCTGAAGAATAGCAGAGAATAAATGCCCACGCTGTTCAGCATGGATCCTGGTACTTCCTTTCAATTCCTTGATTTAAATAATTGCTGGAGTAGACAGCATCTGACAAGAACGTTCCCTCTGATCACCACTGCATTTTAACAGCCAAACAATCACTTCTTGGTGGCTGATTTCCCTGAGCACACTCATAACCCTACAGGCCTCACCAAGCTGCCCTCATATATTCCAGATAAAAAGGAGAAATGTGTTCCCAACAAAGTCTTTCCAAGCTGCTCCTGCTGCCTTGGTAACGTACCTTGCTTGCAGACGCTGACATTGAGGACACCAGTGCCAGGGCAGTTTCCTGGCGGCACACAGAATCCAGCATTGTCTGGGTTAACCGTTGTGTTGGCAAATACCATCGCAGAGGGCACAAAGCGATAGGTTGGGATGCCTGCAATGGTTCCTGAGCTGTCGTACACCAGGTAGAGAGATCTGCAAAGCAAAAACACCGGGCCCAGATTTGTGAGTGTTGAGCACGCACTGACACCCACTGCAGATGTCTCTTGGCTGATGCCTGCGTGTCAACTTCAGTTTACAGTAAGCTAGAAGTTTGGTTTAAGCCTGTTCCAATGATCTTACGTATTTAATTGAATAGGCTTTTATAAGCAAATACATGTCTTGCCACTCTGCCACTGCACAGAACAGATGATCCTGTGCCAGCTGTGCTGCTGCAGGGACAGTGTTGCGTGCCTTCAGCATTTTGTCTCACTCTGCTACTGCGTGTTGGGTGAGACAGTGCTGGTACATGCAACTGAGAGGCACAAGGAAAGGGACACAGTTGTGGAAGACATGAATTCAGTGTAAAACGCATTTGTATTGATTTAAATAGAGAATTTCAGATGGGTTTTATTCATTACAGACAAAGAAATGGGCAAGGGAGGAGACAAGATGGAACATACATAAGGAAACACCAAAATTTTCTGTATCTTGTTGCATTTCAACCAGCATTAGTCATGAATCTCTGAGGAGGGCAATCGGCTTCCTAAAAAAGCAGGATACAGAGGAAGATTTTGGAGGAAAGAAGCTTCAGGCAAGGTTCATATAAATCCTTCCATTCCCCTCATTACTAGCCTTGCAAGTCTGTCTTTCCCTTCGTATTCCAAATGTTCACTTTATTTTGAAATAGCACACCTTTAACTTGTTGCAGACTGGGGTTTTTTTGATGTAACTCTCTCACCCTTCCTTCCATGAATAAATGCAGAACACTCATCCTGTAAAGTACAATCACAGGAGGTAAACCACCAGCCCAACATGAAACCTCAAGAAAAATGAACATAAATGTTCTGCTTTGAAGTCTGAGTGACATATTCTTCTCCTTACCTGCAGAAGTCAGAAGAAAAGATGTAGATGTTCTCATCTTTGCTGATCAGCGGGTGGAAGGATGTCCCATCTGTGCCATTGATCATGTTACAGGACTCTGTTGTCCACCAGCTCAATGACCTAAAGAAAATGAAGCAAAGAGAGTAAGAGTTATAGGAATTTTGAGAGGCGGTCAGACAACAGCAGCTCCTGGTCTAAGCAAGCAAGAATCAGACCTGTACAAGTGCCAAGTCCTCTTGCCTCAGCAATGCTAACAAAAAGGGGGATTAAAATGGGTTTAAATTGCATCTACAGTCTCTTTAAACTGGTGCCAGGCAAGCAAGAACACATCTGTAAGAGTTCCTCCCATATCTGTAATTGCTGGCAGACGTTTCACGGGAGAGGGATGCTTTAGGTAGTTCATCTTCAGCTCCTTTGTAACACATGCTGCCTCCTGAAGAAGTGTTAAACATCCAGGCACAAGGTATCCCAGCCTTAGCTTTGGAAACACAACAGCAAGGAAAGGTGGTGTCTGAGAATGCTGGCAGCGTAGACGTAGGAATATAGCGTGCACAGGTGGCTGGGATGGGCGTCCTAGATGAGGGAATGCAGAGGGTCACCTCTGTGCCTGGGCAGTCAGGGATGCTGAAGGGAGTGTTCACAGCCAGCTGCTCTCCAAGGGCCGGCACCATCTTCCATAGTTATGTGACACATATGGGAATACTGGGAGCTGCTCTGGAGCTACAGCTGCTAAGAGCTACTGCCATCCTCATCAAAAAAGGAGTCTTTTTTGTAAACAAAGCTTATGCTCACCCAAATGTGAAAAGGGGCAGGTTTTGACAGAGGCCACACCACAATGACAAACTTACTCTTTTCCTTTCCATTCCACAATCCTGGAGAAGTTAAGGTAGCTCGTTTCCCCACTTAGGAAAACATATTCTCCATCATCAGTTCCATTCATCTGCAAACAGACACATGAATTTGTAACCACTCCACTTATTCTGTAATACCTGTCTGGTAACTGCAACGGGTTGGCAGGAGTTTAAGCTGTCATCACTTCACATCCACCCTAGGAGTGAGGGACTCCCCTGAGGTAAGCGCAGTTCATTAAACTCCACCTTGGATATAAATGAGGTGGAAGTGACTGGGCGAGATTCTTGCACCTCCCAAGTGAAGGAATTATAAAATTTACTGGCCTTTGAAATTTGCTACTGAAAAAACAGCACTTAGCAAAAAAATAACACCAGAGGAAATAACCTGAGCACTGCAGATGACATCCAAGAAACAAGGAGCTCCCCCAGCCCAAAGTGATGTAAAACCAGAGACCCTGAGGAAAGTAGTAATGACTCCAGCAGAGAAACAACACATGATTTCAATCAAATGCTAAGGAAATTGCTCAGGAAATCTTTCTAGCGGTTTACACAACCAGCCCCAAAAAGCTCACGTTATTCAAGTGAGCACAAGCAATAGTGTAGTAGTTCATATCCACCCTTGTAAAGCTTATCCATACCTGATAAAGGGAAGTCAGATAAAACGCTCCCAGCCAGTGCCTTGGTACAGCCAAACAGAAGAGTGAACCCCTTTTTGCTATCCCTGCAGCCTACCTCCTCGCCTCAGTCCTTCTCCACTGGCTGGTGATGACAGTTCAAAAACTCTAGCATTGACACCATTCCCCATCTAAAGCATCAGGAAGTCTTCCATTCTGGTTACCTTATTAAAAAGACCAAATACTGGATCGATCTCGGGATGCAGCAGATGCATGGCTGACAGGAGCCTATCTTTGTAGCCCCACAGCAATTCATGAATGGTGTGAACTGTGAACAGGGATTCTTGATACAGAAGCAGCAGCACTTCTGTGGCAAACTGGAGAGGGGTTGACCTGGTCCACTCCATTGCAGTCTGCCAGGGGATGGGGATAAATGAACAGTGGTCAGATTTATTGTAGAGCAAATAGTACCAGCTGCATAGAAACACAGACCCACAGGTGCATTTCAGCACTGCAAGTCTCAGCTGTATTTTCAGTTTCATTACTTCCACTTGTGGCAAGTAAATTTGCTGGCTAACAGGTTCTCCAGCTTTCCTCCCACAGGGATGTGCTCTTGCAGATTCCCATCCAGCCTGGCGCTGGCACACAGTCGGTTCAGGTCCATGCCATTCACTGCCACAGTCTTAAGAATGGATTTGAAGTGAAACATGCAAAATCACTTTCCAAACAGTCTGAATTTCACAAGTACATTACAGCTAGAGACATGCTTTGAGTTCCACCCTCTGGAAGTTATGGTTTACATTTCTAAAAGCCATTTTTAACGGACTTCTCCAAAACGCCAACAATACCAAAATTAATTTCCTTTCTAGCTGACAAATGACTCTACAACATGTCTTCAAAAAAGCACCAAAAGAAGGGAATATTCCTTGGGTGAACCAACCTGTAGTTCTTCTGGTGCTGCCTGTTATGGTACATCACAGTCAGAAATCTGAACAGATATAATACTTACACCACTCAAATGCCTGGGAGGAACTGTAATTACAATGACTATACTGTTTGCAACTTTTAGTAAGCTGGATCCTATCTACTACTTTATTCAGTGCATTTATATATTCATTCATAACATCAGACAAGACATTTTTGGAAATGCCGGGGGAAAAGTAGAAATGAATGTACCCTGTAATTGAAGTCAATTAAATTAGTGTGGGAGTAAAGGCTTAGTTACACAGCAAACAAGTACTTCAATATAGTCTAATTTTCCTCAGAAGGTATGACAGCTTGAGGTCTGCTTGTTCTCACATTATCCCTGTATGAGACCAAAAATACTGGTCTGGCAAGTGAGGAACACAATTAAAAAACCACACAACAGACCAAACCAAAACTGAACACAGTGTCTGCCCCGGACATAAATGCCTCTCTTGTTCTTCAGTCGTGTTTACCCACCACAAAGGGGCAGATAGTGTGAAGCAGCAAGCTGCGAGTTGTACAGTGTGTCAGGAGGGTTTCCGAGCAGAAATCGAAAAGAGCTCACCACTGCAGGAATATTAACTGTTCTAATCAGGTCCACTTTAGGGTCTCCAACTGACTTCTGAAGGTCAAATACATACGTCTTCGGATTCAGAGCAGACACTTTGGTACCATTGTCCAAAAACTGGACGTGCACTCTTGGCCTGTATTCTCTGAAAAGAAAGACAGTTGTTTTATAATCAAGTTAAACAAGCATGCATAACGTTAACTGCAATTAACTTACGGCTATTCTACTTCTTTAAGTATGTAAAGGGTGGGATTTTCAGTTCATTACGAGCAGATGAATTTTTGGCAGCAACAGAACTCCCCTTTGTGTCAGTGTGAGCTGGGTCAGACCTCACAGGGTGCTTCCAAAAATGCCACTCGGCATGTTAACAGTACTTTATATATATTTGCCTCATCTTTAAAAAGCTCCAAAGAAAGAGAACAGTTTCAGACAGCACAGAAGGATTTAGAGGTCCTACATATGGGACTGCCCTTGGAGCACAATTTGAAAACAAAACGTTCTCTCTTTGCTGTAGGCAAAACTCACTCCCAGGCAGAACAAGATGTAGGCTTCACCTAAGTCTCACTCACCTAAGAGCCTACCAGGAGCTTTCTGCTGGCTTCAGAGTACTTTGCACTAGGATTTCTGGCCTTACATGGGACACTGCCACAGAACAAGCCCCATTTTAGCTCTTCTTCTCTAATTCTCAGGAAGCCTGGACACAACAGAAATTCAACAGGATTGCTGACAAATAAGTGTTGTCAGCAAGAAACATCAAATGGTACCTGCTCGCCTCATGGGAATCCAGATCTTAATTAACCTGAAACACAAGTCAGAACCGTAATTCAGTCTGTTGCCACTACCATTTTACAAACAAGAAACACACAGTTCTGCAGAACTGGCTTGCTCAGGCTCAAAATCAGCTATATGTGTTTCTTCAGCACACCCCACATGGGTAATGGCAGGTTGTCTGCTCATGGCATGAGCCTTTCAGTGTTGAGGTGAAGTGAAATGCACGTCCACTCAAGAGTTTGTTGACTCTTACATTGCTTTGCTTCCTGTGTAAATTTTAAATCTGTAAGACCCTGGGCTATGATGGTTTTCATTCATTTCTGATCCTCGATTCTATCCTGGCTGCACTAGAGCCATCCCTGCAGCTTCACGCCAGGCTGTATTACTCTGCTTCAGTCTTTCACTATTAAAGCAAACTGGAAAGGGCTGTGAAACCATTCCTGTTAGAAACCAATCATCTTCCATCTTTCTTACATAAACAGTGTACCTACCACTCTTGAGCATCCCTACCACCTGGGAACATTTTGGCCTGGAAACACTCCCAGCATGATTTGGCAAGCCTCTAGTAGAGCAAACTACATTATAGCCTAGGGTTTGAGTGGAGGGAATGGGAACAGACAGAAGTGCCCTCCCTAAACCAGGCCAGGGTTAACCTGAGAAGCCTCTCCAACTCCAAAAGGGTCAGAGAGGAAAATAATACTCACTGATTATGGACACCAGTAAGAGGATCTCAGATAAAAAGACAAAGAGCTGTAAATGTATGCAAGACCAGTCACTATGTGAGTGTTCTTTCGGACTCAGCAGGCTGGGACACATAAGCAGCTTGCACTTTATAATTAATTATTTTATATGCTGCAAATTCAATTTCCAGGACTTAAAAACACGAACACTGCTACATTTGTCAAAACTACAACTAGCAGGAAGAACACGTGGGAACTGAGCCATCCCACCGCCTCTCCGCCAGTCATAAGGTTTTCTTCTCTCTGCTTCTCTGGGCCAGTTCACTTCCAATACAGTGTTTTATAAAAACAGTGTTCCACGCACTTCACATTAGGGTATTTTAGGTGTTCTGCCAATGTGCTAAACATAAATGATTCTTTAATGCTTTGCTGCATGGGGCCTGTGAGGCAAACTTGTTATCTATTCTGTAGCTTGAGCATGCAGTATGACTGCAACATCCCTCCCTTGCCTCCCACATGGCTCCTCTCTTCCCCCACCTACCCAGACAGGCTGCGACAGCCAGCAGCAAAAGCGAGGCAAGGATTAATCTGCCAGAAAAGAGCACCCCCCTTTCTGACTTCCCTCTTCCTTCCATTAGACAGAGCCCTGCACAATCAAATCCTGTTCAGACATGTCAAAATAGGCTAACCAAAACAAGCCAGAAGTAACCGAAGCAGGCAGCGCTGGAACGTGCAACCTCACTCCCTTGCACCACAATAAAAAATTCAGGGAGAGCCTGTGTAGCCTTGATGTGCTTGCAGCCAGCCTGTGGCGTGTGTTGCAGGGGAAGGCTCTCCCAGCAAGCCACAAACCAGCAGATCGGGCTGGCCCTCCCCACGGGCACAGACCAACCCAGCCACAACACCAGCCCTGCCCATCCCACTCAACTCCTGCAGGGATAAGGTACAGCTTCACAGTCCAGACTGTGTGTGACACCCAGAAGACATCTGGAGCTGAGGAAAGGGAAAAAAAAGAAGCTAGCTAAAGGGACTGAGTGCCAGAGCGTGCTGAAGGCTCTGGATAACAAGTCTTATGAGGAGCGGCTCAGGGACCTGAGGCTCTTTAGTCTGAAGAAGAGGAGGCTGAGGAGACTTCATCACCCTCTGTAGCTCCTGGAAATGAGGCTGAAGCAAGGTGGATGCTGGTATCTTCTCCCAAGTAACAAGTGATAGGATGAGAGGAAACAGCCTCAAGTTGTGCCAGGGGAGGTTTAGATTGGATATTAGGAAAAATTTCTTAATTGAAAGAGTGGTGAAGCATCGGAAGAGGCTGCCCAGGGCAGTGGTGGAGTCTCCATCTCTGGAGGGGTTCAAAGAATGTGTAGCCATAGCACTTGGGGACATAGTTTAGCAGGCACAGTGGGATTGGACTGATGAGTTTAGAGGTCTTCTCCAAACTTCATGATTCCAGGATTCTAAAAGTATGGGCCTGTGTGGTTTCACACAACTCTAGAGCCAGCCCTATTCATCTGCCTGACAGATAATGCTGGCTCATTATCAGCATTACCCTACAGGGATCTGAAGAAAAGCTTGGGAACTTGAAACCTTATTTTTCTTTTCTCCAGCTCTGCTGGTTTATTCTACACAAGGTATTTTGTCAAAGAACTACGTGTAGTTTCCAGGGCTGAACAGACACAGTACTGAAATAGAGAGGGGAGGGGAAGAGAATGATGGCAGAGGGTGAAGCAAAGCTGAAGTGTGGGAGGAAAGAAACAGAAAGGTGAGACACGTAGAGACCACAGCTGCCACAAAGGGTCACCCTTTTATGCTGCAGTATTTTTTTCAAATACTAACAAACAGGTTCTGATAATTTTGCAGCTCAGTTAAAAGAGAACTGCTTCTGGCATGGAGCTGGTGCCCAGTCTGAGCCAGTGTGTGTAACCAGAAGAGAGGCTGACAGTGAGGAATCAGCCTTTTTGCCATGATTCCCTCACCTCCATGACTGCAAAGACCATAATGTCTCCTGCCACAGGCCTGCTCCTGGCTTACAGTGCTGCATGCAGCAGAGCACAATGAAGCTCTGAAGGAAAATGCATTTGTATGTGACTTTAAAAATCTCTCCATGTGCAGGAGACTCGGCCTGTTCAGTGTGCAGCCATACCGTGCAGAAAGAGAGTTCATGGGGCTGGATAAACTCCAGCACTGCATGTGGCCTCAGCAAGTCCAGCTGTCTATGAAAATGGTAGATACATCTGAATCTAAGCAGGTTTCATAGTGAGGGATGCCTGAGGAAGATCCCTGTAGTACCACTCTCTAACTGTCTTTCTGATCACGTTTTTACCAATGTGAACTGTGCAACTTCAGCTAGGAACTGATTTCTGAGTGAACACATGAATCACACTTATGCAACACTCCTCTCCCCAGACTTTCAAACACCATCCAACCAGTCACTGTTTTTTCTTTTTTAAGACAGTAAGCCAGTACACAACTTCCTCTGTGTTCAGCAGCTAAGGAACAGCAACGCACAAACAAGATCTTACCCAAAATCTGACAGAAGTCACTGAAACCAGCTGCAGGCTCTCAAAGTGCCATCTCAGTTCTACCAGCTGGGTGGGTATGACCACGCTACCTTGAATAAATTTTTACTCACACACGAACAGCTAGGTTTTCTCCTAGAACAGGATCCCAAGCATTCTGGATCCCACTTTTTGGCTTCCTCACGCACAACAGGTTTAGTGAAATGTGCAAACAGTGAAGTGGTCCTACCGGTAGGTGTACGGCCCTATTTCCTCTACAAGAGGAGTATCGCCTCGAAGCACTTCTAAAGGATTGGTCACGTTAAAAAAGTAGAACTGCATGTAGACTGGTGGAGGAGGATCCTCCCAGGCTTCAAATGTTTCCGTGCCATTTTTCAAAACTGTTCCCTGCAACAAGAGAAAAACAGATGAGCTGTTAGTGACAGATGCTGTACGATTCTTACATGATACTTACATGCCCTCAGAGCAAGCACAGGCAATAGGATTTAAGACTCCACCTTTACAAACACTTATAGATATGCTTGACTTTGAAACATCTCAGTAAATACCAAGATCAGACACACACTACAAAAGCTTGCAGCCAGGGCCATACTGTTGTTGAGTTTGTTGTTTCACCTCTCCCCACAATCACTTCTGCCTGTCATTCTCCTGAACAAAGACTTGTCAGATATTATGCAGCGATCCTGTTGCATTTCCTGTGTCAGCAAGTCCCTAACCTGGTGTGAGACACCAAGAATCGTGCCAAGATTACAGACAAAAGTGGAACTCAACAGTGGGAGGCCAAGAAGTCTTGAGAGAGACCTCTTAGGAGGAACGAGGCCATAAAAGAAGCTTGGATCCCTTTTGTTATAATTTCTTTCCCTAAGAATATCAGATTCCAGTACAGCTGTGAGATTCTGTCTCCAAAGCTGCCAGGCTTTGTTTTTCAGTGGCCTCTGAGGAAAACCTGGAAGTGACAGAAAACTGCTTTCCTGTAGGCACATGGGAATCATGTTTTTTGGATGTCTCCAAACAGGGCAAAGACTTTTCTTCTTTCTCTAATTACTTTCCTCTAGCAATGTAAGTGCATGCATCTCCAGACCCATGGGCAGTCGGTCTATTTAGTAACCCATAAAATATGGAACTTCCTAAGAAAAGCTATAAATCATTATTTTCTGGCAGAAGCACTTAAGTAATGAACCAGTAATTCCTTCACCTACCAGCAAACACATGTTATAAGGAAAGTCACAAACGTACCTGCGTGTAGCTCCAGTAGAAACATATAATATAGGGTTCAACCCCTCATTTTGGATAAATTTCACCCCAACTCTAAAAGCATCCCCACTAACACCATCAAAATCAATGCTTTTGGTATAGTTACAATACTCTTATTGCCACTGTAGTAGTAAAGAGAAATTTGGTTTGAAGTGTGGAATTTCAGGAATAAGCAGAAAGAAATCTACATCTTTGAAAACTGTATCACCTGTAGGCGGAAGAAGGGGAGAAGGGGAATGATTTGCAATTAAATAGGTCTCACCAACACTTGCTTGGTTTATTCTTCAGAGAAAACAAGTCAAATATTGTAAGTGCAAGCTGAAAAGCAGGACAAACTGGGCAGCTGCCATTTCTGGTGGCTGTTGGTGGAGTCTTAACTTTATCAGCCACTGTCGCCTCATTCCTGGCCTTCCCAGTTCTGGAGCTGTTTCTCTCCATGTAGACCGTAATTTTGAATGGTTAGATAAAGAGAAGACTGTTGTAAAGAAAAAACTCACTGGCACGAGCTCAGAATAGCAGTGGTACTGCTGAATAGCACAGAAAGCCAGCCCAACTGTTAGCACTTCACAGTTGCAGGCAGCTTTCCTCTGTGAATTTCAGACAATGTATTCTGTGCACACCACAAAAATTATAGATTTTAGACATGCTTCAGGAGCTTTCTGCATTTCCTTGGAACTACGAGCACCTCATTTCCTACACAGCCCAATGCTTTTGATCCTCTATGCCATGGAGGCTCATCCCTGTATTCCGATAGAGCCCTCAGGAAGTTGGTTTGTTAAGATTAGGATAGAAAATCTCCTCAAGTCAGACGTACCATTTCCATGATGCCATGGGTCTGAGAGGGAGACAGCAGTGTATTTAGGACACCTACAGATGACTGCAATGGCTTTTTTTCTGTATGCAAATAACCACATGACAAAGTCAATTATGTCAGAAGTACTGGAGCAAACTACTGATGTCTGCTCCCTTCAGAAGATGTATAAAGCTCACATCTCTCAGGCACAGGTTGGATGGGGCTTTGAGCACCCTGATCCAGTGGGAGGCATCCCTACCCATGGCAGGAGGGTGGAACTGATGAGCTTTAAGGCCCACTCCAACTCAGTCCATTCTATGGATTCCACGATATTCAGAGCACCTATCTATTGCTTAAATGTCTCTCATCTGAGGCAACAAATACGTGAGATTATTACTCAGTCTAAATGTGCAATGTTTGAAAACCAAGTGCACCCTGATCATATTAATTCCAGATATAGGCTCCAGTCTATCCTTTATGACAGAAGGATCACATTTACGATGTGTAAGAAGGCCATGGCCCCTTTCTCCCTCTCCTGAGTGAAACAAGAAGGTCACCAACTCGATGTAGCATCACTAAATACAACATGGGTTCCTACCATGCTCTCTCTCCATACACACGCACCAGATCACATGCAAAGAGCATTAATAAGAAGGAAATGAAGGAGCTTTTCCCTGGCAGGTTGCTTTGAACGCAGGCTCGGGAGATTTTGAAATCATAAGTGATCCCTTGGGAGGTGGGCTACACAGCAAAAAGGGCAGTGAAACACAGTCATCTGCTGGTTTTTTTCCTGGACCTGTATGACACCATTCGGATCTCCCACGGAAATGCCATGTCTATTTATAGCTCTGTGCAGTGGCAGCACCACAAACTCCTGAGCTGGACTCGGACAGAATCCCAGGAGACTCTCAAATAATAAAATACAGTAAGGCCTGTTCTCCTCTTTTTCCCCAAATACTGCTAGGGATGTTTGGGTCTATCACATGACATTACACAGCCTAAACCCGAGAGAAAAATATGAGCACATGTTTTTGAGAAAAACACATGTCCACGTCCCTCAGCTGCTGGCACTCCAGTTTAGCACTGCTGACTTTGCTCCACACCAGAGCAGGATCTGTTGTTACATGACTGGGATTCCTTGTTTGTTGTGAAAGCTTGTGTTCACTATGAGGCTGGGCAGGCTGTGAGACATGAGATCGCAGGGCTGTTCTTTAATCTAAAATATAAGACACAGCTCCGCACAAGGCCAGAGAATCAGACCTTTCCTCTTGATATTTATATGCAAGAACATGCAACACAACTTCTGAAACCTCGCATCAGACACCAATCCTGCAGGCAGGAGCCTGGAGAAGCCTCAGCTTCAGAGATCTCGTCACAGGGAGACCCAAGCGTGCACGATCACAACCTAAACCCAGTGGACAATACAATCTCCAGGCTTCGCTTAGAAGCACAGCAGGGATTCTCCTTTCCACATGCAGCCTGCACTCATTTCAAGTGTACCACAGCATCCTCCCTGACTTTATTTACCATGTCAGTCCTGAATTTTCAGCTCTCTCATTCTTTGGTGTCTTGATCAGGCTTCAGATAAAGAAAATCTAAAGTGAGCTTTCCCTTCTGAATGTTACCGTTACTGGAGTGACAGCAGGAGTGAGAAATAGTACTGAATATTTCTAGAACCTACACCAAAAACCAGATTTCTTTTCCCCTGGAACTGCAGAATGTTCTAATTCCAAGACATAGTTTTATGCATTCATCTATGACAGAATGTAATTGCGTTTTTAAGACAGCTGATGGGGTAAGCCTGCTCTGCTCTGCTCAAAAGGAGCACTTCGACTGATCCTTCATCTAAGCCTCAACACTAAACTGTGCTGAGAGCTCCAGCACTTCACGTTAAACAACAACAACAATAGATCAATACATGAATCAAGTCAAGGGACAAAATATCTTCTCTGTCCAATCCAGGCAATCTGTCTCTAGAGATGGCTGGCAACAAAAGTCCAGTAGAATTTCAAGGGGTTAGAAGATTAAATGTTTTCTAAAATTATCAGTGTAAGGTATAGGGCAAAAAGACGCAAACTTGAGGTAAAGGACTGATTGCCCACGTTGGAATTAGGTGTAGAGATCACAGATTGTTCTGTGCATGGTTATGGCAACAAAATACAGAACCATATAACCAACACAGAGCATAAGGATATATCCTTATATAGATAGATAGATAGATATAGATATCTGTTAGATATAGATATATATGTCACTGCAAGCAGCGAGGAAGTTCTTTCTCCCATGGGCAGCTAATATATTCCTGTCCATTACAGGTTTTTCACCCTTATCTGATGGAGTTTCAGGCACCAGCCCCTGTCAATGAACAGGTATTGGACAGGTTAGACCTCTGATCTGGCGTGGCACTCTAATTCCCTTTTAAAAAGCCAATAAGACTGGCAAATGAGACAGAGAGTGAGTTGACAAGATCTGAATGCCTTCTGGGAAAGGCACTCCCTCTGTCCTTGTCACTACGCATCTGTCTGCAGATTTTCAAGGGGATGTGAAGCCTGATGCTGGGCTTCCTACACCCCCTCTGTACCCAAGATGATGGATGCAGCACACTGAAAGCCAGCCTATCCTCAGTGGTTCACAGGTCCTGGGTTTGTACACACACGTGCTTCATTGCTCCAAAACACCATCTTTTGTTTCAGCGGCATTTGAGACTGCAAAAACAGCTTTTCCCTGCAGGCCAGCTCTGTCTCAGGACTGCTGGAAAGCCCTCAAAGGAATACAAACTACCTGTCATAAGGGCAATCTCATCTGTTCTGCAACTGCTCCAAAGACAGAGAGGCTGAGGAAGCTAAGAAGGGCCAGCACACAGAGACAGCATTTCATGCCCAGTTTCCTGGACTGTGGAGAGCTGAAAAACCTCAAGTCTTGCCACATTTCAAAGCCAAATTGAAATTTGTCTATTTGCACAAGATTTTCTAAGCTGAACACATGGTTACACAAGAGACAGCAGCTTCCTAGACTACATACAAAAGAGAAAAAGCTCACATGGGATAAAGGATACGTGGAAAGCAGCTGAATCAGCTGGGAGACTGGGAGCACACTGCTTTGGAGCTGAAAGCTGTACATCCGTGATTTGTGCATGTGGCTCCCGGAGAAGACCAGGAAGGTGTCAGTGGCTGGTACAAGGAGAACGATGCTGGATTCTGTGCAATCCAGATGTAAGCTAGTACAAGCTGAAGGGCAGAAAGCAGGGAATGACTGAGCTCTGGAAACCTTATCCTGCATTATGGAAAGCCCTGCTGAGTGAATACCAACTTACTCTTACATAATCAACCATTAAGGAGTGTGTAGCTAAGAGATAATACGTGTAAGGAGGATCATGCCTAATTCCTGACTGCCCTATGCTCTCCCGCCAAACCATTTTTTTTAACCCACTGCTCTTTTGATAAGATCATGGAACAGACTTGAAACTGGAACTTCTGTGGGGATGCAGAGGATGACAGACCCAAGACCTGGGAGATGGAACTGCATGCGTCCACGCAGAGCTACACTGATTTGGCCTGGTTTGCAGACAACTTTGCCTACATTAACACTCATGTCACTTCACGCCTGGCTTTCAGACTGCCTAGAAAAGGCATGGGCTGATGACTGAATGACTTCAGGATCAACCATCCATTACCTCCACCACGGCAGAGGAATGGACCCAAGAAGAGAGACTACATGAGAAGCAGTAGGAGCAGTTCCTGGAGAGCACTGACACACTGGCAGGCTGCATGGTAGCTTACCCTGTTGTAGCAAGGTTTTTTGGCTATTCCCTGCAGTTTACAGACACAACTTGCTGTAACCTAACAACTGCCAACCTAACATTGCACTTGCTAAACCAAACTGATTCAAGTTAAGACAATACAGCCTCTATGTTAGGAAATGCTCCATGTCAGTACTCCAAAGAAAAGAACAGTACATGGGGTAGGACAACCCAACGGATCAGCAGACTTTGGTCACCAGTTAGACAATAACACTGGTCAAACCCCGTCATTTGTTAGGCCTTGGTTTCACTCTCTGAATAACAGAAAGGATGATATAACTCAGAGCAGGCAAATAAATTATTGTTCATTTACATGCTTCATGGGTATTTTAAGGGAGTTACTAACACAGCTGACCTTCACACTGGAACACAGGATAAATGCAAAGAACCAGTATGAGAGAAACAAAAGCTGAGGCAGACCAAGAACAGTGGAGGGCTCTGCATCCATAAGTAACAATGCTAGGATGGGCACCCCCGAAGTGCGGCAGCCTTTAACAAAGGGGTGAAACCACTACATGTTCCAGCCCAGAGCACCTTTGGCTGAGCTCCACAGGCAGCAGTAAATGGAGCAGCAGAACAAGCTACTGTTTGAAAGCGACTAGAGATTGGTGACAGGGATGGCAAAACAGAGGGAGTCCCTGCTCACTTCATGTGCTGCAGCTCTGAAGAGGGCTCCTCGCTACAGCCGCTGCCCCACAGCCGGTAAAGCTGCCTCGAGATCTGATTTGTGCTCAGATTTTACCCAGCGCAGGCCCAGCGCAGCCTGAGCTCCATCCTGAGCTCCAAGCTGGAGCAGGGCAGGGGGGATTCCCTGTCCGGGGATGCTCCTGCCCTCGCCCAGCAACAGCCGGTGCAAGGAGGGCGCAGACAACGCCCCCGCCAGCCCCTCCCTCCCAGGGTTGTTTTGAGAAGGAATAAAGCAGCCGGGAGGGAGCGGGATGGGAACGGGGCTGTGCTCTCACCTCCTTCACCTGCAGGTCCACCACTGTCTGGAACACGTGTGCCACCAGCAGGGAGATGCTGGCGATGAGCAGCGTCATGGCCAGGACCCCCACGGTGACGAGGCACAGCGACTTCATGGCTGCGGCTGCCGAGCAAGGACGCAGCAGGCGGCACAGCAGCGCCAGCCCGAGCAGCGCGGGGCGGATGCAGCCTTCGCCCCGCCCCAAGGGAGGGGCCACTGGGCCGGGAGGGGCCGGGAGGGGCGGGGGGACCGTGCCCCGGGAGCCCCTGCTCAGGGGCAGGTCTGTGGTCGCGCTCGCCGGGAAATGTGTCTGAATATAACCCGGGATGTGCAGGGCCAGGTTGGATGGGGCTTTGAGCACCATGATCCAGTGGAAGGTGTCCCTGCCCATGGCAGGGACGTTGGAACTGGATGGGCTTTGAGGTCCCTTCCAACCCAAACCGTTCCATGATTCTGTGATTCTAACATGATTAGGGAGAAACTTACAGGGCACACGAATTGCCTCTAGACTAAACGGAGATTCACAGGGATCGGATTCTATCATAGTTCAGTGCAGTTTAGCTTCCACTCAGAAAGAAATGGATGTACCCATTTCTCCTTTAAAAGGCAGTGGGAACTATTGATCGTCCTTGGCAATCAAAATCCCTTCCCAGTGCACTGTAAGCAGGAGGGAAAGATCCCTGAGATAGGGAAGGGAAAGGACGCGTCTGCGATGCAGGGCTCCTGTCCCATAGCCATAACCCATCTGCCAGCAGTGCTCGTGTTTCGAAAGTCATGTGTCAGTTCCCTCTGCTCTTCCCTTCTAAACAGTGAGCCTGGCCATTTGCCATCATCAGCCTGCTCCAAATAACGCCTTCCCTAAAAGAGAACAAGCAGACCATCAGGTGGATGAAAAGATGAAAGTGGTGCTTTTATAAATACTGCTCCCTGCAATCGCAGTGACAGTACAACGTCACTAGGTGCATTTTTCTTTTGCTTATGAAGGGTTATGAGGTCATATCTCACTATTGTTTGGAAAAATGGAATTGTTGTGGTTCTACCCATGTACTAAAAAAAAGGGTTGTTCTGGCAGCTGGTTTCCATTTAGATTTCCACTCCAAAGTGGTGTTCTTAGCTCTGTTTCATCACTATCTCTCTGAAAAGCAAGTAACAGGGTAAGTAATTAGAATGTGGTTTTGAAGGCTATTTCAACTACAGTAATAGAATTCTTCCCCAGGAAGAAAATATTCCATGGGAATTCTCTCTCTGGTATCATAAACCTGCCCTTACACTGTATAATATTGGCCTTTGGTGTGGACTGGCTGCAGTGACAGTTTTTCCAAGCACATGCCTCCTCCTGCAGCACATTAAACCTATTTTCCAGGACTGCTGAAGCAGTGGAATCAAGACCTCTTTCCTGTCACACCTAGAGTACTTTAAGTGCTCTGTGACTGCTGCTTTTGGTGAGGATATCCCGATGCATGCACTCCAGCATGAGCAATAAGCTGACCAGGTCCATTGCCTCTAAATTGGAGATAAATACAGAAGAACAACAATAGATAGCAGCTCTCAAGGTAGGCAAAACCATCTTTACCATAACTACTTTTCACAGCCACAAGTAATTTTTTTTAATAGTGTTAAAGAACACGCTGTTTTATCTGAGCACTGAAACCCTGGCAAATCAAAAGAAACGTGGGAATATTTAAGGGATTCAAGCAATATGAGGTCTCTTAAATGGAATCTATCCCTGTGATGCACAGAATCACATTGTTTCTCCATGCGGATTTTCTAGATTTTCTGTGAGAATTATCTTCCTTTTTGACCAATTATTTTCCCTTTGGAAATCAAGAAGCTGCTTGCTAGCCATGATGTGTTTAAACCATTCCTGTGAAAAGTGACTCCACCTCTGAGGTGCAGCATGGGAATGCAGTAGGTGCACTGCTGACTCTAGGCACAATGCTGTGTTGGAATGCCAACCCCTGAAACAAGCAGAGGCAAATCTTCCCGTTGCAAAATCACAAGGGGAAAAGGCAGATAAGGCTCACATTTAGAAACACACAGAAATGGGCTTACCCAAAGAAGTCCTCATGCCCTCATCCTTTCTCCTTCCTTACCCCCTTCCATTAACTTTCCTCTCCCCATTCCTTTCACATTTTTACTTATTTAATCTGCCATTCCCAAGAACCTTGGCCAAGTAAGATGAAGTATTTACAGGAGTTTATGTCAGTTACTGTGCTCATGTGCTAAACCATTGTCTTATCTCCATTGTAAACTCTTGAATAAACCATGAAAGAAATAGTCCTGCCCCATCTTTCAGAACTATAAAAAGTCCTTAACTTACTGAGATAGTCAATGTGGCTTCTTCAGTTCGTGTAACACCACTTACTTGGCTCCTTGGAGTCTGTATAAATAAGGAAAAGGCTTATCAAGGAAGGAATGAGGAAATCATACCTCACAATATCAGCCAAATCAGAACAGATCCCAGAATCCATAATTCTTCTCCTGTACTTTAGTAGCTATTAGGCCTTTCTTTAGCAAATGTTTTGTGTTGGCCACAATGGGGGAGTGGAAACAGATGTTAGGAAGAGTAGAATATGTTTTGTTGTGTCTTTGTGTGTATCCATGTCATTCCATGGATCTCTGGTCTTTGCCACCCAAGATAGAAATTGTGCTTGTCCTTACTTCAGGGTTTGGTGCTACAGTCATCCATCATGTTGACAGACCTGTTCACACCAGGTCTGACTGGATCCAAGTCTTGCATTGCTTCCTTTAGGAGCTGGGACCTGAGGGCATACAGAGACATGAATCAGCCTTTACAGAACCTAGTGTGGTTTCATCTCAAGAGTGAGAATGCAATTGTAACTAGAAAAGTGTTCTACTTATTAAAGAACAAACCAGTTTCTGTTTTAGCTAAGATTTTGGTAGACTTGTCCACTCATCTTCTGCTGTGTGACGTTTGCAGTCTGCTTCCATATGTATGGTGCTCTGTTTCCGTCTCCATCACCATATTTCTGAATCCTACCTATATTTTCCTCTGGGATGTACAACAGAAGAAATCCAGAGGTGTATTATTATAGGGACTGACACCTTCTAGTTATCAGGAAAGGTGCTTTTATGAAGGTGAGGCATCCCTCTTTCATACAGTCAGGAATTTTAACCCCTGGCTGCCATTTAACTCAGACCAGCTCATCAGCAGGTAAGAACTTGCAATACAAGTAATACACGAGGGAACTGTTTCCAGAGATTTTTCTCTTCTGCCTTTCAAGCATAGCTAACAGACGTATGTGTCATCAATGAATTTATACGTACTATGTTTGTTTCTGGTACTGTATGCATAATTAATAAAATAGTTAATTATAAGAGACTGATTTCAGCTGAGAGACATTTCTGAAAGGCTTATAAGTTGGTAGTGATCAAATTTCACTGCTCTCAAGCTTTCATTTGTTCCTCCCACACAGAACAAATTAACTGCTGGCAGGGAAGTAGCTCACTACAGAGCAGAGCTCCCCTGCAATCTCCAGGTTCAATAGCGGCCTTGGAAAGGTCTGTGGGCAAAGCTGCTGCTTGTGTAACAGCAGCCTTTGCTCTTGGCATAGGAATGCACATGAAGTGAGCACGTCAGACAGGCCAGGCAGGGATTTGCCTTCAGAAAACTGTTTGACTTCTAGATATGGGATGATGACTTCTTAAGAGACAAAAGATTTTGACTACAGTGCTTGGTTATTCTTCTAGGGAAATGAATGCTTTTAACTGTTACGAGAACAGCAGCAAAAATATCCTATTGGAATTTGTTCCTGCTGGGCTCTCATGTTTTTGACGCAGCTAAATGCTCACAGTCCTCAGGAACTGTAAGCCACACACACAGAGCTCTACATGCACATGGTAATTTTGATATAGATCATCTAATACATTTTACAATTACACACACACAACAATATTCCTCACAGTCTGACCTACACCAAAATTAGCAAGCACAGCAACTCACACCCATCAGCTCCTTCTGTTTTAGTTTGCTGCTTCCCTGACTCATCAGCTGCTCCTGACTCAGAGTCACCTGTGTGGGAGGGGAGAGCATTGTTTCAGGCCATCTTTTCCTCTCTTCTTTTGACTCAGATTTCTCTCCTCACTCAACTCTGCTCTCTTCCACACTTTGACTTGAACCTTAACAGCCCCCATCCTCTTGTCCCCACTGCACTGAGCATTGATCCACACCAACCCCTCTTGCGCATCTTGTTTCACCACTGCTCCAGAGCAATGCTGGAGCCCTTGCGGCTGAGCTAGAGTGCTCCCAAGATGAACATGGCCAAGGAGCCCTTCCAGGGGATGGACAAAATGCGTTGTAAGGTGGGAGAATGGCTCTAGAGGCTGTGTAGGATGGGTTACGGTTCACACTAGCTGTGAAATGGAGATCCTGCTAGGAAAGGAAGGAGAGGAGGCTGCAGGCCATGCACTGGAATGTATGGGAAGCTCCAGTATGTGGCACTGTCTGGATAAGCCAAACAGTATAAGAAGTTTGCTGAGGACCTGGCTTGCAGTGCCAAGTCCATCTAATCACCTACTGCCCAAGTGTTAATACCTTAAATCAAGTTATAGCTTCCAGACTGCATAGTCCTCCCATGCAGATTGCAACAGTCATCAGCCAAGAGCTTGTTCTTACACTCCTGGACAATAACTCCTACTCTCCAGGACACTTCAGGTCATGGCTGGAGCCTGACAGAACTTCTCCAGACCCTCTATGCAGTTCTGAAGCAGCTTCAGGACCAGTCATGTTTGCTTGTTGTATTGCTGATGAGCACTGCAAACAGCCCTGGACCGCTGGGAACACCCTCTGCACACCAAGGAAAGCACAAGTGCAGCAGCATCCAGAGAAGAACTGAGAGCAGAGATGAGATGTGCCTTTGATGTTCACAACCACAGAGCCTGGAGAGAGGAGAGCCTGGCTGCGCTGCTGCAGGAAAAAGCTTCCCATAATTCAGCTTGACTTTCTTATCTGCAACAGCAGTGGAGGCAGTGTGTCACCTGGCAAGGCTCCTGGCAGACCTGGCATGCCTGGGGACAGGTGAGAGGAGCATGCGGGGCGCGTGTCCCAAGGACGGGGCAGAGAAAACAGAGAGCCTGGGGATGAGGGGTGTGACCGAGAGCCACTTTGGCCCTGCAGGTGGTTCTGGACACAGTCTCCTAAGGACACAGAAGCCATAAGCTCTGCCCTTCTGTGCCGGGCAGCCAGGGTCTCAGGGAGCAGAGACATCTGGATGAGTGCAGCCCTGTGGTGAGTGGGAGCAAGGGACCCAGGGAGGTCTGGTGAGGGCTCTGCACTCCTTTGTTCGTCTGCCTCTCCTCCTGACATGTTCACTCTTCCCTCCTGAAGCTCCAGCTGGAGTAGACCCACACCCATCAGGGAAAGCAGGGTTTGGGCCTGAGTTTTTCCTCCTAATTGTGTTAGTGGGAAAATAGGCAAAACAAGGAAATCCCTTTTCTCAACCCCTGGCTTCTGAATGCCAGCATCTAGCACAGCTCCTTTCTTACATCCTGAGGCCTCAGAGCCGAGGGGTGCTGCAAGTTTGGTCCTCAGCTTTGACAGCAACCAGTGAACTCCCCTGCCATGTACCAGTTTCACACAGGACAAACAGTGTACCTTAACTGTCACAGCACCAGCCAGATGTGGTGAGCCTTTGAGTCCCGCTTTCTTCATACAAGCAAAGTAAGCCTGAAACCACACTTCGTAAAGCCAGTATTTTCTGCACTGACTAGAGGGGTTGGGGCTTTCCCCCATCCTGCTGCAGAGCAGATCCTGCCTGGTTCAACAAAACACATGGAAAACACCTGCTAAACCCAACTGCAAGCTCAGGTCAGAGCAGGAAACCAGGAAGGATTTCACAAAGGAGATGGGCCACCACCCTCATTCTCATTTCACAGACAGCATCTTTCCAGAAGTAAAGGCAACATAGCTATTGCTATTCTTGCTTGAAGTGAGCATCCAACTGGCACCTGAAATGCAAAACCAGTCCAGGACTGTGTTCCCTCGTGCCTTAAAACCCCCCTGCTCTTCATTATTAATTACAAACAGGAAGCCAATGAAGCCTGAGCAACCATAAAGACCTATCACTGATTTTATTATAGGGAACACTGTAAAGAGCTGGCAGGTTTCTGAGATCCTTGCTAACACAGTCAGATTAGTCACACAGGTCAGTGAATGAACCAGTCTCATGCTTTCTCATCAATATAAGACTCTGGAGAGCAGAGGCTTTACCCTCCAGCCTTGAAAACATCTCCTGATAACCCTGAACGTGCCAGAAACAGCAGTCTCTCATTCAAACAGGATAAAGGCAATCATATAATTTTTCCTTTATTATGATGCATATGCCTCTTAAAAAACCCAAGAAATCGAGCGTACAACTGTCAGTAGGACTTCAGGGCCCAAATCCCACAGCAGTGGGTGAAAACTCTGGCCCCCTCCCAAAGCCCCCTGATCCGACAGGAGTTTGTACACAGAGTGCCAAAGTGCAAAGCAAGTCACAAGTAAATTTATTCTGTAGAGCTGCCAAGTGCATCTGTTTATTTCGGCATTCACTGCCACAAAGGGAGGGCACAGAGAGAGCCCTGTTAGGTTTATTTGCTTCATCTTGGAGTCAGCCAGACTAAGCACAGTTTCAAGGACCCATCCCTACTTTGCAGTGATCTGTATTGCAGAGGGTGCATTTAAAATTAGCAAACCAATGCCACAAGTATCCATGACCTGTGAGACATACTCCACTCCAATATTACAAAGGTGAAGGATGCTCCTCTGTAATATGATAAGATGGACTCTGGGGAAGCATATTTGAAATGTGGTATTGCTACACTCATGTCTAGCACTCCACATCATTCTTCTCTGGAAGTCAAAGACAAACTGTCAATACTTCTGTGGGACCAGGCGAGTAAGTGGTTTTGAGAATCCCACTGCAGTGCTCTAGGAGTCTTGTTTTCTTTTTCTGTAACCTATGCTCAGCTTCTTATTGACATGAATGATAGAATCTTCCGGTTGGAAAAGACCTTTGAGATCATCGAGACCAACAGCACCCATTATCTGCTAAACCATGTCCCTTAAAAACTCATCTCTCCTTTTTTTTAAATACTTCGAGGGATGGTGACTCAACCACCTCCCTGGGCAGCTATTCCAGTGCCTGACCACCCTTTCGGTAAAGAAATTCTTCCTAATATCAAGTCTGAACCTCCCCTGCGCATCTTATAGTCATTTCCCCTTTTGCTATCACCTGCCACTTGAGAGAAGAGATCAACACTCGCTCTCCCACAGCCTCCTTTCATGCAGCCATAGACAGTGACGAGGTCTTCCCTCAGCCTCCTCTTCTCCAAACTAAAAAACCCCAGTTCCCTCAGCCGTTCCTTGTAGGACTCGTTTTCCAGCCCCTTCACCAGCCTCATTGCCCTTCTCTGGACGCACTCCAACACCTCAATGTCCTTATACTGAGGGGCCCAGAACACAGTACTCGAGGTGTGGCTTCACCAGTGATGAGTATGGGGGTACAATAACCTCTCTTGTCCTGGTGGCCACACAGTTTTTGATACAGGCCAAGATGCCATTGGCCTTCTTGGCCACCTGGGCCACTGCTGGCTCATATTCAGCCGTCTGTCAACCAACACCCCCAGGTCCTTCTCCTCCAGGCAGATCTCCAGCCATTTTTTCCCAAGCCTGTAACGCTGGTCTTGTTAAACCTTATCTCGTTGGTCTCAGCGCATTGATCCAGCCTGTCCAGATCTCTTTGCAGTGCCTCACTTCCTTAAGTAGATCAAGATGAAAGAATTCAAGAGCAGATTCTGGAGCTTAAAATGTGTGCCACTGCATTAAAACCTAGATGCATGCTACCTCTACATACTATTTTATTGAGGAGAAGTGGAGGTCTTGCATAGCAAGCAAGGGCTTTTTACAGTCTCTGCCAACTGCAGGTGCCTGTGCCTGTGCATTTGAGTGAGACTGCAGACCTACAATCAGTGCCTGATTTGTTTCAAGCTTGTCCTAAGTCACAGGCTAATAACTTCCCTTGTCCCTGAAATAAACATAGATATTGAAAGTTGACATTAGATGATTTTGTTGGGCTGCATTAGTTTATTTTTTACTCAGATGACTGACTAACTGTAACTATAATTCTGAAATGCAGGTACCTTCAGCAGGCAGTGTTGGGGGAGCGAGAGCGGCTCAGCCAAGCATTCTGGAGTCTCACCATGCACAAATCCTGCAGTCTCAGTCCTTAAGGGCACCAAACTTATTGGAACAGACAAAGAAAGAGACCAAAGTAGCTCACACTGGGAATCACTTCTCAATGTCTTACTTAAACGCACACTTGGTGGGCCCAGAAGTAAGGCCAGAATAAATCATTCTTATCCCTCAGCCCTACTCCCAGCAAGCCAGTGGCAGCCATTAGTAAATAAATGCTTTATTATAGTCAACCTTGATACAAATAGCTCGTGTCTACCAGCTTGTACAATGAGACTGTGTGTGACAGCCCTCGGCTTCTGTCCCAGGGCAGGGCAACACTAGCTAAAGGCAGGAGTGGGAACAACTTCCTTGGAAAAATGCCAGATGGTGGATGTCTTAAGTGACCTGTGCAGGAGGAGGATGGAGGAAACGGTATTCAAAGAGCCCAGACCGGGGAGTTAAAGAAATGAGGGGGTTCCTAGGGGCGAAATGCTGGTGGGAAGTCTAGGCAATCTCCTTCCTTAGGATGTGTGCACGTGTATGGATCTGGAATGAGCTGTTCCCTCCAAAGGATGTAGTCCATCCCCCAGCCCCAACTGAGAAGGTGCAGAGAGATGCTGCAAGGTTGGTGGCTCAGTCACTGCCTCTCAGTCTGCCTGCTGAATGCAAAGCTTCGGCCCCACGGTGTGATGAGCACTCGCTCTTAGCAGCATTTTATTGTAGTACGGTACATGGACTGTTTGGATGGGCAGGTCAACATCCTCCCTCTAGGAGCACAGCTCTTCACAACTGTTGAAATCAATGCTGCATTCAATTATTCACACCATTTTTTCAAGACAAAAGTGGCACTGAGAAAGAAGAATTAGGGGATAAAGGGAGGGCAAGTGCTGCCTGAGACCTTATGGTACTGCCTGTGCACCTCTGCCTTCCTCAGGAAGGCAAACGACCCAGCACACTTTTCCTACTTCTAGGCCTGTGCATCTTGCAGAATCTTGCTCATCTGTCCCCATTCCTTGTCAGACCCCAGACAGCAGCCCCAGGGCAGTGTTGTGCTTTGCTGTGCCTGACAGCCCCAACTCTGATTATTTAATATCTTCATAGAATCATTGAATGGTTCAGGTAGGAAGGAACCTCAAAGCCCATCCAGTTACAACACCCTGCCATGGCAGGGACACCTCCCACTGGATCAGGGTGCTCAAAGCCCCATCCAACCTGGCCTTGAACACCAGGGCTTGAACATCAGCCATGACTTCTCTGGACAACCTGTGCCAGGGCCTCACCACCCCCACAGCAAAATATTTATTTCTAAGTCCTCATCTCAATCATTCCCCCTTTCAGCTTCAAAACATTCTGTTTCTTCTGTCCCTGCACTCCCTGGTCAAGAGCCCCTCCATAGTTTTCCTGGAGCCTCTTTCAGTACTGGGAGGCTGCTGTAAGGTCTCCGCGGAGCCTTCTCTTCTCCAGGCTGAACAACCCCAACTTTCTCAGCCTGTCCTCATATGGGAGGTGCTCCAGTCCTTGGATCATCTCTGTGGCCTCCTCTGGACTCTCTCCAACAGATCCACGTCCTGGTCTTGTGGCCCAAAGCAGTACTGGTCCTTAGGATGGGAACCATTAAGTTTCAGTGCAGTCTGCAGTACCTTGTGTAGGTTAGCTGTATCCCCTGATGCTGCAGTCAGGGAAAAGCATCTCTGAATACTTGGGGGAAGCGAAAGAAATTCCCCCCCTGGTTATTTCTAGCATGTGATCTGGGTCTCAGGGTGGAGTCACTGCAGCAAGTGCTGGCCTTTAACCACAAATTACTGGCTCATGTCTTGCCTTTCCCTCTAACATGACTGGGTGGGAAAGGACTTTATGTTTTCTCCTGTCATCAGACCAAAGCAGCACATGATTAAGTGACCAATGACATCCTCCTGCAAACATTTCAGTCAGGAAAGAGGAACTTGTGGCAACAGTTTCAAAATAGGGGAATGCAGATTTGATGTCAGCAAAACTGTATTTCAAGGCATATGAAAGATTCCTGTTGCTGCCTTATTTATATCCCTGGCTTCTTATTTCAGGGAGGAGAAACAGGTAACAACAATTAAGTTACCCCCATGCGACTCTGGGATGCTAGCTCTGTAATCAGGCCTGTTCGGGTCATGAAAATAAACACTCTCCCACCAGACTGGGAGAGTTCTTTCCCAAGAAAGCTGTAAAAAGTCCTTGTACAGTAAGCAGCCAGGCAATACAGAAAAAAAGGTAGAAGATGAATCAGCTGGAGATGAAGAGCATCTTAACCCCCTGAGACTGAAATGCTTGCACTCAGTGATACAAGAATTAGTGAATAAGAATAAATAGGGGTGAGAAAATTGCTCATCAAAAAGAAAGCAAGCTCACTTAGAGGCCTCTGTGACTTATTTTTGTTCTACTCCTCTGCATGTCCTTGGCTCATGTGAGGCTTCATTTTGATAAACTTCAGCCAAAGCTTGGCAAAACCCATTCTAGAAAGGCAGGTTGTCATGGCTGGCACTGAATCCAAGGGGATATTTAAGATGGTGTAAAAGCTGTATTTCGGAGCCTGGAGATGACCAGTGGAATGGCTCTGAAGCCCGCTTCAATTATCACAAAAAGCTGCATTTTGCAGTAAAACAACATCACTGCTGGCAAAGAGAACACATGGGGGATGCTTCAGCTGAGGAAAGGCCTCTGCCTGTAAAGTTTGCCAACAAGGGTAACATGCTGTAAAAAAGAGCTTAAAATGATACCCTGCTCCACACCAGCTCCCTGCCGAGCATCCTCTCAGGTGCAGTTCTACCCCTGGAGCTAAACCCGTATCACTGGTGTTTTCTCAGAATCAACTGACTTCTGTCTCCAGCTGAGAAGATTGTACCTGTCAGCTACAAACACAGACGTCCTTTTTTTTATCACAAAACTCAGCCTTGTGTTTGTTTTCTCAGTATTCTTCAGACTTTGGACTCTGATAAATTTCTGTGCTAGAAGTTGCTTGAAAATAAATATTTGGATGTCATTTATGCTGCATTTTTCTATGAGCTCGACTTAAGGAATCTGCATGGAAGTCAAGGCATAATGTCTTAAGGATATTATACAACCAGGAGAGACTGTCATCATGAATTTGTGATTCAGTTTCTAAGAGCTACTGGGTGCCACAACTTCAGTGAACCCTGAGACGAGCTTGAGACACTAAACATGTCACAGAATTTAGGTAAATAGATTATTTTACATTTTATGCATTGGGATCTCTGCAGCTCCCCACCACTGGCAAAATAACGAAGTATAACAGAATAACATCTTCTTATTGTTTCAGTCTGTTCGTGTATGATACACTGACTCTGCCACTCTGCTGCATGCAGAACCTCCACTGATGGACAAAAGTGTTCGGGGCATATCTCATTACGTTTCCAAAAAGCACAGGCTAAAACACTGTGCACAGGGAAATACTTTATTGAGAAAGACCTATAGATCTTGATCCCTTTCTACTGGGCTCCAAGAGGAGACTTTCACTGGTTCAATATTCCTTTTTCGCTGTGTTGCGGTGTCTTGTATTTTATCCCTCCTCCTTCAAAACATTAGAAGCGATTTGATTCTAACCTGGGAGGAGGTAAGAAGCATCAGGCACCAATTGTGCAACAACATACAAAATGCAACTGTACCAGCTAGGGGAAAGCAGGATGGAGAACAATAAACCAATAAAATAAAACAATAAAATAAAACAATAAAACAGAAAGCAGGAATTGCAAAGAGAGTGAGGAATAAACTGAAAAAGCTGGCAAATAATAGCTCACGGTACTACAAGGAAAAGGGATTTAGGGAAAGCTGTCATTCCTTGTTATTACTGGCACAGCACACAAGTTCAGACAAGCACAGGAAATGCAGGAAGAGACTGGTAGATTCTATCTCAAACCCGAAAAGGAATTTCAAGTCAGATTACTATGGGTAAGTAGGAAAAAATGGCATTAGACCTGGTAGATATTTTGAGTCAGCTAAGTGAAGATGAAATTCGTGATTATACGCAAAAATAGTAGAACAAACTCAGAATCGCAAGCTGTTTCCTTGAAAATTCATGGAAAACTGGTGTACTTCCAAAGAATCTATTCAATTTGCAGATGAGACCCTGTCAGAAGCATTACAAAGAGGGTGAAGGACTTCAAATGAATTCAAAATTATCCCAATACGTTGGACAAAACCTGGAAAATAAGGGAATGCAAACCCAGGGTTGAATGACTTCTCCTCAGCAGAACTTCTCAGCTGCACAAACACTGAATGAGGAACAACCAGCTAGGCAGGAGTTCAGCACAGGGAGGATACAGGCATTCTGGTTGATTGTAAATGTCAGAAACATCCTGGTTGTGCTAAAAAAGGAAGCATGCTATCATGAGAACAAAGATGAGCATGAGACAACCCTCTGCATTCAC
Source organism: Dromococcyx pavoninus (assembly GCA_033558185.1). Taxonomy (NCBI): domain Eukaryota; kingdom Metazoa; phylum Chordata; class Aves; order Cuculiformes; family Neomorphidae; genus Dromococcyx; species Dromococcyx pavoninus. The sequence continues at coordinate 510,104 of JAUMJL010000712.1, forward strand.
TAGCCTGGCTGAGACCACCTCTGGGGTTGATCACCCATCCAGGTTTGGTTTCTGTTCTGTGAGAAGATTCTGTTCTGTGCAAATTCAAGAGGAAATGGGGAGAGCTACAGAAAGATTACACATCTATGACCAACATGCCAAGATAGAGCAAAGTGAGTTTCTAACACAGGTAAGAGATAACAGAACACATGCACAGGAAGCTCCAGTTAAGTACAAGGCTGATAAAAAGGAACAGGAAGGAACTTTTTTTCCCATGGTTTTTTTTGGACAGGGTAAGTGAGCTCAGGGGAAACAGACAGATCTAGGTTAAAAACTAGCAATGATTTTCTGGCAGAAAGGATAGGTAAATAATGACACACATAATCCCAAAGGCTCTGGTCTTTCCCTCTTTCGACCTCAGCTTATAGAACCATCAGCAGGTTGAGGTCTTATGGCAGAAGGGCAAAAACAGAGCAGCACTTCTTGACTGAGAACATAGAAAGGTTTTTTGAAGAGAATACACTGACCCTCTTGTATTTTACAATTATTTTTTTGGTTGTTGTGAAGAACAAAGCCATTTAGGTATAGCTAAGCTTTATGATACTTTGATTTTACATTTGGAGTTACAAACATTTGAATTTGTAATGGGCTGTAGTTGGGAACCTGTGGCTACTGACAGGCAGAAAAACATTTGCCATCCAGACACGTGTTGGAAGACAGAGGTTTAAAGTAAATATATTCATGGGCGACCTCCATGCCACCAGCAGCCTGCTGACACCAGACCTAAACTGGACTCCTCAGGTCCCTTTCAACCTATTTGCTTTGATTCTTTCGATATCAGGAGAGGCTCTGATAGTGCCTGGCTTTCTTTCACCATTATTGTAAGCCAGATAGACACCAGGTTGGTTCATAGAGGTGTAGAATCATTAAGGTTGGAAAAGACCTCTAAGCTCATCTAGACCAGCCCCACTGTGCCTGCAAAGCCATGTCCCGAAGTGCCACATCTACAAGGTTTTTGAACCTCTCCAGGGATGCAGACTCTACCACTGCCTCTGCCAGTGCTTCACCACTCTTTCAGTAAAGATATTTTTCCTAATAACCAATCGAAATTTTAGGAGAAACAGTTTTTCCCTCCTCTTCACTGGCTGTCTTCCAGATTTTAATGGCTGATAATGTCAAGCAGTCCTGGATCTGGGGTATCCTCATTACTCACCCCTGTGAAGGCCAGTTCTGAGAACAGCAGTCTCACCAGCTCTGACCTGACTGATTCTCTGCTCTACCTACATCCTTCAGTTCTACTGCAGAAAGCAACTTTTTGGTCAGCAGTCTGGGTTAGGAGCTGTGGAAAACACTGCTCTTCAAAAGCAACTGAGAGAAACCATCTCTTCACGCTATGAAAAAAGAGCCTCATGTGCCACCTCCTGGCTGCTGTGAATGGTGCAGAGAAGATCGCACAGGAGTCATAGCTGAGATAAAATTTATATGGGAAAGCTACAGAAAGACAGTCAGCATGGCGGTTTCTTCCTGGAATGTGATACGGGTCCAAAAATATGAATACTTTATCCTTCGCATTTTTCTGCCTAGTTGGGTGGGGCTGCAACACAGAAAGTGTCAAGCAGCAGTCAAGATTTTGGATCATAACCCGGCTTCTAGGGAAAGTTACTTTAGACTAAGCTTTGTGGCCTATGGTTGAGATATCAGTGAGATGATGTTCCTTCTCCCATCTCCTTTTAGCCCTGTCTTTGGACACATCTTCTCACTGGGGACAGGGAGAAGACATGAGCAGAATGCCTTACTTGTGTACTCGCTTCCACAGCTCCATCTGTGCTACTGCCTTCTCGCTATATCCCCTACTTGCCATTCTCCACTCTGCTGTGCATCCTCATTTACTACTGTGAATCTGACCATTTTCAGTTAAACTGTCTGCTGCTTTGGCTGCAGAGAAAAACCAACTTATTAGCAAGGGGCTGAGTTAGAAAACTTAACAAGAATAGGAAACAGGACAGAAGCCTTCTCTCTAGTCTTCTTCACACTGAAAGAATCAATGGTGCTGAACATGATAATATTTTACCAAACACACAACACTGGTACTTGGTACCTGCTCTATCAATAAGAAATATGATTAAGAGAATTGCTACTCATTATTCCATGTTTTTTAGGAATCATGCCAGTCCAAAGCTGTTAAGAGTAAATTTTGCACCTGGTACCTTGACTCTAAAACATGGAAAAAGCAAAATGTGGGTTAATCTCTAAGGGAGCCAAAAGAAACAGGCAATGGTGTTCACAATGTCATGATGCCATCCTTTAAGAAGGTACCGTAAGCAATGTGTCCCACTGACTACAGGACACAGAGCTCATGGGAACCTGCCTAGTGAGAATAAGAGCCATAATGTCTCTTCCTTTTCACCTGACTGATGACTGCAACTGCTTCGTTTTCCACACTGTGGCAGTGAGAATCCGCAGTGTAAGGCCTGGCAACACCAAATACTGGCAGGTCGTGGTATCAGAAAGCTTCCAGCCTCACCTGTGAGCTGTTCTCCTTTCCCTCCTCAACACAGCTTCATAAAAGCACCACTGGGTTTTTTATTCTTGCTGTCTTTGTGCTCAGGAAGATCTCTCTGCAAACATCCATAAAGCTTTCCTGCCAAACTCTTATTCTCAAGTTGTCTGTGGACCTTCTAGAAGCCCTGACAGTACAGTCACTGGGAATAACAGGACTCCTTACTTTGTATTTATTTAGTCCTTGTTCATGTTTCCATTTTGTTCTATTCTAAATCTAACACTGCAAGAAGCACTGTATACACACTGGGCTTGTTTAAGAGCAACACTCACCAACATCCCTAATACAGCACCTGCGGATACCACAGGATAGGACACTGACCAGGCTCAAAAGTGGTCCCTAAATAACGTTCCCCACTGCCACTGTCAGAGACAGAACGGTGGGATAGATGCACCACGGGTCTGATTCGGCAGGGCTTCCCTCACTCGCTCTTCAGCTACAGCTGAGGTTCCCTGTCATCACACTACATGGCACCGCTTACAGGATGAAATTCAGAAAGCTCATTTGAGGCAGTGGCCGAGGGCCAGGACTGCAACAACGACGGTTTTAGAGTTGTTTATAGACCTGTAATGGTAAATACCAGCTCTACTGTTCTGGTTTTGAAATGGGAAGAGGTGGCAGATTTGAGGCTCCTGAACTCAGGCCAGTCAGCTGCATGGTAATTCTGCAAAGTTATACATGTAGCTTTTCAAAATATGGTCCAGTAACTGCGATCACATTTACCGAATAAACAGTGCTGCAATGAAGCCTTGGTGTTCACAGAACACTGTCTTCCAAACTAATGCCACAGCAAAAATGATTGCAGATACAATCTAAAATCTTGAATTAATTAGAAACAGAATTAGTAATGTCCCCGGGACTTTGAGAAAATTGGTTCCGGCCCTCTTTATTGTACTGTTACTTCATTTGGTTCCAGTGAAAGCTTTCAACAAATACAAAACACATGTTGGAGCATTTCTGTTAATCTGCTTTGGAAATTCTCATAGTAGGCAGAGGTCTCCATAGAACAATGGCATGTGAGCATTTTAAGAATTTCTAGACAGGAAGGGCTACCACAGAGCAGGGGTAAGTTACTGTCCGCAACAACCTGTGTGTTTGCTTCACAACAGGAACCACAGTCCTCAGCACCCTGTGAGCTCTTGGGTCCTGACTCACCTCACTGCTCTTCTGTCCAGCATCTCTGTTTCTAACACTTGATCAGTGAGCAGTGACTCAGGAATTTCAGCCTTAGCACCTGCCAAGAACCTTGTTTTTAAAAAAGGATATAGAAAATAAATTATAGACATCTCAAGAGGAGTTTTAAAGTCCAAATTCACTGTTACCTGGACAGAGTAGCATTGTTACAACCATGTCTGAACTACCTAAAATTAATCATATCCAGCATAAACGTACATTGCTTCCGAAAGGTGAAGGTCTGCCTTTCCTTTAGTTACCCATTCCTGTTTTCTTCCCTCTGTTGACACAAGTATTTGTGGGGATGAAAAGAAACCATTTTAAAATGTTCTACATCAATTGTCAGCGGGATCAGTTACCCAATCTGACCCAGTTCAGCTGTCACATGAAGGCAAAGGCCTGCATGAAACAGGCATTGTGGACACGAGAGCTGAAGGGTCAGACAACTTTTCTGGATTTATGCTGGACTAAGTGCAATCCTACCAGGAGGTCTGCAAATCATGAAACCTTTTCAGGTCCCATCACCCACTGCAGCCACCACAAGCAAGTAATCATGGATGAAGCTGACCTTCTTGCTCACCACAACTTCCCTCACCTCAGAACGGTGGCTGTTCCACAGCAGATTACAAGGATGGTCCTGGTCTAGGAGAGAACAGTGCTCAAAGTGCATTTGCGTCAGTGGGTGCTGATGTCACCTGGAAGCAACTGGTCAGAAATAGCAGGTGCTCTCTGGGACACTGACTTGTGTGGGAATCTCGGATATGGGTTACAGAACTGTCCTTTCTGGCCTGGCTTTGCTTGCCCCAGTGGCACCGGGGTCCTTTGTGACTCCTTCCTTTTGTAATCATTGAAACGCATTACTGGTAACAAGAAGCTCTGAGTGCTCAAAACAATCCAAAGGAGACCTTTGCTCTTTCCTTGCTCATTAAAGCAGCACCCTGCCTTTCATCATGTGCATTTCTGTATCTTCAAACTAAACTGTGCCTTAAAGTTTTAAGTTGGAAGGAGGAAGATTTAGATTAGACATTAGGAAGAAATTCTTCATGATGAGGGTAGGGAGACACTGGCCCAGGTTGCCCAGAGAAGTCATGGATGCCCGCTCCCTAGAGGTGTTCAAGGCCAGGCTGGATGGGACTTTGAGCACCCTGATCCAGTGGGAGATGTCCCTACCCGTGGCAGGGGGCTGGAACTGGATGAGCTTTGAGACCTCTTCCAACCCAAACCATTCTGTGATTCTACGATTTCTGTAATAGCCACTTCTAAGCTGTGTTAGTTCAGTGTCTTTTCCTTCCTGAGCTGTTTTATCAAATATATTCAAGAAATTAAATACTGGGGTTAGCAGCTCCAAACATTTCCTCTTCATCTGTGCTGAGAGCTGTCAGAAAGATGCTCTTTTAGTGTAATGATACAATAATTAATGATTTTGTCTGCTTTACTTCAGGAAGATGACAAGGAATTTCAAATTGCAATACACACATCTTACCTAGAGGACAGTAGTAGGTGGGTGCTCTAACTGATAATTCCAGCTGAGAAAAGTGGTGTTCAAATACGGAGCATGGGACAGGCTCTGGTTTGAAGGCTAGAAAAAAGGAATACAGTTAAACTGCAAAAATATCACCTACTACACAAAGAGTTTCAGTAATTAACACAACTCATTACAGTCAAGTGTCTGTTTGAAGTAGCATGGCTAAACTGCATCTCCAAGCATCAACAGTGGTAAAAGAGAAAGCACCCAAACCCACATTCACTGAGAAAGTGCCCAGGCAGGTCCTGGTTTCCCAGCTCTTTTTTGTCATTGTATCATTGAGCAGAAGATCTGAGCAGGGCATGTTTAGCACATGCCTGAGTGCATCCCACACGTCAAAGTACCAAAATAGATATTTCCACTTAGGCTCAAGCTCAGCCCTTTGTTGGACGAGGGCTTCAAAGAAGGCGTCCTACCTACTGTGGTAAGCAAAGAAAGGAAAAATATTTAGCTCATTAATCATATGCATTCACACAGGCCACCATATACCGTGTCAGCCAGGGAACTTCACTGCGAAGGCTGCACACTTGTGCTTCTATAAATTCGAATGACATTTACTGTCCTGTTAAGCTGAGGTAGCACTGCTCTAAATGACACTGAAAGATTAAGAAGTGCACACACTGGAAATAGACTTACTGGGACATCCACTTAGCCATTCTCTTTTCTAATGGGATAGTGGACAAAATCTCATCAACGTGCCTTGGAAATCAAGAAATGACAACACCTTTGCTCAGACAAAGAGAATGGATTTAAACAGGCAGCAGTAAAAACTGAATGGAACTGCCTCCCCTACCTCTTTCTCTAGTGTTAAGCTTTGGCGTAAACAGTCTACTCCAACAAATATTTTTAGTTTGTCACTCCAGAATTACCAATTCAAAATACAAAGTCACAAATTGCATTTACTCAATGTCTTGGGTTCCTAGTGAGATTCATCTGTATAACCTTTCAATTTAGAAATAAAATTTCACATAATCACTTCAAGAAGAAAACTGGGGAGCAAAGTAAAGGTGAATTAAAATAAACATCGTACATCCTCTGTGCTAATGGACTCTGAAGTCCTGGTAGTCCAAAAAAGCTTTCTGAGTGTAATACGGATGACAGGAGAGCAGGACAACATTAAGAAATCCAATTGTAGTCATTAGACTATGATGCAGAAGTTACAAAATTAGCAGTGAATTCATCTGACTTCTCAGGGATGCCAGAGAATGCCTAGGTTTTCATCAGTAGGAGCATTAAAAGTACAAGCAAGCCCACCAGTTCTGCTCGAACCTCATAAACCTCTGCAGTTGCTACAGCACTGATGCTTTCTTTCATGCAAAACCAAGAAAGAAACTCATCCCTCAACTTTTGTACGGCATCTTCCTTCACTTTTGCATTATTTGCTTTAGCAGGGGGGTTGGACCGGATGATCCCCAGAAGTCCCTTCCAATGTCTACCAATCTGGGATTTGGTGTTTAAAACTCTGGCAGCATGGCTGCCTTGTGATGTAGGGACAGAATCACAGAATCATTGAGGTTGAAAAAGCCCTCTAGGCTCATTCAGTCCAACCTTCAGGCCAATCCCACCGTGCCTCCTAAACCATGTCCCGAAGTGCCACATCCGCATATTTTTTGAAACCTTCCGAGGATGGAGACTCCACCACTGCCGTGGTGCTTCACCATTCTTTGGGTAAAGAAATGTTTCCTAGCATCAACCTGATCTAGTGGGAGGTGTCCCTGCCCATGGCAGGGGGGGTGGAACTGGATGATCTTTAAGGTCCCTTCCAATACAAATCATTATACGATAAGATCCAATCTAAAACTCCCCTGGTACAATTTGAATCCATTTCCTCTCCTCCTATCACTTGTTATTAGGAAGAATGAGGAAACAGAAGGGGGAAAGGGAGAGATGGCAGAGAAGGGGGGGAAAGGGAGAGATGGCAGAGAAGGGGGGAAAGGGAGAGATGGAAGAGAAGAGGGGGAAAGCGAGAGATGACAGAGAAGGGGGAAAGGGAGAGATGGCAGAGAAGGGGGCCCAGGAGGGGAGAAGCAATCCTTCCAAGTGTTCCTCCTGGCTGGGAACTCCCGCACCCCGCCTAGCCTCTGCCCTCCCTCCAGCCGCTCCGCCCGCCTCTGCGGGCTCCTCCCCACGGCCGGAACGCGGTTAAATCCGCGGCGCGGGCTGCGGGACTGTGCCCAGTGTCCGGCCATGGCCCGTGACCGCGGGCCGCCCGTGCTGCGGCAGTCGGCGGCACTGCCCGCCGAGCCCCGCACTGAGCCCCGCGGCTGGGGCTGGGGCTGGGGCTGGCTCGGGACGGCGGGGCCGTGGCCGGCGCTGCTGGTGGCGCTGCTGGCCGCGCTGCTCGCCTGGCTCTGCTACGGGCGAGGCGACGGGCGAGCGGAGGAGCCGGGGGCGGCCCCGCGGGCCAAGGGCGAGGCGGCGGCCACAGGTACGGGCGGAGGCGGTGAGGCAGGAGCGGGGTTTGCTGCCGCTGAGCGCGGCTGCATCGGCAGAACCGTTCCCGATCTAATTCCGTGTCGTTTGTAGAGGATCGGCTGGGGAGCGGCGAGCGAGCGCTGCTGGAGGCCACCCTGACCAGCCCTCGGAAGGCAGGAGAGGAGCTGGCGGCTGGACCAAGGAAAGAGCTTAACCACGTTCAGAGCGATGGAGTTCCTGGGGAACCTCTGGAGATGGAGCTGCTGCTCCCGAAGCAGGGGGTCAGCGACGCCAGGGAGCGTCCAGCTGATCCGCCTGGCAGCCAGGCAGGAGAACCGAGATCTCAGATGGGACAGGCTGGTGATGGATGGTGTGCTATGGGCTTGTCAGGAGCCTCCGATGATATTTGTAAGGACAGAGGTGAGGAGCCGCCGGCTCAGCTAGCTGAGAGCAGGGACTTGGACCATGAAGAGTGGGAAGTTGTTTCTGAGCACCTGGCCTGGGGCGAGGCTGGCAAGAATGATAGTGTGGAAGACTCAGACAGCAAGGAATGGGAACAAGGAGACTGCCCCGATGGGGACCTGAAAGCAAAGCGAGTTGCAGCAGTGCCCCCCATGTTTCAAAATATCCATGTGACTTTCCGCGTGCACTACCTCACGCACTCCAACGCTCAGTGGATTGGCGTTACCGGTGACCACGAGTGTCTTGGCCAGTGGCACAGCTACGTTCCCCTGAAATATGACAAGGATGGCTTCTGGTCTGAATCCATTGCTTTGCCAGTAGACACCAAGGTAGAGTGGAAATTTATCTTGGTGGAGAACGGGAAGGTCACACGTTGGGAAGAATGTGGGAATAGGACCCTAGAGACTGAACATGAAGATCAAATTGTTCATCGGTGGTGGGGATACCATTAATGGGGTTTGGGAAGCTGCTTATCTGATGGCAAACTGCTTGAATGAATCATGGAGCCCCTAAACTTTACTCCTTTGTCAGTAGGAGACCTTCTTAAGTGCAGAGCTCTAAATCCCCTGTCACACTTGGTTAAACTGTGTGAGCAGCAGCTCTGCCATTCCCTTTAGGAAAGCATTTGGCAACCTGAAATACACCTTCAAATCCATTCTGCAAGGTAGACTGTGAAGGCAGGAGCAGCATTCCAAGCTACTGCCTGGCTGGGTAAACCTGGACCCTGGACTTGAGTTTGTGTTGCTTTGAGTGGGGTTATGGGATGCATCTTTGTTCTGACTGCTTAGAGCTTTTGAGGCAATCTAGGACATATGGTTACCTACACTCTAATAGAAACCTCAGTGTTTTAACTTATGTAATGTATTAAGTAAATAATAAAGACTTTCATGCTGATGGTTCATTACAACTCAGCCATTGAACTGACTCCTTTTAATAACTTTGATAGAAGTGAGTTACTCGACCTGAAATCTTATCGCTAAGGAATTCCTGGAAAATGATTGACAGTCTTTGGAGTAAAAAGTACTTCATTCTCTATTCTGTACTCTCCAGGAAGCTCCTCACCTAAACCGAAGGCTTAGCAGAGAAGGAAGGTTGGCAGACAGGTCCCTTTTAGGCAGATCATCCTGCTGAGAGGAGAGCAAAGGTCAGGAAGGACTGTCTGGGCTTAATGAATTACTTTGTCAGGATGGGAGCAGGCTTTGAAAAAACCCGGACTGCTATGATGGCAGGGGAATAGGATTCTTTCTACAATGAGGGGGTGGCATACTCTGCCTGCCTAGGAACAACAGCACAGCCCTGTTAACAATGATTTAGCTTAAACTCAGATGTTTTTTTTCAAGACTAGGCTTTTCATCACCACTTTATTTGAAGGCAGACGAAGTAGAATATTTCTAGCTCAACCAGTTGATATTTTTTTATAGGGCAGAAGCAGAAAGCTGCTCTGCTTGCCTGCCTTTTTTATTTTTGGTTACAAATATGTGATGACATTTCAGCAAGCTCTTCTTTCTGTAATGAGGACCTTCACTCGAGATTGCAAATACCGCTTCCCTGGAATGAACTCGGTCTGCAGAGCACAGGTTGGTAGGAGTTTTGGAAGTGCATAAATAGCACTTTGGTTTGCAACATTTACTTCAAAAGCACATTACCAATCTCATTGCTTCTGCTAATTCTTTCCTGCTTTGCATGGTGGAGCAGACTGAATGTGAAATAGAATGGATTGTGGTGATGACTGGAAGATGAGCTTCAGAGGTTTCCCTCCAATATCTAATATTTACTGGGCATACAGTTGGTGGGACAATACTAGAGCTGCTGTGTAGAAAGAGTGTCTGAAATGTTGTTCCTGGGGGACTTTGGTACCAGCAGTTTCATAGAACAAATCCATTGGGAGTGGGCTGGCTGGTTGCCTGCTCATGCAGGCATAGCCACAGAACAGCTAAAGAAAATCCGTGGTGGGGGACATGAGACGAGTGTGAGAGGGACTTGGGCAAATAAACAGTTGCATTGGCAAGCTGGAGTTTTGCTGCTCTCATTAAAACAAGTCTCTCTCAGCTGTTGCTACAGGACAGAGCAACTTATTCAGTGGGGCAGTCACTTCTGCAGATACTAGCTTTGCTCCCTAGTTGCCATGAGCAACCTAATGATTCAGGTAAGGAAATTTCGTTGCCTTCAAGAGACCTGGCAACTGACTCCGAAGGGAGAGGATGGAGCAGACAATTCAGCAGGTGCTTGATGGTGCTGCAGTGGTCTTAAACACATGCACATGTACACACACACGACCTCGACTCTCTCAACAGGAAACTAATACGGGAGTTAAGTTGCTACATGAACTTAGAAGGAAGATAGGATGCAGTTAATGTGTCTTGAGTTGGAAAATATTAACTTGAGGCTCATTTCATTTGAGGGGCTACTGCTTCACTGCACTGCTACTGCAACAAGTAGTTCTACCGTTTAATTATGACTATGCTTACTGTGTATAAACAGAAAACACTGAGGTTCTGTCCATGTGCATCTCCATAGAGTACACAAAACATCTGAGCAGTTCTGTTGAGCTTTAACTGAATAGGTAAAACTTAAAATTTTACTGGCTTGGTACCGTAACTGCACTTTTGCCCTTTGCTTTTCTAACAGTAAATTTAAGTGAATAACAGATACAGCTGAAACAAAAGTTGATCTTCAGAAATCACTGAAGTCAAGGCAAAACCCATTATTTCAAGCTGCTTACAATTCTTTCCACTAGTAATGCAAGCTCTTCAAACAGTGAGACACAGTCAACTGAAAAATCACTTATCCAACAGCCACTGCTGTTTGAGTATATTTATACATACATTGAGGCTTGTCTGAGAAGCTTAACTGTGGCATAAGATTAAGATATTCACTATGGGCAGCCATTTAACCTACACTAGAATAGATTCTCTAATGCAACGATGAACATATTTCAAACAGACTTACTCTGAGAAGTCTCTCACATGGAGAATAATTTTTGTTTTTAATTAAACACCCAGCACTTTGATCCCACAGACAACACATATAGTCCTCACATGCATCATCCTGCTGAGTGATCAAGCAAGGTTTTTGCAAAGACCTGCACTCCGCTTTTGCTGTAGCTTCTAAATTATTCTGTTGTTCACATCAGTGCTTGCTGAACAGGGCCTATGCTATGTAAATTAAATGTTATTTGTATGGTTACAGAACCAACTCTAGATTTCAGCATTATTGGAGAAGCTGATCACTATTTTCTCCAAGCTTACGGAGATGATTTCTTATTATGGAAAAATTCATTCACTCCAGTGTGAAGGTAGATTTAAACAAAGTTGCTTTGCTGCATAAAAGTGATTATGCTAGAACGGGCTGCTCTGTCTAATGCAGTGTCCTGGCTGTGAGACTTGGAAAGCTGCATGTGAGAAACAAGTTCTTGTTTATGTTCCTATGTGGATGGAACAGCCTCACAGCCACGCTATCTAAAAGCAAATAATGAACTGTCTCATTCAACAAGAAAAACTGCAACGGAAGATCTACCTTTTCAGTTCACTTGCTTATACAGCTGACAACAAACTTCTGACAAATCAGACAATTTGATTACTTTTAGGTGAAATGCAATCTGCCCCTATTTGTGAAGCACTTGGGTGTACAAATGCCAAACGCTGCCCCAGACGGTAAACTGAGCAGACCGCCCAAGGCTGGAATGGGTACTGGGCAAAATCCCGTTTCAAGTCACACACAGAGAATGGCATTGCAAATTGTTTGCTTCTTAAGCAGATTGCAGGTGCCTTTCCAAAAATCCTGCCCCTCCCACATTCTCCCTGGGAATTAAGCTTGCTGTTTGAGTCTTTCTCCATGATCTGTGACTGGTATCAGATTTTCTCTCTAGGGGTTTTGTTGCTGTCAGTAGTGTCCCGCTGTAGACACGATGTGCCACACAGTACTCCTGTTGCCTGCCTGTATAACACAGAATCACAAAGTGCTATTTGTGCTGCCAGGTCCAGGATGTCTACAGCTGCCCTGGGCCCATGCACCTACCACCCTTTCATGTCCCAGCCCAATTCTTTGCCTTCTGCTGGTGGCAGGGAGGAAGCCTGGGCCTGTTTCTAACTCCACTGGATTCCAGCAGACGGATGTTAGGCTGCCTTTTTTTGCTTGGCAGATCTCCCTGCTCACTGGCTATTTGTACCTCTCCACCTGTTCCGTTCCGTCCTCACAGGCCTGCAGGCCTTTCAAACTCTTTTTAGCTTGGCCCCTTGGACACAACTGAGAGCATGCTTTTCACTGACCTTTTCCTGTAGCCTGCGGAGCTACAGGGTGAATACATGTTCTTATTCTCTCACCTTACCCTTTTTTTACAAAAACTTTGGTAAATCTGTCAAATACATATAACAAATCCAAACTGTGACACACAAGCCATCCAAAACTATCCCTTCATTTTCAATGCAAGGGATTCCTTGGAAAAGGGAAAGGCCTTTATTAACACTTTTATTAAACTTGCAACCCTGTTGCAAAAAAAATGACAATCAGTGGAAAAATATTACTAGGAAATACCAGAAATTACCTGGGTTAAATCAAAATACTGTTGCCAATAACTAAGGGCAGATGAGGAACAATTCACTAATCTCTTCTTCCCACACAAGATGACCTCAAACTAAAAAAACCTCAGAGGTTTGATACACTCTGAATTTAGTTCTGTAGCTTTAAAGTCAACAAAACCAAGCTTGTATCTGCATGGCCTGTGCTTTTGAAACTACTTTTGTGGAGACAGAACTACAAATCATTTGGCTCGGACAAAATCACTGGGTAAGCCCCTTGAATGCAAGCATGGTATTCCATGCTGCCACAGATCCAAGGCAATAATTGCTTTTCAGAAAGCATCCATTTAGGATGAAGACCAAGTTCTTCCTCCTGTCTTTTTTTTCAACAACTGCCTTGTTCCTTGAGATATTGTCAAACGCTAATAAAGCTTTAAACATTGATCTGATGATCCTGTTCATCCTATTACTTTGGAACTGCTTTTAGCATTGGACAGTCATTTTTAAGTGCAGGAAGTCATTTACCCACTGCTGCAAAATCCTCAAATGTCAGAAGACATAGGAGGTTTTAAAATAAATTCATGTGTGCCAGGTGTGCTCAACATGCCTTCCAGTTTATTAGTAAATGTTATGCTAGGAATGGCCTTTCAAAATATTATTCTTATTAAGGGAACGTTGTCTGTACTGGTGACTGAGCCAAAGAGCATTTTACAGACTGACCAAAAGCAATATGCTCAGCTATTTCAGCAAACTTCTTAATGTGGGCAATGGAGCCTGGTATTTAAGGTTACACTAAACTGCCACAAGAAGAAAAGTCAGGATAGATTCAAAATGCGATTTTCTGCCAAAACTTCACCTATTTGAGTTTTTGTAGAGGGATTGAAGAAGGACGAGAAGTCTCATATTGTGAACGTACACAACCCTGAGCTCTAAGTCAAAATATGAGTGCTGTGCTTACAAAGCTAATCCCAAGGCAGACTGCAGACCCTCAACATTAACAGGAGCCATAGACAAGTTTCTTGCTTTCATTGGAAAAACTTAGAAGTTCTGGGACACTCAGATGAATTGGTATTTGTTCAAGTAGTAACATGGAGTGGTATGGGGGAAGGGAAACCAAGTTATTTTAGAATAAAAAAAAAATGTCCAACACACCATTTAAAAATGAACTTCCTAAAAACCAGGACCTGAAATTACATGAAAGATTCAGAAATACTGAAGCTTGAATCAGCTGGCAGTGCCCTGTGGCCAGTGTCCCTCACAGCACACAGCTAGCAAAAATAGGTGCTGGAAGAGCCTGTATTCAGATGTATTTCTACTCCTCTGTATTTTCCACTCATTTAAAAGTAAAACCTGTAAAGAGTGTCATGGTTCCGGAGAAGAACTACAAAACTGTAAGAACTTGTATTATTAATCTTCAAAAATAGTGTATTTTGAATACAATGTACATACGTGAAAGTTCTCACTAGTGTATACGCATCTTCACTTCGGTAGTTTCTTCTTTGTTTCTTCTTTGCCTTTGCTTTCTCTGTCTTTATTTCCTGTGTTCTGATCATTGATGACGTGGCTGAAAATAGCAGCAAGAATGGATTACCTAACACTGCCTTATGTTAAAATGATTGGGGCCACAGGTGCAGACACCTGCAACCTCCTGCACATTACACTGTACTTGTCCAACCCTTATAAATGCAACTTTAGTTTGTAGCTCTTTACATACCAGGCCTTAACAGAAGAGATAACCCTCATTATAAACAGACAGAACTTTATCTGCTTTTGAGAAGCAAAGCACCAAATGCTCGAGTAGTGGCAAAATGCTATTGATTTCAGAATCTCTCTTATGGGATGGTGTGGAATTAAAACTTTTGGTCCAACACTCACATAAATGGGTTTATTTAGTGTGCACATAAAAAGCTTCCCACCCTCCTCTTATGTAGTAACTCTTGATATATGACAGATATGAATATATATTTTCATATATATCTGAAGATGCTAATGGATGTCAAAGAACACAAATGAGAACACTTATTTATACTTTATATAAATAATTTGATTGGTTTTGCCTAAATCAGATCTCTTGTATGTCCCTGACATGGGTACACTGTATGATGTGGGGAAATAATAATTTCCCAAATCTATACAGTAATACCTAAAGAGACAAAGGTGAAGCAACTGGAATGTGCAGTTAGAAAAGGGGCAGAGAAAAGGAATTCCATCTCTTTTTTCATCCTGCCATCACAGGAGCTCACAAGCATTTTACTGGTGACTTGAAAGGGAGCAAGAAGAGAACCTGAAAAGTTCTCCATCATCATTATGGTCGTCTCAGATTTAAAAGGAAGTTGAGGCCACTGCCAGGGAACAATGCTTTTGGAGTCCACTGCTGTCAGAATATCATTCAGTTTCCATGCAGAAGCCATCAGCTTGTTAAAAATTTCATTTAATCAGACATGACAGCACACGAGGGCACCCCTGACCAGCTGCTGTGTTTGAAACATTAAGGATTTTGAATCTTATTAGAGTTAAGGGGCTGAGCAACCCTGCACTGTGGAGTTAATCTAATTACCCTCCCAGGAGCAGGATAATGTGGAAGTGGGTCCTGATAGTAAAACAGGCACAGCTAAACTGACCTCATGCAAAAACACAGGTACTGCTCTACCACGTTACAAGAATGGTTTCTGAAGAGTGTGAGTATTTGGAAATAAAACAGGAATAGTTTTGGTAAATTCTGGCACCTTGGTTTTTTTATTTGTAATGATTCCAGCAGGATGTGCAGGCTTTCCACCTTGTTCTGTAGCCTCTAGGGTGTATTCTCATTCGTTTCCATGGGCTGAGAAGCTAGAGAGAATTATTCACCAGTATGTTATCACAGATTTAAAAAAAAAAAAAAGAGGTCACTGAATTATTTAAAGATTCCATCTAAGTGCTTAGAATATAAAATTTCAAAAAATAAAACTTCCAGTAGCAAAAAAAAATGAGTAAGAACACAGAGTTATTAACAGAAATTTATACTTAGTGGTATTCTTGTTTAAATGAAAATACAACCACATTTCTCTTTTGCCTATAGATTGCCCCATTTGGGGAATGAGGAAAAAGTGCTTTGTGTTACTGAAATAATATTTATGCCCACAACTTCTAAGTCCCTCTTGGCCAGCAAAGATGCAAGAGTTGTTCAGAGGAAAGCAAGTATCAGTTGCATTTACAGATGGAAAACACAAGTACAGAAACACGTAACTTACTAAAATCAGGAATAAAACCCAGCCAAGCTCTTTGGATCAGTAAATGGGCATGGATGTACTTATCTGGGGGACTGTGGCTGCACCGTCTGGAGAGCCAGCCTTGCTGGTCGACAGTCCATGTTCTGGTGAGGTGCTGGGAGCCAGCTGCAAGGGCATTAGGTGGTGCAGTTAACAGGAAGTGTACTTACTGGGGATCCTTCTCTATATCTCTCCTCCTCAGAGACATTCCTGGGGGAGGATGCAACACGAGGAGCTGCTCAGAAGATGGATGCACCTCCTAGGAGACATCCAAGGAAAAAGCAGTGAGCATGCGCCTGAAGAGAAACCCCCACACTAGCTTTGACATTATCTCTGTAACAGTCACAGAGATAATGCTGCACTCTTTCATCCTCCCCATTCCTTGTTAGTAGCCATGGTAGCAGGAGACTACAAGCCTCTGTGTAAAGCATGCTTATTCCTGTTAGTGATGGTCATGTGGAGGATGGGCAGTAAATCTGACCAGTACAAAGTAAGGCGTGCTTTTTTCTGCTGGCTACTCACTTTGTGTTTAATTCCCACACAGCCTGATGGGAGTATTGCAGCTGCTAACAACTCAAAAATCCCTGTATGTTACTGCTGTCTTGGATCTCTTTACTTAGGTATAAGTAGAAAAAACAATGTTGCTTACACAGGTCTGCCACTTGTCTCCTTTCCAGTAACTGATTGATATACTCTGAATTCCTGGCAGAAAAAGAGTCATGAGGAAAAGAGACAAGATATGCACAGATATACAATCAACAGATTATCTAATGTGTTCTCCTATGAATGGCACACAGTGTGTATCCAAAAAAAAAGGTTGCATGCAACTACTGAGGAAAAGCTTTATTACAGCTCTTCTTTTTTCCTTCCCATAGTCTGTTTCCTTACTCCTAGCACCCCTCCTGGGATGTCTTGAAAATAATTCGGGGCATTTCTAACAAACTCCCCTTGTTCAACTACTTCTTGAGTCTTCTATATAAAACCCGCTACTTGCAGCTATTTTGGAAGCTAGGAAAAATCATTGGATGTTGCGGTAGGTTTGCTAGGAGGCTGACAGGAACTACCCAGGAGATTTTCCTTAATAGATATATCAAAAGAGGACCCATAGTAGTTACTCCTCAGGACAAACAGGAGTACTAGCCTCTCTCTGAAGCACAGTTGCTTAAATACTAATAGAGAACAATTAAATATATTGGGCAACTTTACAGACAATCTATGGGCAGGAAAACAAGGCAGCTAAGATTTCAAACCCTGATGCTCAAAGCCATATCTTTACATTTCTGTTTAGGTTACTAAATTCATGTTGCCATGTTTTAAAAGGTACTGACCACGCAGTAAGTACTCGGAAGGAAATAAACAGAATTTGCAATGACCTGACTCGTTTGAAAAGCACATCCATGTTTAGGTACCTGCATACAGAATTCAAGAGCCTAAGCTGAGGCACCAAAAATTTGACAACACTATTCATGCTAATCACACAAGACTATTAACGAATAACCACCATAGAAGATACCCATTTTAGGTGTGCTGGTATCAGACTGCATGGAGCTGTTTTGCAAAAAGATGCAGGTTTTGCAGTAAGTGTAACACAGACTTTGTAACAGCACCTGTTTGAGTAAGTGACCTAAGAAAATACTCTGTATTTGACTGTATTTTTTTTAATATCCTGTAATGTTCCGGTTTGACATGAATATGGCACAGTCATCCTCAAACATGGCCAGTGAAAACTTACCAAGGGATGTAAATGGCAGGGTAATATCTTGGAACTCAAGATCTGCAGTGTGTAAGCACTGCAAGCAAGACGATGGCAGAACTTGGAGTCTGGAAGTACGATGCCAAGTTCTGGTAACGCTAGGTAGCCTCCCCGGTGAGAACATGAAGCTCTCAGAAGTAATCTCCAGGTATTATACATGGAAATTAAAAGCAAACAATGTAATTAAGTTCTAGGACTCGCTCTTAGAGGGATGAAAGAAACATCAGAGCTTTGGTTTGTAATTCCCAGGAAGATTTTAGCATTATGAATAAAGCAATACAAACAAGCTCAGGACTAATGCTGTATTTAAAAAGTCTTAGAAACTGAATCCCAAAGGAGTACTTCAAGAAGCAAGTTACTCAGCTAAGGGTAAGCACTTCTTACTATCTGCAAGGATCCTTTTCCATGATGCTTTCAGGAGCAGTCTCCAGCTGCAATCTCCCTGCATGGAAAAACGTATCACTGTCAAAACGACAGCAAAACCTGTGCCAGTAGGATTGCTACAATTCACATTTTTACAGTCCAAAATAAAAGCAGAAACACCAAAAAGCAAGTACTAAAGGCAAATTGTGTAGTCATCTTCTATTTCCCTATCATGCAAAGAAGCTGAGGAACCTGGCAAACAACAGAAGACTTGGAAGCTTTCAGATTATCTCAGGCTTAATCCTAAACCCAACTTTCTTGCTAAAAGGCACCCTGTATTGCTTCTGAAGCACAGGGATGGACAGATCCTAGTTTTAGAAGGCATTACAAGCACACAACAGAAATCACAGTATATTGCTCTTATACTGTATTCCTCATAGCAGCTAAAGGTGACTTTCTACCACCACTGCTTTCATCCTTGCCAGGATGCACAGAAGGAACATCACTGTCTGAGCTTGTTGATTCTTGAAGAATCCTCTTTAGATCCTGCAACTGTTCTTCCACTAAACTCCCTTGCTAGGAAGGCATCTGAAATAATTCCATTACAAAGTATTTATAAAGCACTCTCTTTTTCAGTTCTTGCCTATAATCATCCAAAGTCACATGCTTTTCCCCCCATCTACTCTTGTCTTACCAGCTAGAAACAGGGCAAATATTTTGTAATTTTAGTTAAGAAGCATTAGAAGCCAGATAACTTGACAACTGTCAAAATACTCTTTGAATAAAATTGCAGTCTTATCTGGAAAGTTATCTAACAAAAACGTGTAAAGCAACTAAATGTGATGGAGGGAGAACGCAGTTACCATTTGCTGTTTGAATAAATGCTGTAAAAAAGGTTACAACTACTGTTTCAAAGTCAAAAACACTGTTTCAAGGTCAAAAACATTAAAATAAACTTTTAATTATGAAAGCTTCCGCCCCCACATCCCCCAATACCACCATTACCTTTTCCAGTACTTAAAATGACTAATTTTTGCTTACGTGACCACCCTGTTTTCTCCTTTTTTAACCTGTGATCCCAGGCACTACTGTACAGTACGCAAACACAGCCCTGGAGACAGAAATACGTGTATATCGGGGTGTTTTCTAGGCACCTATTTCTGCAACAGCCCAGCTGTCTGCACATATAAACCACTTCATTGCCACAGCCATACTTGGAGATTCACTGCAATATTATTCTCATTTTACTGATCAGGACTCGCGGCAAAGACTTAGCTCAAAAAATCCTTTCTTTCTGTGAAGAACTAGATTTTCCAGACTACTCAGCACTTCAACATTCAAAGCACTGTTCCCACTGACTTATGCTTCATATGTGAATGGAGCTGACTAAAACATTTTGCTAATGTGTTTTCATTGAAAAAAAAGTCATTTCCGATGGGAACTCACTGGTTTCAGCAGAGCTTATATGGAGAACAAATCCTCAGCTTTCTAACGTGTCAATGTGACACCGAGGCAAACCAAATCCTTCTTTGCCACTTTCCAGCTAAGAAACCAGGCTATCGACCAGGTAGGGTCTCTGTCTTAATGCTGAAGCTGCTTCATTTTATACAACAACCAGTCATGCAGGAACAAGGAAGGTTCAAGTTGACCTTGAATCAAGTTCTACAGTCTGTTAGGTCCTCACCATGGCGCTACATTAAAATCCCCTTTTTATCCTGAGAACTATAAATTTATTAAATCAAAGAAAAGAGAACGAGAGTGCCTGAAGCTGCAGAGATTTCACAGGCTTAGCTCTCCTTTGTTCCTGGATGTAAATTTTTGTCACCACATCAGAAAGTAAAACATAAAACATTGCTGAAAAATATTGGCACTGGCTTGCAGTGCCCTACAGATTTTGAGGTAAATATGAATGTAAAGACCTCTGCCAGTTTCTGCAGGAGACACATCAGGTCCCTGTTGGACAATTATATAAAATCCATGCACAAAAATAACAGAAGAGGCTTTTTTTTTTGCGTGAGAGATTTAAGTCAATATTTTCTGTAATGAAAAATTAGAGCAGCACTAGCATCTATTTAAATCTAAATGTAGATGCACAGAAACAAAGGGAAGGAAGAACAATGATGTGTCTTGTAGGACAAAACAGGTCAAAATCAGTTAAGGTTGGCTTGAAAAAAGTTTTAAGCATTAAAAGCTACTACAGGTCAATCAGATGATGACATTTATCAGGAGCTATGTACAAGCCTGTTTTCACTGCCAAATATAAGTGATTTTCAGCAAGTAAAGTACTAGCAAAAAAAAAAAACCCTGAAAGCCAAACTGCTACAGAGCAGTATCTTCAATTTTAACAATTTACAAATGTTATTGGTGACAGAAATAAGGTAAACCCCTGCACAATCTAAAGGAGTTTATTATCCCGTTGGTTTTTATATAGATTTTGCAAATGGAAGTAAAAGCAAATCTGAAAGGCCATAATGTACGAGAAGCTACAGAAAATGATTTCACCTTTGTTGGTAAGAATTCATTTTTCAATACAACTAAACGAGATGCTGTCCCACTTAGAAATTCCATGTTCTTTTTAATCTTTGGAACCAGCCTGTTTCCCACATGAGGGGTAGAGCTGGCCAAGTTTCGGGAGGGTGGCCGAGGGTGGGTGGGGAAGAGGCACTATCTGCTGCAGCCTGCCTGGAGCAGAAGCCAACAAGTAGCTCAGTCCCTGCAGCTCCTGCAGAAAAGCATCAGCCAAGCAAGTAATAATAATAAGCGAGTAAAGCTATGCAGAATAAATGGGCATAGACAGCAAGCCCTCTATAACAGGATGTGTCTGTTAGTCAAACCTTTTTTAATATGTAGCATTCAGTTCTTAAAACACTTCATAGTGTGTGCTCAGACATAATAACCCCTTTAGTGAATATATTGGGAACAGGAGTGCCAGTTTTGTTTACCTTCAATATTTTAACATCTGTTCCTGAACCATTCAAGTGGAGGACATCTCAGGGCCACCGCAGAATTAAACTGTTCCACAGTTCTTGTACCTTTTCCCCCCGTCTTTGCTGTTGTTCACATGAGGTACTTTTTGTATTGTTTCTGTCGATTTGTATTTTGAATATAACATTTAATTTCTCACTCAAAGCTAACAACCAGGACAGGTCACTAAAATTAGCAATATTTTCTTACAACAATTACTGTTTCAAGAGTACCATTTATTTATAGTTGTTTCATCACAGCCTTAATAGTATATGCTTATAAATAAAGGTAAATATTGTTTTCTATTAAACTCTTCGATAGCAATTGGAGTAAATCTATCAGGCAATGAAAGCTCTGGGCTCTATAACAGAGATACTGGCTTTACATCACTGCATTATTTTCCCTACACCTTCTCTAAGGCTATACACCTCCGCAGATGCTAATTAAATCTCTTCCTGTTTCTGTCCCAGATGCCTTTGACCATATTTCCTTTCCCTTGTGAACATCTCTCTTTGCCTCTGAAAAAGTAATGATTTTTTTTTGTTGCCTAATTAACATAATCAAATTATACTCAGAGCCCTTGTTTCCAGCCTGTATGTACCTTTAACGTTCCTGATTTTATTTCAGGCCTGAAAAAGGATGTGGGTGTCCAAAAGCTTGTTAATGCTTTCTGTCTCTAACAGTTACACTAACAACAGGCATCCCTACAGACCTTGTCTCTCTAATTTTTCATAATAATGTCATGAACAACAGCTTTTCATTTCTAGCTTTTATTTGCCAATGGCCTCAAGAAAATGCTGAGGCAGCTGAAGCTTGCGGTCCAATATTCTTGTAGCTGGTTTTGTGTTGCCTTTACTGTAAATAACACTTTAACTGAAATGATGGACTTGACTTGTGCAGAATGATGTATTCCATGTAAAAAAGAGTTTCAGAACACAAACTTTATTAAAGTATTTGCAATAAATTGGGTTGAAGCTAAACCCAATTTAGGACACAGAGTAAACGCATCTAATTTTATACCCATGCTTCTCCGTAATGCACTTACTTTTACATCTAAAGTATGCTGCAGTCTGATGTGCACAGCTTCTTGTTGCTGACACTGGGTTATGCACTGGAATTCTGCAAATTGCAAGGATGCCTATAAAAGAGGATAGAAGGAGCATAAAATAATTTTGCTAACTTTCTGTAGTTTACACTCTTTCCGATAAAGAAACAACAAGGAACTCATGCAGGCACTGTATTTATCTGCTGCTATCAGTACAGAAATACTGCAAGATGACGAGGTGCCTTTATTGACAGGCTTACAAAAGCAACTGACTGCTTATGTAACTCTAGTAGCCACACCATATCACAGAAGGGAGCTAATCTGTCAGGGACAATCCTAGACCTACTGAACATCTCTGGGATTAGAAAGTTCAACAGTGCTAATGAGGCAAAACTATACTCAAGGTTTTATAATGCATGACTGATAACTTTGTTGACCTGTCTTTGTTGGTATACACTCTTTCTTCTTTTGGAAGTTTATCGTTAAGAGGTGTGAGAAGATCTAATAACACAGCTATTTTTCATTAAGTACTTACCAGGATGGCAAGAAGAAGAGAGGAAGCTCTAAGTCAAAGCACAATGAGAGATAGATTTTTACAAATCAGACTGCTTTTCTCTCTCTAGCACAGTTTCCTCTTCAGTTTTAAAATACAACCTGGCCCTCTTTCTGTGCTTCTTTCTGACTGCATCTGAGACACGAGCAGGCTCCTGGAGGCACTGTGGATGTATGGTTACAAGCAGCAGCACAGCAGCTAATTACACTTTATGATGTTTATACAAGGGATGCTCCACCATGGTATAAACCAGCATCCTGTGAGATGACACAGCACAACCTTTACCATTTCTAAGTATTGTTATTTAATGTACCAGATGTGCTAGCTGTCAGTGAGCACCTGCCTCCACTGTGTCTCCGTGGCTCTGCTTGTTGGCTCATACTGCGCACAATGACATGTGTTACAAAGAAAGTTAAGTTCCCAGCACCAAGTATTTAAAATAACAAATGCCACACCAGAGAGGAGGTATCACCTTTACTTTCATTTTTTTATTTTTTAAAGTAATAAAGCAATTTGAGAATAACACTTTACATGGAAATTTACATCCTGAAAAGCTAGAATTGTGAGCAGCTGAAAAGGACTCTTCTTTTTGGAAAAGCAGCAGCTTACTCATAGGGCACCTGGGTTTTCTATGCTATCCTGACCAAAATGTAGAACCTGCCTTAAGAGTCAGGTATATCAGCAACAGAAACCTCAACTAAGAAAGGAAACTGAAATAACACAACATTCATAAAAACTTCCCTCACTCCAAGGGACCCATGGCTGGCTAACTAAGGTCCCAGGAAGGACTGCGCATGAACAAGCATGCTCAGTCAGTGTGTGCCCACTCAGTTCCATTGAAGCCTCTCTTGTATGGAAAAATTGTCTCTCACCAGGGAAAAGAGCTGTGGAAGGTCAACCTACTGCCTGGAAGGTCAATCTGCTTAAAAGTTCCTGCAGTTTATATTTCCCTGAGCTAATAAAGAGTAAATCAAGAATTGCCTTAATGAAAATAAAAGTTTTTTGCCACTAAGACCATAGAAAACAGTCTTACCTATAGACATCTCCTCAGGCAACTATCTTACAGTACATGCAACTAGGACACACTAAATACAGCCTAGGTAAGAGGTCAGACATTTCCTCTTCCCAAGTGACTGTAGATCAAAGCACCTGAAAGTCTCACTGAGCTGAAGACTCCCTAAAATTACCTTATCAAGGGCTGTCTCCATCTTAGACACTTGTTCTTTCAGATGTTTGTCTCGTAACCTCAGGATTTCCAGTTCACCAGTGATCTTATCTTGTTCTGCTGTAACATAGCTCAATTCTTGGCTTAGTTGACTGTTTTCTTCTCTGAGGTAAAGATTCTCCTGAATTTAAGGACAACAAAGTAAGAGTCAGAATTTGTAACAACCTACATTATACGTACTTATTTTCTGCAAAGTTTTTTCTCTTTCAAAGATCTGAGTTAACCCTTTCAGAAGCTCAGCTATTGCATATTGTAGAAAGATGAGGCTTTTCAACAAGAAGATGGGCTTTATAAAGAAAAGTACAATTGGACTGGTCCTGATAAAGTAACATCTCAGATTTTAGATCCATTTTGAAACTGGAATATTAAACCTCAGGATCCAGAGAATCCAGAGCCAGTGAAGAAGGAGGGCAGGTTATAGTGAATAGATATAAATGATCATTCAGTTAACTCCAGTTATTGGAAGAATGGTAAAGAATGATTTCTTTTTCACAGTAAATGCTAGAAAGATCTCAACATGCTAGACAGACCTTGACATATAGCATTTACAACCAAAACTGCAAAGAACCACCTCAGAAAACAAAGAAGGGAAGCACTGTGGGCCAAATTTAGAATGGTACAGAATGCATTATATTCCATTTTTAAAAATAACTGATAGGCAAGAGCATGATTCTCACTGAAACTAGTACTGTTCTTTCACACAAAACAAATATAAACTAAAACCTGTCTCTACGAAGAGATCTAATTCATGTTGTGGGGATATTCCCTAATATAAGCAAGCAGGAAGAGAAGGAAGGTGCCCATTACATCAAGTAAAATTCTTTTGAGTTCTTCTTGGCCCAACTGTGCTTTTGGCCAGGCATTTCTCCAAAGAAAAATTTCTCTCGATACAGTTAAATACTTTTACATGGAGCTCTTGTGACCTTAGTGGCATTTGTCATTGCCTCTTCCAAGAATTTAATCTTGCTTCGTAATGCATCTGTCTGTCCTCTCTTGGCTGTGATCATCTTCTGCATTCCCACTGCAACTTTCATAGCTGTAGAAGACAAGGTTAACTCAATGAACAACCCATGCATTCTGGGTTTTTGACAAAAGACTCTGGAACTCAGTTATCAGCTATATGTTAGAATGAGTAAGTTGAAGCAGAATTCTACAATCACTTCTGTGTGCAAACCGCCCTTGAGAATCAGCTGGGGTTTTGTTACAGGTAGTGGCACCAGACCCACCACACTCTCAAGACAAGAAGACAACATACCCTGGAAATCTGCATAAAGATCACTTGAGAAAACTCAACTCATGATTTAAGTTTTACAGTACGTAGTAAATGAATAAATCAAATGTGTCGTCATCTGTAATATTGTTCAGAAAATACGTGGAATATTATTACAACATCTATCAAGGGATCGATACTTAGAAAATTCCTCTTGTTAAAAAGACAAACATGTGTGTGATTTTGGGAAAGTTTAATCCATAATTACCGTGGCCATCTGATCCCTCCATAGTCTTCAGAGCAGTCCTGGTCTGTTCCATTTGAGACTGGGCAGACTTCAACTGCTTTTTAAGTCTGTTTGCAGTATTTCCCATCTCCTTGAATTTATCCTGGTAATCCCTCTTCAAACGATCAGTCCCTCTGGAGAGAATGAGTAAAGATTGAAATTACAGTAATAAAACTTATCATTTTTCCAGATTCAATTACTGATCTATTGCCTGCTCTCTTTAAAGGATTAGTAGATATGCTGATAGCTAGGACATAAAGGAAATAACATCCATTGCAAATGAATAAATAACTAGTGGTTCATTGTTGTGCACGTCAGCAAAACTTCTGTTTCACCAGAAACAAATGCATTCTTTGGTTGTTTGCCAAAGCAACAGTTCAGGAAAATGACAAAAATCCACATTTTGGAGTTCCTTCTGTTAGAACCAACTGCATACGATGAAGTTAAGGGTATTAGTGAAACAGCATTTTGCCCTGGTCATTCTTCTCTCCAGCCACACTTAAAACCAACCAGGTCTGAACTGATATAATTTGTCAAGCATTCTCCCACAGCTCTGCTTCTCAACTCTGTTTCTTGTATCTTTCAACTCCTCTAATGTCACCTGTACCGCTACAAGCCAGCCAGCTGTGTGCTCAGGCTCTATCAACAGCTCAGCCCCAGTTCCTGTGGTCCTTTACTCTGCCAAGCCATTTTTTTTTAACCTCCTTCACCCCAACAGCACTACACAAACCTATGGCAGGCCTTCCATGTAAAATCACAGCTTCTGTTTAATTCTTACAAAACTTACTGAGTGTAGAAGCACTGTTGTGAAGAAACAGATGTTAGCAATGGGTGTTTTATGTGCCTATAGGGGTGCGCAGAGAGCAAAGCATGTGAACAGTACCATCTTTCTGGCTGCAGCACAGATTTATCAGAGGATCTCCCTGAATTTTGGTGGTTGCCTTGTGTCCAGCCCCTAATCTTGGTTTTTTTCATTTTTTTAATATTATCATGATCGGCTTCCCACACGTTAGTTGTGGAGACAGTGACTGGAGTTAGAATATCAACTTTGGAACAAAACTACGACAAGAGAAACAAAGATCCACTGTAATTTGACTATGGATGGTTAATGGATCCACTAGATCACTGAAATAACACTGAGGAAGAAGTGGTCCAGTTTCTATTGTGCAATTTACTGGACCTGTTTCTTTGGTCTTCAGAGACAGAGGGTTAAGTATTTTTGCTTAGAGTAGAGACTGCCACAAAGATTGTATTCCCATCATTCCATGCCAGAATCCCAAACCACGACTTAGCTCTCCAAA
This sequence comes from Dromococcyx pavoninus, assembly GCA_033558185.1. NCBI lineage: Eukaryota > Metazoa > Chordata > Aves > Cuculiformes > Neomorphidae > Dromococcyx > Dromococcyx pavoninus. The sequence goes on from JAUMJL010000712.1 coordinate 536,683, forward strand.
TCCATCTGACCACCCCATGCTGGCAGGGAACCTCCTGTTATACCAGCAGCTGTATTTAGATTCAGCAAGCAAGCTGCTCTTCTGTTTTTAACATCACCCCCATTTAGCAGCTATCAGAGCTGGGCTGAGCCAAGACTGCGTACTAGCTCTCTCCAACCAGCCTGGAGTTCATTCAGTAGCTGGTCTTTTTCCAGCTGCATATCATTAAGCACTTGGAGCCTCTCACTGCATGTGTTAACCGGTTTAAACTTTTCCAGTTCCAGCTCACTCAGTCTAGCCTCCATTTCATGGCTTCTTTTCCATCCTTTGCAATCTACTTACATAAAAAACCCAATAGTAATTACATGAAATAGACATAATTATATAAAATAACCACAAAGGTGTGCAGGCATCTTCATTACTTTAAACCTCAGCTGTCAGACAACAGTTTGGGGCGATAAAGAAAAACTAAAATAGACAAATTACTTTTGTGAAAATTGTTAATCCAGGCAAAAAGGGTAGAAGAGACTCTGATGTGATGGCTTCACAGTATGTCTAAAATTACTAGTTATATGGGAAAATTATTTCCATCCTCTGGTAGGACTACCTCCATACTCACTCCTAGCTCTCATCTGTCTTCTGTGAGAAGAGGATGACATTCCCTGTCTGGAGTGATTTTTCTCTGAATATGCTGACCAGCACCAGCCTACCCTATCCTGCAATTCTTGTCTGAGAAATAACCAACTACAAGCGGTGTCCTCGGTTTGGAATTCTGAGTGCCTGCTGTTATTCCTCAGTAACACTTTGTATTTCTGGTTCTGTTACTGGTGTGGACAATTGTATCACTGAGGACAGTGTGCTATGTTCCAGCTTTCCACTATCTCTTCAAGTGTTTTTAGGATTGAAGGTGCATTCTCTGACCTGCTTTCAAACTAGAGTATTAGCATGTTGAAGATTTAAAACCAGAAAACATTTACTGTCTAACAGAGACACAAACAGAGCATCATCTGCACACCTTAATTCTTCTACTTTAAGTTTCCAGTCATTTATTTCTTTTACAAGCTGAGAGTTCTCAACTTCCATTGCTCCAGCAGTTTGACTGTGCTGGCCCACAATCTGTGTCACGTTACCAATTTGCTTTTGGAAGATCTTGATAATCCTCTCCTCCAACAGCTGCAGTTTTAGTGTTTCACATTCTGACGGCACATTGTGTAAACAGTCTCTCTCATTCTTTAGATGCTAGAGCTCTTGCATCCTACTGCCAAGTTGTGAACGTAGCTTCAAGGGCGCCCTCTTTCTCCTGCAGAGGGACTGTCAGATTTGACAGTTTTCTCAGCAGCCTCCACATCGACCTGTTTAGCCATAAGGTCTTCCTCAACTTTACATACCATTTCCTGGGTTGACTGCAGTTGGACAGTCAGAGATGAGGTTCTTCCAATGCTTTCATTTTTTTTCTGAAGTGAAGCCATCTGAATAACATCAACATTGGCCAAGACAGATGTTTATTTCTGCCTTTAGAACTTCCTGTCACATTTCTGGTTTTATACAGTTCATCTTAAATATCTTTGCTTTATAGGAAAATTGGGTCAGCATGCTCTGGTCTACAATGACTATGTGATGATTATGGCTTTCTTTCCTCTTCATTTTAATAAACAAAGCATTGCATAGAATTCTTATTACTGGTAAAGATGGGGATTTATCAGAAGCAGCCTTTCTTCTAGATTTTACCTGAAAGAAGTCCAAATATCACCTTTCAGCTCAGAAGTTATTCTCCAAGCACATTCAGAATTGTTATCTTCTTTTAGTGAGTAATCTCAATTTCACTGCAGAGTTAACCGAGGTTCCTGAAAATTGGTTTCCAGTCTGATCCACAGATCTAAAAACAATTCCTTGCCTACTCCATAAACATTGAATGGAATGGGAAAAGAGCCACTGCAGAAAAAAAAGTTCAAGCCTTTTGCTTGATTTACAGTACTACTAGTTAGAAAAGCCCATATAATACAAATATAAGTAAAACACAATTTGTACGGAATCATTCAATGAGAAAACACACAAAATCTCCTACAATGCTTTTCTAATGAACATGTTGGGATCTGCAATCTCTGTTTTGGCTAACACCAGAATCTGGGCATTTCCTTTTTACTTTTCTTATTTCTTCCGTTTGTGAAAAAAGCTATCATCTCTTCCCTTTCTCTTTGCCCCTCACCCCCTCTTTCATTCATCTGATTATAAGGATGACATAATTCTTTTCAATTACTAATGGGCCAGGAGTAACCCCAAAACCTTATGTCCTTCACCAAATGGGGCTGGGAACATCAGGATGGCATGACAGGATGCTTTCAAAGAAAGTTCTGTAGATTTTTATGAAGTTTTTCTTTCCCAAATCCAGATAAAATCAGTAATCTCTTCCTGGAGCTCCAATGCTTAAGCAGCAGCAGCAGCACATTGTTAGGGCATCTTCTTCCTGTAATTGCCTGAGGTCCTTTTAGAAAGAGGCTTCTCTCTTCTTGTGGAGCCCTCCATCAGAAGCAGAAATATTAGTAAGTCCTAGATTACTGCTTTCTGAAGCTCTTCTTCCATAATTACTCCATGTTTACACAGAAAATCCAAGCCTAAGCACACCTTCTACAAAGCTCAATGACTGTGTCCTACATTAGCGACAGGGCTTTTACAGTAACAGAAAGAGCTGTCCTCACACTGGGTGTTCTCCTGTTCACTTAAGTTAATTTAGGGAGAATTTGGTCCCAAGCGTACATTCAGCCACATTCACTTCGCATTTATTGACACAGGAAAGATCTTCAGATGCACCTAGGCCTAACAGCAGGTTTGACATAGCTCAGGCAAGAAGGTATATACCTTCACTAGGAATACGTTAAGAAATCTACAGGCAAACAGGTTTTCCTCCAAGTGGGAGTCACTTTCTCTGAAAGCTTGCAACTTGGGGCAGAGGATGAAATGATTTCCTGACTGCTGCAGCCATCTGGTATCAACAACTTACACTTACTTTAGTTTTCATGTAGTCCCTTGAAAATTGTATTTATTAAGGTGTTTTCCTACTAGAGAAGCTGTGGAGAACTGTCTCTCTTACAACAAGCATTTGTAAAAGATTTACTTAGATTCTCTCTCACACCTTCCCAGGAATGACTCTACATAAAAGTCTGAGATCAAATTATTTCCAGCTATAAGCTTATCTCTCACTGAAATCTACCTTAACAATTCAGTGTATTATACTTCCTATTCAAAAGCAATTTTTATTGGACTGAGCAGTATATCCTTTTACAGACACACTATAAACCCCCAGCATTCTCTGGAGTTGGTAGACTGTGAAAAGAGGCCTTAAATTGATTCCCAGTTTCCAATTTCACATCTGTTATGAAGTAAATATTACAAGAGGGAACATGGCTAAGGAATATACACTACAGTTACAGCTGTAAGTGTGATATAACCTTATGCTGTGCACTGGATTATTTGAACCAAAAGAATTCAGGTAAATAGACCTAATGTGAAAAACAGGGCACACATTGTGCTCTTCCTTGATAGTGAAATACAGCAATGGAGACTTACAAATTCTCCATAGCTCAGTTATGATGCTGTGCAAGTCACTTTGGGAACTGACCAGGGTGAGTTTTTGTACATGTGAATCAATGGAAGTGACAAAAGTGGAAACCTACAGAAAACAATGAAACACAACGCCCTTCCTGCTCTGCTTTACAGTGCAAGTCCACATACACCATGGCTCCTTTTGGCCTGTACATGCCTGCCATTCCAATCTCAGACCTTTTTGGATCCGTGACGATCAGCTCTGCCAAAATTCACAGCATTCCTGTGACCTGAACTTTCCCTTCCCAATAGTATTTAGGAGAGGATGCGTAAATCCTCATGGCTTGTAATCTAAGCAGGACTTGGACACACCAAGCATTTCTGCATGGGTCAGCTCCACTAATTTTTAAAGGGATTAGAAAGCAATTGTTTTCAGATCATCTTCTAAGGAAACCATTAGTATCTTTCACCAAAAATAATAAAGAATGTCAAGATATTAGAATCATTTACAAAACTGGAACTCAAAGCAGTGAAATAAGTGAAAGGTGCAGATGTGATATGGAATAGGATATGAAATGCTGCAGTTAGGGACATGGCAGGAATCCCGTGGTGTGACTGTAAGAAGTTCTCTCCATTTGTCTGCAGTAATTCCCTGCTGCGCTACCTGGAAAAGAGTTGGTCTTGGGGAGAAGCATGGTTTATCAAGACTAATACTTTCTCATGTGATCAAGAAATAGTTTGAAAACACAGGTGCTGGCCAGTCTGTCTTTTTTGCCTATATTATACCCTACTGGTAAGAAGACTTTGGATTTCAATGAACGTTGAAGATTCTTAACTCGCTCTGGGGCATCTCTGGAGACTTGGATGCTTCTCAAATGCCGCTGTCATTTCTACGCTCTCCCATACTTGCACATACCAAGACAAAGTTACCAAAGAACTTTTCTGGGCAGTATGACTTCAGTAAGAATCTATTTTTACTGCCTGTTTTTTTCTGGTATCTTCTCTTGTGGTAGAGCAGAACAATGTTCTTGTCCTGCATGTGCAAGTGATGTTTGTACTGCAGAATCATGTGACATATTTCCTGAAGGCATCATTTATGGTATGCTCTCAATGCATTTACCAAATCTATGTAGTGTTCAGTAAGTTTTGCAAAGCTATTTTGTGTTAGAGAAAGATAACTTGTTCTTAAAAATAACACAAAAAATAGAGTTAAGGATAATGTAATTTATCTTATTGTCCACAGTTTTTCTGAAGAAATTCCTTATGAAAAGGCTTTCCTTATGTATCCAGAACATTTCAGATCTCCACATACCCAGTTTCATTGACACTAATGCTAATACACAAATCCGTACACTCCTTATGTTCATATATCCTCTTAGGTTCTTGTAATTCAGAACGCTGGTATACCGTAGATTCCAGGTGACTTGACGTGCATGCACTGAATTTTGATTTCTTGTTTGTTCTCTAAGAAATGTTTTAGGTGGAGAAACAAGGAACCGCAAAAAACATGAAAGTTGTGAAACATCTGTGATTGTTTTTACTGCAATCAGCACGATACTGGTGAATCTTACTGCTTTGAAGTGATTATCATTCACAGGAGGATCACATAAGAATTACACCTTCTTATTGGTTAAGATTTTCTCTCTGGTATCTGTCTCAATTAAAATTACATAAATTGAAATATTGATGCTTTTTATTCCTGATAAGTCATTTGTTCTCAAGCAAGTTTAAAAAAAGCCAAGTCTGCTTTCAAGTGCACCCAAGCTATTATACAAGGAGAACTGAGAAGTGTTTTGCTTCAGCCTCAGCTATACAAGTCAGGTATTAGTACATACCGATATTTACATCTCATCTTAAGTTTGTAACACTGCATAGCATGTCATCATTTTTTTAACTGATTTATTGAGCAGTGATTTGAGTAATCAAGTAGACCATGATAATCCGTGTTTTTTATTCTCACTCAATTGTTACCAAAGTCAACACTACCAATTTAGCTATTTATCCCAAATAAAAATTATCCTTTCTTTAAAATGACTGTTCTTTACTATTTGTACACATATGCAAACAACACAACTGTTTACCCAGTCTTGTTTGGGATTCAAGCAATAATGCTGCTGGAAATGAATTTTGTATCCAAATCCATAGAACATTTAGTAGGCATAGGCCATGGCACAATGCAACTGCCCTTTCTACATTAATTCCATAATTCATGCAAGAATTGTTTAACTCTTTAAACAAAAATATTAAGAAACCCAAAGCACAGATCAGAGAGTAGATCATAGCAGCAGTATAAAGCCTCAAATTAAGGTTACTCTTAACAACTCCTGTACTACAATCAAAAAACATACTGAATGATCTCCACCTGGCTTTGGATACTCTCCGCACAGCTGCATGCACAGCTTTATCATTTAGTGCTGCCATCTCCTGTTCATGCTCACTTATTAGCTTCTCAATCCTCTTTCAAAAAGAAAACACTGTTTTTAATTTTTATCTTGGAAAATAATAACTTCTTCACTGAAAAGGTAATGATATTTTTCCGTAGTGAGATGTTCTATCATGAATGAAATATTATGTACTGAGTTAACTACCCTCTTAGTTTGCCTAGGTTACTGTATCATTCTGGTGGATAGCTGGGGATATCAGGACTTCTGGAACAAGGAAAGACAAAGCTCTTGGCAAAATCAGTAAGAAAAAGCTGATGTGACCACTGAAGTGATTACTTTCAGTATTTTTTTTAAACAATGGAACCAGTCTCCCAACAATTTCTAGATTTTCATCTAAGTGACACAACCTAAAACAATGAGTCTGAGAGCACCATAGGTATGGGTATCAGAAGGTTATTTGTATTTCTTAGTTAAGAAAAATCACATTTCTTAACCAACCAGTCACATTGTGCTGTGGAGGAGTGACTATGCACAGAATACCGTTACAGGGATTGTGCCAACAACATTAATACACATTGCCTATTTCTGTCTGTCAAATGGCATTTGGGAATCATGAGGGCCAAGTACAATTTACAGCAGCCAAGAGGCTGCTCAAAATAGTGCTGGTAAAACTGTCCAGACTCAGCAACGACAAAACCAACAAAAACTCATCTATACTTAAAAAGCTGCCCCAAATTTGCAACTCACTTTTTCAGCCTCTTCTGCACATCTCCACCTTTCTGTGAGTATTCTTCCACAACCTTTTCCACGTGTTCTTTGCCAGCACCACTGATGTGTTTTTTGTATGTATTTCATATTTGGAACAGAAGTCGATGTTGGATGGACCAGTGCACCAGCACTGGAAGAGGCTGAGTTTTCCATTACTGTGTTGAGAACAGAAGAAGCTAAAACATTCTGGTTGCCAAGTAATGGGCTAACAGCACCTGAAAGGCAGATAAATACAAGAGTTGAAACAAGAGTTGTTATCTAAGAACACAGTCATCTGTACAAACTGGGCATTATTGCCTCTCAGTGCCTACCTATCGACTGTCAAACCTAGGAATCACCTTTTTTAAGGAAAATAAACCCAGCAAATGCTAGGGGTGCACATTTGCTGTGGAATGCCAGTGTTCAGAGCCAAAGAGTTCAAAACTGCTCTGCCTTTACCTTGGGCTTGTGTCAACAAGAGCTGTTTGAGATGCAAGGCCTAAAGAGGATTCAACTCGAAACATGAACTTACGAGCACCCTTCTAAATTACATCAGTCTACAATGTTTATAGCAATTCAATCCCAAATCATGTTCTGAAATCTGTTTAATGTTTGCCCATGCTAGACACATACTGCCACTTCGTTAAGATTCCTTATGACTCAAAGGATGTACCATTGATTGCACTGGAAATTCAGTGGCTCCTTCACGGAGTTTTAAAGCCTCTTTTGTTTGTCTTTCCAGTGTCTCCCTGTAGAATAGCACATAGAAATATTTGCTAAAAAGGCAGAACTGAATAGAGAAGAGTATCCAACAAATGCCACTTTAAATGAATAACTGAAAAGAGAAGTGAAACAAAATAATTTATTTGGGACTGTTGTATTTTCCTGGTCTACACTTACACAAAGTGTCACATATTCAACTGCTGCAGCTCTGTTGTAATTAACTGAACTATCACGTTTGACAGGTGAAATAACACTTCATCAAACAGAGATAAATTGGTTTATCTTCTGAAAAGGAATTTTCTTTTATCTCCACATTTTCTCCTAGCTGGTCAGTAAAATGCTATCTTTCTGAAGCAAAACTCACTATGTGGTCAATAAAATCCACAGAAGTCTGTTTTCCTCTGCAGGCATAATAAGAAACATCACAAAAAAAATTGTGGAATCAGAGAAGTGTTTGGTTACATAAAACCTTGAGAGGAGAAGAAAGGAAACCTGTACAGATTCACACCATCTTATTTTATTGCAATTGATCCCACAACAGATAATTTCCTACATCCTAAGGCTGAAGAGCAAAGGAAGTAGACAGATAAGGAAAAAAAGGAAAGGCAAAAGGATTTTTTTTTGACCAAAAGAGAAGAAATCCAGTCTAAGCTAGAGAAATAGACGTTTTGGCTGTAAACAGAAGAAAGCTAAGAGAAAACACGAAGGGAAAAGAAATTGGGAGACAAAGAGGAATCGGAAATGATGGAAAAATCTTTTTAGTGGACAGTCTACAGGTGAGGAGGCATAAGAGATCAGCAAAGAGAGCAGCTCCCTGTCCCTTAGCATCCGTGCTGTTGTGTGCACACAACACGACTGTGACATTCACAAAGGACCCAAGCACAACAGGCACAGTCGATTCCTGTCCATACCGCACTTTTTTTCACAATGCAACGTGTCCCCGTGTCTGTGCACTGCACTGGTCTTGCCACCTCTCTGCTTTTGTATTAATGCATCCTGGTAAACCTGGATTTTCATTCTATAACATTACTGAGAGTAAAGATTAGGGGGCACAGGTGTAAACAGAGCTTCAGAGCATGGGGAAAAGCATCCTGAGGAGTCTGTTAGCCTGGAAGTGGGAAGAAGGGGTATCAGCTACAGGCAATGGTGATGGTTCTATCAACACTACCCTGTTATTGTGAAGTATAACCTGAAAGCATAAACAAGTTAAAAGAATGACTAGACAAATCCCCAGGAGTAATAAATTTGACAGTTAGGACAGACATTCAGATTCAGGAAGTCTGAATTCTAATTCCCTGGACACTAAGATACTGAGGCATACTAAGCGAAAATATCACTTTTCTTGACCATTTTTTCTATGTGTCTGCCACTACACATGGCTGCAATAAGCACACTGATGAGATGACAATTTGGTCTGATCCACCAAAGCCTGATGAATTAGTAAATCAAAGCTTTAAAAAGAAAAATACCATCTCAGTTGGCCATTAATTTTCAAACTCATCAATGATCCTTCTTTGGGAGAAACTTTCAAATATTAGATACACGATTCTATATAAAAATTACTCAATCCAAGCACTACCTTCTGAGGGAAAAAAAATCACCCCAAACAGTAAAAGCACTGAATTTCACAAGTATCACTTTTCCAAGGCTGAATGATTCTAAATCTAATAGCAGGCAGAATCCTGGACCCCTGCAAATCCATTATCAAAGGTTTGTACTATGTGTGCTATTTATGCAGAAATCCCACTGCCAGCAGGAAGAACTCATTCCACCACAAAAATAAATGAAGCCATTATCCTGACGCACAAATTACAATGTTCAGTGTAATTCATCCTTCCCTGTAGAGTGGCTTGGGCACTCATATCCTTAAATTTCATATTCACATCTTTCCTGTCACATCAGTATAAAAGATTACACCTTAGCAATCTGTTGGCTTCCAGTTTCAGTGTGTGCTGTTTACTGTAATGACAGATAGCTGGTACAGAAATTTCTCTAATAACAAACAAAACCTGTGTACTACCTTAATTCCTGGGTATTCTCCTTCATTATAACAGCACCTGTGCAGAAAGAAATCTTCCTAATTTTCTAACATGTTAGGAATCAACTCCAAGCAAGAAAAAAAGAATTTTGCCCATCTAATTTTAATGGTGCAGGAGGAATTAAAGGATATTGAGATAGTTTCTCACAATTTTAGTCTTTTGCGTTGCTTTGTCAGGATGAACACAGATGCAGGCTTCTTTAAGTACTTGTTAGCATCACCTATTAAGTTTTACAACCATTAAGTGGCAACTAATGTATGCTGTCACTTCCCTACCATGTTGCCATTCTTACAGTTTTTTTGTACAAGAAACAATGAAGACAGGAGTTCTGTAAACATCTGCCTTGATCTCATCTACAAATGTTGTCTATCCCAATCTGCTTGATTAAAGCCAAACAGACTTTTTTCCCTCACAGAGGTGCTTTTGGAAGTAGGCTCAAAAGAAAAACTGAAGTCTGGCGTAAGCCCAAGGTGGGCAAGTTTAGACTTGAATGTCTTGAGCTTTGGGATTGTGCTTGCCCTTGGGGGACAAGTCTGTGAACTTTTTTCCCTCAGGGAAGAAACAAGAAAAAAAAGGAAAATAAAGAAAAAAAATATTACTCAAGGGTAGCCTTTGAGCAGGATATTTTTGGTGAGGTTTTGTGTTATTTGGATTTTCTTGGGTGACTGGTCCTCTGGAAAAGATGGACTACATTGTAACTAAGAGGTACTTACAGTTTCCATACCATGGATGATTTGACACCTTCCATATACTCATTTGACTGAAAAAGGCCACAGCAAGTCCTTCCTAAGGGCATGTAGGGGAGAAAAGTGGAGCTCTTTACATCAGATCCTAATCCGAAGTACCAGAAATTCTTCCTTAGCGCAAAAATTGCCTCCAGTCCTCACACAGCAGCCTCTGAAAGTTCAATTGCATCATGACGACAGGAACATTTTCCTAAACCAGCACCGATCCTGTCACTCCCCAGCCCACGTTTTCCATGTGGCGAAGCAGGGTGAAGCAGGCTGCGGCCAGCAGATCTCCCTCGTAGTGGTCATGGTTCTGGTCAGTAAATGTCCCCAGCAGCAATCATGGCGTGGGCTTGGCTGAGGACTGACAACGTCCACCGTGTGCAGCCACCTGTCTTTCTGTGGTGGGAAATGAGGGAGCCCTTAAGTGCCCTGATGTCCCTCTGGCCTCTGCGAACCCTCCAAACCTCTACTCTGAGAGGTATTTACCTCATCAGGCCACGCCCCCACTGTCACCTCCCCAGAGAGGCTGCTCCCTCACAGTTAGGAGAAGCACCTCGCCTCTTCTCCACCCTCCTGCCCAGAAAGCAGCCCTCCCACAGCTGCAGCCAAATCTTCCAGGAGCTGCCCGCTTCATTCCAGCGTGGCCTGAGGGTGGCTGTGACATAGCAGACAACAGCCACCCCTTGCTCCATTCCTGCACTCAGCCCCAAAATGGCCGCTCAGGTGCGCCCCCCTCAGGCTGTGGGCGCTCAGACTCTCAATCTCAAAATGGCTGCTCGCGTGTGCCCCCCTCAGGCTGTCTTCTCAGCTTCTCAGCCCCAAAGTGGCTGCTCATTTGTACCCCCCTTAGGCTGTGGGCACAGAGTTGAGGCAGCCTCAAGACGACGGCATCATCACGGCAGGGGATTTAACGATGCTGTGCTTGAGACTGGAGACAGAAACCCTCTCAGAGAGGGATAGAGGTAATTTCCCTCGTGATATTTGGCCAGCAAAGTAGCACATTTTGGGTGGGCCAGCTCAGACCATGATCTGACTCAAGGCAGAAGCTGAGGTGAAGAAGCTTTCTCCTGGCAGAGAAAAGGCCAGAGAGCAAAAAGCAGCTTCCTAACAATTCAGTTCAGAAATAAAAGTTAAAATATTTTTATTTTTGCACCAATTTCTGAAAGGATGAAATATTTAGGAATTCTCAGATCTCCGTCTTTCCCTTTCGGTGTCTGATTTTTCATATTTTACCTCAGGCCTGTGCAGAAAAGCAGAATTATTCTGTGGTCTGGAAGGAAGAACTCAAATCCAACCTGGAATCTGAGCAGAAACAAATTTTGAACATTGGTGGTTGATTGTAATCCTTTTTTTGAGGACATACAGAGTTGTCTTAACATGTGTTCCTTCCTGCCATTTCTTGTTTTAAATGCAAGACAAACATTTTACAGAGTGGAGTGAAAGGATATGTTACAGTCAACTCAAGCTGATTTGAGGTAAGTATAAAAAAAGCTGTATTTTCTGTTTACTTTTTTTTTTAATATAATAAAACTCCAGGAGAATTGTTGCCCTGTGAAGGAATGATTCACTTCTCAAGGGATTCTGGGATGATTCAGGAGGGCTTTGTCTTTTGACACTTGTGTTTCATTCCATCCTACTGCAAATTTAGGTGAATGGCTTCAGGAATCTGGGGGGAGAGGAGGAAGCTGGGGTGGCTACTGTTGCTTGAAGGCTGTCTGTTATTTAAAACTCCTGAAGCTCTTTAGCTTATGCAGAAGAATTCTTTCTGGAAGAATAAGAGAAATTGTTCTGTGATAAAACCAATGACTAGGAAAAAGAAACACTACTTCCATTTTTCAGCCTTTTCATGCTTCATATATGACTGCGAGCAGGTCATTCGTTCCCTCTGTTTATATCTGTGAAACGTACAAGGTACTCATGTTTCTATCCACTTTTGTCCACCTTACCATTTTAAAATATAAATTTTCTTTAACAGGGCTGTTGCAAATGTTTCACTCACTAAGAAGTAGCTTGTGCACAACTAAAAAACCATAAGACTGTAAAAGCAGGAGCAAATGCAAGATGATCTGTGTCCTACTCCTCAACCTGAGCTTTTTGTCAATCTGCTTATAATGACAACTTTCTGCCAAACATGACATATCAGGTAATCAGTTGCACTTCTGCTTTTCTGATGTTAAACCCTGAGCCATTTTGGCGTATTACTCCTCCTCAGAAGTCACTTCAGGAAGAGGGCTGCTTTATTTTATAACATAGCTCTTTAGAGATAAGTTGTGAAGTTGCTTCCTCTGAACTCACAGGATATAATTAATCAGCAGGTAGGTTTTCAAATGTTTAATTCCCCAGCCAGAAAGGCAGAAACAGGTGTGCGGTTCAGGAGATGAATTTCCTTTCTTTGATTTCTAGGTTTACCTTTAATCTGACTTAATGACTTGTCAGCTCAAGGACCCCAGTAAGATCAATAACATCACCCTGAATACTTAGTAAGATTTGGCTTCTTTCCTGAAAGGGAAAAGCCCAGCAAATGCCTATCAACTAAACTGTAAAGTGCTTACGTTAAATCCATCATCAATTTAAACGGTGACAACTGATACTATCGGCAGAGGGGGGCAGTATTGCTCTGATGAACTTAATTTGCGGAAGACATGGGAAAATTTGAAAGAATTTTGGAAACGTGATAACAGCCGCCAGGAAGGAGGAAGTGCATTTATTGATGATAAATGTGGGGTCTGATTGTGAACTCAGAACAGTGAAATCAATGGTAATTTCTCCTGCTCTAGCAGTGTGGTTCTTGAAAATTGAGGGAATGGGTTCTGTCATGACTCTATGCCAAAATTATTGTCTCTTATACTGAAACTGTGCAAAATTTCAATTCAAATGTATTATTCTGTGTGGAAAGTAGTTTTCTGAACCCAAGTCTCTTCTGTTGCACCCTAACAGAGAGTATCAACTCTGTCTTGAGAGGAAGTCCTCGTTGAAGGATTCCTTTCTTGTAGTAAACAGTGCTGAGACATATGTCCAATTTTAGATTCTTGCCAGTGGCAAGATGAGAAAAAAATGTTGTATTTAATACTTTGAAATGTTTATATGTAGGTGAACAGCAAATATTGCTTTAATTGTATTCAGCACTGAAGTCTTTCTCAGAAGAATTAGTTTTCAGCACAGCAATGCTTGTTAATCCCACTTTCTTCAACAATAGTTGCTGTATGTTATTAAGTTATCTTGCTCTGGTTTTGTTTGTGTTGTCTCTGGCATGAAGTTAAATCTCATGTGTGTGGGCTGGAGTTGCTGCTACCTCTAATATTTCAAACATCTTTTGGTTCCTTCAGGCATCACCAAGAGGTTAATGTTGAGAGGATGGCCCAGGCAGTTTTCTCAGTGAGAAACGTGTAAGTAACACAGATGGGAATGGGGTTCTATGAGCACCTAATGGATTTTTTAACTCCTGTTTGGAGTAAGACCCTGGTGAGAAAGCAGCATAGTACCTGGCAGCTCTTTTGGGTGATTTCCTTTGTTGGTCGTGGGTCTGATATATGCAGACACCCCTATGGAACCTTTTTTGAGCTGGATTAACAGCAAAACTGGAGAGAGTAAATTATGTGTTCACAGTGGTGACAGATTTGATAGCTACTGGCAAAAACGATGTTGAATTTAGCACCTGAAATGAGTTGCAGTGTTGGAGCAAAAGAAAAACTACTTCAGAAATTGTGTTGATAACTGTTAATCATCAGCCACTGTAGGCACTGTGAGAAATAAAGCTGTTATCGGAATTCTGGTGCCTGCAGACATTGGGCATGGTGAACACATCTTCTATTGGAAATGGATATAATCTGAAGTACCACCTTTGGCTTGTTAACAGGCTGGTATGTTATTACACAGACTTTAGTAGTCCTGATGGCTATGGATAGGATGTTATGGACCCCAGGAGACATCTCCCAGAGCCTTAGCGTGTCTCTGGAAGGTCTGCGGAGGGACAGGAATGAATCGCTCTTTGTGGTGGCTTGGAATGAGGGTTTTTACAGTGAAACACTAGGAGTGTAAAACTACAGAAATCTGATTTGAGTCAAGCTGAAGGGTGAGTTCTGGATAAAAGCAATCTGTGAGCCTGACCACAACGTGAAGCTGATGAAAACTCAGCCCCTCAGTGGGAAGCAGAGGAGACAAAATTCAATGTAAGTAAGGACTGAGGATCATCTACCATGAAAAAATAAAGGGAGGGGCCTCTTTTCTGCATTCCTCTTCATGGTTGGAGATGGGACACATGGGGAAATAGAAGACTCTGGGAAACTGTTACATCTTAATGGGGTTCGGGGTGGGAATGGGACGGCATGAACAAATGCAAACATTTCTAGCTTTAGAGTTGCAGTTCCAAAGCTGTCCCCCCCAGTTTATTATGGGTTTGTTAGCACAAGATCTTTATAACTTTCAAAGGTTGAAGGAAAAATAATGCACAGCGCAGGCACTATAAGGTCTGAAGTGCAGGCACCTTAGAGGAATGGGCACTGCTATTGGGTTACTCAGCTATGCCAGCAGGAAAAGGAGTGTCGTGTGGGCTGCATTCTCTGTGGTCCTGTTCTAGGGCTGGTAAAAAACAGAAAGGTTTTGAACACCTTCAGTGATAAATGCTGTAAACACCTGGTTAAACAATGAGTCAAATGCCTCAGCCTACGTTCATAAATGCAAGAACAGATGCACCCACATCAATAATTTCTGTAGGCATTGGCAACTGCCATATCAATAAATGTATCTTAAGTTCTTAATGTTAATTTCTTATTTCATGTATTGGGAAAGCATTTACCATAATTTTATGATGTTGTAAATGGAGGAAAGAAATATACCCAGGGAATTTTGTAGGCTCCATGTGGAGGAAAAGCACTTGATGAGAGCAAAATTATTAGCAGTGCTCCGCTGTGCTGATTTGGAAGTGGTCCATTGTATTTTCAGCAACTGACAGTTTGGATTGTTACAATTTCTTGGCAAGTACAATAGAAAGATGGTGATTTCCGGGGACATAATAAAAGGGTGAGCCCTAGCTTTTGCACACTGCATTTTAGAATTGCATGCTTGACGTGCACAATTGGCCAGTGCTGCCTTACTTCCCTTAATCCATCTCTCTCTCGCTTTCTCTCTCACTTCCTCACCCTCCCTCATAGCAGCAGTGACTGCTGCAACTTTGGCAGATCATCGAGGAGAGCATGGAAAATAAAAAGAGCTCAGCTAGCGTCTTAACATTTTTTCCAAACGATTAATTTCACCTGCTTCTCCGGTTTTCCTGATCGACTATTTTAATCCAAAAGTGTGGAGTTATTTCACATTTTAAATCCCTCTACATAGCTTTAGGAATGGACTTTCTCTCTCCTACTCCTCCCCCAGCCTCTTTTTTTTTTTTTTTGACAAGTCAGAAAATTGTGAAGTAAGCTGACAGAGTAACTGAGAGCGCAAGAGGGAGAAGACTCTTCCATTCTTTTAGTGCAGTGGGCTGAGGCAAGAAGGCCATTGTAATGGTAAATCGCATGCAGAAAGGAAGAAAAGACTGATAATCAATCACAAATGAAGCATTAGGTTGGATTTTGGCAATTTGCTGGCCAGGGGCTTTTAAATCTATAAACTTTTTTTTTCCTTTTTTTGCCCACTTCTTTAAAAGCACAAGTCTGATCTGAAGAGAGGAAGATAAATCTTTTCAATGCTATCGTGCTCAGAATACCTGGGAATGGGGAAAGCACAGTGCTGAAACACCAGTAAAACCTCGCAGTTCTGAAGGAGAAAGAGCATCCTGAAATGTTGATGGGAAACGTTTTCAACCCATCAACTTGGACTCCAGCTTTGAAGAGAAATTTTCCGTCTCAGACTCTCCTTGTTTTAAGAGTTCAGGGATGAGTCATGGTGGGCTTCTGGGAAGTTTAATTAGCAACCTCATTTTTCTGTGATTGCCTGAGAGGTTTTTGTATTTGACTGAGTATGTGATAGGACAGATGAGGATGTTAGACAACATTAACAGCAACATATCATCTTCAGAGTCCAGCATTACCCGTAAAGGAAGATACATCTACCTGGAGGCACTGCTTCAAGGAGGTGCTCCATGGGGATTCACGCTGAAGGGCGGACTGGAGCATGGAGAGCCGTTAATCATCTCAAAGGTATTTTTCTTATTTTAAATGAAATGCAAACAAGTTAGGAGTGGTGCCTGCTTTGAAGGGAAAGAATTGTAAAATAACACTGAAATGTTATATTTGACACTATATTTGGCTTGAGTTTGAAAACTGTTGAGCACCTATTCAAGTCAGGAGGTTTCCTCAGGAGCTACGTATTTGAGCAACATGTGAGAGCTCTCAGCATTGTTTAACTATCATAAAGTGCGGGTTTTGTCCCACAGGAAGTATCTCTGCTTGCAGAAACTGCCTCTATTTATTTCACTATGAATGAAAGTGAGTAGGGGACTCTCATGAGGTGATCTTGTGTCACGAAGTCATAGCTTATCTGAGTATGTTCAGTAATCCATCACCACTTCTTCTGCAGAGGAAGGAAAGTAAGTGCTTTTAAGTCACAATGTGGTGTTGACTGGTTATAAGTGTGTGCAGGGAAACAGAAGAATCAATACTTGTACCTATTAGGTATGTGTATATATTATGCTATGTCAGTGTTTTTTTCAGCCTAGGTACTCTCTACTTACTGAATGTCTATTAAGTATGGTACACCTTCAAGATTTTTATTATTTTAATTATTCCTGATTGAGTGTTGGTAACAGGCAACTAGCAGCATAGCTCATGTGGATATTTTGAGGAGGAAAAATGAGCTCCTCATTCTCATCGGAACTGGCCTATTAAAAGTACCCAGCTACCTCAAGATGCAGATATTGAAGATGGGATTTTCAAGAGCATCGGTCTGTGGCCCTAAAGCTGTTTTGAAAATAGGATTTAGGTAATTGTGAGGTTTTGTCATTTTTTAATGGCTCTTAACCACGTTTCTCCTCTGTATCCTCTATCTGGTGCATTCTGCTTGTTCGTAGTATGCATTTATTTAGAGAACTGCATGTATGTACTTATGTCTGATCTTACTCCCTTGTGTGAACTGGGCTGTAAGTGGGGAATTCAAAGGATCGGAACTAACATCACCTAAAAGAAAATGCTGATAGATAGGATAAATGTTATTCAAATCCTACAGCTCACTGTGCGAACAAATTCACGTGAAGACTGGCAGTCACTTGAATAGTTCACCTGAAATAAATTACTTTTAATTAGTGCATCTACATGCTGAAAGTAAAACACAGGGACTTCCATAAAAGTTCTTTCATCATAAAGGGATTTTAGACATTTCACATGTCATTTTAGACATTCTCACCTTCCTGGAGATAGTTTGGCAGAGCCACATGCAGCAAAACTAGCCTCACTGAAACAGTGTTATAGTTTTTCATTTTATAAATGAGAAGGACTTAAACTGCAGTCAGGTTGTTCACTTTTATTGGTTGTGCTCTGCACTTGGGAG
The DNA here is from genome assembly GCA_033558185.1 of Dromococcyx pavoninus. Lineage (NCBI taxonomy): Eukaryota > Metazoa > Chordata > Aves > Cuculiformes > Neomorphidae > Dromococcyx > Dromococcyx pavoninus. The sequence goes on from JAUMJL010000712.1 coordinate 554,305, forward strand.
GAAAAGATTTCTTTTTGCTGTGATACTCTTCTGTTATGAAAAATGTGCCACTCTTCTGTTTTTTGTTTTTTTTTTTTTTTAATTGGGGGCAAGGAGGCAGAGAGGAAGAGATGGGTCTAGCTGCTGAACGTTAATTAATCTATGGGATTTGGTTTCCACAACAACCAAGCCCCTTAATGTCAAATATGCCTGGAGTGTGCATGGCGCCTCTGGGAGCTGCATGACTTGTGCCTGCCTTCTGTGAAACAACATGGCAAAAATGTGGTGGGTGCTTTTGGTTGCTTTTTTTCTTTTTCCTAGGCTTTTACTGCTTGGTTTGTGCTGTCCTGTGTTAGCATTTAATTTTTCTACTCACGCATCAGTGACGCAGAGCTGGAGAATATTTTGCATGTGAAAGCTGTGCTTTCTGGAATTCATGCAGCACCTGTAGCTGTTTCCTGGTTTCCAGTTTCAGCTCAGAAATTCCTCTTGTGTTTGAATTCAGTAGGTGCTCTTCAGAATTAATTGCATATCAGTTATTTAGCTAATTCAGTATTCTTCTGTGGATTATACTGGGAAGTAATGAAGAACTGTGGGGAAATGATAGATTGAATCATGTTGCAGGTTAAATTCTGTAATTGCACAAAGGAACTTGCAGAATCAGAATGGCTTGGGTTAGAAGGGAGCGTTAAAGTTCACACTAGTCTTGCAGGTATGCACTAAGAATGATCCAATAACAGTTCTAATTAACATTACCTATAAATTTCAATCAGAAAATGTGGATGTCAGGTTTTAATTTCTGATTGAAATTAAGGCAGGAGTTTTATTTCTGTTTCAGGTCCCTATTGTGTTTTGGAAAACACATTGTATTTATGTCCACTTAGCTGTCTGTTTGTGTTGACAGAGTGGTGTTAAATGGCCTCAGTGTAAATAAAAATGTAGATTTCAGCAAATATTTAAGCTGGTACCAGTGAAAGCTTGCGACATCCTTCAAAGTAACATTGATGTATTGTTGTAGAATGCTCAACAGACAGCAAGCCTATCTGAATGCAATAATTCTTTCAGGCCACTGAGAAATGATGCTCGTTTAGGACCCACAAGTATTGGCCTGTCTCAGCTTCAGACCAAAGTCTGTGAAAGATGTTAAAAAGCAAGATGAGTGAATTTTAAAAAGTCCTGGATGCAGAAAAAGTGATTTTCACAGCCCTGTGCGCTTCTTGGTAAAGACAGATTTTTCCAGCAATAATATGCCAAGAAATTAACCAAAAGCGATGAGAGCAGCAATTGGGAATCTAAGTTGCCAAAACTAGACCCGTATTCCCAGCTGGGAGAAGGTGGTGCTTTAGAAATCTGTTGACTATAGTTTTAGTATCACCTTCAGAATCAGAACAAGTTATCTGCTGCCTTTCAGCGTAAGTCCCTTTGCTGTACAGATGCGTTGCTATGCTGCTGTGCAACCAGACAGACTGATTTCTCGGTGGGTAAGTGGTGGAGTGCACAGATGGGCGCACTTGCAGTTAAACACACTAGTAAATGCTTTGCTGAATCAGCCCCGATGCTCAGCACATCATGCAATGAAGTCTAAATCAACTTGGCAGAAATGTTGGCTGTGCAGCTAACATGAATTTAGGTGGTAAAACAGATGACCTTTTCATGCAAATGCAGTTCTTTTTTCTTTTTTTCCCTGTGGAAAGACAAAAGGTATCCTGACACAGTTTCATGATGGCTAGTTCAAAGTCCTCAGCAAAGGTAGACCATAAACAAATTTATTACATCCACCCCACAAAGGAATCTGCTTTGACATTCCCTCTAGTCAATTTTTCCTGTCTTTTTTCTGGACTGGCCATACACAGCTCATCACATGAAGGCTTTAAATCATAATATGTTATGATTCTGGCTGTATGGGACATTTAAAATACCATACTGATTTTCAATTAAAAGAAATGTAGAAATGCTAACAGTGTGTCAACAAAGTGGAAACTCCAGGTGTTAACTGTCCTAGGGCAGCACTTAGCCATCTTTTGAACATAAGGAAGTTCCCTGTGTCTTCTGCAGCTGCCTGTTGGGCCACAGTGCTTTAGGATTGTGTATAGTATTCCTAGTGTGCCACCTAGCACAAGCTTGTGAGGGAGCCTCAGAAATAAGATTTGTGGAATCTTCACATCATTAAATTTTTGTTGTACCAGAGGGAAAGGAATGGCAGAATGGGCAAAAAGTAATCAGTTGCATGTTCCTTTCCCACCGCGCCTCAAGGGAATGTCCAAAAATCAATACCTGAATTAGCACCAGAATGTCACTGGTCAGCAGTGGGACAGTGTCCAAAATGATGAATCACAGGCTGCAAATTAACAAAATGTGTTTTCTCTTTTGTATTGATTCTGTGGTGTAAAACACGTTGTCAATGAAGAGTGTAGGTGAGAGTTTGAAAGGGAGCTGTAGTCTTAGCATTCTTCCTGGGAAAGAATGTCCTGTTTATATGAGCTTAGAGAATAGCTGTCAATCAAATTCTTTGCTTGGAACCATTCAGAGTTTCTCCCTGTGTTTTCAAATTAATAAATGTCTTCTAGAGGTGAAGGGGAAAAGAGCCTGGTGGCAGTTGTTAAGTGCTTCTCTCAAGGGAGCATGTTATGTTACTTTTTTCCCAGCTGAGGGAACTTGGCAAGTTTGTAGACTTTAAAGATTTCAGCCTAGAACTCCAGAGAACGTGCTACTTGCAGTTATGAAATACTTCTTTGGCAAGCAGGTTCTCAAGTTTCTAATTACTTTCCTTTTTAAAAATCTTCTGTCCATTAGTGTTTATAAGGTAACAAATACTTCAGAAACAGTACGAGTTAAATCCCCTGTAGCGACCTCTGCTTCTGTTTTCAGATCTTGGTTCACATAATTCAATCTTTATGATACCTGTTTAGTCATTTAAAATTATGTAAATTTTGCCCATATATGGGGAGATCTGCCCACAGAGGAAACATCATTAAACAAGTGGCTTCTTCACCTGGAACTGGAAATTTCATGAGAAGTGGCAAAGAGATTGTGAGTGATGCTGAATGTTTAATTTCAACCTGATTTTTTTTTGGCCTCAAAACCATGATTATACTGAGAAGCAAACCCAGATTTCCATTTGTGTATTATTTTTTTGGCTCATCCTGAGCTATAAAATCAATGTTGCAAAAATGAAAGGCCTGATGGTAAAGGCAAACAGGTAATGAGATGTTTGCTCCCTGACAATTTCCTGCAAGAATCTTTAATTAATGTTATTCAGTCTCAACCATTTTGGAGCCAGGTGATCTACCTCTTCTGTTTCTCACTGCTACCCACAAAGCTTTGGAGCGGTTTTAGCTGTTGTAGGCCTCTGAATTACCCTTTTATTTTGCGTTCCATGTTGATGATACTAATAAAAGAGTTGTTTCTCTTGCATAGGAATTAAAGCATCTGAAGCGCTCTTTCTCAGATAGAGGCTGTGTGGGAACACTTTTCACATACTGAGCTGTAGTTCGTCGGTTCCCTTCGCTCAAAAGGGTAGGTCATTTACAGAGACCTCATGCCAGAGGCATGACACAGACTTGGAGGTTTACCTCTCAGCGGGGATGTAGGAAGCAATAAAAGTTTAATAATAATAGGAGTAGCTTGGTACAGAGCCTGAGAAGTAATCCTGAATTCTTGAAAGGTGTTTAAACCTTGTTAGGAGTGTGATCCAACTTCTGATTAAATGAATAGTTCCCTAACAGCTGGTGCTTATAGAAGCTAGATCAGGTTGTCTTTCATGAGGCTCCCGTGCTTGAGATCTGTCTCTTTTTGGTTGTGATGCCTTGTTCACCTCACTTGAGGGAGCTCATAGTGACATGTAATGAGAATCGTTCCACCATTGACCAAGGAACCTGATAAAACAAAACCCAAAAGGCCATGCTGGTCTCCAGCTGGCCGACAGACACTTTTTCCATCTCTTACCAAATCACTCGGAGTCAGTGTTCTCCTTTTATGTCAGCACCAGGAGCCCATTGCTTTCCCCACTTGAATTCCTGGAGTCCCCATAAACAATATTGGATTAGCTTATGCTCTGACAAGCAAAGTTGGCATCCCTCCCCCATATGCCCATTTCTAAATGGCAATTTAGAAACTATTAACCCCCCTGTAGGGCTACAAGCACAAAAAGTTGGCCAGAGCTCACATTAGAGAAGTTTATCTTAAGTTGGCAGAGTCACGGTAGACTTACTGGCCTGGGCACAAGGACATGGAGCTGAGCCAGAGGTGTGGTGACTTGTTCTGTGATTATTATAATTATTATAATTATTTTTTGTTTGAAAGATTTCACACTTGTTCTTGTCTTGCCAGATATGGACTTTATTTTTCTCCTCACTGCTGAAGAATCGTTGGGGACCTCTGAGTTGTTAATGTTTATAAAAAATACCTCTTTTCACTATTTATCTTCCAATGCACTGTGAGTGGGCTGATGAAGGTTTCGTTTCAAAGCCACTATTATGCTCATGCCTGTTCTTTACTGAAAGAGTGGTGAAGAACTGGAAGAGGCTTCCTAGGGGAGTGGTGCAATCCCCATCCCTGAAGGCATTTTAAAAAAAACATGTAAATGTGGCACTTGGGGACGTGGTTTAGCAGGCACAGTATGGTTGGCCTGATGGTTGGACTGGATGACCTTAGAGGTCTTTTCCACCTTAATGTCACTGTGGTTCTATGATTCTGTTCTTGCAGTGCATTTTACACACTAGTTGTGCATTTAGGGCCATAGTTACGGATGTTGTGTGTAATATGACATGTCCTTAGAGATGTGTGTTTTCCTGAGTGAGAATAGCACAAGAATGGTGTGTAATAATCTCCTGAGTGCTGATCTGTTACTGTTGGACTCTATTAGCCTACAGGGCATGGAGGATTGGCATGTCTGTTATTCCTTCACTTCTTGTATTCACCGGGGAAAGCAGTAAAGGAACAGTGGGTGGGCAAGAATTCATCTAGGACTAAACCATAATATAATGCCTTGTGCTTGGTCTCAGTCCAAAGGCAGGTGAAAAGGTGCTCCTGTGAGCAGAAAGAGGTACGGACTTGCATTGACTGGCATCATTGTCTGGAACATAGGAAAAAGCTCAAGGGCCAAACCAGCCTGGCCAACAGAAATTGTTTCCTCCCAATTCCCCTCTCCTGTAATTTGCAGATTTGGCACTGGAGGAAGGTGTGCTCTGTTTGCTGATAAGCTCAGGGGTTCATTGCGCAAAATCATCTGGTGCACATCTGACTCTTGTTGCTAGACTGTGCACCAGGCAGGTGCCTGATCCCAGACAACAGGGAAATGTGGATGATGCAGAGCTCTGCTTTCAGAAAAAACAAAGGGAACTGATGCTATGGTTGTTTCTGAAAGTGGAGGAGCAGTTCCTTACAACTCTTCCTTGTTTCTCAGGGCTTGTAACAGGGCCTCCCAAAAGACTGCTGATGCCAGCACAAGGGACAGGATCGTCTACCTTTTCTTAAAGCCAGGGAGTTGCTCGATGAAAAGGCTTCTATTGTCAGCCCCCTCCGTTAGGCTGCTGATCGGTCTCTAGCACAAAAAGACTTCTGTTCACTTCCCCAGCACTGAATTAGCAATTGCAGACAAACCAACTGAGTGACGTGAGCAGTGGCTTGCTGGGCATTGCTGCTGCACCAGAAAAGTCAGCAGGAGCTTTTCAGGCTGCAGATAGGCTGCCTGAAGGGGTAGTGCCAGTGTGTCTGCAGCACATCATGATGAGCACATCTACCCAAAATACCTTGGTTGTGCTCATTAACAACAATCAGCACAGTTGAATCCCAAGGTGCACAGATGACTCCGTGACGCAGCTTTTGTGAATGTGCATGTGGAAGGAAGTCACCCTTAGAAAAAGCCATACTTCTACACTGACAAGCAGTGGGGATGATGATTGACAGGCGTCTGTCTCCAGCTGACCAGTCATACTTTAGAGTTACCTCCTCACCAGGGATCAACCCAAGCTCTGAAGCTTTGGTCCAAATCCACAGAGATAGCTGGTCTTTAAGACCACGTCCCCACAACTGCATTGCAACCATATGAGTTACAGAGGACCATATGCAGTGCAGTGTCCTTCAAAATCACAAAAAAAGTGATAGAAATATTTTCCTTTCACATTTTTCATCAGAGAGGAATCATGTGTGATTAAACACACCATGCAATCCTTAAGGTCAATAAAGGGAGCCTTAGTAAATCTTGCCCTAGCTTTAGCTTACATGAGAGAGATTAGACAGAAAAATGCTGAGTATCCTTGTTTGCATGGCTGTAGCAGGTATAACCAGGGTTAAGATTTACACTGATCCTACAATGAGAACCTGAGAATGCACTCCTGAAATCAGTATTTGTGCAGAGCAGCTGATTGCTTGTGAAAGGCTCTACTAATTCAGCCTTTCCCACGCTGCTTGGGAGCCCAAGGCATAGGAAGAAAGCCCATTATCGATAACAGAGCTGGAGCTGAGCTAATCTCATCTCAAATTTCATCAGTGTTTGCTTTCAAGGATCTTTCGATGACGCTCAGAACTGTGGAGCATGAATCCAGCATCGATCTATTGTGTATGAACTACTCTGACTTTGGGATGGATCTTTGAAAGTAAAAATGAGATGAACTCTAATTTCCTTGCCAAAAAACATGGGTAATCAAAGAAAAAATGCCCAGAGGCCTTTGAAAATAGACTGTGAAACCACAAAGTCTTTGTCACGTATTTGTGTATTTCCAATGCTTTGAGTGGCTCACCATCTGGTGACACCTGAGAGAATCCAAGACCAGTGTGAGAAAACTCCAGAATGTATTGGTATCCATCACCTTAGGAGACAAATCTTTCCTAGACTTGATAGCTGAAACAGGAGACTTTGCCTTTGAGCATGAACAGCAGACACTGATGTGTGTTCTGCCATCATTCTGGAGTCTTTGAGCTGCCCTGATCCTTCCTAGGCGAGGCTTTCTTTTCTCATCTGACACAAACTTGCCCTTACGCTTGGAACAGGGAATATCCAGTTAATAATAGCACAATACAGTTCAGCATCAGGACTAGTGTGTCTGCAGGAAGATTTGGCATCCTCTAGCTGTCGAGCAGCCAGCCGCATCAGCCTCACACCTTGGATTGCTTTCTATAAAGTCAATATTATGAACATGGGTGCCAAACAGGACCAAGCCTGCTCAGCGCACCCAAGGTGTGGATATAAGACCCTTGGGTAGCCCCGGCTGTGGCAGACTGTGATGGAATAAGGGTCGCTAGATATTGGGAGGTTCAGATGGATATAATTTAGGATGCATAGATTTTAAGTGCACTAAATATATTTCTCCTTTTCCTTGTAATCTCATCTCACATAGGTTGCTGTATCTGTGTTTTTGTTTCACCTATAGGATTCCTGCCTTCTTTGGGTGTCCACTTAAACCCCCCAGCTCTGGCTCACTTGCTAGATCCTTGTTTCTCATGGAGACCTGGACTATGTCCTTCAGATGGACTTGCCAGAATCCCAGTTCTATAAAGAGACAAAGGATGGAAGTTGTGAAATGTCAGGAAGCATCTTTCCCCTGTGGAAATACAGTCTGTGTATCGCACTTAGCAGTCAGAGTGAAAAAACATCTTCCTAAATATTCTGTTTGTTTTAAGCAAGAGAGGGCTTGTGTAGGTTCATTCACAGGACTGAGCTGAAAACAGAGTTCTGGTCTTCCCATCTTTAGGCAGACACTGCCTAAATCTATTTCAAAAAATTCTTGTTACTTTGCCATATAGTTTAAAAACTCCAAACAAATAAATAATACCAGGTTTCTTGGTCAATTGAAATTAGAGAAAGGACAAGACCAGCTTACCCAGGACAAAGCTTGTTAACATCCTTGCTGGTATTCAAGCATAATATTAATTTTTCATACTTGCATTAAAAAATTGGACCCAAAACCAGAATTCAAACCCCAGTGAAGAATGATTCCTGTTGATAAGAAAATCACTGTGCTTAAATTCATTAACAGAATAGGCTGTGGATACATTTCAAAGCACAGGGTGAGAAATAAGCTCCCAAATCCCATTAAGAAATAACAGGATTTATGTGCATTCCTCCCATATATTAACTCTCCCCTCTGGAAACGTCTTGTGCTGAGTTGGTGCCATTTTTCAGGCAGGTGCAATGTGTTGCATTTCCCACAGACCTCTCCAGATAATCTGCCAGCCTGAAAGCCATTCCCTATTCTCACTCAAGAATGGGGATTTTCCAATGCACGGATGAATGACGAGTTTGGCTGACAAATGTCATAGCTCCATGTTCTCCTGGGATTCAGTCACACATTCTGCAGTGATGCTGTAAGCAGTTTTGCCCTCTCCATATCAGCAGTTAAAATGTTTTAAACACCAGTCAACAGAGATAGAAGAGATACCAGTTTCTAGTAGCAGTTATCAGTAGTGGGTCATTTGCTGAACATGACAACACATAGAGGTACAGTTTGTGATGCAGAAATCTTTGGGGAATCAATCTTTATCGGCAGCAGGGTCAGTTTTTATTAGCACTATTTAGAGGTTTTCACCTTTTTATTGAAGCCAGGTTTTTGAAAATATGCCAGATCTTTACATTTGCTGTTACATCTAGGAATTTTTATAGTTTTTTTCCTGTTAAAGGCAAGGATAAGTATCAAATGCTGATTCACCTAAAAATAGAGATAGACATATTGCATAAATATGTCCCAAAGAAATGCCAAACAATCTGTTTCAAAATGGATGATGTGCAAGCAGTTTCATGGGGCAGCAGGAGACCAGAAGGATTTCCAGGATGCCTGAGGACTATCCATGTTGTGACAAGAGGTGTTTATTTCGGAACGACTGGAAGAACAGACAGTCCACTACACCTTGGACAATTTCCTAGTATCTATAGAGAACCACTGACTTCCTGATAAAGAGAGTTAACTGTAGTCAGATGGAAGTATTTCTCTTAGTTTTCTGTTCAGCTTGTAATCAGTATTTATTTTCTCTATCATGGCAATTGCAGCAGGTGACAGTTGAAAATTACAACCCCTTTATTCTGTTTATGAGTGTAATAAAAACATCTGCTTCCAGGCATTCAGAATTAATAGCTGTGATACTGTCACAAGGTGTATAAAAAACCACATACAGCAATGGGTGAGTCTTCAAATGCACCAGAGAATTTACTGCCTCATGTAACAATGATGTTGCTTGGAGTTTATGCATTATTGAATGTTGGATTTCAATATGTTTACAATAGCAAATAATCGTGTCCTGGAAAACCTGCAGTAGTGCTGGATCCACTACTGGTATTTTTTTTATTTGTTTGTAAAAATAAGCCTTTTTTTTAATAAGTGCTTCATTTAGAAGAGCGGATTGGTCCCTAATGTCAGACCTCATGTTTTTATATATATTGATTAATGACCAGTCTTGCCAGTGGGCTGAGGGGGATCCACTTTTCTCAAATGCAGTCTCATAGAAACTGGGAAATGAGTTGATGGAATTCAGACCAAAGATCTGGCTGTTTTCCAGGAACAAATACATGGCAAGATGCATTTCCAGTTTTGAGAGAGAGACTTGAAATGGAGAAAGAAATGCAAAACATTTGGACAACGAGGTGTAAGGTTGTGGGGGGGTATCTTTGTTTTGTCAATGATCCCCCTCCCTCCTGTCCTGTTCCATTTCATGTTTGCTTAAAGCAGTCGCCAGTGTTTGTTGAACAGTGTCAGCAAGAAAGGGATGCAGCCACTGACCTGACTGTAAGACAACAGCAAAAGGTTAGTGGAATTAGTCTTGTACTGCAGACTTGTATTAATAGTTGTATTGTGGGGTTGTTGGCACAAACTCTGCAATTAAATAAGTTACTGGCACTCTTCCCTACATTAAATTACTACCACTGTTCCCCCTGCTTGTGAGTCAAGGGCTACAATGCTTTTGGGGAGGCGAGTTCAAACATTTTTGTTCTTTTGAGATTCTATGCATTCTGATTTCAAGCTAAGAGGTTTCTGCTGGCTTTCCAAGTAGTCCTTTGCTGTTGTTCTGTCTCTGCGAAGAGCCTGTGCAAATGAACGCTGGAATAATCAAGCAGGGAAGGAGGTAGGTGAGGAGGAAAGACACAACAAAAGACTGAAGTAGAAGCAAATGCCCTTAGAAGGAATCCTCACTTTCTCTTGTGTCTGGGCCCAGGGGTGTTTCTTAGCACTGGGCTATTGTTGTAGAGGGTTAGGTTTCCATCACAGCTTCATCAGGGACAACTTACCCTTTTTATCAGCCCAGAAAGGCAGCCACAGATGCAGGGGAGTGGGAGAATCCCTGCCTATCATTGTCCAAATGTGAAAAATGGGCACTTTTTCCAGCCCAAGGCCCTCTTCCCTCCTGCTTTAGTCAATGGCAATTGGGTTTGGCCTGGAGGCTCATGCACTCTTCTGTGCTGTTCTGCAGGAACCACTCACAGCAGTACACCTCCTGAACCAGAAAACGTCACATTTCCAACTTCTTAACAGTTTCTTCTGCTTTGGGAAAAGGAGTACCTGTACTTCTTCCCAAGTCTGTTCCTAATTAAGCTACAGATATTGTCTTACCTGACATCACCTGACATGTCTTAACCTGTTGACTGAGGAGTGGATCTAAAAATTGCTCTCCCCTAGCATATTATAACTTTGGTTTTCTGCAGTGTTTTCAGTAAAGCTAGGGAGTCTTCTGCAGTCTGACTTCTCATCGTGACCTGTGTTAAGACTAAGATGAAGGCACAGTCCATTCTTCTAGGGTAGGAAACTGTAAACATCAGAGACAAGAACTGGAAGTGCTTCAGACTCTATTTCTCTGTGGCCAGTGCTGAAATGCAGCAAGACTGTGGGGAGACTGTGCTACTTGCTGTAGGAGTAGAGAAACTCTTACAGATAATGGTTTTCTAGGAAACTGGTGGTATAAGTTTAGGGAGAACATTAATCTGTGCTTTCCTTAAGACTGGATGTTATTTAATCAATCATCAGATGTAAATAACAGACTGCATTTAGAGATTTCCCTGCCTGCCACTGACATGATCTTTCCATGGCTTATATCAGTGTTCAGTGGAGATGTGTAGAGAGTGAGCCACGGGCACACCAAGAGAAGTCGAAGGTTAGGAGAAAGGAGTAAGCACAAAGAAAAGTAAGTATGCTTGAGTGACTCTTTGTCTCTACGCCTTCTTGTGTGTCCCATCAGCTGCTAAAACAAAAGGTTCCTCTGCTGGTTGGACCTGAAGAGAACCAGGGTGAGCATCTATTGTTCTATATGTTTTATTATTCTCGGGCTATGATCTTGTCAGCCCTTGTTAGCTTAACAGGTTGGGCTGTGTCACTCCTTGGATGGGAGACTTTGAAATGCAATGAGAAATGACATAAAGGGGTTCAGTTTGTAGCGCTGCTCCTTCTGAGCCAGTGCTGAATCAATGACCCATCAGAATCTGAGGCAGAGAGGGTGTGATGGCACTGCTCTGTGAGATGTTCTGGCTTTGGTGATGAGATATTATAGAAGGTCAGTCAGTGTCAGGTATTACTAGAAAGAAGATGTGGTCCCATGAGCCAAGTTCTGTTTGAGATAAATTGCATAGCAATACCAGCACCATCATCTTAATTTGTTCTTGTTTTAGAGCAGCTGAGGGTCACAGGTTGCTGTGACAGATGGCAGTGCCTACAGTGCAATGTTTGTATTTATATATATATGTATATGTGCCTGTGTGCCAGATCATGATGTTTATAGTTTGTAATCCCACAAAGTACCAGGATCAAAAACATTCCTGCTTTTGAGCTGAGTCAGAATATAAGCTGGAATATAGAACTGAAAGGGAATACATAACCGGTTTCCTTAAACCGGTGTTTTATAGACAGTTGGAGAGAACTGGCCATTAGCACAGAAAATAGAGATGTGAGAGTGAAAGGAGTAAATACAAAAATTCAATGCTGGTATAATACGCTTATGACATTTTGCTGGTGACAACACACAACTGATGCTATTTAAGAGGTCTGGTTTGAGCATCCAGTCATCTCTGTTTTAAGCCCCCTTTCTAATTCACAGGGGGTTGTAGCCTGCCATTTTACTTCTGGAGAGAAGGTATAAAGCAAGCAGAATACTCACTCAAGTGCTTTTGATTAGTTGCTGAGTCACCAGCACTCAGGAGTGAGTCTGTTTTTCTTTAGAGTATTTGAAAATGATGGTGGTATCCTGCTGTTTCCAATAAAAGCATTATCTCCCATCATGCCCGTGGCTGTGGCATTCACAAATGACCTAAATGGCACAAATGACTCCAACGGTAATCTGCATGCTGGTGTTGTTGGCTCCCTACAACTATGGGATATCACTGGCCATCTTCAGTGGCAACATCTAGAAATGTACAAGGCAAGGTTATTGTGCCAGAGCAGGGGTTTAAAGTATTTTCCAGCAAAGTAGTTCAAGGTATGAATGAATATGCATTCTAAAAGGGAGCTAGGTGAGGAAGCCAAAGATAGAAAGACACCTCTCTGCACTTGAGAAACTGCCTTTCCAAACTCTGCTTATATCCCTGCAAACTCCCATCCAAAATAAAACCCAAACCCCCCAAACAAACAAACCCCAAAGCCAAGAAAGAAAAAGAAAATAAGAGAAAGAAAGTGTGATTGTTTCATAGCTGCTCAACAGACAGCTCTGAGATCCTTCTGGCAAGATCCACTGCAGCTGAATTTGTCATTGTTTGGCTTTGTGTCACCCAGCTGGTCGGGTCAGAGAGCTTCTCTGACCTGAGCCCACAAATGATGGACAGGTCTGTTGAGGGCATTATCACAACATAATCACATGGAATGAAAGGAAAACTGAGTGTGCCTTTCTTAACTTTCCCCCCATTCTCCAAATCTTTAGGATAATGCATCTTTTCTATTTTTCTTGGAATCTGTTAATGCTTCTGTTATGTCATAAGGTTTTCACAGCACTATATGGCCTGGAGAGTCACAAATGCAGCTCTTCCAAGGATCCACAAAGATCTGCAAAGGTTCTGTTGCTCTGCTGAAGGAAGCATTAATCATGGTCAGAAATATTTCCTCTGGTTTGCTCCGTTCCTCAGGCACTGGTGGAAATTCCAGCTGACAAAGAGGTGGGGGGTTATTTTGCTGGTTTAAGTTAGATAAATTGGGTTTGGAATGGGGCAGAGGGTCTGGAAGTTCTTAGTGGGATTATTAGTCTTGCCAAAACCAACAGCAGCCAGGAAGAAAAAGGCTGGAACCGCAAAGAGCCTGGTCAGGAGGAGAGGGAGGAATTCTGCTGGCCTGGAGACTTTGACATTCCTTTTCTCTTTGTGTATGAGTGCGGGTTGCTGGGCTAGGGGAGTGTAGGATGAGACGTGCGTTTGGAGCTGGCGGTGTTAGAAATTTGGTTGTTCACTTCACTTACAGGTTTTATTTAGTCACAGCGTATTGATCACAGCACTAGTTTTTAACACATGGAAAGATTAAAGAACATAGATAGAACTATGAAATATGCTTGATTTGGTGGCCTGTATAAAGAGACTGGTTCTTGTGGCCCTGGAACCAAAATTGCGGCAAGGCAAAATATTAGACAAAATCAGGGGTTTTGAAGTCTTTTTCGACTCAGTAAAATAAACACAGATGAACTTTGAAATGAAAATAAAACTCAAATATTCTGCTTTAAGAATGTAAGAAAGTCAAAGTTAAAAATTTCGACCCTTTTAAATTATTCTTTTTTTCCCTGCCTTTTGGGCATCAGTACCGTTGACTGCATTTAACGTCCATGTGGAGAAAGCCTTGTTCTTGCCACTCAGAATCACACTGAAGCAAAGTAATGATGCCCCACTCTTGTCAAAATACACCTTTCAAAATAAAGCTCTGCCTGAACATGGGGCAGTTTAGACTTTGTACAATCAATGAATGACATTCCTTATCACCTTTGTCTTCTGGGGAAATAGAGCTGAAACTTGCCAGAATCCTCCTGTAAGATCTTTTCTTAATAGTACAAAGGATATATCAAACTCCTAGGAAAATTTATGTAGTGGAGCAAAATTTTCACAAAGGAATGCATGCGGTAATATCCCTGGATATTATTCCTGTGCATTTCATATTTCTAATATGATTGTGATGCTTCAAAACACATCTTTTGTGATATTCAATGGATATCCACAAATCCGCGCTGTTTCTCTTTTTCCTTTTGAGTACAGAAGCAATAGGTATGGATCAGAATCACCCTGTGCTGTATAGTCTGAGCAATAGTAGTTGCCAAGACAGGAACCAGAGGAAGTGTGGCTCAGGTCAGCAGTTCTCAAACACGTTCATAAATGCATCAAGAGCTGGCACAGTGCATGAGCATGCGATGGTATCCTGTTCCTCTTGCATCTCTCCGTATCCCTTCCGAGCCTGGTATCACAGTGAGGCCATACTGAGCACTCAGACGCTGGCTATTATTATACACAGGGCCTTGGCTAGAGGCTGTATAAAATTAATAGAAGGAGAGGGTGTGGCTGTCAGGAAAAACAATACCAACTGGAAAATATAGACAGTTTTGTTACGCAGCACTGCTAGCGCTATTCCATGAGAGGTGTCATCAGGAGGATCCCAAAACCCAGAGTAATTCACAATTATAGGTGACTTTCATACAAAGAGTTTTCACACAAAGACCTGTTTCTCTCTAAAAGCTTCATATTTTCATTGTGAGAGATACTGATTTATTTCATCTTTGGCCACTGACACAGTTTTACAACGGATAACAAAAAGTGTTTTGTGGGCCCCTTGATCTGCTGCAGCCTGTGGAGTAAGGTGAATCAAGCAAGGGTTGGTCAGCAGGTCAGGGTTGCAGGTGAATGAATCCTTTGTTATTCCTGCACTTGTGAAGCTGGGATACCGCTCACATTAAGAAGAAATTAACTTTTAATATTTTTCAGTTCCCAGTGCTTCTGAAGAGGTGCTCTGAGCTCTGCGGCATGACACATTGTTTGAAAGCAAAGGCATTGCCACATGAGGTCTGGCGTCAGGGTCAGATGATATTGACAAATAATAATATTCACAGAATAAATAGTTATTGATTTACATTTGGGCTGTGTATGCTGTGTGCGGCTGAGAAAAGCATTCTGCACTGGTAATCATTATCCTCTCTGACTGGTGGAAGCCAAGGGCTGGAAATGGCTTGTTTGATATCAGATGGCCTGTGTCACCTTGCCTAATCCTTAGACATGTTTGCAACTGAATACCTGCTGGCAGAGATCCCTGCACCAAACTCCTGTTTAGAGACTCAGTGCTTAGCACAGGAGATACTTATTTTGTCTTTTACCAAACACCAGTGACTTGCAGATTTCCTTTCATGTGTACCCAGAAAGAAGTCTCTGACGATAACACTGAGTGATGGCACAAGTAAGTAAATGCATTTTTGGAGACTATGACAATCTCTGATGGAGAGGATGCGATAGGTAGTGGGATGTGCAAAATTATGCTATGCATCCCAAAAAGGCATTGTTGGCTGCCTACAGCATTGATTTCAGTCTTTGTGCACTGGGCATTGTTGGCTGCTGGGTGAGTTGAAAGAGTTGGTATTATTGTATAATCTCTTTTCTGTGATCCAAACTGGTGAATCTGATCACCTTTCTCTGGGGTTTGTTATGCTTGTTACTGGCATAGCATTTGTTGTGTGAAGTCTCAGATGATCCACGGGTGTGGGAAAAGGATTAAGTAGGAAAATAATTTTTCCTTGTTCCCTCATCTATTTGAAGTCAACAGAGATTTTGTTGCTGCATGGGGAAATGAATGCTAGCAAAGGCCTACAGACTTCATACCTTACTGTTGTCAGACCTAAAGGTGGTTGCTTTTTACACCTCTGACTGTCCAGAGTGCATCTCCTGAGCACATAATGGAGCAAAGAAGTGTGTGCCCTGTTCTCTTTTCTTTCTATATCCTAAGTCAGTAAGATAAACATTCACTGTCTTATGCCCACCTCTCTACATTTCCTGGCTGTCAACAGCGTGGCATTGTCAAGGCACGCTTTGGAAAGATCAAGCAAACTCAAGCCTGCAAAAAAACCCTCTGCTCTTATTCCACTCCTTGTGTATGAAAGGCATTTTTAGCAGCATTTTCCTATTTGATTGACATCCATGAAGTTAATTCTGTATCACAGTCATCTGAGGCTCCCCTTGACTGTCTGTGAAACACTGGCCAGGTGTAATGCCTGTCCTGTCCCTGTGTTGCATTGCCCGTAAATAGCACTGCCAAAACCTGCAGAGGACGTAAGGAAGAAAGATATTTCTCTTTCTTTTTTATATTGGTAACTGGGGCTGAGTGAAAAATGGATTTTTATGTCACTGGATGTTAGAAAGATATTTACACTTGGTCCAGATGGTTTGTTTCAATAACAGTTTTAGCTATGACAATTCCCAGAAGTAATTCCAACTACTAAAATGAAATCAAATAATGAAATTTTAATTTAAACTGAAAAATTGAAACTTTTGTTTTAAAAATAGTGAACTTCAGGATGTTTTCTTTTTAATGAATATATTCTTGGGATTAGCCAGTGTGCATTTGGAAAATGTTTCCCACTATAAGCATTTCACCAATTGGACTTAATCGCCTAAGTCATGTAAGCATTAGAAAAGTTGATGAGCAGTCTTTAAAGCAAAGTATATGAGAAACAGATTTGCAGGAACACTTAGTGTCCAGGGAGGCTTCTCTGCTCCTTAGCTGTAGGACTGCATGTTCTTAAAGAATCTGACTATCTCATTCAAGTTACCTGTTGGCTACTGCTCTTATTTATGAATACTCAGCAGCTCTCACCCATGGTGTCTTTCCTGAGGGGATACCGTAGCCCTTTGCCCATGGATACTGCAGTGGAGAGCGGAGGGGAAAAGAGCATTGTGAGGTTACTCTGCTGATGGCCATCACCCCAGGACTGGCAAGATGACCTCCATGGGAAAGAAGTACCTGCTGCCTGAGCTAAAAAGCTCTGCTTTGAGCAGAATGTTGTGAAGAACTGGGTAAGGCAGAGAAGGAGACACTGCATGCTCAAGATTAGTGCTTAACCTTCCCCCACAGCCTCAGCTGCCAAACCCTTGTCATTTCAAGTATTCCAAATAACTTCTGGGATTTGTCCTAGATCTCTAGGGGTAGCACTAATCCAGGGAAAGAGGTTTTGCTCATGTAAGGCCTTGTCAGTAGAACAGCTTGTGAGAGGGAAGCAGCTTTTCTTAAAGCTGGTGTATGCACACCAGCCCTGCACTTCCGTGCCAGTGTAAACTGTTGACTTTGTGCAGGGTTAACCCCTGTAGGCTCTGTTCGCATTGGCGCCATACACTTGTGTAAGAGCGACGCAGACATTCCTTTCCCAAACAGACCCTTCGCTCTCCCACGGCTGAGACCCAATGCTGAACAACTGGCACTTTGCATGCGTTTCGCCATTCCTTGTGTGGTTTTACATGGCCCACTTAGCTCTGTTTGGCTGCACTGTGCACGCACTTTGTGTTTGGCAACCAACTACGTGTTGTTGGGTTTTATCAGCCTGGTGGAACAAGCTGCAGGAATGGAATCTACCTGGGCGAGGTGCTCAAAAAAGCCTTCTATCAGCCCACGGCAATACCAGCTGGAAGGTCATGAGACTTGGTGTTTCTGCCCAGCCTTGTTCTCAGTTCAATACTGAGGTGGCTGTAGTTCTCACACATGAGTTACTGCCCTCTGGGGCTGTCTGACTCCTCAGGGCTTGCCTTAGCCTTTGACCGCCTCAGCCATCTCTGAGGTTAACTGAGGACAGCTGGTGTATGCAGGATGCTGGCTTGCTCCATGCCAGCCTCACACATCTCCTCCCCACGTGAAACATGGGAACACTCAGAACGGTATTTGGGAGGAGGATGGGAGTACAAGCCAGGCCTCTCTGAGGTTTGTGCGTGTGTGTGCTAATGAGGCCCAGAGGTGATGCCAACCAGCTATCTTGGGAGTGTAGTTTGCACATGAGTGCACCAAGAATGCAGCAGCTATTCAACGATAATAAGTTTTTATAAGCACACGTTTCTGACCATGTCAAATTTTGTACCCATTCAGTGGCTAAAATCCATGGAATTTGACACTGGGGAAACAATCGTGTTTGAGAAGATCTTGTACAAAGGGGAACTCATATTGCTTCCCAGCTAGAGCCTGAGTAGTGGTTTGACTTTTCTAACACAATATCACGCATTTATTCCTTAAGCAAGATTAGAACTTTAGAAGAAGAAAGATTAGTCAGCAAGATTAGAATAGAAAGAATTCTTAGAGAGTTGTATTAACCATAAAGAGCCACCTGCTCTCTTCAACTGCAAAAGTAAAAGGAGATTTTTATTCCACACCTTTGGGTGGTGGAGTTCTACAGGCACACAAATGGGACCTAGTCTGTTCTCAGCTCAGAAATCCCACTGTTTTTTCTGGCATTATTGATGTGGGGAAAGTAAATCCTGCTTAAGGGTGTGAATAAGACGAGCAAAAAGAAAAGAGTCATGTTCCTAGAGATCTTGGTGTTCAAATACCCAGACAACACTAGAAGGTGCTGATGTGCCCAGGGAGTGCTCACGCTGAAATGAAGAGAATGCGTTGTCTTCTCCATTAAAAAATTGCTGGAATCTATATCATTCCTACTCTAGCAAATAACTGGTGAGGGAGAATCTGTAAGCATCAATGAGGGACAATGGAAAGAAGTGGGGCGTGGGAGTGAAAAGAGAGTAGGGATCACGATTATGCTAAAATAGAAGAGAAAACAAAAAGCAAAACTGCTCAGATTGCCATCACACTCAGGTGGGATGAACAGGCTGTGTGAGGTTTGAGCTGGTGTAAATCGCTGCCATTTCTCTGACATCAGGAGGCTCGCCCTCAAGTACATCACCTCTTCCTGCATTTAAAGACCATCCTACAGCTCACATTGTCTCTCAGCACTGTGCAATCCTTAGTTTAAACAGGAATGCTTCTGGGATGGAGTGAGTCCCTCATTCTGGGGAAGTCATCACTGCACTAGCAACAAGGTATTGTCCTTCTTAAAGAGAAAAAAGCTCTGAGATTGACTCTTTTTTATTCACCTTGCCTTCCTGAAAGAAGTGAAGTATAGGAGATGAATGCACCGCAATATCAGTTCCCACACTGCCTGTTTGATATCAGTTTACCACAATAACCACGCTGTGGAAAAACAAACATTAGCTCAGAAGGCAAACTGCAAAATACAAAGAGATGAAATATTAAGGAAATTGTGAGCAGTCACTTGAGCTTGTACAGTAGCACTTAACTTTTTCACCCCAAGGGCTCAAGTGGGGTAAATGGAGTCACTGAAACTCAAGTCACCATGAACCTATTGTTCATTTTAAGCTTTTTCTATGGGGTGATCAATACTCCAAAACCTGCGTAGGAACTGAAGGGAAATTAGGAACAAATAATAAAAGTGAAACCAGACTATAGAGCTTCATCCCTTCTCTGCTGGAGTTGTCTTCAGTTTAACTCCTGGTCATCAAGGGAAGCAGTATGGTTTGAGAGAAAGGGCTCGGCAGGAGGACCAAGGAGCTGCTGCTTACGGTCTAATTCCACCTCTGGTCTCCAGTCACTCCATCTTTTGGCTGAGGATTTGGATCAGCATCATATGTTTTACTAGTCCAAGGCAAAAATACAGCAGGAAAATACTCATGCTTGAGGTCTACTCAGTGACACATGGGAGATGCATGACAGGAGCCAACACTTCCAGTACTGAAAGGGGGCCTACAGGAAAGCAAGGGGGGACTCATGATCAGGGAGTGCAGGGACAGGAAAAGAAGGAACGGTTTTAAGGTGAAAGAGGGGAGATTTAGATGAGATCTTAGGAAGAAGTGTTTTCCTGTGAGGGTGGAGAGGCACTGGCACAGGTTGCTCAGAAAAGTCATGACTACCCCATCCCTGGAAGTGTTCAAGGCCAGGTTGGATGGGGCTTTGAGCAACCTGATCCGGTGGGAGGTGTCCTTGCCTATGGCAGGGGAGTGGAACTGAATGGGCTTTCATGTCACTTTCAACTCAAACCATTCTGTGATTCTGTTCTATGATTCTATAAATTTCAGTGGTAGCTGGTGACAAAACAATAGTTGTAGGTGATAGGCCATGAGGCTAAAATGGACGCATAGGGCTTTTTGAAATGTCGCACAACAAGGGCTTTAAAGGTAAGACTGCTGAGTGTATCTGTGAGGAGCCTGATGAACCCTCACGATGGAAATCTGCTCCTCTCATTGTCCTGTGTTAAATGTGGAAGAGTCAGGGAAATATCAGTCATATTTCTTCTGCTGCATACTGACGTCACTGAAGCGTAAGTAGGTTCTAGCTAATTTGCATCTTACTGATGAGCATTATTATCTGCCTCGAGAAACTGAGTGACGACAGCAAAGTCATCCAAGGACAGCCCTTGGGAGTTGGCCAATATCCCAAATCTGACTGTTTCATGTGTGTTTTTTTCTTAAGGCTAAGTGTAGAAAACAGTAAGTTATATATTTCAGCTCCTCTTTTCTGTTGTATTGATTGTGAATGCCTAGATAATTTATAGCAGCTCAACCTTTTGCTTCTACTTGCATCTGATTTATTGTTAACGAAGGACAATTTGACCATATGAACCTCACACTTGTATATACTTGTGTGTCTTAAATCATTCCTCTCAGGGTTTGTGTATCTGTAAACTTGCAGGATACTTAACAGAGTATCTGAAACCCAATTGTAATAATTGTTCCTGGTCTGCTTTGCTAGCAGTGTTCCTCTATGATTCTTTTTCCTCCTTGCGAGAAGATGAACCAGCAGCGTCAAGTGTCGGCATTACCATCTATCGTATCTATTGTCCATCTTAGCCTGACACTTCAGAAAAAAAGATGAAATTGCCAAATGTGTCAGCCTTCTCCTGCGGCCTTTAAGTGCTGGAAAGGCAGCTCATGGAGACGTGCAGAGAACGGATAGTCAGGGATGAGGGTACATGGGGGTGTGTGTGAAATGTCAGTCACAGGATGTTCCTCATCCCTTCATCTTTGTCCTTGAGCATTTGTGAAAGCTACTGAGTAAATATCATCTGGGAGAAGCAGAATACAGGCTCCACAAAAGATGCTCAAAGAATAACTGTGGGAGAATGAAGCCAGCAAGAGCTTGTGCTTTCTGATGTGAGAAGGAAGTGGTTTGCTGGGTAACTTTTTTTGCTGGTTCTTTTTCTTAGTTTTGTACCAACTTGGCTGGCGTTGGATTTCTTCTTTGCTGATTGCAAGCCACCAAGGATGTAAAATGCTGCTGTGAAGTTTGCTGTTCTGGCATAATATTTTCATGTGGTTTCTTTTTGTGTATCAGGTTCACACATGTCAAAAAAAGGAGCTGGGTGGTCATATGTAGATGGTTTTCTAGCATAAGGGAGCCGGAATAACTCCAGCACCTTCAAAGTCCAGTTAACATGACCTGTCAACTCTATGTGCTGCATGACTTTAGTTCCCTGACCCCACTGAACCATCTGAATACAGTGAATCCTATGGCCAACTTCTAAACCTTCTGCTGAGGTAATGGAGCCAGATAATACAAGAACCATTACATTTTAAAATGTGGTCTTTGTTTCTGGATTGATAGGGAAAGTGTTGTGTTAACAGGTTTTAATGCATTTTCCTATCACATTATGTGACCTGGATGCATTTATTTCTTCCTCACCAATCAGATAGTCAAAATTTGATTACAGAAATGTGTTCTGTTCTCATAGTACTTTAAAATCTGCAGGGAATTATATATACATGTAGTTTTTTGGCGCGTAACCACAAACTGATTTCACCTGCACCCATCTAGGGACCTGGGCCTTTACACTGCTCTGCTTTGATTTCGTCTCTGTGCTTCCTGAATGCAAGAGGTGTTTCTGAGATGATGAGAATACAAGATACTGGAGTGGCGCAAGAGACAGCAGCCACCTAAATGTATTGTGAGCATTTCTGTTTTTAAACCAAAGCAGGAGGCTTGAGGTTTTGCCAGAATCTTAATGTTGTATTGGGCCAAGGAAAAGCTACATTTAGAGCTATAATAAACCTGCAGGTTATCTGGCTGTATTTCAGACTGCCTTATCAGTCAGCCTTATCGGTCACTCTGGCATTTGTCTTCTGATTTCAGAAATGTTATTGTGATGATGATGTGTGAAATGGAAACAAGACAATTAGCATTTCAGACATGCCAAGCTGGCACTGGAACCAACTTATTCGAACTCAAAGGGAACAAATCTGACATGTAAATTGCAGCTACAAAAAAGCAATGTGCCTTTGGTTTCTGATCACAGTAGGTTAACAACTGCTTGTTAGTCCCAAGGTGTTCTCGCCTTCTCCGAGTCCATCACTTTGGAAAAAAAATGGGATTTGCCCTTATTACTCAAATTAAGGGTTTTAGTTGTAATCTCAGTAAGTGATGAAGCATGTGTTATGAGTGATTACAGCCTCACTGGCGAGTGTCAGGGAAAAATTGTTTAGGGACTCTGAGCACAGGAATGGATGATTAAGAGCCTTTTCATTTATTAATCACTTTAGTTCATGTCTGAAACTCAGCCAGCTGAAAAATAATCAGCTCTGGAGAACAGGCACACAGAGAACACAGTCAGCTCATTGCTTGGTCGGGACATCTGCATTTTACTACTTGTACTTTAGGAGGATACACCAGGTTTAATGACCTCAGACAATGCTGAGAGAATGTTCGTTATATGCAGAAGTTTATTAGATTAACTGACTAGGAGACATTTTGTGGAGAACTTCAGTGAGACATTGCCAGTCCTCATACTTGACACTTTAAACTGCTTATTAAGTATTGACTACAAAAAAACATCACCAGTGGCTGGATGCTGAAACTCAAAGATGTGATTAGAAACAAGGGGTAGCTTTTATTTGTGAAGGGCCATTTATCACAGGAACAGTTTATGAAGCATCTACCACAGCAGCTTCTTAATTCCTGGAAAATTTAAATTTGAAGGTGGGATTTCACCATCCCCTCCCCCCTCAAAAACATTTCAGATCAGTTTATGCAGGAATTAATTAGCTACGAACTTATGTTACTACACTAAATGTTCACAGCTGCCCTTTCTGGCAGCATAATCTAGAAGTTTATGTCATGGGGTTTACACACGTGACTGACAAAATGCAGGAAGTTGTAGGAGTCATGTACGTCCTTGCAGCAATTGTTACAAGCTCATAGAGCAAATGGGATAAGCCTATAGGTACTTCCTCAGGGTCACAAACCCTAAAAATCTTAAAAAGACGATACTTCAAAGACTTTGTGTGGATAAATTTTTAGGTGATTTTCACTTATAAGTGATTTGTGCTTGCAAGGTTTTCTAAGAGTTGTTTAGCACCCACCTTGTGCACACTTCTGGGCGGGAAGGCGATTTGGTGTGAGAATTCAGCACCAGGATTCAGTGTTGAGCCCTACCGGGTATAGTCTGACTTTCTCTGACAAAACCTGTTGTAAAGTATTTATTTGTAGAATTGAATAAGGGTTTTTCCTGGCTTCCTACCACCCCTCTGTCTGTCTAGTAATTGATAATATTTGCTCTCAGCATCTTGCAGAGAAGGGAAAGTGAGATCAGGAATCAAAATATTAATCTCTTTTAGGTGAAATCAGAAATGTTTAAAAGTTCTTATTACCCACTCACATTTCATTTGTAAACCATCAGTGCAGAGCCAAGGCAGATGCATTTAGTGCTGTCACTGAGTTAGTGCTAAGGCAGCGATTGCTCTCAGTGGAGAAGGAGGGAGCATGCTTTTCTCTAAGGAGCATCTTGCTTTAGGCATTATGAAAGCGCAGAGCAAGAGACAATCCTGATCACGAAGGGTATAATACCGAGCCTAAGGAATGGAAGAGAAAAACAGAGCAGGAAATGCTGTTTGGTTTGTGGCAGAGCTCATTTCATACCAGTTTCATAGTGTTAGCCTCTAGATGATTCACTTTCTTACCCTCTAGATGGTTCAGTTTCTTAAAAAAGGTATTTGTATTCAGGAGTCAGGGCTTGACAAAGTTGCTGAAGGTTTTAACAGCTGGATTGTACTCTTGATTTACAGGTATCTGAGACTTATTTATTTGTTTGAGGGTCAGTAGAAATAGCTGTGATTGTTTTTAACGCACTTTTAGCTGTCAGAGCCTATCTGAGTTCCAGAAGAAATCTTCAAGATTAAATCCCCTGTAGCCTATGGAAATGGAGGCATCCATAGATATCTTTGGGAGAGTGATGGAGCAGACAGCCAGTGCTGTGAAGGATGTAAACCCCTGCAGCCTGGCAAGAGGAGTGTGTTCTTGTGAGGAGAGGAATGCGTTTGCAGTCATATCCAAGGGAGCGGTTGAGAGATGCTGATCAGCCACATGCAGCTGTCCTCGTACTGAGGTTACCCTTGCTGTTACTTGGAGTGGAGGGAGAAGGAGAGGATTTTAAATATTTTTGTTCATTAAAGTGTGACAAAAGACCTTATTCTGCCCAGGCATACAGCTCACAAAGCTGGTTAGGGACTGAAAGAAACAATTGAGGTGATCCAGTGGTAGCAGAACAAAAGATCTCAGCTAGTGTAATTAGCTAAGTACTGCATGCTGTTCTTGCAGCCCCCACTCAGTTAATCGATCAGGACACTGAGTGATGATACAGCTGAGTGAGAAGTATCTCTTCCTCTGATGAGCAGGCAGGGGAAAGATAAGCAGAAGGGCAACCTAGAGGCTAAACACTGGGCGAGAACTGAGGAATGAGGCTTAATTTTTGGGGTCAGCTGCGGAGTTGGCAAATCCCTTGATCTGCCCACACTTTCCCCTTTTAAATAGATAGCACAGCACTCCATCCCTATCCATGCTTTGCATGTGTTTTAGCTCTGTAAAGACATAACATGTGTGCTGTAATTTTGGTTGGGATCTCTAGGATCCACTGTTGTGCTAACAGTAACAAGAGGCCACCACCATCACTGTGCTGTTTCCATACATAGTAAGGAACTCCATGTTTTGTCTATCCTTGTGAATAAGGTATCTATCATTGCCTCAGTAAGGGCCAAAATGCAGGAGGCGATCAAACTACTAAGCTTGTGTTCAAATCTGGGGGGTGTACTGCAGCAAAAGGGAGTTTCAACAAAAAGGTCAGCTGGCTCTCGTCCTAATTCAGCTGGAGGAACAGATGCTGGGATTTTCAATGTAACTGTTGCTCTGTGCAGCTTTTCAAAGGGCCAGTGCTGAACGTTTTTAATTATTGTGTTGGCAAGGGTGAGAGTAAACAGCAGCAAATCAATATGAGTGTCCACAAGAGTCTCTGCTGGGATAGCTGAAAGGTTAGGTTTACATCCCTAAGATTCATTGTCCTGTTTCACTGTGGTTCTGCTTTTCTCCTGCCAGAGTCTTTGAATGTGATCTGAAGTCTTGAAAGCTCATTGGGCTTTTCATGTGTTCATCACAGTTTGCTTCAATGCAGACTAGACAATGCCTGTTGTTAATTTACTAGGTTAAAGACTTTCTCTCTAAGAGAAGGTATCTTCAAAAATGACCCTCTCCATGAGATCCCCTGCTTTCAGCCCAGTGGATGTGCCAGCGTCACGTCATGTACTCTGCTGCTCTCACTCGGTGCAGCACCTTGCTCTTTGGGTAGTGCTGGTGGAGAAGCCATCGAAGGACTGTGGATGTGCTTGGCGTGAAGGAAGCTGGGAAATATCTTGCCCAAGATCATAGAACCATATAATCAATAAGGTTGGAAAAGACCTCTCAGCTCACACAGTTTAACCATCGGCCCAAACGTACCGTACCTGCTAAACCATGTCCCAAAGTGCTATGTTTATATGTTTTTTGAACCCCTCCAGGGATGGAGACTACACTGCTCTGGGCAGCCTCTGCCAGTGCTTCACCACTCTGTCAGTAAAGAAATTCTTCCTAATATCCAATCTAAACCTCTCCTGGTACAACTTGAGGTCATTTCCTCTTGTCCTGTCCATATCATTTGGGAGAAGAGCCCAGCACCCTCCTCACCACAACCTGCTTTCCAGGAACTGCAGAGAGTTATGAGGTCTTCCTCAGCCTCCTCTTCTCCAGAGTAAACAACTCCAGGTCTCTCAGAAGATTTGGTTTAGATCATAATTTAGGTTCTGGAGGTTTTTAATGCGTTGGGTCATTGGCACAGCTGACAGCAACAGAGTTAGTCTTGTGAGTTACTGCTCACTATTCCTTGGATTAACCCAGGCCTAGCACAGACTGGGGTTGCTTTCTGAGGCAGCAAGTCGGGCTGTCAGAGAGAGGAGGCTGCAGATCTCAGGGTTCAAAGTGAGGGTTTGCTTTGGGTTTGCAAGCTTTGAGGAAGGGTAGCAACTGGTCGTCTTTAGTCAGAGCAGAGTGAAATACCTGTTCTGAGCCCTCTTATAGTGGGAAGACTTTTTCCTGAAAAATACTTCAGTACAGGGTTCATCCAACCCCTATGAAATGGCAAAGACGTGCTGAATTTAGCAGTGCTCAGTCAGTTCCCCAGAAGGAGGTTAATGAAACTAATTCCCAACAGCCCAAGCAGGGTCTGCCACAATAATTCTGCCTTGAGGTTTCAAGTGTACTTTTTGTTCTTTCCTCTTAGAATTTTATGCAATCTTAAAGTTTTCTGCGGCTTGTTTGGCTCCAAGCTGTTGTTGCAAATCTGTTTGTCAGAAGGGATGTTTTCATCATTCACAGGACTTATTTTTAAATTCTGCAGAGATTTCTTAAGTGAGAATGATAGTCCAGAGAACTATACAAGATGCTGTGGGTATGGCAGCTGATCTCAGGGATGCTGTGAAGTGACTTGGAGCTGGAACAATTGACTGTATTCATTGAAGTGTTGGGGAGACCGTAGGGAAACGGAATGCAGTTACCTTCACTGGAATTTGGCCAGAGTCCCAGCTACCACTAATGCCTCTGCTCTTACAGGAATGTCCTGAGATTTTCATTAATGTATGATTCAGCTTATAAAAACATGTGCCTGCTGCCTTAGCCCCTAGAGCCACGGCAATTAAAGAAATGCGATTTAGCCAGTATGTAATGACTGGCTTTAGCAGGTACATCCCCTCCCTAACCCCAAGATGCAAGAGTAAACTTTCCAGTGCATTGTCTAAACAGCATGCACAGTGAGCCCCTGTCCCCCATTCAAGTTGCATTCCAAGTGTAGAGTCGTCACCTCTCTGTACAGTCCTAAAGGCATGCTCTGTAAAACCAATCAAATGGGTGTTGGGGGGAACCATCTCTGAGCAATCCTCATCCTGGCTATCAGACTGACTTACTTTCTCCCAGGGAATGAGAGCCCTGTCTGGTCTCATCATGCACAAAGCAGGAATATGATTTTTTGATGTTTAGGACTGAAGCTAAGAAAATGGAAAATGTTGTGCAATACTTGGATATAAAGTGCTTCTTGTACCTGGCCTAGCTAAGCCCATACATGTTCATACATCACCTGCATCTTTACTGCTGATCCCTCTGGACCC
The DNA here is from genome assembly GCA_033558185.1 of Dromococcyx pavoninus. Lineage (NCBI taxonomy): Eukaryota > Metazoa > Chordata > Aves > Cuculiformes > Neomorphidae > Dromococcyx > Dromococcyx pavoninus. Next base: position 581,651 of record JAUMJL010000712.1, read on the forward strand.
AGCACAACTGGCAAAGTCACATGAAGGAGTTGGGTCGCACTTTATGTGCTGCCCTGGTTTGGGTCTAACACTGGAGTAACCCTAGCAGTACTCATGGAAAGCATTTCTTTGTAACCCAGTTCTTTTCCGAGATCAAGGGCCTTTTGCTGCTGATAGCCAAACAGGCCATTTGACATTGCCCTTGTCAGTGGGAATCTTGTAGCTGTTTGTCCTGTCAGTTTATTTTCAGTGACAAACAGAAGAGCAGCAAAAACATTGAGTGAACTGTGAGAAACCAGGAAAGGGTACCAAGTGGAGGAGAAGGCAGGAAGGGAACGCATATTTTTAATTCGATTTCAATTTGGATTTGAGATGCTTGCAGTGGACTTTTCCCTGTCATGTGTGGCAGAACAAGAATTTGAAACCCTTACTCTGGAAACGCATTTACACTGGTGAGTGTTAACTATAAGCTTTCATAAAGTCAACAGCCATCCAGACTGAATATTGAGTTTTATGTGCACACAGAAAATAGTTTCAGAAAGGAGGAAGACGGTGGGCAATGTGCCTGGTGTGTTTCCAGGTACGTTTACCTCATCCATCTCTATGGCACTTGGCAGCAGCGCTGGCTCTGAAAACCTGCCTCAACCTGAACTGCAGCTGAATGTGTCTGCTGCAGCTAAAAATAGTTTTACCATAAAGTAAATAATAAATAAATACACTTCATAAATTGATAAATAAATAAGCTTGGGAACACAACTATAAATCCTTCCTTGAAGGAAGGACCCAAGAAAGATGTGGCTGCTTCAGAGGATCAAGCAAGGAGAGGGATAGGAGCTGTGCACATCTCTTAATGAACTTCAGTTGCTGCTGGCACAGGGAAACATGGAGCAGAGCCTTTCTGCCTGAGCTGGGAGCTTGATTTTTGGGGCCATATTCTGGAATCTGAACTCCATGCTCTGCTCTGCTGCTGGTGACCCCCAACCAGCTAAGTTCAAAGTCACCTCTGCATATGGTGGGACTACGTCTGTATGAGCAGCAGCAGATTGGGAAGCTTGTTTCTGCTGAGAGAATTGTTGAGCTGGGGGAAAAACTGCTGCCTTCTTAAGAAGATACACGGTGGACCTTAGGAAAACAGACTAGGAGCTCTTCCCATGCATCATCTCTCGCATTACCTGCACAGGAAATGCAGAGAGCCTGCACTTGTACCTTTGTTTTTCTATTGTGAGTGGCTTTAGGGAGCACTTTTTCCTGTTACCCATATCTGAAGGGATTTTTATGAAGTTAGAAGAGAACAAATATACATCCATATATAGCCTAGCAGCTTCGGCGTTATTGGTGTCCACATCTACGGTGCAAAATTAACAAGGAAGTCCCTGGATTACTATGAAATGCCTTGGTAATCACTAGCTAAGCCTGCTTCTATCATCTTACTTTCAAAATTACTGTAGCATTTTCTTGAGCTGGCAAAAGCCCCTCCATGTGTAGATTGAACACATTTAGGCTGACATGTGGGCCAAGGATTCAGGGATACACTTGGCTTTTTGGGCACAAGTTAAAGAATTGACACAGAGCGCAAGCAAAATCAATTTGGCGCTTATCAACATGAATGTTACCCAGTGTTTAGCAGCCAAAAGTGCTTTGGGGACATACTGGTAGGGAATATGCTCTGAACCATGAGTTCAAGGGTACTTTCAGCAAAACTTGGAGAGTTGCAGTGCAGAGACCACAGGGATCACAGCTGGCAGACAGGGAAGGACTGGAAAACTATCAGCCAGACAGGCTGAAGAGGTCAGGACCCCTTCTCTCTCATTTTGTAATTGAGCAGAGGGCAGCATTCTCTGGTGAGTCTGGCTGGGTTTTCAATATCTGAATTAAGAAATAAGGTAAATACCACTGTTTAACAGTTTGTTCTTGCTTTCCCACAACATAAATTTTTTTTCCTGCATCTGCCTTTGAACCTCTGAATTCACAGTGGCTTAAGTACAGCGATTGCTCCATTTCCACAACAGCAATAACTGAATGGCCTTTCAGATTAATTTGCCCCTCATGCATAACTCATGTTATTGAGGACAGTAGGTTTGAAGGTGAAATTCAGACTTAGGATCGAGCTGACAGAGTTTGATTTCTCCTCTTATTAGCACTACATAGCTGCTCTTTCAGCCCATCGTGAGGCATCCCTCACGGCTGGGTCCCACCAGCTACAAACCAGACGGCAGCGCAGGGTAAAGCAATTTTCCCTGGAGTTTCGCTTGCCACAGGGTGGCAGCAGGGGACAAGGACAGTGACTGCAAGGCAAGGGTTGTGCACAAACCCACCAAAGCTGGGTCTCCCCCTTCCAACTCCCTGCTGCTCCCAGTAGCATCAAGAAGCCCCGCAAGATGTCTGCAAGGTCTGAGCAAGAGCAGGCTTCTCAGTTCCCGTGCTCTGTTCTATTTGGATAGCCTGGTGGGACCCTGTTTAGGAAAACGCTTGTGCACAGCTAGAACTGCACGTTTCCACGTGGGTTTGTGGTAAGGAGGTTCCCAAAAGCTCAGGCAGCTTGTCCTGGCTCAAAGTCACAGGATCATGTACGTCTGCAAGTAGGTGTGCAAAGCAATAGGCAGATGGTGCCAGAAGTACATGGACACTTTGTTCTTTAAGGTATTCGTTCTTCCTACATGACATTGAAACTGATTGCTCCACTCTCTCCTGCGCTTTCAATCATTTCCAGGTGTTTGATTGTGATTCTTTACTATTTCAGGGTTACAGTAGCATCACAGAAAATACTGCCAGGGAATTATTTTCGTAGGTCGATTTGGGATGAAAAGACTTAGAGACGGCACTGTGAAGCGCTTTTCACATGGACACCTGCCCTGCTAATCCCTGTGACTTTGTACCATGTGCTCCAACACTCTAGAGGGGATCAGACGCAGTACGTTCTGCTGCACAAATGCCCATTTTTTTGTAAATAGCTGCTGCGCTTGGGTCTGCAGAGCTGCGTATCTCAGCAGCAGCTCTGGGGATCTCAGATAAATAGTCTTCCATTTGTCTCCAAGAAGCTCTTCCTTCCAGAAAGTGCTAAAAAACACTGGAGGTGCTGTGGAGAAAAGGGGCAGGGAAGAAGGGTGACAGGTGGGCAAGGAAAATGAATCTCCAGGGCTGTGAGCCTGGCATCTTCCATGGGCACTAAATTCACTTCAGAAGACTTTTTAATAATTGTAGAAGGCTGGGGGAATAAAGAAAGAGTTTGCCAAGTGTGATGTGATGACAATGGCTTGAACTGTAAAATTCCTCTTTTGTCCTGGCCCCGTCACTCTAAGCCATGCGCTGTTACCATTATCTGGTCTGAGGGGAGCTCTTGCTGTGTTATTGTGGAGTGTGTGTGATCTGGCAGTGAGTCAAAAAGCACTGAACTGTGCTGGGATGAACTGGCCCAGCTACTTTGTGAGAGTCCGTTAGAAGTTCCTCCTCATTACCTAGGGATGCCAGCAGTGCTCTCTTGCCCTAAAGGACATATCTCTTGATGCTGAGCTGTGTTTTAATTGTTGCTGGCTGCTCTAAGCTTCCATCTTCAAAGAACCCTTTAAAATTTTGATGTCTGATTCTCATTGAAATGAGGTAGAAGTGAATTCCTAAATCCCCTAGGCGGCTGTTGAATGCCTGGCAAAAGCTCCTGGCGGTTCAAGTGTGGCTCTGCTGCATCATCTGGATTTTCCTCAGATATAGCCCATGCAGTGGTTTTCGGTTTGCGTCAGTAGGCTCAGGTAGAAAGGAGGAGCATGGTGAGGAAGTGAATATAGGGAAAATCATAGAATCATAGAATCATGGACTGACTTGAGTTGGAAGGGACCTACAAGGATCATTGAGTCCAACTCCTGTCCCTGCACAGGACAACCCTGACTTTCATACTGCGTGTCTGAGGGCCTTGTCCAAATGTTTCTGGAATATTGCCAGGCTTGGTGCTGTGACTGCTTCCCTGAGGAGCTGTTCCAGTGCTCCACCACCCTCTGGGTGAAGAACCTTCCCCTAATATCTAATACCTAACCCTCCTGGCACATCTTCCTGCCATTCCCTCGAGTCCTGTCATTGGTCACCAGAGAGAAGAGCTCAGTGCCTGCTCCTCCTCCTCCCCTTGTGAGGAAACAATAAACACCTATGAAGTCCCCCCTCAGTCTCCTCTTCTTCAGGCTGAACAAACCATGTGACTATAGCCGCTTCTCATACAATTTCTCCTCCAGACCCTTCACTAGCTTTGTGACCGTCCTCTGGACACTCTCCAGTAGCTTGATGTCCTTTTTATATTGTGGTGCCCAAAACTGCACACAGTACTCGAGGTGGGACCGCACCAGTGCAGAGCAGAACAGGACAATCCCCTCCCTCGACCGGCTGGCAATGCCATACTTGGTGGACCCCAGGACATGGTGGCCAAGGCTTGCTGTTAGAAAGGGAAATGTGACAGAGAGGACAATCCCAGCAAACAGAGAAGGGTGAAAACTATGGAGACATGGAAAACCAGAAATATGGGTGCAAGGACATCCAAGAGCAGTTCCTCATGGCTGTAAAAAAAGGAAAAATTGCCATGACAAAAAAAGGCTCAATGCTGGGGACATGGTGGAGCGAATCTTCTTTGGCATCAGTGCAGCGTGACCTGGCAGTGAGAGGAGAGTGCGGCTCCAGCGCTAATGTGTGATTCTTTCTGTGACCCTGGAAAAGTTACATAAACATTGCTTCTGTTTTTAGATCTCTCTAATTTAGGAATAATACTTCCTGCTGTATTCCCATGGTGTTGAAAGGTCAAATTAGCTAATGGAAGGAAAGTTCTCGAGGATCATTACTACTGTTGTCATTACTGTTATTAGTGCTATTTATGACAGCTATAATGGAAGTGTTACTAGTGGGGAAGGGGAAGGAAGGAGAAGTGGCAGGCATCAAATGCAGAGACTGCCACTCTGGTGCCAAGGATCTGTCTCCAGGAGAGATAAGTACTGCTCTTACCAGCAGCCAGAAAATCCCATAGTTTTATGTTTACCTAATTTGTGGAATTACCTGATTGCAGGGTAGATTTCCGTGACATTTGTGTTTTGAATTCATGTGAGCCATATGCCAGGAAGTTCACTGTCTGATCATGTGGTGAAAAGCCCCCTAAATAACTGCACTTTGAGAGCCTGCTGGTTGTCTCCTCTCTTCTCTGAACGGATCACAAGTGCATCCATCTCAACCGTACTTTCTTACAATGAAATATTTTCCAGTTACCCCCAAACGACACAATGCAAGGGAAGTCTCATGGCAGTTGGTCACAATGTCAAGCTCCAGCCTCTAGGATTCATGGCAATATAAGCCGTAACAGCAAGCATAGACAAGTAATACAAATGTCTGGGAACACGTCCTGCAAAAAAGGGATGCCCAAGGCAGTGCTGCATAACAAGGATTGAAAGGCAAGGTCCAAATGTTGACATTTGCTCCTTGTTTTTAGAACAGACAGGAGTGAGATTAAAGAATAGCTGGATTTCCTCCTATGGCAGTTCCTGTGATGCTGGGTCTGGTTCTCCCCAGGCTGGAGTGTCCTTGGAGTAGGCAACAAACATAATTGTGCAGACCCATCTCCTTCCTCAATGGCAAGGACAGGAGGAGGTATGGTACGTGAGCTCATGCTGTGAGAAGAGAGTATGCAAAGCAAACAAAACTGCTGACAGCAACACAGTAATAACGTGTTTCTCTGCCTCTCCTTTTGCATTTCTTGAGGTGGGATAGTGGTCCCTGTCATCCCACAGTTTGAGGGATGCACTGCCACCACCAAGAAGGGCTGTTCACAGAGTATAGGGAGGGCTTTATAGGTGCCCGTGGAAAGGATTAGGGAGCAGCTGTTGTCATTGACTGAACATCCTGGAGTTTGTAGGGTTCAGGTGGTCCCTTAACAGAACCTTCCCTCGATTTTGATAATTACAACTTACCACATGCCCATCTCCAGCATTTTCTGGCACATGGCACTCGGTGAGAAACATTATGTGTTAGGCCCATTTCATCTCTGTAGGTAAAGCTGGTGCATGCAGCATTGGCTTCTGCACAGTGATCAGGATAAGGAGGGTGATGACAATGCTGAGTGGCACCCTGCACACCAGGAACACAACACGGGGAAGAGCAGCTGGGGAATGGCAGTGTTTGAGGAGACCTGGGTTTGCCAGTGATCCTCAACTGCCACGCTCTTCCAAGCTGCCCTGCTGTGATGGACTCTGTAGCCATGCAGTGGCTTTGAGGCAGTGCTCTCATATCTTGAGTGGCCACATGTTTGATAGCCCCTCGCCTAGACTGCAATGGGTTTGCTGTCTGAATGTCACAGGAACCGGGGTTTTAATTATTGAAGCCTCAGGAGAAATGTGAGAAAGAACTGTGAAACTGGGGGCAGGATGGCAAAGCAAGGTGAAAAAAGGAGCCCTGAGTGTGGAAATGTTTACCGTGTTTGGGGCAGAGCAGAGCACCTTTTCAGCAGACTCTGTGACAAACAGCTATTTTAAACTCACATTGCAAAGCAAATGTTAACCCTCAGACATGTGCAGCCACTGGCTTTGTGTGCTGTGGACAGGGGCGAGTTGTAGCAGATACAGCAGAGTAACAGGGAGTGAGTTCTCGTAGCCCTTTGAGCCAATATCACCCTGATAATCACTGCAGCCCAAGCCGGATCATGTTCGTTTGCTCCAGGCCTCAGCATTTATATTGTTGGGTAATACACCCTCTGTGGCATGCATGGAATGGATTGTTTGCAAAAACCAAGCAGCGAACAAAGAAGTAAGGCTCTCTGATTCCCACGTGCATGGGGAAGGTGTGTTCTGTGGGCAAGACTCTGCTGGGAGAAAAGCTGGCCTAATGCGGGAAACAGAGAAAGAGCAGGAGAAAGCGATTCCTCAGGTTCTAGTGCTGCAAAAGGGAGAGCGTTACTCTGCACTTACACAGGCATCACTTTTCTGTTATTGCTCTGTCTGTGACTCAGGTGCACATTGGTGCTTTTTTCCCCTCACCCAGTTGCTGTGTGCTGTGAACAAAACCGGAAAGGTAGTAGAACTAGGGAAAGGCATTAATGATGTTTGACATATCAGCTTTCTGGACACCCTGACATAGAGCAGCAGGCAGCTGAGTGCCAGGAGAGCCAGGACAGAAGCCTTCTCCTATGCAATAGCCACCTTTTCCCCATCTCCCTGGGCTGGCAGCAGGGCTGTTTGCTGCCATTATAACGCATGTCAGAATGCCGTTTTGCAGTTGATCCCTGGGTTTGTGACAGCTGGCTCAATGCTGGCTGAAAACAAACTGTTTTTCCCCTGTCCTGCAGGTGTTCTTGCTATTCTTTCCTCTAGGTTCAGTCCCTGTGCTAAGATGTCACTGTGTAGCTGAAAGAGGGCTTTGCTGCTGTCTTTCTGCTTGCCATTGTCACAACTTTTGCACATGTCTATTTCCTGTCGCTCTGTTTCTCTACCCTCTTCATTCATATTGTAAGACTTGGGACAGGAACTGTCCGTGATGGGATGTTTGTACCATGTCTGTAAAAGAGGACCTGGTATGGCTCTAGGTGTTACCAAACACAGGGTTGGTTCCTTGTCTTGTATATATGGAGAAGATTGATTGTTAGTTTCGCCTCTTGTTACAGAAAAGAACCTGGAGGCTTCTTGAAGGCCTGAATCAAAACTGTAGTGTAGGTCCATCTTTCTTTCTGCATTACTTGAAAGAAGATTTTATTTTCCCTGTCCTTTCCAATTTTAAATGAAATAACCTCTGTGAGAGCCTAACAGTTTTGTGCTTAAGAAGGTGGAAAATGATCTTAAGAGCTAAGCCGCCTTTCCTCTGCTGGCTTAGGAATTTAGTCACCAAGAGGAGTCAGATGTAAAACTCATCCAGGCATCTCTTCTTATCTTTTGCAGCTGAAGCCAGCAGTCTGTTTTCCACTCATGTCTTGCCACTTTTTGCTGAGGGGCTGACTGCTGCGATTAAGTTTGCTCCCAGGACAGGAAACAGTCTCACAGGAACTAGGAAGGTGTGGAAGTGTTGGAGCCTGCACCATACTCCTAGGAATGACCTTGAATCCTCACCACTTGTCAGTAATTTACATCCACCCTGGAAGGATCACAGAGGCAGTTCTGCAGCTGGATTGCTGCTTTGGTGCCTGTTCTTTGTAAATTATACTGCAAAAGGTGTTGGTCCTTTGGGGATCCTCTGTCTGAACTGGCACAGGGGCACTCCTGGTTTGGAGGGTAGAGAAAGCAGTCTGGTTGCTCCTCTGCTGCTGGGCTGCGTTTTCCTCTGAAGTGGGGACAGCAGAGTGAGTGCCCAGGCATGTAATGGCACAGGGTCAGTGATGGTCTCTGCTGTCTTGGTGTAGAGCAGGGGCAGGCAGGGAGAGAAGAGGCTGGTGCTCAGTCAAGGGGAAACAGGTTTCCATCTGTATCTGTAGTGCTCAGTAGGGAACAGGCAACACTTTGCTGCTGCTGCATGTGCTTCCTTTTGGCTTTTGGGAATGCCCATAAAAGGTGAGGTCCTTGACCGCTTTGAATTAGAGACTGTACCATTTTTACTCAGCATCCTGGACAGCTTCCAGTTTGGGGAGGTACAGCTTGCTTGCCTGAAATTCCTTCTCTGAAAAAACTATGAGCATTTCCCACTCATTTCAGCTTTCATCAGGTCCAGCCTCAGGCACAGACAGAATAAGGATTGCCTCAGGCAGCAGGGCAGGGGAACAGGAGAGGAGAGAAGCCACAGGGACCAGGAGTGGTTTCTCCAGACCTGTCTTGAAGGAAGCTCCTCTGCTCCATTGAGGGTAGATGACCTTTCTCCCTGAGCAGTGCACGGAAAGCAGCTTTGGCAGAAGTGCACCCCAGCAATGGGGAGGGGAGCAGAAAGGGCTGGGAGCTGGCTGAGCTCCTCGGGGCAAGTGGCTCTGCTTTAGCTGAAGCCAAGGGCACCTGGTGCTGGCAAAAGAGCTAAGAGAGGATGCAAAGCTCTTACTGCCTTGGATATTACATGTATCCTTAGAGCATGAGCTGATGAATACAGTGGAGAGGCAGGTGAGCTCTTTTTGTCCTGACTGGAAGGAAATAAATGAATCTGCCCATCCCCAGAGGTACACACACACTGCAGAGAAGCTGTGAGCTGTTTGTAACGGTAAAGTGGAACCCTGAGCTTGTGACTCTTTTCTGTATGAGGTCAAATATCTTTGAGTTTCTCTGATATTGGCCACAACGCTTAAGTCAGAGCTGATGACTGTCACTACTGACACAGTGAGTTGATGTCCCTCTGGATTTACAGTGCAGCCTTTCTGATGTAGTATCTGGAAAATAAGCCTGGGGATGCCAGAACTGTTAGAGTGGTGAATGGTAGGGACTGGAGTTCTCCTTGTTCCAAGCCAGGTAAGTATATTCATTAAGATATTCTAGTCTGAATATGGGAGAAAATATGTTGTTTTGCCTGTGTTAAGTAACATTTTTATTTTGGAAGTGTCAGAAAGATTTCATAGCACTGCTAACCAGTCAAAACCACGTAGTTTAACTTGTTCTGTTGAATGGAATTCAGCCTCTCAAGCTGAATTCATTCTAAGTGAACCTTGTTTGACTACCTGGAATGAATTAAGTCTCTCTCTTACTGTGCTTTGTGTGTGGGAACAGAAATGTTATTATAGAAAAACCTAGAGCACTATGAGAAAAAATCCCTTCCTTGCTCCCTGGAGAATAAAACAATAACTCGTTTGGAAACACTTTCTATGGCTTGGAGTAAATGTCAATAGCCGAATTCTCTTGAGATGCATGTCTGCATCAGGGCTGGGGAAACCCAGCAGAGACCTGGCTCCAGGGGGAGACCTTTGACTTAATTATTTTTGGGTTGAATTGTCTTAACTGCTCTGCTGTGATGACACAGGGGTTGGGGACAATGGGGAGGAATTTCTGTCTGCTGTACAGCAAACACTTGCTGCCCCCATGTTGTGACATGGGGCTGAGTCTGAGTGAGGGGACTCAGGAGACAATCAGCAGCTCTGCAACTTTGTTTTTAGGTTTGAAAAACGTTTCTGAACTCCACAGCAGCTTTAAAAGCTCCATCTCCCACATGAAGCCTAGATTGATCAGCTACTCAACGTTTATTGAAAAGGCCAGATGCATCCTAGTGCGCTGCTCTGTACTGGATGCAATACACGACTGCTCTGGTGTGGCTGCATTACTCCTAACAGAGACGGGTAAATGGAAGACCCCAGTCTCACCTGTTTCCTGTTCCATTGTGGGTGCTGAGGAGTAAAACCTTAATTGTTACATTTGGAAATGGATACAGGTAGTTTTCCTGTGCTTTCTCACAAACACACAGCTGGTTTAACCCTTTCGCCCAACTTGCACCAGTACTAATGACCTTGTGAAGGACAAGGAACAACGCCAGATAAACTGGAAATGCTCCCTTCCACTGGAAAGAATGAAAATGGTTCCAGTAAAACATTTGAAAACAAGAGGTGTAAAGCAGAGAACATTTTTTTCCACTGCTCCTCTGTGCAGCAAAGAAAGCTGCTTCTCTTAGTTCCTTCGTGTAGCAAAATTTCTTCCTCTCTCACCCTGTCAGTTCCTATAAAAACTATTTCAGCAGCTCAGGAATTCCGGACAGCCATCTCCAGCAGTTCATTTGTGATACTTCCCTTCCCATCGTTATAATACCTGACATGAAAAGGGCAGCAGTTTGTCACTGCAATTGCTGCTGATTCTGTCAACACCCATCCATGCCGGCTTGCTGTGTTTTCCATAGCATTTCCATAGTTGGAACCTGCTGCGTGGCACCGCTCTCATTTGGGTAACTGCATACACTGTGCTTCTGTTTTTATTGGGAAATGTCGGCAAGTTAGTTTACAGTTTAGAAATAGCATCTGTCATTTGTAATATAAAGGACACAAAGATGGAATAATCCATCTTAAAAGCTACAGAGAATTTGTTGTTACAAAAGCTCCTCAAGGGAAGAGAAAAGAGGAATAAATAAAGAAAACTTCTTTAAAATGATCAAGAAAGGATCTCACTTAGACAGCATTCTCCGAACCTACAGTAACCATAGCAAGGCAAACAAAAGGCAGTAGTAATAAGTCTTATGTGTCCTTGGTGATCTGCTTAAGCAACTTCTTGCTTTTACAGTAAGCCAAAAAAAGGGAGAACAGATGGGTTCAAAGTCTGCTGCAGGATCTGCTGAATGACAAGAAACCTCCTCGAATGCAAGAAAACAGACCGGACTGTTAATGCAAAGCAGTACCAGGGGTGGCCTTTGGGATTTTCAGGAAAGGGCAGTGGGCATGGAAGACTTTGCTGCAGTAAAGGCAACTGAAGGGACTTGAGTTTGTGTCAGGCTGAGGAGATTACTGAGAATTGGTTGTGTTTCAGGAGAGGGCAGCTTGGCAGGGAAGTTCTTGTTCTCTCCTTCTGGAAGCACCTGAAAGAGTTGGCTAAATATCTTTGTGGAAAACAGGAGAAAAAAGGTGTGGAGAGATGCTGAAACCACAGGAGTTTGATGGAATTTCACAGGAAATAGGACCCATCTCATAGATGGTTAGTAGAACACCCTCTGGAAGGAGTTACTTTCCTCTTGTGTGGTTCTAATTGGCATGGGCTCTCTCCAGGGTCAAGGCCTGGGAGCTAGGGATTTGCACAGACAGGTCCTAGAATGAGAGCCAAGATTTGGATCATCACCACCCACAGAGAGCTCACACATTAAATAGACAGGACAGACAGAAGTGGAAACAATTGTGTCCATTTTACAGGTGGGAAACTTAGGCATGGAAACCAAAAGCCTTTATGCCCTTGACGAATGTTTTGCTGTACAGGTGCTCCTGCTGATTTCAGGGAGAGGGGTTTACCCCACATGGCAATGCCTGGGCAGCTGCTCACAGCTGCTGAACCCTAAGGTTTATCCCAACACATGACGTTCAAACCCAGCCTGGTTTTAGGTATTCCTCCACTCTGTGCTCCTCAGTCACCTCTCATAATGCAACTTGGCAGACCAATTGGATCAATCCAGCCAAAAGGAAAAAAAACACCAGTCCCTGGCTGGCTCTTGCTGGCTTCTCCTGCTCTTGGTAGGTGAGCGACAATCCTGCACCCAGAGGGTTTGCTGGCTGCACATCACCTTGTTTTTCTCAGCTTAAATAAACCATAAGAGGTCTCAGTGTCTATTGAGTGACCTCTTACGCTTGGTGCTGTAGCTCACACAGATTCCATTTTTGGCACAAGTGACTGTTGAGGGTGATTTTGATAATTCTGTGGCTGCTCAGACCACTCCAGCACACCTGTCACACTTAAAACAATGGATTGTACTGTTGGCTCTGCCCTTGCTGACTGACAGCCCTTAGAACCACTGGAGATATAGGGAACAGTTGAAGACTGCCTTCTCACCTCCTTTCTGGTCATATACAGGTTGTTCAGAGAAGGTAACCACATGCAGAAGCCTCCTGGCTGCTCATTATTTATCTGCTGTGGTGCACATGGTTCTGCAAGCACGTTCTATCCTTGACTGCTCCAGCACAGTCCCATCCTTGGCTTTATTCAGCCTTGTCCTGTGAAGCAGGTGCTCATTTCAATATGTCACAAATATGCTGGGTTTGTTTGTTTAGTTGATAATTGTTACACTGGGCAGAGATAGAGCTTTGTGTTTATAGCACGGCTTGTTTTGTTCCAATCATTCAGTCCTTTCCCTTAAACATCACCACTCCTTAAATGCAAATATTTCCAGAGGTGTTCAGAGAGAAGAATGAACGTCAGGCATTTGGGCCTTACTTTGGAGCACAGGGCCTTGTTTCTGGACTTTCAGTGGAAATTTCAGGGCTTATTTGGGTCTCTCTACTTTCTGAGTGGTAGTGCCAGTTCACAGGCCTGTTGTGAATGTTTTCCTCCTGGAACTGTAAGGAATTTGCATTCAGAGAACCCCAGCCAAACAGATGACACAACTGTACCTAAGCAATAGGCAGATGAGGAGGCTGATGGATTGCTAATAGATTCGGTATCAATGTAAACAACCCATATCTCCATTTCTGTTCTCTATAGGTACATAAGTATTACGGTTTCAATGCTGCCATCAAAAGCATCTAACCACAAAAAGTGGGCTTTGTTCTAGGTCCTACTCGGGGATAGTTTGAGTACACAGAGCATAGCAGATCATTCTCAGCCTCTGGAGTTACTTGCAGGTGAGTCTGTGCTAGCAGATTTTCCTTAAAGTCATTATTTACTCTGGCCCTGTGGCTGGCTACACAGCCTTGAAGGTGTGGTTTAGGAGCCCTTGGCATAGGCATGAGCTGGAACGTATCAGGATTTGAAGAACGTTTCCTTTCAGAGCTGTTCATAGTTTTAGTAACCTTATCAGAAGTATTGTGGGTTTAGTCTCTCCTTAAGGTCTTTGATTTCACATTGTTTATAAAAAGGATTATGAAGAATCCAAAAACTCAGTTTTCACTAAAAAGAGAAGAAAAAGTGATGTGTAGCACATGATTGCTAAGAGAACCTTAAAGCAGTGGTCCCGTGGAGAGAAAAAGATGGAATCTATAAGTACAGTTTGGATTATGAAAGGCTAAAGCACAGATCACGATTTCATTCAGGCTTCATGAAGGCAGAAGTTAACACAAATGCTTCTGCTGGGTACCTAAGCCTTTGAAGTGGTTGTCATTTGTTACAGATGTTTTTCCAGGGATGCCTTTTCTCCGTTATATGTGATCCAACTTAACATAACAAAGCCAAACAAACCCTCCATTTTGCTGACTCTCTCACCAGTTAATCTCACCCATAGCATCCCACTCTGTTGTATTTCATTAAGCGATTCCCACCTGTTTGTCCTCACAGCAACAGATGGGAGCAACGCTGCATTTTTTGTTTATTTATTTATGCTGGCAGCAAGGTGCGATGTTTCATCTCTCGCCCTTCCTGGTCATTGTGATACAAGGCTCTTTAGACAAAGTCTCATTCCTGTGGTTTTATCCATTCTTAAGCAGAAAATAAAAAATTCATTCATGAGTGGAATGACTTCCTGGTAGGATGGATGGCAAGGATTTTTAGCTGCACTTGTAGAGGGATCAGAGAATTTATTCGCTAATGTTTAGGGAAGTCAGATTTCAAGTCTGAGAAGGTACAAGAGCTGGAATGTTATTGTTCAGGAGAACAGAGCAGCTTTGCCTCTGAGAAATCATCTTTCACCACTGAAACTGATATTCTGGTAGAAATCCGGGTATTAACGTCTACATTGCTGAGTTACCTCTCCAGGTTATGGCTGAGTTACTCTTTGCCTGGCATGACTTGAAATAAAAGCAACTTCCAGAAGTGTGCATGCATTTCACTGCCCTGAAAATGGTACCCCTGCAAATAGCAGCTTTTCCTTTGGCTAGGGCAGAGCCTTAACCCACTCATACACATTTCTTTGTCTCAACGTGGTGTCTGGAAGGAAGAGATAGGGCTTCTAACTTGTCATGAGATGGTTACACAGGTCACAGCTTCTGTTGAACAGGGACTGTCACGGGCTCTGAATACCCTTGAAAACCTGTTTTGCGGTAGCAAGTTTTGTAATAAAACCTCTATCAGTTGCACTCCCCAGTCTCCAGAAGCTCAGGATTTTCAACTCCTTCTAGCTTTGCCTTTACAGAGCCTTGAGCAGGCTGCTTACTTCCTGATAAAACTAAAATAATTGTCTGCTTCTTTAAAGCCCCAGCTGAAGAACCCTACCGAGGTGCTCTGTGTTGTTAACTAGATACACCCATGTGTGCCTGCTCTTTGTGGCCAGCAAGCAAGAAGTTGCTGTTAATCGGCCAGCTAGATCACAAAGAGGTGCTTGAACAAAAAGATCACATCCAAGCTCTTCTAATCCCAGATTTGCCCTTGGGTTTGTGCCTAGATGCTCTTATCAAGAGGTGTTCCGTGGCCATTTTGCTGGCGTTTACTGTTTTCAAATACCAAAGACTTTTCAGCTTATTCAAAACAAAGCTTCTTGGCAGAATTAATTTGGCTGCTGATCACCAGCTTCCATCCGCATGAAACGTAGGGGAGGCAAGCAGAGACATTTGAGGAAGCTGGCTGGCAAGGGGAGACAAAGTTTCTCAGTCAGAGCACTGAGTCTGGGGCTGGTAAACCTAGTTCCTTGAACAGAAATGTGTACTCAGCTCTGCACATAAGAGCCAAACTGTAGGAGGCATGGCTCACCATTTCTTTCCCATTTCTTTCCTGTGCAGGTTGAAGAAGGAGGAAAAGCAGACTCCCTGCCCTCCAAGCTGCAGGCTGGTGATGAAGTGGTGAACATCAATGAGGTGGAATTGAGCAGCTCCAGGCGAGAGGCCATCTCCCTGGTTAAAGGCTCCTATAAGAAACTGAAGCTGATCGTCCGCAGGTAGGCAAGATCCAGCACTCTTTCCCTCCTCTCTCCTGCCCTGCAGGGTGTCACAGCCATTCCCCTCACATCTCCAGCTGAAAGCTTGTGATTTGGCCTGATCTTGGCAAAAGCCTTAATTTAAACACACAGGCATGAGCCCAAGGGCAAACGTTTGCTCTTTTCCACCAACATTTCTGTGATTCCTTTGTCACCTATATCTCCAAGCACATGAAATACTTATTCAAATCTCTTCCACTGCTCCCTGCCACATGACAGTCTGGGATTCCTGGTCAGTGATTGACAAGCAGTCCTGTCTTTCCTCAAAGTGCCTGGGGCTCCCAGTGGTGGTGGTTCTGTTCATAGCTCTTGCCTCGTTTGCTGCATGTTGTCACTGTTGCTGTGACAGCAGAAAGGTTTCCACTGGCCTCAGCGAGATTTGGAGCTGTTTCACATTCTGCAGGTGAGTCGCAGTGGCTGTGCCAACCAAGAGTAGTCTGACCCGTATTGTACTCAGGATGTGATCCAGGGGGAAGAGCAGCTGCTCCACCTGCACTTTTTGAGCAGCAGCATCTGTGCTGAATGAGTGATCTCACATGTTCTGTCTTGCTGTTTCCCTGGCTGTCAAAGGCCGTGCACATGGTAATTAGTGGCAACACCAGCGTGCCAGTGTGCTGAGTGTAACTCAGTGAGGCAAATTGTGCTGATCCTCTTCGGTGACGTGAATTATAAATATATCTTCGGTTCAGGAACTAGAACTTGAATCTCAATGAGTGTTTTGAATCAGAGATGTTTGGGTCTGGAATTTTGGGTTTTCTTAAGACCTTGAGAGATGCTTCCTGTATGTTTTTCACTGTAGGAATGTCCAAACAGTTTTTCCTGTGCCATTAGGTGGTAGCTGGTGTCACTTTATGAAGTGCCCTGTCCTGAATTTCCACACTTAGCCAGAAAGGGATCTGGGTCAAGATCAGCATGGCTGAGGAGCTGTCATTAACCAAAGAAAAGGTGTCATCTTGGATCGCTAAGTTGGAACAACTGACTAACATCCCAGTGGTGATGTCCGAGGAGGGCAGGCACGAACAGCTTAGAGATCTCCTGTTTCCGTGCTTTTGCTGGCTATGTTCTCTTTTTTTACCTTAAGTACCTTTAGGCACTGAAAATGACCTATGACCGGTTCTGGATGTTTGCACACAGAGCTGATAGATGGTTTGTGTAGCCATTGGCAGGATATTTGCAAAATTATTTAATTGCAATTTGAGTGTTTTCCAAAAATATATAGATTTTATTGAAGGTTCATGAAGGTTGCAGTCCCACTATATTGACCGAACAGAATGTTTAATTCAAACTAACTTAGCAAAATCCTTTTGTCACATCTTAAACTTGTTTTGCTGAGATGAACTAGTAAAATAATTGGTTCTGTTGGTGTAAATTGAGAATTGCTCCTGGCATTTGATCTCCCCACCTAACAGGTAAACAGAAAAGAGAAAGGGACTGACATGCAAAGCTGGGAGTCCTGTTGCAGTTGTTACACCCAAGACTTCTTCCTCTCCACCTGATTTAGACATTTGCATTAGCAGCAATTCTCTGGTGGGGACGAAAATTGCCCATGTGTCAATGTGTCCTACAAATTGGAAGTGCATTGGCAAGATCCATTCCTGTGTGTCTCAAACATGACACCAGGAGGAATAAGCACTCTCTCTGCCTGGCTATGTATGCACACAGTCATATACATAGTGCACATATATTTGTGTGTGTATGCGTGAATGTCTTTTCACACACAGGAGTGATGTGCTCAAGGTCAGCTGTGTCATATCCCGGCCAAAATTGAGCAGTTCCTAATATTTCCTTGGAAGACGCCTGAATCACATCTCTTAGAAAGCTCTGAGGCCTCTTTCTTCAAGCTGGAAGGCAAAATGAGCAACTTTTAAATTTCCTTGCCTTGCTTTTCACATACAGTAGGAATCCTGAGAGGCAGAGAAATCCCAGTGGGAAAGAGGCACACAGTTCTCATTGTGGCTGATGAGTTGTTGAAAGAGGAGGTGATCCACCTCTGAAAAAAACTGACAGCAGTGTTTTATATGCCTAAGTTACACTTCACAGTGTAATATAATAGTTTCTCTCTCCATTATTTTTAAGTTCCCAAGACCTTTTCACCTTTTCTCCTGCTTTTTAATGAGTATGCAAGGGTATTTGATGTTTTCCTGCTTTGGTATGCTATCGTGAACTTGAAGAAACTTTGGTTTGGAGCCTTTCATGGTTTAATTTCATCACCACTAGAAAGATCAAGCATGTTAAGCGGTATTACATTCACATACTATTCCATTGCCAAGGTACTTTAAGCCCTTCATGCACATTTAAAGTTCAGTGAGTATCCATCAACTTTGAACTGAAAAATTGCAATTAAGAGCTAAGAGCCCAGCCTACAGCTCAGGTAATTTGACACAGTCCCAGCTGACGTGACAGTGCTGGCAGGAAAGCAGCAGAAGATCGAAAACATGAGGTCCTGACTGCTTTGTGGGCAGTGGGTTACAAGTTTTTCTGAATTCACCAAAGGTGGCAAGACTCAGCACTCTGGCCAGCTGGTGGGAGGACAGAAGGCAAATATTTTGTCTCCAGTGGTAGAGGGAAAGTGGATGAGAAGAGATAAAAGAAGGATCCAAGAGGAAGATGGTGAGAGGAAAGCAGTGAGGGGAAAGTGAGTTTGTGCATTAAATAAAAGCTTCCAACAGCATGAAATGACATGAGACAAGATGCAAAAGAAACAATTTCAGGAAATCAGCTAAGTACAGAATCTGAGCCACGTGGAGCCTTCATCTCAGTTGGGGAATGCTGCTGGGAAGGCAGCGTATCTGTGTGATGAATTGTGAGCAAACAAGGGTTTGCCAGCCAGACTTGAGGTAAAGCTACAGCACCAAGGATGAGCAGGTTATCTTTATCCAGACACAATGAGTTTAGCCATTAAGACTGGTAAAGGAAGCAGTATTATTCCCACTTGGGGTTGTTATTTGTTGTGTGGAGAAGAAGATGATGTTTTGCAGTACTACTTTGGTACTACATCT